>JAWNKZ010000040.1:3966428-4627500 GCA_035041615.1 Drosophila anomalipes
CTCTCACACACACACTACCTAGTCCTGGCTTGCGGGTGTTGCTAAAAGGGCTAAAATCAATAAAATGCTTGTTGCTCAAGCACCAGCAGCAACTACAACTACAACATCAATGGCAACACAATGCCAATGACGACAGCAGAAACAACGGCACAGTGGATGTCTTTCAATGTACAATTATATTGGCTGTGCCACTCCCCCTAGCAACTCCGCCCGTGACCCGTCTAGATCCCCCTCTCATCTTTATTATTCCAATGCCACTTACCACACTGTGCAACATAAATAGTTGCGTTTTTTTTAATACCCTGTACCCATTAAATATGTATGAAAAGGATATAATGAGCTTTTGCTAATAAACTATATATAAATTCCAAATTGCAATCAACCGTGAAGATCTAAGAAGAATTCCCTTGAAAATCGCCTTGAAAACTGATAAACGCGTTCTGGCTTTTAGAACTCATTTCTAAATATACGAAAAAATAACTCATAAAAATATAAATCCTTTTTTTTATTTTTCATAAAAGTATTTGTAAATAATAGAAAATATTTGTATATTGATGAAATGCACAGCATTCTTATTGGGAAAATCCATATATAAATCCCTATTTATAGCTGCGTATTTAAAATAATAAAAGTAACAAAAATGCTAATTTAGGAATTCCGTGTACACATGACTAAAAATAATATCCTGAAAATTGTTTTTTTTTTTTTGTAAATGTGCCATGGCTTTTAGAATAACAAAACCTTTCATTTTTAAAATATACATTCTTAAAAATAATGAAAGCTACTTTGTATGGTAATTTTTTGGAATTAAAGACAAGTTTTACCGGACTATATTAAATGTAGAGTACACCTAAAAGAGGTGTCGACGGAGTCGACTACATAAGAACACTTTCGCTTATATTTTTTTTGTGGCACTGCGCCAACGAAAATGTTTGGAATTCCTTGGCTAAAGTTTTTCTTAACTTACCCGTCAGCCCCCGGCGGCGACCACGCCCCGCTCCACCAGCTTTGGCAAGACATAAATGGCTGCAGGAATGTTTGAGGCACATTCCATGCTGCATGATCGAAATGCCACCGAGTTATTATGACAAACTTTGTTAATTGGAAAATATGCGCAGCCAAATATTTTCCTACTCTGCAACAGACAAAAAACTGTCATCAAAGCTTACTTTCGGTTTACTTAGGTCCTCGATTGGTTATGTTAGTTGACAGATGAAATTGTGGGAAACTTGTGTACATAATTCCAATCAAATGTGACTGCAATGCTCTGGCCATGAATCAATCACCCAAATTGGCACAAAATCAAAATCCAAGGACTCCTTTCGTTCCCTGCGCTTTTGAGTTGATTTGTAGCTGCACTCTAAACATTGATGTATTAGACTTTTTATTAGACATAAAAGCGCCATAAATTGAGGCGCCTTTTTGGGCTACCTGCGAGATGCCTTATAAAATGCAATTTCGGTTGCTGCCATTGATCAGTCTCCCTTCCGCCTCTCCCTCTCTCTCTCTCTCTCTCTCTCGCTCTCATTCAACGGTTGACATGCTGTATTCGCTTTTGTTGGCATTGAGTGCGACCCATCAATATGTGGCTGGTGTATGTGCTGGTGTGACCAAAGCCAATTGTGCAGCCCCGAAATGTCAACAGCAACAGCAACAGCAGCCATTGAAGTCAGCAACCATAACTGCCCCGAACACCTCATTCCAACCCCAAACCAAACTGGGACACTAACCCGCTCCTATTGTTGGTCGCAGTCGCATTTGGTTTCCATTTGCCGACAACACATGACGACATTTTGTTGTTTGCTCAGTGTTTAGTTGCCCCCTGTGTGTGAGTGTGTATGTATGTGTGTGTATGTGTGTGTGACTGTCTGTTTGTGTGTATGTGCGTGGGTGTGTGGGTGTGTGGTCGCATCCATTCCATTTCCATTCTATTACATTTTTTTTATGCTAAGCTACGTTTTTAGTGGACCGTCGCTTGACTATTTGACTTGCATTAACCAGTATTTGGCCCACTCTGTGCAAGTGCGAGTGATTATGTACACGCAACTGTGCCGTTAACTTAACTGCTCTTGTTATAGATATGCCCTATATAGAAGTCGGAGCTAAAACTTAGCATAGCAGCAACAAAAGAGCAGTTTCAAACAAAATACAGCGACAGAGAGACAATGAGAGAGCGGAAGTTCCAAGTAGTGTTTGGGGTGTTGTTAAATTTATGCAGGCTGCCTTATGAATTGGTGAGTATCCTTTAGTTCTTTAGTTGCTGCAGGAGCTAATGACCAAAAGAGAGAGATAGAAAGAGAGAGAGAGAGGTGGAGAGAAAGAGAAAGATACAGAGAGGGAGAGAGAGAGAGAGAGAGAAAGAGAGAGAGAGAAAGGAGAGCATGCAATATTGTAATTTATGCTGCATACTTTTAGGTTAATTAATATTTTAATAGTTTCACATGCTTGTATTTTGAATGAAACTTTTGTAAAGCTTTACAAATTGGGCCACAAATTAAATATGGATGCTTGCCTACCATATATTATTACATTAGTTTAATAATCATTACAATACTTTGAGTTTTATTTGAATTGGTCAGAGAGTCGGACTAGGCGTACCTAAACTTAAAGCACTCAAGAAGGAAAGAAACGAGCTTTTCAGTGTTTCACAATACGAATTTTAGATTGATAATACATATATATATATATATATAAATAAACTTCGCTCGCAAGCTTTATTGCTGCAAACTGTTCGCTGATTGTGATTGCCTTAATTGAAAGCTACACTTTTTACAATGCTTTAGCTGAGTGGAGTATTCTTTTTTGAGTATTTGCAAATTGTGACACGGCTTACTTTTGGACTGGTTTAATTGACCGCTACTGTGACCAATATTTGCTGGCTGTATATATATATATATATATATCTTTTTATCAAGCCTACGAATTCCGGAGCAGTCTTAATTGTTATGGTTGTCGTGCTGTCGTGCTGTGAGGCGTTGACTGCGAGCGCCTGTTGTTGTCACGTCTGTTGACGCTGCCCGTTGCCAATGGCAACCAATACTCGCATGACAAACACTAGTACCACTACTACACACACACACACACACTCCACACACTCAACACACACACGCACAACACAGCTACTGTGTGCACAAAGTATGCTTTCAATCAGGAACTGAATTGAAAATCCATTAACGAGTACACAGCGAAGGCAGCTGGTCGCATACTGCGGGCGTTTCGCTGCAGGCTGTGCAGCAGCGTTGAGGGGCAAAGGCACTGCTTCTGCGAAAGTGGGGTGGTTAGCGGTGTATATGGGCTGCAGTTTACTTTCAAGTCACGGCTACGTTCGTTATATTTTCTGCAACAAAAAAAAGAAAATCAAATTTGCTGCTACAGCAACAGCAGCAGCAGCAGCAGCTTGCACCACCAACAGCAGCTCATGCAAAATAAAAAAAATAAATATAGAGTCGCAATAACGAAAAGTCGCAGAACGTACAACATGTGCCGTATGCCACACATGTAAATATTGCAGTTGCCGTTGCATTTTAAAGTAAATCAATGCAAACTTAAAGAAAATCAACACCACAAAAGTGAATAACGAAAATACGCTGAAAAAAAGAAGGAAGAGAAAAACGTTAAAAATCGAAATCGCCGCTAACGAAATCAAAGTCAATAACTGAAAAAGATAAATCGAAAGAGTTAAGCCTTATTGACGATGCTAACCTGCGTGTGTCGGCCCGTGTCGGGCAATCTGCCCAAAATGCCGCCCGCCTCACTGATGCCCGCATCGAGAACGTCACTCAACCGTAGCAGCGGGGGCAGCGGCAGCGGCAACGCTACCGGTTCCCATAGTCCCACACGAGTGGTGACATCTGAACCCAAGCTGAACGTAAGTAAAACGGCAGACCATCAATTACACTGCGAGATTTGAATGCAGCACAAGTCATCGATTATGTTTTCCCTTCCATCAAATTTAGCTATAATTTCGTTATTTTCCATTCTTATTCCTTATGTTAACTCGCCTGAAAGTTAAAACCTGACAACATAAATAATACACTAAAGAGGCTATAAATGGTAAAGTGTCTCAGGCTTCACATACATTAGGAATATTATGAATGTAGAATATGGAACATTAATCAGTAATTCAACTCACGTTTGAGTTGTGTATTCGATCGAAAGTAATTTCGATGAGGGAATCAAAGCAAATCGAATTTCGGTTCCGGTTATGGTTAGTTTTATGTGAGTTTTAATCGGTTAATTCCGATTCCAATTGAAGGCTTTGGGGAATATTAAATTTCGGCTGAGGTTCTGAAATTCGATCGGTTAATTTCATCCCACGCTTCCGCTTCCGGTTTGTTTTCCAGAATTACACATAAGTTGCTATCACGATTTTCCTACAGTATTCAATAATTGAAGTGAATCCCTAAGTTTGCTCAGTGTACGATTAAGTAGCGTCAAATCAGCACACAGACAGACAGACAGGCAGACAGACACCAGGTCGCTATGGGAAGAACTTTAATCTATTTATGCGAACGTTTCTTTTTGTCATTCAGAGCTGTAAATTTTGTTGTTGTTGCTTACGGCTTTTCCGCTAGGCCTCAAATAAAAAGGTAGCAAATTAGCTTTCATTTTTCACACACATAAACATAACTTGATTTATGGCAACAAACGGAGGGGCGGGCTTCCAACGGGCCGTGACCGTGACCACGACCACGACCAGGAATAGTAGAAGATGTTGACAAACTTGACTCCACTCGACTCAACTCGAGTCGAGTCGAGTCGAGTCGACTCGCCTTGTCCTGACGTGAGTTGAGTTGAAAGTAACGATTGCAGATAACGTTTATAAATTGTGGAAATTTCATTTTCACTTTGACGCCATTGACGCCACTGAGGCACTGTGGCATGGGTTGTTGGGATGACGATGACGATGACGATGACACCTTGGAGCAGCTTATCTCACAGCTGAATCTCTAACGATCTGTACACACACACACATTTACACTTACACCCTACTCTAGTCTATGTCCATATAAATATATATTTATATATATATATATAGTATAATCCAGTAATCCCACCCACTAACACACATCGTTCTTTATTTTTTTCGTCCCTCTCTCATATATGCAGGTGCCCAGCAGGCTGACGTCAGCCGAACTGAGGGCGATGGCACTGCGACAGCAGCAGCAAATCGACAGCCAGCACCAGCTGCTGGCCACAAAGGAACAACGGCTGCGTTTCCTCAAATCGCAGGAGGTGCGCAGTGCGGTGGCCAGCGCCGAGGGTGAACGCTTGCGTCGACTGAGGGAGCGCGTCGAGGCGCAGGAGTCCAAACTGCGACGCTTACGCGCGCTGCGGGGTCAAGTGGATCTGCAGAAGACCTACAATGTAACGCTGAGTGAGTATGGGATGAGTATGGGTTTAGGTGGGTGACGGTTGGTGATGGTTGGTGACGTTGCAGGGGAGGAGTTAACAAGTGCAGGGCAACTACAAAGTGAAGATGAGTCCAATTGAGTTAAGCACCGCATGCAGCAAGGCGAGCGCATTTAGTATGTGTGTGGTGTGTGTGTGGTGTGTGTGTGTGTGTGTGGTGTGTGTGGTGTGTGTGTTTTGGGTGCCCAAGAGAGCAGGGACTGCTGCTCGGGATTAACATGTGTTAAAATCGTGTTGAGTGGCGCTACCTTAGTGCGTGCGTGTCTGTGTTTGTGTGACTTTAATTTATGTATGTGTGGCACTTTGTTGTCCTTTATGATTGCCTGTGGGTGGCTCTTCAGTTCGCCTGCCAAAGATGTTATCCATGTTGATGTCCTTGTTCGTGTTCGCATTGGCGATTTATGCCAACGCACACACACACACAGATATACACACACATACACATACGCTTACATACCTCAGCCTGCTGGCTAGGATGCTATGTTAATGAGGTTTCAGTTGCGTCTTGTTAGATGATAATTAGTTCAGGCAGCAGGCCGCCATTTAGTTGGCCCTTCGGCATGTGTGACCAGTCGCCGGAAATGCCAACTGGTGTTGATGAGCAAATTTACAGAAATATGCCAACGATTAAAACAGATGTACAAATATGTAAAAGGGTTTAACATAAAATAAACATTTGAGCAGCTGCAAAGCCGATAGACATTAGAACAGTAAAGGGTTTCATCATCATCCTTGTACCCTTGTCGTGGATATTACAAGTTTGTAACGAATTAAAGGTGACTGCAAATCAGTAATTGTCGTTGTCGTTTTTTCCGGATCTCTTTTTGGGCATGTATGAGTCCCAGTTTTTTACTGCCACAAAACTATTGATCAAGAATATGCACTTTCCTCCTATGGTTTTCTCTTACTTAGAAGTGTATTTTAGCAGCGACTCTTAAAAGAAAAAACCTGTGTCCAACCGCCGTCAATTAGCTGGCAAGTGCGCTAACTTCATTAGCGGTTCGTTTGGGATTGGGCCAGTGGGCCAGTGGGCCAGTGGGCGTTTTTGCGTATCCTTGAGTTATGGCAGCTAATCCGTTTAACTTTTGTGCTTAGGCAATGACTTGGACTCGATTCGTGCTCTGTTCAGTGAAAAGGAGAAGGAGCTTAGCCTGGCGGTGGCCAAGGTGGAGGCGCTCACCCGCCAACTGGAGGAGCTGCGACGTGACAGACGATGTCCGGTCAATTTGTTGGCCGCAACGGGACAAGCGGGCGCGGCTCAAGCGTTGCCGCCGCAGGCATCACGGGAACTGGAGAAGCTGAGGCGTGAATTAATGGTAAGCAAAAGGTCCTTCTACTATGCACTGAAAATAAACTGAAAACTGAAAAGTGAAAAAAAAATACTTAAATTGTCTGTAGAATGAATGAGTGTAGAATAATTAATAGCAGTCATTTTCAGTGTACACATAAATCGCTTGTGTGGCGTGTTCTTTAATGGTGACGCTAAGTGAAATACTTTAAGTTTGTGAGATTGAAATTAATGTCATTTAAGAGAAGGTGATTTGATAGTGTTAAATCTGTGTAACACGAGCAACTTGTTCAACTGGCGAATGGTTATAAATACTTTCGAGTGCCTTCAGTGCTTAAGGTAGTTTGAATACTTTGGTTGTCTGGATCTGGGTCCGGGTCTGGGTCTGGGTCTGGGTCTGGGTCTGGGTCTGAGTGAAAACGTTTAAGCCATCTTCAAACATGTGTGTGCAATGTTTCGGCAAAGAAGTTGGAGAGCTGTTCAAGCTGCTTACAATTTAATTATCTGTTTTCATGCGTGAATTTATGGAAATATCTCTATATATAAATGTGCTGCAAACTAATGGAGGGATTCCTGCCATAATTCCAATTATAGCACTGAGTTCTAGTTGTGCTCTATTAACGTGAGATTGTCTAGAATTATTATTATTTTTCTTTTAATTTTAAGCTTAGCAGTTTTATGGAGGTCTTAATAGGGCAGTCTATATTAAGGCAATGTTATTTTTGTTGTGTAATTGTTATTCGTTTAGCCCTCGTCTGTGGCAGTTTTAAAAGTCAGAGACTCGCCAAGAATAAGCCCGAAGTATTTGTAAAAATGTTTGCGTTGGGTATTAAAAGCGTACGTGATACTTGGTTGGTTTCTTCAGCGTAATTAAACGTTACCGTCATTTATATTTACTCTCAAGATTTCTTTAATGTTGTCTTCTAGTATCGCAATCAGTTATCCTTGCAACAAGATGCACGCTTACACATGCAACGCGAGGCACTGCAGCAACGGCAGGCGGAGCTGCGTTCGGTGGATCAGCGCATTTATGAATTGCAGACACGTCTGCAGCGCAAGAAGCAGGCGAACACACACCACCAACAGCAGCAGCAGCAGCAGCAACAACAACAGCAGCAACAACAACAACAGCAGCATCAGCAAAAGCAGCAGCTGCAACAAAAGCAGCAACAACAACAACAACAACAACTGCAGCAGCAACAACAACACCATCAGCAACAGCAATCAGCTGCACAGCAGCAACAGTTGCACGTGCAATCGGCTCAGTTGCTGGCAGCAACAGCTGCTGCCGCCCAACAACAGCAACAACAGCAGCAACAGCAGCAACAGCAGCAGCAGCAACGCAAATCCGCACCGCCCGCCTCCAATGCGTCGAAACATGGCGGCGTGGCTGCCTTGAAGCAGCAACTGTTGCAGAAGCAAGTCAATCAGCTGGCAGCGGCTGCTGCTGCTGCTGCCGCTGGACGGGCCGCCGAACGTTCAATTGTGCGCGGCAGCAGCGGCGTCAACGTTGCCGCCGTCGAGCCCTTTATACACACGCCACAGAAGTCAACGATAACGTCGACGGCCAGCTATCTGAGTGCGGGCAATATGCTGAAACATGCAGCAGCAACGGCCAACACCAATCAGCAGAATCAGCTCATCCAGGATCTGAGCCACAGCAGTCATGTGAAACTGGCCCCAGGACAGAGTTACTATCCCAGTGGCAGCAATGCAACGCCAGCAAGTAGCAGCGAGAGCGACGAGTCCAAGTTGGCCAAGAAGCTGCTCACAGCAGCTGCTGCTGCTGCTGCTGCGGCGGCGGCGGCGGCGACGGCAACGACAGCAACACCTGTCTCCAAAACCAAGTCGGATGCGGAGCAACTGCGCAAGCAGGCGCAAACAGAGGCCATGGATAGCACCACGCACATTTATGCCGAGGTGGGACCCAAAAAGCGCGACAGAGAAGCGGCAGCAGCAGCAGCAGCGGCAGCAGCAGCTGCGGCAGTGGCAGCGGCAACTGTTGCTGAGGCCACTACAACAACAACAACAACAGCTGCAGCAACAGCATCGATAGCAACCACCTCGCCCGCAGCAGCTGCCAGCAAAATACCCAAATGCATATCCATCAGCAGCAGCAGCAGCAGCAGCTCCGCGACGGCTCTCATCAACAAGCTCAATCAGCAGGTCGTCAAGGACACACAGGAGTCCGCGAAGAAGAATGAGATTGCGGTGACCAGCGAGACGCTATCGGAGCGCAATACGCAACAGCAGCTAACTGTGCACAGCATGCCACTCGGGGCAGTTAGCAAATCTGTAGCCATTGCCGTATCCAATTTGGCAGTCAGCAAGCAGCAAGTAGCAGTGCCTCCACGAAAGCCGATCAGCAGCGTGGCGCCCACTTCAATGAGCAACAGCAACAGCAGCAATAACAGCAGCAGCAACAACAGCAGCAGCAGCGGCAGCGCCATACCCAAAATGATAACATACAGCCCAAAAGTAAATCGTGTCGCGCCCAATGTGATCAACGCTGCTGATCCGCGACCCGCGCTGCCGCCCAAGCCGAGCAAAATGTCGCCAACAGAGAGCGAAAACAGCAGCAGCAGCTGCGCAACAGCAACCACAACTGTTGCAACTTCAACGACGGCCAGTTTTGGCCTGCAATCGCTAAACATCAACGACAACTTGCCCATCAAGGCTAAACCGCTGACAATACGCAAACAGCCCATCTTTGAGCAGCCGCCGCGCTTGAAGGCAACGCCAAGTGTGTCCCTCTCCAAGCCTGGCCCACAGCAGCAGCAGCAGCAGCAGCAGCAACAACAGCAGCAACAGTTGCCACGCAAGCTGGAGGCACCGAAACAAGCTGAGGCAAGAAACGATTCACCGCAACACTCGCCCACCACTAATTCACAGAGTGGCTCCAGTGTGGATGAGCCAGATCGCATGAGCAGTCAACCAGAAAACAACAACAACAACAACACCAGCAGCAACAGCAACAGCAAAAGTGGCAGCAATCTCAAGGAACGCACTGCAAGCAAACCGAAGCTGGCACGCCGAGTGAGCTTCGATCCGTTGGCACTGCTTCTAGATGCCAGCCTGGAAGGTGAACTGGAGCTGGTGAAGAAGACGGCAATGCAAGTGGCCAATCCCAGTGCTGCCAACGATGAAGGCATCACAGCACTGCACAATGCCATCTGTGCCGGACACTTTGACATAGTCAAGTGAGTTGCTTAACTGAACATATGAAAATAGTTTTCTTCATTACTTTCTCTAATCCCTTGCAGATTCCTTGTACAGTTTGGCTGCGATGTGAATGCCCAGGATTCGGATGGCTGGACGCCGCTGCATTGTGCCGCCAGCTGCAATAATCTCAATATGGTCAAATTTCTTGTGGAGAGCGGCGCCTGTTTGTTTGCCTCAACGCTGTCTGATCACGAGACGCCCGCGGAGAAGTGCGAGGAGGATGAGGAGGGCTTCGATGGCTGCTCCGAGTACCTGTACAGTAAGTACTCCAATTACAGCAATAACACTGTGACAGCAAAAGAGTAAAAATGGAAAGCTTTTCCGTTTTCACAAATTGGAGCACGCCTTTTTAGGACGGCTTAAAAAATCAATGTTGAGCCTTTCTCTAATCAACTAATCAAACTTTAATTAAAACCGACAAGTGATTATCTGTTTGATTTCTTAAGATGCTGTGTAAACCAACAAAGGATTGCTTTTTAGGCGGAGCTATTCTGATGTTTAATCTCTTATTTGCAGGCATACAAGAGAAGCTGGGCATTCTGCACAATGGCGACGTCTATGCCGTGTTCTCCTACGAGGCGCAGAACAGCGACGAGCTGAGCTTCCATGTGAACGAGCCACTGATCGTGTTGCGCAAAGGTGATGACTCCGAGAACGAGTGGTGGTGGGCACGCAATGCCACTGGGGACGAGGGCTACGTGCCACGCAATCTACTCGGGGTAAGTTGCCACATGCCAGACTAAAAGTTATCAGCTAATCATTTCTCCCTCTCCCTCTCTCCATCTGACTTCAGCTCTACCCACGCGTGCCGCCGCAGTCACCGCATTTCGGCGATTAGCAGTTAATACGCTTTACCATACTGAAGCGCAAGGCTGGTCGGCTTGTGCAGAAGCGCTATATATCCAAGTATATCTGAACAGCGGATTCCGAGCACGTGCACGGACGGCAGCGACACGGCAGCACCAAATGGGCCTTTTAGTTATGAGCTGGCATTACTTATCACGACAGCCTCATGTTTTTCTTTCCTGTTCACTTTTTGTTTTGTTCGAAAAAGCCACATGAAGGAAACCAGGCGCACTCAATAAAATATGTATATGTATATTATTATATATGCACACACACACACATATTATATATACACACTTGCTATATGGCGCAACATACGGCAAGTCGTGTGTGTTTGTGTGTCTGTTAGTTGCACGAGAGGCAGGCCATGTTGAAATGTGCAACATTTGCCAACTTCAGCTAAAGCGCCAGCGGCAGCAGCAATTTATCACAGAGGGACATTAGCCAGCACTAGCCATAATTAGCTAGTGTCCTGGCATCCTGGCATCCTTGCAGCCTGCCACAATAAATTGGATTTCACTTAAGCCCCGAGACCAACCCCTAGATTAAGGCATAGACTAATAACTTAAGCAATACACATCCCACATCACCCAAAACTAAACCTAATTCCACATCCAGCCCCCAACAGCGCACCACAAATTGCTTCAACTTTGTGCATAAATGAAAAGTGTTGCAAATTGAAAACGAAATTTTAGATTAAAATTCAATGCAATGTGCTTTGTACTTTGTGGTTGGAAAACGAGCTGTTATTCGCCAGCAAATATGTAAGTTGCTACAAATGATATATTTAATTCGATAATTGCATTAATTTACACACATTTTACACACACAAAAACAAATCGAATGTGATTTTTGTATTGTATAAAGCGAAATGAAAAAGAAAAACTTAATATTTAATAATCGTTAATATTGCATAATGTACAGTACTTACTACCTATGTATGACTAAAAAGCTGCTTCGTTATCAAATTACAATTCTTAATACAATAAAATTTAGTTTAGAAATAAATAATACTTTAAATATAAATATATATATGCCTAATGCCTACCACCTACCACCTACTTCTAGCATTAACAAAAAAAAAAAAAAAAAAAAAATACAGATCAAACCACAATAAATTACATTGGAAATGCAAAAATAGACATCAAGTTGGATGTTTACTGTAGCTTGAATGTAGAAGCGGTCTCACGAGTGCTTGCAAGCCATAACTCGCCCATATCCTTAAGGATCTCAGAAAAAGGATTAAAGGATTCAAAAAATGTATCCAAGCATTAAAGAAACACGGAGAACAATTGAAAAATCCCACATAACTAAAACTGATAAATTGGCCATACCCAAGGATCCTAAGGGGGAAAATTAATTTTGTCTAGATCAGGGCTACCAACTCGCTAAAGGACATTCAAATCGTCCATGAAGTTTCTGAGGAAACACGGATTTGATGTTTTTACCTCATTTTCGATCGCTCTGTCAAATTTTTACAAGTGTTTGGGTTCTTAGATAACCGCATAATCCTTGGACGTAGTTCAAATGAGGTCGGTCCTAGCGATTCTAACGCATCACGAACTTTGACACTCCCTAAACATTTAGTTGAAGCTATTTTTGTGAAAAGCAATTGAGCTCACATTTTATCCGCCCTAAAAGTATGCTACAAAAATCTAGATTTTCAAGTATGACAAATTAATTTTATTGTCCATCCTAAGAATATGCTACGTAATTTTTATTTGACCTTGATTTTTGAGAACAATTAGAATTGCCGAAATAACAAAATATTCGCATGTGTAACCCAATTAAAAACAATTTTAATTTCTTTATTTAATTTTAATTGATTGTTCCATTCAGCTGCCCTCTTCCATCTATTATAAGATTTTAATAATTGAGGCGTAGAATCTGAATCCCGACTGAAGATTATAATTCGTATAAGCTGCCTCCAGAAATGAGTAAAAAGCGAAGCGTGTTTTTACAAACTAGTTTGGGTTTAGTCGCGTCACTGTAATTTACCAAATTAGCTATTGTCTTCGGGTAAGCTAGAGTAAAAACTACCCTGTATGTCTAATATTCATGTAAATTAAATTAAAGCAAATTACTCTTAACTTTGTAAGTCCATCATTTGATGATTTTCTACTTAGCAGGAGCATAAATTAAATTTAGAGTGCAGAACTTAGACTTAAGGAAGCTCACAGGTAACTTCAAGATTGATTGAGAGAACCTTTTTTTATAATTTGAACAGAAGTGCTTTAGACTTTTAGCGGTACAATCGACCATTTGAGAGACTATAGGGTATAAAAGATATGTACACAAACAACATAGAACAATTGTTGTATGATAATAGCGATTCGGGTAGTGCCTCAGTCATATGTGAACCTTAGCGCGTATCGGTCGGTTAGAAAATATTCGTTCTTCAGTCAATATATATATGCTGAGTACATTTATTTATTTATTAGTTCTCATTGAATTTCCGCAATGAATGTGCAAGTGTTGAGACTTGCCTTGTTTTGCTCTGTACTGGCAGCTCTGACGCAGGTGCGACCAGTGGCTGGAGCTAAAATATTGGCTGTGTATGCGTTTCCAGGTAAGCGGGCTTCACTGTAAGATAACCGAAGAATGTACAGATTATGCTGAATGCAGGCAAGAGTCATTATATGATGCACACGGCGCTTGTAAGGGAGCTTATCGAGAGCGGACATCAAGTCACAATGATAGCGGCCTTTTCACTCGAATCTCAACAGTTGGGCAGCAACTACACAGAACTGCTGATAGAACCTGTCTATGATTTCTGGCATGATGGTGAGCAATAGTGTTTGAGGCCTATCAGACAACTGATATATGTATCTACGATTATCACAGTGAAGCTGAACTTTGGCGTACAGCATCTGTTTGATTTGACGCGCATGAAGAACTATGATTTTCTCAAAATGCTCGAAATTATTGGATTAAAGACAACGGAACATGCGCTGCTGCAACCCAAAGTTCAGTCCTTGATCCATGCTACTGAGACGGAGGGAGTTTTCGATCTGCTGCTCGCAGAGCAATTCTATCAGGAGGCCTTCCTGGCTCTGGCTTACAAGTACAATATACCGATTGTTACCACCAGCACCTTGGGATATGAGAATCACATGAGCCAAATGATGGGCCTGATAACACCCTGGTCTTTTGTGCCTCACGGCTTTATGCCTTTCACCGATCGCATGTCCTTTTTGGAGCGCTTGACAAACACGTATGTTTCACTGTACGAGGACTTGGATCGCCTGTACAATTACTTTCCCAAAATGGATAACCTTACCAAGCAGCACTTTGGAAATGTATTGGGTGAGTGCGAACAGTGTGCATATCCTTGAAAAGGGTATTAAATATACTTCTTTTTGCGGTCGCAGCTGATGTGCCCAAGGTCAGGCAAATGGAGAAACAAATCTCGGTAATGCTGCTAAATAGTCACGCACCGCTGACAACGGCACGTCCCACTGTGGATGCGATGGTCCCAGTGGCTGGCATGCATATCTATCCGCCCAAGCGGTTGCCCGCAGATATGCAAAGTTTCCTCGATGCGGCAACAGATGGTGCCATCTTCTTCAGCCTGGGTAAGGAGGGTGCAGCTACAGATTGAGGTTATCTCAGCTCCCATCTCAACTTTCTCTCACGCTCTCTCTCTCACTGCAGGCAGTAATGTGCAGAGCAAAGAGATGCCGGCGGACATGTTGCGTCTGTTCCTGCGTGTCTTTGGGTCCCTCAAGCAGCGCGTGCTCTGGAAATTTGAGGACGATTCGATTGGTCAGCTGCCGGAGAATGTGATGATACGCAAGTGGTTGCCGCAGGTGGACATCTTGGCTCATCCGAATGTCAAAGTGTTTATCACACATGGCGGTCTGTTTGGCACACAGGAGGGTGTCCATTATGCTGTGCCCATGCTGGGCATACCCTTCTACTGTGATCAGGTAAAGGTATTCAGTTTTGCTTTAATGAATAATATTATAGGAATGATCTCTCTCTCTTGCAGCACCTGAACATGAACAAAGCTGTGCTGGGTGGCTATGCGATCAGTTTGCACTTTCAATCGATTACAGATGATCTTCTGCGGAATTCGCTGTTGCAGCTCATCCACAATTCTAGCTACCAGGAGCAGGTGCAGCGCGTCTCCCGCATCTTCCGCGATCGTCCAATGGAGCCACGCAAGAGCGCCGTCTACTGGATCGAGTATGTGATCAAGCACAAGGGTGCACCACACATGCGTTCCGCGGGACTCGATCTCGAGTGGTATCAGTTCTATCTGCTCGATGTGATTGCCTTTGTGACAGTCATTGCCTTGGCCTGTGTTCTGCTCCCGCTGCTGGCCATTCGCCTATTGAGGAAGAGCCCAAAACAGCATATTAAATTCAAAGGGAATTAAATTGCTGAATTAGTAATTGATAGTGCTATATTATCGAATCAAATGTAATAAATTAATTAACATTAATCAATTTAAGTATGTACTTTAAGTGTTTAATTTGTGCCTGTTCTAGGTGATAACATTTGCTTCAATATATTTCTAACACACTTGCAAAACTAATGAGTCATCGGCCAAGGACTGATAAGCAATTCTAATTTTCACTTAAGTAGTTTACTCAATAAATAACCATTTGATAACCAAAAATATGTATAATCTAATATCTGCCAACTGCCTATTGAGAATGAAATTCCCTATAGATTTCTGACTGATTAAGTTATATTGAGCCGGACACTATACTTACATACATACTTGTCATTTTCACAAGTTGATAAGATGGCTCAACTGACATATTACATATATATATAAGGTAGTAGCGATGCAAGTGGTCCCTCAGTCGATTGCAAATTGTGAAGCGAGTCGGTCACTCGAGAACCGAAGTAGTGTCAGCTGAACATGGTGCGTACATCAATAATAATCACCTTCAATAAAGGTTTAAAATAAATTGAATTAAAATGCAAACTACAAATAATATCAAAGTGACAAAGGCAAGGACTATAACAGCTAAATACTTAAAATTTGGAATATAGGTTCTCGTATACCCGACGCAGATCAAGTTTGCTTTATTTTATCGATAACTGCCTCGATACACTTCGAATTCCGATAGCAATAAATGCAGCAATGCTTTTAAAGCCCTTAGTTTTATTTTACACTGTCATGTGCAAGCCTGCTCACATTTGGGTGCAAAACTTTTAAAGGGATATTTGCCAATAAAAGAACTGGGTCCAGGGTATATCGTAGTCGAACTCACTCGACTACAGTCGTTTGTATATACACGCTACATTACATCGCACGTCTCAAGCAAATAATTCAAATTATAGATAATGATTCTAATCACGTAAGCGAACAACGAGCTATTCAAGCAGGCAATCTAACCGATAGATAAGAAAAGTGTTTACAATTTATTTAGTCAGTTAGTAACAAGTGGGCAACTTTTTAAAGACGCATAGATTTCTCGTGGCATAGATCAAGTATTTCACAATATTAATATTCCAATTATCTTATCAACTTGATCCACAGCAATCGAAGAATGGTTTAAAATTCCTGCTGCTGGGCCTTGTGGCACTGCAGCATTTGGAGATTGGAGCTGGATCTCGAATACTGGCTGCATTTTTCTTTCCCGGCAAAAGTCATTTCATGATGACAAATGCCATTATAAGGGAGCTGGTGCAGCGAGGACATGAGGTGACCTTCATCACACCATTCACGTTGGCCAATGAGAATCTGGGTTCAAACTATACCGAGGTGCTATTGCCCCAATACAATATTTGGCAGACAAGTAAGTAACAGTATATCCAGAGCCTTTATCAACAACTTAACAGATATCGTATATAAACAGTTCTGGAAATGTCCAAGGGAACGTCAGCGCTGGACATGACGGACACAGACACGTTGACTTTCATTAAGATGGCCATGGTTATGGGCTTGGAGAGCACGAACTTTGCTTTCGAAAATGAGGAAGTGTTGAATTTAATCAATGTCAAGGACAAGGTTGGCAAATATGATTTACTACTGGCTGAGCAGTTCTTCAATGAGGGCGCCCTCCTGCTTGGACATCTCTATCAAATACCAATCATTACCATGACTACCTTTGGCTTTGCCAATTATTTGAGTCCCCTGGTGGGCATTGTCACGCCCTGGGCATACGTGTCCCACGGATGGAAGCCCTATTCAGATCGTATGTCCCTCTCGGAACGCATTGACAATGTTTACTGCACATTGATGGAAGATATAATGCGCCAGTTCTGGTATTATCCAGCACAGAATGAGATTCTGCAGAGACACTTCTCCAAGCAGTTCAAGGATTTGCCAACTATCAACCAACTACATAGCAATATATCTGCCATTTTGCTAAATGCACATATGCCATTGGAGCCACCTAGGCCTCTTTCATTCAATATGATTCCCGTGGGAGGACTTCATATAAAGCCAGCTCAACCATTGCCTACTCAAATGCAAAAGTTCTTGGATGAAGCTGAGCATGGAGCCATCTACTTTAGTCTGGGTAAGTTTCAACTATAATTTTCTAATCTTGGCCTTGTTTAACACGTTTCTCCAAAGGATCACAAGTGAAAAGTGCTGATTTGCCACCTGAGAAGCTGAAGATATTCCTCGATGTTTTCAGAAACTTGAAACAGCGCATCCTGTGGAAATTTGAAGATGACAAATTGCCGAATAAGCCAGCTAATGTGATGGTGCAGAAGTGGATGCCACAAAGTGATATTCTGGCCCATCCCAATGTCAAGGTTTTCATCTCCCACGGAGGTCTTTTCGGTACTCAGGAAGCAGTATATCATGGCGTTCCAGTTCTCGGAATGCCTGTCTATGCCGATCAGTATCTTAACATAAATAAGGGCAAGGTTGCTGGATATGCCCTTGGTGTGGATCACCGAACAGTTACAGAGGAGGAGCTGCGCTATTCCCTCACCGAACTGTTGGAGAATCCCAAGTACAGGGATACAATGAGGCGTGCCTCTCGCATCTTCCGGGATCGACCACTAAGTGCGATGGATACGGCCATGTTCTGGATCGAATATGTTATTGAGCATCGTGGAGCACCGCATATGGTATCGGAGGGTATTAATCTGCCCTGGTATAAATTTTATCTGCTGGATATCATTGGAATTGCCTTGGCCATTGTGTTCTTGCCTATTCTCGGGCTGTTACTCATTTGTCGCAGTTTTAGATCGAATAAGAAGCAAAAAAGAAAGTCCAAGCAACACTAGTAAAGTTTCCATTTGTAGTTAATAACTGATGGCTTTTTTTTTACATTCGAAAGATAATTTTAATTAGTTTGAATATTGTGAAATTGGTTTTTCAATAGTGGAACACTTATTAAAGTAAGTAGGATCTATTGACATCGTAATCTTTTCACAGCACGCTTATAAACTTGATAAGCTGCTAGCTGAAATGCCTGCTGGATTCTCAGTCGTCTCTGAATCTCCGATTGAATCGGTTGTTCGATTTGCGAAGTGCGAGAAGAGAATCGAAAATGGTGTGTCTACGAATTGAATGTATGGAACTAATAAAACTAATCGAGTTAATTAAACTAAATTGAGTGTATAGTAACATTCTCTCAGCCACTTAACAGTGAAGCAAATAAAAATTGTTGAATAATGCTGCAATTTCAATCGGTGATAGCAAGAGCTAACTTGATTAGAGTGGTTTTTTACAAATCTTTGAGTAATTTTCTTTGATTAGAAAACAATGGCATACCAGCTCCAACACTTTAAATTAAGTAAAAATCTAATATTATGTAAAATTATTTCTAACGTATCAGTAAATATCAGCAACACCTCTAATCTAATTAAAGCAATAGCTATTTATAGTAGCACTTAACACTTAACGGATAATAACTGTACATAATAAATATATATATAAATTAAAGAAATGAACATTTAAGCAGTTGGCACTGAAATTGAAAATATTAATATATTCAACAATAAGATGTGAACTACACAGCAGAGTTTGACTTTTAGTTGCCTAGATTGAGTCAACTGCTTTATTGATATTATTAACTTGGCCCACAGCAATCGAAGAGTGCTTTAAAATGCCTGCTGCTGGGCTTTGTGGCACTGCAGCATTTGGAGATTGGAGCTGGATCTCGAATACTGGCTGCATTTTTCTTTCCCGGCAGGAGTCATTTCATGATGACAAATGCCATTATAAGGGAGCTGGTGCAGCGAGGACATGAGGTGACCTTAATCACACCATTCACATTGGCCAATGAGAATCTGGGATCAAATTATACCGAGGTTCTAATTCCTCAATACAACTTTTGGCCCACAGGTAAGTGCGCAAAATATCTAAAACATTCATCATGGCTTAATAAACATTGTGCAGTTTTGGAGACGACCAAGATCAACTCGGTGGTGGAACTTACCAATGTTCCCACGCTAAAGCTCCTCAAATTGTTTTATATTATGGGCTTAGAGAGTACGAACTTTGCTTTCGAGCAGCAAGAAGTGTTGAAGCTAATTCATGCCAAGGATAAAGATGACAAATACGATTTACTGTTAGTGGAGCAGTTCTTCAATGAGGGCGCCCTCTTTCTGGGCCATCTATACCAAATACCCGTGATCGACATATTCACCTTCACTTTTGCCAACTATATGAGTTCCTTGGTGGGCGTAGTGACTCCTTGGTCTTATGTGGCACACGAATGGAAACCATACACAGATCGGATGTCGCTTTTGGAACGTATTGACAATGTTTACTGTTCGCTGACCGAAGAGCTTATGCGCCAATTCTGGTACTATCCTGCCCAGGATGAAATTCTGAACAGACACTTTTCCAAGCACTTCGATAAGTTGCCCACTATCAAGCAACTAGAGCGCAACATATCCGCCATATTGCTGAATACATATATGCCTCTGGAGGCTCCAAGGCCTCTTTCATTCAATATGATTCCTGTGGGAGGACTTCATATAAAGCCAGCTCAACCATTGCCCACTGAAATGCAAAAGTTCTTGGATGAAGCTGAGCATGGAGCCATCTACTTTAGTCTGGGTAAGTTTCAACTATAATTTTCTAATCTTGGCCTTATTCAACAAGTTTCTCCAAAGGATCACAAGTGAAAAGTGCTGAGTTTCCCCCTGAGAAGCTGAAGATATTCCTCGATGTTTTCAGAAACTTGAAACAGCGCATCCTGTGGAAATTTGAAGATGACAAATTGCCGAATAAGCCAGCTAATGTGATGGTGCAGAAGTGGATGCCACAAAGTGATATTCTGGCCCATCCCAATGTCAAGGTTTTCATCTCCCACGGAGGTCTTTTCGGTACTCAGGAAGCAGTATATCATGGCGTTCCAGTTCTCGGAATGCCTGTCTATGCCGATCAGTATCTTAACATAAATAAGGGCAAGGTTGCTGGATATGCCCTTGGTGTGGATTACCGAACAGTTACAGAGGAGGAGCTGCGCTATTCCCTCACCGAACTGTTGGAGAATCCCAAGTACAGGGATACAATGAGGCGTGCCTCTCGCATCTTCCGGGATCGACCACTAAGTGCGATGGATACGGCCATGTTCTGGATCGAATACGTTATTGAGCATCGTGGAGCACCGCATATGGTATCGGAGGGTATTAATCTGCCCTGGTATAAATTTTATCTACTGGATATAATTGGAATTGCCTTGGCTATTATTCTTATGCCCATTCTGGGACTTTTGCTCATATGTCGCAGATTTAAAAATGCCAAGAAGCCAAAAACAAAGTCTAAACGTAATTAGATATTAATTTACTTTAAATTTCGTTAACTCAAAACATTTTATTGATAAACAAAAGTGGGCTATTAATATAGTGTTAGTAAATTTGAATACAATTACAGTTTTTTTGAATTTTTAATACAATTTTCAGTGTTGTGTAAACATTTTACAAATGATATTTTCTCAATTCGCTTCAGGGCAACAAATAGCTGCCAAAATAATTTAGAACAAAGCTTACAAGAAGCGTACAAACACCAGCGGCAGCTATTTGAACTGGGCGCTGAAATACATAGTATTAGGGGTACTCATGATATCCAATCTTCTAGGCCAAATACAAAAGCTAGCGTGTGTCTGAGTGTGTGTGTGAGAGTGTTTGTTCTTTTTTTTTTGTGTGAGTGTGTGTGTTTGTGTTGGTTGTGCCGAGAGCTCTTTACTGGCTTATGACCATGGTCTTCTTTACCTTCTTCTCCTTCTTCTCATGGGTGATGGTCACTTCCTCTGCGCAAAGGAAATAATATTTGTGTTTAGGTTTAGATAGGGAATTTGAGAAATATATTATAGATTACCTTCGAACTTGTGGGGCAACTGCTTGATAGTCTCAATGGTCTTGACGGTCTTCTCCCCGGGCTCGATAATCTCCTCCTCGTACTCCTCGATAATCTCCTCCTCGTCGGTATCATCGGGATTCGAGCTGGGAACAGGGTCGAAAACAGTCTTCACTGCCTTCTTCACAATACCCTCGGAGGTCACGGTGGTGTAGTGGTATTCGGTGCCGCCCTCGATCTTGATGGTCTCAACGGTGGTGACATCACCGGGATTCTCGGATGGAACGATCTTCTTGGTGCCAGACTCAGACTTGAGCTTCTTGGTGCTGGTCACGTTCTTGTGCTTCTCCGCGTCCTTCAGTGTCTTCTTATACTGCTTGATCTCCTCCTCGGTGAGCTCCACTTCCTCCTCCTCGTAGACGGTCTTCGAGGTGGTAATCGTCTTGCCCGACTCCAATTGCGTCGAGTAGGTGTACTCATTGCCGCCGGGCACACGCTTCGCTGACACAGTGGTCGTGTCGTTTTGGACAAAGTCCGCCGGTGGAGGAGGTGCCGATGACTTTGGCTTCTTCTTCTTCTTGCCGCCATCGGTGATGCTCTGAGTCTTCGAGCTCTGCTCCTGGAGTGAATTCTTGCGCACAGTACGATTATTCTCGGTGATCTCAATGTTCTGCCTAACGCTACGTGTCTCCTCGACGGTGGTGTCTTCGCGATAGTTGGACTGCGAATCGTTAACATTCTGGATGACGTTCTTCTGCACCTTCTGGACCATGCGACGCGAGGTTGACTCCGTGGAGTCAGTGGAGTCCACCGATGACTTGCGCGTCACATTCTTCTTGATCTTGTTGACAGCGGTGTTGGTGTTCTCATTGATTTCCGTTGGCACCGAATCGAAGAAGGTCTTGGTGCGCATGCTGCGCGTACCATCGTCATTGATGGTGGTGTAGACCTCCTCGTAGCCACCCTCGATGGCGCGGGTCAGCATGGTGGTCTTCGAATCGATGCGTATCTCCTTGCCCAGACGCTGCTTGATGATCTTCTTGTTCGCCTGCTCCTTGGCCATATCAGCCTCGCTGACGGGCTTTGGATCCCAGAAAGTTTTCACCTGAGTCTTGACCGTACCATTCGGTTGGGGCGACGTGATGATCATCTCGTAGCCACCATCGATCAGCTTGTACTTGGTGCTCGCACCGGTCGCCCTATCGAACTCAACTTTGCCATCCTCAATGTCAGCGGAAGTCAGGAGCTCTTCAGGGAAGAAGTGGCACATGGAGTTTTGGTTTTGTGTAATTGTGTTTTGTTTAAATTGTATATAAGTAAATTCGTTGTCGAGACCAGATCTCTCTCTCTCTACGTGTGTGAGTGTGTGTGTTTTTTTTTTCAGCAAGCAATATATATAGATATATATATTTAAAAATTCCTATGCTAAGATATTGCAAATTAGTTTCATCTAAGGCGCTTTTTGGTAAATAATTTACATAAACCCTTTGAAGCAATTTTTTACAGCATTTTGTACTTTTTTCTTAGTATTAAATAGTGTTGGTATTGTTGTAGTAGGATTTGTACTTAGGCTTAGACATGCACGGGTTCCGGCTCGGATTCGTTGTCCAGTTGCAGGGTCAGTCGGAGCAGGGTTGGCCTCATCTTTGCTGACCTGGTCGCCAGGTGCGGCAGGCAGCTGTAGTGCAACAGCAGCTGCAGTAATTGTTATTTAAACTTACGCGACGCCTTCTGGCGGCTCGGCTTTGTGGGCGTGGCATTCGGTTGCAAGATATGCTGCGGTTGCGTCGATTGTGCCGACTGCGTTGACATTGGTGGCACCCGTTGTGATTTCGTTGTGGTTGCTGCGGCTATTGTCGGCTGCTGCTCAGCAGCATTGCCGGCGTCGATTTTCTGTGCATTAGTTGGAAGTTTGTTAATTGCATCCGCTGCTGCGGGGCTGTCCTTGACCTCCGCTGAAGTGCGTGCGGACCGGGAGGACGTTGCGGCTGTTAGTTGCGGTTTTGCTTCATGGAGCAGCTTGTTAGCGGTTTTAGTTAGCAATTGGTTATAGCCTATCGTATTATCGTTATCTGCAAAATGCGGTTAGGGTAGTTGGTTTTTAGCTGGCATGTCAATTGCTTAGCATCAAATGAGTGCTGATTGATGCCACAAGTTGCTGGTTGATGATTGATGATTGACGATGATTGAAACTTTGAATTGTGCACAAAATTTCAGAAAATTGATATTTAATGCTAGTTGAAAATGAAGCCAGGTGATAAATTCGTGATTTCAATTAATGATTGAAGCTAATTGAGTGAAAATGACCCCCATTGGTGAAACTTATCCAAAAATTGATATGACTTGGGTTTTATGCGACGATTTTGAGAACTTAAAAATAAACAACTGAAAACAATAGAAAATATATGGTTCAAACTCACAACAATAAATAATAAATTGAGGTACAACATACGGAAATCTTACACTAGAATAAAAATGCACATTTTAAACAATTTGTGGATAAACGAAGAGTTTTGTTTTGTGTTGTGTTCTTGAATAAATATTTTGTAGACAATATTTCAATGTAAATTACAACATAAAGGTATAAGAAAGAATCTTGCTGTGAAAAATGTTGACGTTCAACTCGTTTTGTTTGGGAAATTTACACACACATAACACAAACACACGCACGCAACATTTTCAAGTTATTTTTTTAAATATATTTATGTATTTGTTTTTTTATTATTATTATTATTATCATTATTTCAATATTCTTTATACACACATTTTGCATTAGGGAAAAAAAGAAAATAATATTACGGATGAGGGGTGTTTAGGAATTGAGTTTGGGGTCTTATGCAGCTGAGCTGAAAAGTGAATGCCACAAATCAGTTAAGACTCAAGTGGGCAAAAAGTATAACAATTTTCAATTAAAATATGATGAAGTTTGAAAGTTTTGTGGCTGAGCCAAGTGGTTGTGCCAAGTATTGTATGAGTGTGAGTGTATAAAATTGAAAGCAAAATGCCAAGTGTGTCGTATACACACACAAACACACACACACCCACTTACTGACAACCACACACGTATGTGCGGCAGAGCAGCGAGGTCGACGGGTGTAAAAAGTTTAATTTGAAAACTTAATTAAAATTTCTGCGCGTGTATATATACACAAATATATATATCTAATTTTTTCCATTTCATGATATGAGCCACTGCTGCTAACAAGGCCACTGCATGTGTGTGTGGCAGTGGGTGTGCCTGTGTACAAGTGTGCAGCAATTAAATATGACACTTGACAGCACTTGGATATAATTTTGTATTTCAACCGGCTAAAGTGTCAAAGTCTGTGCACAGGTGTGTGCCTGAGTGTGTGTGTGTGTGTGTGTGTGTGTGTGTGTGTGTGTGTGTGTGTGTGTTTCTGTGTTTGTGTGTTGTGCTAGTGTGCTTAAGGGGCTTAGGGGATTGGTCAATGGGCACAGCAAAACGATGAACGATTTCTTCTTCTGTTCACTACATATAGTATTTTGTATCTAAGAACTACCAGTTTGGTCAGCCTCCGTCGGCTTCTCGGGCTTCGATTCCAGCGTCTTCGTGATCTTCTTCCAGATGTTGTCGAACGCATCGGCGCCCGAATAGTCAACCTGTCCCGATTCCCAACACTGGCGACGCATCAGATTCTCGTACTGCTCCTGTTCGGGCGTGCGCTCAACGCCAATGCGTAGCTGCGACAATGCGCCAGCGAGACCAGCCTGAAAGTAGGCAACACAAGTGTTAAAAAAGTGCCATAAACAAAAGCCAGCAATAAAAACATTTAAACAGTGCTACGAATATTTACAGTCAACATATTGATTAGGCTTGTTTACTCCATTTACAGCCAAGTTTATTCTTCAGAAGTATTATTTTATTTGTAAATAACTTTACTGAATGTTGAGAAAACAAGCTTAATGGGTACAACAGTTAAGTATACAGGTGCATGCTAATTACAATAATTACAATAATTACATTAATTAGTATTTATATTTCATACATTTTAGCGACATTCAAATGTTAGTTGAGTTTTATGGTTAATATGACACAATACAAAATTGCTAGTCAAATGTTGCTGCAAACTGCTGGCTGGCAACAGACAGACAAATATAACCGCATGTCCGCATAGAAGACCCCTTTTGGCTGTTTACCATAAAGATGAAGTGTGCTCTGTGTGTGTGTGTGTGTGTGTGTGTGTATATATGAAGAGATGTGTGTTTGAGTGTAATGAATGATTTTGAAATGCAAATGCAATTGCAACTGCCAAGGAGCAGCTAATGACAAACACACACAACCTGAAATGGGTGTAGTAATGCTAAATGCCTGCAACACTATCAATAGATCATTAAATGCACGTAACGCAGGCAGGCAGGCAGCAGCAGCTGCAACAACAGCAAATGCAGTAGCAGCAGCAACAGCAGCAGCAACAGCAGCAGCAACAGCAGCAGCAATAACAACTGACAAAGCAGGAAGTGCAAACATAATGTTGGTAATGCTAATGAGCACAAAAGTGGACAATGATAATACCGTGTGATAATAGACATGCAAATGGACAAAGAGTGTGCCAACTAAACTAGACACCAGATAGATAGACGCAGGACAACAAACGAGCTACGAAGGACAACAAACTAGAGACGCAGGACGAGAACCGCGACGCGACATTGTGCAAGAGTTGTGAATGAAAGACGAGATACAGAGAGAGAGAGAGAGAGAGAGAGAGAGAAAGAGAGAGAGGGGGAAAGAGCGAGAGACAGATATGACACATTGTGACCAAACCAATGAGCGTGACATTAAACCAGATTATCAGTGGGTGGTGGATGAGCGGAGGGGGTTTGGGTTGTGGTGTGGTTGTGGTTGTGGATTTTGAATTGTGGTGCATATTGAGATTCGCCCGCGTATCATTCGTATTTGGTTTTTACCTCAGCAGCAACGGCAGCATCTTCAATTTGAGGTTGATGATTTAAAGTGGCTTGTGTTGCATTCTGTTCGATTGGACTATGCACTGGGTGGTGCTCGTGATGGTGGTGGTGGTGGTGGTTTTGGTGGTGGTGTTGTAGTTCTGGTTGGTGTTCTTGGTGGGTGGGTGATTGCTCAGTTTCGCATGTGCTGCTATTTACATCTATTGCTTTGGAATCTTCATTGGCAGTAGTTGGTTTATGTGCTGGTGGTTGTTGTTCTTGTTGTTCTTGTTGTTTTTGTTGTTCTTGTTGTTCTTGTGGCTGTAATGGTGATGTGGGTCTGCATGCTTCATTCTGGCTCCATCTTCTCCTCTGAGCGTCAAGCACTTGCGTTTCACATGAGTTCTCGGTCGCATTTTCATTGGGGGATTCGTAGACGGATTCGGATACGGGTTCAGGTTGAGGTTCAGGTTCAGGCTGATTTTGATGTCGCTCCACTTGCTCATAGTAATCTGCCCAAGGATCTCGATATTCACGAACATGCGGCACATATTGTTGTCTTTGTTGTTCTTGTTGCCGATTGTAATAGCTGTCCGCGTCGTAATTATTATCAGTGTTGCTCGGCGAATGCGTTATGTTTAGGCAAAGATACTGATTTTTCATATTTTTTAGCGATAGTTTGCGGTTTGATATTTGTGATATTTTTATTATTTTTTATTTTTTTGTGAACAGAAAGCGCAAAGCAAGAATTGAAAATCAAATAATAAATTTTAAAAAAACTTAAAAGCATAAAATCATAAAACTAAAAGATACAAAAATAAGATGGAACAACGAACACATAAGGGGGGGAGGGGAACAACAACACTACAACTAACAAGTTTGAATGACCAATTTTTGGGTAAACTATTCGCTCAGTGTAGTAAGACTTAAAATCAATTTTGATATTATATATCGTTGACTACGTTGCCTAATTATTTTGAAGAAAAAACGCCTCAGTAAATTGGCAATCTCAATTTGCATGCCATTTGGATCATTTCAATTTATTGACGTCGCTAACTAAACATTCCGTTGGCACCTGGCCAAATCGATGCCAATTCGATAAGCACAAAAAAGACAGACACACAACACAACTCAACAGAATGCAACAACAACAAAATCACACACACACACACACACACAGGCACACCATTGATAGACGTAAAAGAAGGAATACAAAAAAATAAAGACTCCACTCTTTGAAATGTCTGACTGCAAAGACGAAAGAGAAAAATGGAGGCCAATTGGGGATTGGGTAGAGCCAAAGTAAACTTTAAAATAAAACTAAACTGAAGAAATGCTGCTAAAAAGAAAACAAAAGTGCAACAGAAGAAAATAAACTAAAACGAGGGCGTCAAAGCTAAATAAATCGATGCAACAATTTCTCTTGTTATTTACAATTGGTGTTTTGAGATGAATATAATAAACATCGTATATATATCGTACAGATCGAATGTGTATATAATGTGCGCAAGTATGAATAATTGGATAAATATAGACAATATTTGGAGTGACCCTCGCCGTAACTACAGTGGTGCGTTCTATTTGTGCGCTGGTTCTGGATCAGCTTACCTCTGGTTGCACGCTAGCAATATCGGTATTATCCGTCGTTTTATGCTTTGTTACCAAATAGCAATTGCACAGCAGCAAAATCGGGGTTAAAATTCAGACAGATTTTGGTTAGGTTTTTTAGTTGTTGATTTGTTTTTTTTATTTTGTTGGACGTATCAGAAACGAAACGAAAACTCTCAAGAAAATACAACTTGAAAACTGAAAATTGTGTGTAAGTTGAAAGGCGGTTTTATAAAGATCACTTACCATATTGTCGTTGAGAGACTCATGCACACTATCACAGAAGATGGTCCACCAGTGCTGGATGAGGTCCTGTGCATGTGCGTAATCGTTGGGCGTGTCGGCGGTTTTTGTTTGCGTATTGAAGTGAATCAACCAAGGCTTCAGCTTGCCAGCAAAATGCAAAATCTTAATTTTATCTCTGAACCTAATGACATTGAAATATGCATACATATGAATATTAGTAAATAAAATGTAAAAATGTAGAAAGGCCTGATTACACACGCTGGCAGTGCTTTCATATATATTTTTTTAATGCAGTTGTGTATTTAATTCCTAGTGGCAACGTTGCAGCCAGAGATCAATCTTACAATACGTATTTACACACATTGGCAATGTCGTTTACACTATCTGGTAACTCAAAATTTGTTAAATTATTTCTGCTTGTTCTGGCTAAGAAAAATCAAAATTAACAGAAGTCAATGGCTTGAAAATGGATTCCTCCGAGAAAGGACATGGTTTTTATGCAACTTAGTTTTAAGAATTGTGGGCTCTAAGATCTAAATAATTACAAAAAAAGAATAAATTAATATAACAAGTATATGCATATATATACACATCTACATGTT
Organism: Drosophila anomalipes; assembly: GCA_035041615.1. Classification (NCBI taxonomy): domain Eukaryota; kingdom Metazoa; phylum Arthropoda; class Insecta; order Diptera; family Drosophilidae; genus Drosophila; species Drosophila anomalipes. Next base: position 3,994,786 of record JAWNKZ010000040.1, read on the forward strand.
ATATATATATATATATATATATATATATATTAAAATGTATATAAATATGTGTATTAATATAAATAATATATAAATATGTACATGAATATATATACATATTATAAATTAATATGACAAAGCTAAAATATGTATACATATACATGCATTTAATACAGATTATATACATTTTTTTATTTCGTTCTTATTTGGCTAAATCTGCATTTTCTGTTGCATACACACAGCACCTGGTCTCTGGCAAGGCATCTGGCGTCGAATGTTCGCCAGTGTTGCCAGCGTGTGTAAATTCGCATGAAGTCATATTTGATACTCACTGTTTGAATGCGGGCAAGTAACAGTAGGAAGCATAGGCTGTCACGTTGTAGATGAAAGGCAAATGCTTCTTGATATCTGCGGTTGCCCAATCGGCAAAGTACTGATTCAGCAGACCCTGATCGCCGCCATCGAAGCTGCCATGCTGCACGGCATATTCTGTGATCTTGTTAAAGGTGTCCACGCTGGGTGTGTAGACAAAGACGCCCGAGTTGAAGCAATCGGGCCAGCTGACATCTGGAGCAGCAGACAGTTCCTCACGCTCGAACAGCTCATCGCAATTTTTCAGCACCTGTCAAGAGGAAGAAAAGTTGATCAATCTCTTATGGTTGGGTAAACTGCATTCTTATGTATTTACCAGTGTGTCCGCATCGAGGAAGACACACTTCTCGAACTGGACAAGACGCCAGCAGTGGAGCTTTGTGAAGGTTACACCCAGTTCGGGGCGGGAGAGCAGCGCCAGATTGGCGGCATCCTGTGAGTCCATCACATTCACCTCCTGTACAACATTGTACACTTCCTTCAGTCTGTCACGCATCGCCTCCGATACGGTGGGCGTCACCATCACTGCCAGCTGATGGGCGGTGCCGGCTCGCTTCAGCGAATTTGCCAGCACCAGGGCGCCCAGCGAGTACGTATCATTTGTGGTCAAAGTAACCCAAGCGAACTCTGCAGGATACATGCGAGAAATATCCAAAATGCATTAGTCAAAGAATATCTATATATATATACAGATATATGTCTAAAAATATACATATAAATTTTCAGTTAAGTGCTAGAAACATTCAAGTGAGTTACACAGACACATAGAAATACACAAGTACAAGTACAGTTACAACAATGGAGCTTGGCCATAGCGACAAGTTTTTCATAATTTTCCATTTTCATTTTCCATTTTATTAATTTTTTTTATTATTAGTTTGGCATTTAGAAAATTCGCAGCATGGCAGCGGACAATTTATGAATTATAAATAAACGAGCAGCAAGAGTATATATATAGTTTATATATAGATATATATAGATACACGATCTACCAGCTGTATGTGTGTGTGTGTGTGAGTGTGTGTGTGTATATATATGCGTTTTTCGTTGAGTATCTGCGTCAACATCTTTAGTGGGCGGGGCATGTGGCAATCGCATGCAGCGTTTTTGGCAATGTGTCGATTATTTGGGTTACATGCGCCCCATTTAGGCTATTTTGTTTGGCTTGCAAAAAAAAGAAACAAAACTAAAAACGAAAGAAAATTTGCACAAAAAAAAGAATTGCAAAACATTTATCAGGCGCATCTGCTTGGATAGCAAATAAAATTCTGCGTTGTTGGCATTTAGTTGCCTATATACACACTACATATATATATATATATATATACGCCACACAGAATCCATTTAGTTGGATATATACATAGTATATATATTTATATATATATGTATACACATATATAGGCCGTAAACATCCAATATCAAAATAATATATAATTTTTCGCACTATAAGCATTAGTGCTCGCCTTGACTAATTATGAGCTATGGCAAATAATATGGATTAGATATTTTAATATCCACTTTGATGTTCTTAAGAATTCCATTAACTTAGTATATAAAGATTTGCAATATTCGCCTAAAGCCTAAGATGGCTTAAAATATACTTTTAATGGAAAAAACTGAGTGGAATTAGAAAAACAATAATTCACAATTTTCTGATTTACTTTTATCCAGTTGGTTTAACCAGAAAAAGTTTTGTTTTAATCTTTTGGTTCTTTAGTTTTTTAATAAATTTTATCTCGAAAATAATAAATAAATTAAAATAGAATATTTTATATATTTTTTAATAAAAAATGGTTTTTATAATTTGCTAAAATGTATGCCTTCATTTAAATATTCAATCAGCCCCGAATCTAACTATATTACAAAAAATTTTGATATCTTTAAAAATAATAATATAAATTTAAACTTAAATAAAATATATTATACATTATTTAAATATAGTATATATAAATAACCATGCATTTATTGTTGTAAAAAATAAAAGTAGAACAGAAAATAATTAAAATAAAATTCATCATTAGAGTTATAATGGAAAATTAAAAATTTATTTTCAATTTGATTATAAACAAGTATGTGTTGGAAAATAAGTGCTACGATCAAAGATTTTTTGTACATGTTGCTGCAACTAAATTTAGTTGTGTTAAATTCATTATTAGTTCATTTTGTTGGGTTTGTTTTTGGTTGTTTTTTTTTCGGTTTAGCTAAATAATCTGTTTGGTTTATTTAGCATTAGAAAGCGCACCGGATTGGTATTTGAGAAGCGTTTAGATGTAGAATACAACAAAAACAGAAGATGAATTTCAACAACAACAACTACCTTCTGTACTACGCATTCGTATACGGATGGAAACGGAGGCACTGCGAGCCAAACAGCAGCTGAATGCATTGGTGACAGCCAATGCCACCGTCCGGCAGGTGGCGCTCTCATATACAAAATGTATCTGACGGATTTAATGAGTGTGTGTGGGAGCAAAATAATACGACTTCGGGGTGTTGTTTTTCTTTTTGTTTGTCATTTTTTTTATCTGTTCTTTAGATGTTATTTATTTGTTATATGTGCAATGAGCTGTTGTGCCTAAAATAAAAATGAAATCATTTACTTGGCGAAACTAGAATGGTTTTAAAAACTTTATGACTTACCGGATACGAAACAAAAAATCATGTGTCACAACAATATATTTAAAATCAAAAAGAATTTGAATAAAAAACAAGAAACGGCGTCATAAATTTCGATTTAGATTAAATAAACAACACTTGTGCGTCTATATTTAAAAGACAACTGTCGAAATTGTACAAATGTCAAGACGGCATCAACAGAATACAAACATATATGTGAATAAACCAACCGACAATATTCTTAAAATACTTATATCTACTTAACTAAGTATTAAAAACAAAAACTAATTTAGGCACTAGACTGACAACTGTTTGGTAGTTCAGGCAAATTAGCATGGAAAACCCCACTCGAAATTGTGCGCTGTGTAAAAAAAGCTCGCTCAGCCACTCGAGCTCAGCCAATCGAGTCACAGCTTAAGCAAAGCTCTCTTTGCAGCTGCATGCAGACTGAAGCCGAAAGCTCAATGTTCTTGCAGCTCTCCCCTCACACTCATCCACAATTTCTCTTTATCAGCTGTCGATGGCAAAAGAAAGCTGATGATAAACTTACAGCACAAAAAAAGGCCAAATGGCCGGAAAGCTGACAACAAAAACGGTAATTGCTCAATGAGGCGTAGCTTTTTTGATATGACCTGTGGGTGCGTTTGGACTGAGCTGAATGAGAGGAGCTTATGAATGGAATGTTGTAGATAATTGCAATGGGAGGGCATGCTTTGCGAGAGTTGCGCCACAAACGGAAACCAGTTTCTGCACCGCTGCCAATGGCAAGCAGTGAATGCCACATTAGTTGCAGCCGGCGTATGCAGGCGAATGATGGCACTAAAAAGCAATGGACGACTGGCAACCGGCAGCCGGCTAAAATGCGCGAATACAATGCCAACATCCAAAACGAGTTGCGGCAATCTGAAGAAGCGCGTATGTATCTGGCAGACACATCTATATATATTTATATATATATACAGTTACGAAAAAATAGCGCCACTCTCACAAGAAATGTTTTTTGGATTTATAAGTTTATGAGACTTATGAACACGTTTTTGGAAGTGGAAGAAGACTCTTTAAGAAAAACCGTTTCACTTATAATTATGAAAATTATAAATAACCGATTTCTATAATTTTTTCGCTTCTTTCTTACACTTTTCCTCCAAATGAAAAAAAATATAATATAAGAATAATATATATTTATATTGAAAACAATTGCAGGGGCAATACTAACTTAAATTTATATATATACATAAGTAATATATTATAAATGAACATTTGAAAAAATATCAATACTAATGGTTTGTGTCGTAGTGGCGCTATTAATATTTTCGCAACTGTATGTATATGTATCTGATGTATGTATATATGCGTAGTGTGTATCGCACTAAGGAACAGGCTACTAAAAATAGCCAGGAAATGTGAAATAAAATTGTAGCGCGACAAGAAAACGCTGCTGTTTTGGCTGCTTCGGCTGCTGTTGCATGCAGCGCACAGATACAGATACAGATACATTTTTCGAAATTCAATCACAGATCGCAGCAAGGGAGCTGTTCAACTGGAGAAGCATCATGATTTATGCGGGCAGAAGGTACAGAAACACACACAAAGATACAAAAGTATATACATGTATATGTATATTGTATCTTTGTCATCTCTTTAGTTTACTGCCAAACATTCTGGGTGCTTGTGGGCAGCAAGCAGCTGTGGAAAAGTTCTTTCTCGAAATTTGTGAAATACCCACTGAGTATTGTTAGCGCCTGTCGTCGGCCATAATTTCTGTCTGCTATATATGTGCACGCGTATAAATGATGTCTAAAAATAGCAGATCATCTACAGATAAATATATATATATATATTCTAAATGGTGTATAGAATATGAATAGAATATATTTTTTTTTTCAGTCTATTCATGCATTTCAAAAATGACGAGGCGCTTGTGAAAATGCCAAGGCAGATACAGATTTAATGGCCTATGATGAATGATGATCGCCCCTATAATCTAGATTCGAATGCGGAAATTGTAATCAGGCTGAAATAGGCGCTTGACTGCCCGGCGCTAACTAAGCGGGAGAGATGCTAGTTTCTCCGTGGGTCTATTAATAGGTCACAGCCTGCACTAATCAATGGCAAGTGTGACAACACTGTCAATAATACTGGCACTGACCTTCACCACGCGCTCTCTCGCTCTATATGCCGTTAACTTTTGCAAATACGCACTTGAGCGCAGAGTGAGAGAGAACGAGGCAAAACCTTAGGCTCTTTAAGTCTTTGAGCCCCACTCTCTCGCTAAAGCGCTCACATAACTAGTGTGAACGTTATCAGTGTGCGTCCAAAGGCAAATTCGCGCATAATTTGTATAAACAAACAACTGACGTTGTTGAAAATGTGTATTTTTTGTATTGCTTTTTCTTATTCTTGTTCTTATTCTTTTACCAGTTATATGCGCGAATTGCTCCGCATGCACACAGACAGACTCATACACACACGCATGCACACAAAGGCGCAAAGGCAGGCAGCGGCTAGGCAAATGCTATTGAAGGTCAGTAAAGGTCGTCGCCGTAATTTTGCGAACCCCCCTCTTTAAAATAAGGAAAACAACAACAACAAAAAAATAGTCAGCAACCAAACAGGTACACATGAAACATTATCTACATGTTTGCAATGTATGCGCCCCCGTGCGTTATGAAATATGAGAATGCAATTTATTTGCGGCTTTTTTTGTTTTTTAAATATTAATTGCGATTAAAGAAAGAAAGAAAAAGAAGAGAAGAGCTGCAGTCGCCTCAACTCAATAACGTGGACCAGCAGCATGCATAAGACACACACACACACACTCACACACACACACACACACACACACACAGATTCTCATTGATTTTGTATTTTATTTTTTTATTATCTGTGATAACTTAATTTTTTCGGCGTCTGTTGTTGTTGTTGGATAAACTTACTGCTCATTTTGATTTTGTATTTTTTTGTATTGTGTGTTAATTAAAATAGTTGAATATACACTGCGAAAAACACGCGGAGTGAGTCCTTCGCGGGGGATGATGTTCGGTGTTGGTGGCGGTGGGTGGGGCGGGCCCGTTGAGCTTTCACACACACTGTAAAGTGACGAGAGCGAGTAGGCTGTCTGAATTGCTTTGCGGAGGGTTTTGCGTTTGGCTGTTCTGCCTACCACGAGCGACGACGAGAAACTGAACTGAACTAAGCGCTTTCGACGTGTCGAGTAAATGAAAAGTGCGCACGACGACGACGACGCTAGCGACGTCGATTCCGTAGGCAATATACGTATGTATTTACGTACGTGGGGGGCTGCTGTTGGCGTCGCAGTCAACGTTGTCGCCGGGTGTCAGGCAGCAACCACAAAATGGTTACGGTAGACGAGGGCATCGGCAAGTCGACGAGGAAGGCGCCAAAAGTGAATTTTGCATATTATGCTCGCTTGAATTTCATTTCTGTTTCTCCCGTTTTCTTTTGTTTCGAGTACGCTTGCCGGCAATCACTTTGAACCAGTGAGCGAGAGAGAGAGAGAGAGAGAGAAAGAGAGAGGGAAAGAGATTGAGAGCATGATAAAGGTGCGAAAGACATGAATTGGCAAACTATACATTTTGATTAAAACCACTCTCTCTCTCTCTCTCTTTGCTTATGAAGAGCGACAGTTATTTAAGAGCGCACTTCTCGCGGGCAAAGGCAACCACTGCATAAGAATTTATATGTGGACTTGTTGCATTTGTTGAGGTATTCAAAATAACGAATAAATAATTATAACGAATGAATAATTATAGTTAGTTAATCGATTGGTTTAATCGAAAGATGTTTTTAATTAAATAAGTTTTAACTGTTATCAATGCAACTGCAACTAAAAATAAAAGACTTTTGCACTCGAATTCTAAACACGACTAGAAGGTGATCAGCTTAAGGCTACCTTGTGTCGGAAATTTGCCACAGAGGCAGAAATTCTTTCTACTTATGCATTTAAATTATTTATTTCTGACGCAAACTGACTGCATTATTTTAGGCGGCACTGTGATGAAATATGCATGTTGCCTAAAAGTATGCCACGCACTTTCAACATAAGTTAAATAGAACTTAAGATACAAAGTAGTCAGAAAAAAACATAAATAACAAATATATCAAATGCCAAATAAATCAATACTGTTTTTGGTAACAATACTAACTCAAAAAGCGTATTCTTTAGCAATACTGCTACGGTATAGACAAAAGCGAAAATTATCAATCCCATTTTATGAGTTGTTATCGAATTAAATATCAGTAGACATTTTTAAAAATTTTTGGCAGTTGTTTATTAAAAACGTTTGTCATCTTTGAGTATAATTTTTTGGAGGGTTTACTCGCTTACGGCTAAGGCACCTTTTCGATTTGCTCCAGTCAAAAGCAATATGTACAAACTATAACTATATAGTGACTATATTAGCAGAATGATTCTTTGCATTCCAAATTTGTTATGTGCTTGAGCAAGCCACTTATTTTTTTGGTACTCGTACTTGTATATGGCAATTCGATAGGTAGTCTGTTGATATGCTAGATATATAAGATAAGTAAAGCTACACATTAAGTAGAGGAACTAGAACTATGCTAATAAATTACTGGCAACTAAATAATACTTAAAAATATTAGGTAGTCTAATTATACGATATGGTTAATATTATTGTCATGCTGAGGCAGTATCACAGTGAAGGGGCTGATCCTCCAATCGATTATTGGTCGCATTTCGCGGCGATATCACAAATCGTTTGCGATTCTCAATCGATTGGCTGAGTCGACGATTGGCACGCTTCTTGCGCCACCTGTGCACGCAGTAGCAGAACACTGTAGGGGGTTAAACAGTTGCGAAATTAATAATTAATTAACATTAATTAATAATTTATCACTTACCAAGCAAAACAAGTGCGACGCCGCCGCAGCAGCCAGCGGCAAACAGCCAAAGGCTGCGCGTCTCGGCCAACTCGGCGCTGGCCAAACAACTGCGGAATGTTGACGAGTCCACTGTGCGATTGTAGGGCAGTGGACACACATCGCTGTCTATTGCCCCTGCCATATGGAATTAGAAACTTGGTCAAATGCCAAAATACAAAAACAGCAAACAGATGCAGCTGTCCACAGCTGCAAACTTCGTTGCCTTTACTCACCCATGCAAACGGGAACATATTTTGGATTGGCGCCCATTGTCATTAGATGGTTCGTCACTTGGTGGCAGTCGCAGGTGCTGATCTGTGTTCTCGTCAGATCGATGACACTTAAATGGCACAGATTTGCCAATTTGTCAACGCTGAACTCCTTCAGTGGATTCATCGAGGCATTCAGCTGCCACAGATCTGCCACACAAAACACAATTATTAGTTGATTATCCAGTAAGCAACTGGGTCTTCATTCACTTACTTGGCAGTATGCCCAGATCGGGTATGTCGTTCAGCTCACAGTTGGCCACGTTGAGATATTCGAGCGGTGCTCGAATGGGCTTCTCCAGCGTCTGGAGCTCTTGATGCAGACCCTTCAGCTCGTTGCTGTCCACGTAGAGATTCCGCAGCCTGGGCATCGAAAACAATTCCATGGGAATCGAGGTGAGTCCATTACTCGATAGATCAATTTCCTGTGAATCGATCAATGCAATGAGTTAGTTAGTTACTAATTGTTGACAGTAATTGGATTGTGGTTGACTGCTCACCTGGAGGGAGGTGAGGGGTGCAAATGTTCCCGGCTCCACCGATAAGATCATGTTCTCATACAGCATTAAAAACTTAATATCCGTATACCTCTGGAACGAGCCACTTTTGAGCTTCTTAATGCGATTGAACGATAAATCCAGTACCTGAAAAAAACGATGACTTTAATTCTCGGTTTAAATTTGTCCAAAACAGTCAAGTCATGCACTGCAACGCTTCCTATAGCATTTGCTTAGCTGCATATGATTTAATTGGAGAATATATGCACGCACAGTGGGCACATTTGATAATTAAAATATTGTCTTTCAAAATTTAAATGCAGTATTAATCTAACTCAGAAAAAAAATTGATCTTAAAAAAATGCAGATTTTCTGGTTTTTAGAAATAATTTTTAAATATACAATGAAAAAGTCAAATCCCAAAATACAAAATTCTTAACTACATCCGTCATAATAATATAAGGAACAAAAAGCTAATGTAACAGTTCTGTATACACATATGAAAAAACATCTGAGAATTAGACATATTTTTATAAATTGTAAAGACAAATATAACTTAAAATTAAGAAAGAAAAATCCCGGTTTTTAAAAAGACAGATTCTTTATTTTTTTTGATCAAGGGTCAGTTCACGAAGATTATTTCTCTGATTATAGATGCGAATCTTTGAAAATCGATTCGGTTTCAACGAAGTTATGTTATTTGAAGTGTTGTATGCCAAGTGGATTTTCATTGGATGGAGTGCTTACATAAATTTAAGGTTTGCAAAGTTTTAACAATTTTGAAAATGTACTTAAAACTCGCATAACTTAATTCAAGAATTTTGTTAAATTGAGCATAATTGTGTTCTAGATAGTGTGTGTATCTTAACTGGCGGGGATCTCACGCAAATACATATGTATGTATATGTATTCACATTCATATTCATGTCGCTTTTGTAGTCGCATATTCATGCCATGCAACAAGTGAACTTCTTTATGCTTCAATTAAGCTCAATTGAGGGTTTCGCTTTTTTGAGTGTGTGTGTGTGTGTATGTGTGTGTGTGTATGTGTGTGTGTGTATGTGTGTGTGTGTATGTGTGTGTGTGTATGTGTGTGTGTGTGTGTGTGTGTGTTTTGGGGTTGTTGTGTGTGACTGTGGCATGGGTACTGTCCACTGGGGATATGATGAGACGTGAATTAAGTTTGGGTCATGAGATTTTTATTGGCACAAATTGACCTCTTGTGCCAGGTCGGAATCTGTCACTAATCTGATAATTGATGAGTCAGTTACACTCACCTCGACCGATGTTTTAAGGTTTTGTGGCACCTCCTTGAGGTCCATTTTGTGGCAGCGTATACGCATCAGTTTCTCAATGCGTCCATACGAGCAGCGGCGATCATCCTGGCTGGTTGTGCCAAACGCCAGCATAGCATTCACAACGGATATGAAGACGATATTTAGTAGCAGGCAACGCAGCTCCATGCTGTGAGCAGACAGATAAATATAAATTCGTTTAAATATATATATATATATAAGCATCAGTAGTGCGCCTATCAGTTCTTTTCTTTTCTTTTCTTTTTTTTCTAATTTGGGTGTTTATTTACCTGACGGACTATCAAAATAATAAATAAAACTAAATGTACACACTGCCGCCGCACCTGACCCAAAAAACAATTATTTTCGAATTAACAAATTACAAGATCAATGCCGCGCCATTGGGGATCAGCCCCCAAGTTGGGTCAGTGTTGGATGTTGTCCGTTGTTGCTGTCGTTGTTGTTGTTGTTGTTTTTCATTGTACCCACTCTCAAAACATTCAATCAAGCGCAACTGTGATCCGCAGGGGGGGTGCTGAGTGGGCGTGGCAACATATTGAATTAGTTGTGAACTATGCATAATAATACAAGCCAAACAAAATTCACAAAATGCACCTAACGCAGCTCAATGCGGCGTATGAGTGATGTTCGCTTTGTATGTTTGTCTCGCATATTACGTATACGTCGTGTTATTGCTGCTGTTATTGTTATGCTTTCACGCACACGAAATCAACAAATATTGCACACAGATACCCTGTAATGCTCGAAATGCCTGATACTCACTTTTTTGTATATACTTCCTGTCCTTTATTTACACAATATGCGAACTGGAAGAAACTTTTGTAACAATTGGATGATAAACTCAAGCACACATATATGAAATGGATTTAGGCTATAAAATCGCTGATTAACAACTGCGGGATGAGTCTGTCAAATGTTATTTTTTTTTTTTTTATTGTTCCGCGTCGTGCCTGAACTCGTAAGTCTTTTCGAGTGTTGTTCGTCAATGCAGATTAGATGGGGAAAAATAAAACCACCTGCTCATTATTTGAGGCAAGACTGAGTCATTCGAATTAAACGAGTCTTAGTTATTTCTATTATTGCAAGTTGCTATTGTCTGTTATCTTATCGTTTCGCCCGAAAATTTATTATATATCTTTTGAATCAACATTAAACAGACAACGAGCTGCGCATTTCGCGCGATAAATCATATTCCAGATATAGACAGATACGGCTAGGCATTCTTCTTTTATGGATCGTGTCAAAACACGAAAAGCACTTTGCCAAAATAAAAATCATTGAAGATCAAACTGAAAATTGATTTATTGCCAATCCGAATTCTGTGGCTGTCAATTGATATTGTCTGATTCCATGTTTATAAACGTATGTGGGCAAATGTATTGATATCAAAATAGAAGATCAAAAAATGGTATAGTTTGCACTTTTCAGAATTGTTTGTGCTACTATCACGACCCGTTGCAATGCAATTGCTGAAGTCATGCGAACAAAAAATGCTTCCCTCTGTTCGGGTTCGGGTTCGGTTTCGGTTTCTGTTTCTGTTTCGATTACGTTTTTCATTTGGAAAATGCACGTGCCAATTTAGAGTTTTGTTACAAAGCAGTTGCGTGATTGCAAATGCTTTGTTCATGGCTAATTTGCTGTCTTTACAACTATTTACCTATTTCACAAAAAAAACAAAACAAAAATGATATATCAGATATACAATGGTTTGGGGGGTACTCATATATTTTTTGTGACATTCATTATAATTACATTGTAATTGTTTAATATTTTGTTTAATCTCAAGTTTAGTTTATATAATTAAACATCAAGTTCAACGGTTAACAAGAAAAAAAATGCATTGTTTATACTCTATAAAGAAAATTCCTATAAGGTATAATGTAACAGTTGTAAAATGTACCTGAATATTTATAGAATATCTTAGAGTCGGCCAACAACACAAGTTTTGATAAAGGGCCTTAACAAATGTTGCCGCTATCCACTTACAAAATGGCGTACGTTGGCCTATTTGCCCAGAACTTAACGGGGCTAAATGATGGATGTAGTGCCTGAGTGTGTCGGTCTCTATCTATCTATATTTCTATATCCGATTTGAGCGCAATAAGACATATGCCAAGCCATTTCAAGTCGCAAACAATAATGCATGGCTTTAATGTTGTCCTATAAATGATAAGAGACAAGGCAACAAATCCGAGTTTAACCAATCAATAATAAAATGTTGAAATGTATATATCACAACCTTTCCGAGTATTGGCCAACTGATATATAAAATGACGCATTTTGGCCAATAATAGCTGAGACAGCAAAATAACGAGTAATTCTATCTCCTTGTAAATATTGCGTAGGTGGGGTGAGATGGAGGGGAAACAGATGACGTAGCAGACATACAATTTTATGCCCAGAAATTCAGTTGCTCCACTTGACAATATGTGTTGAGGAATATGTATACTCAAAGTTAAAGTGCTAGCTAAAAGTATGCCGATCTTGAGAGAGGAAAGTTTATGCCAGAACTCTTAAAAACTACAAATTTATTTGAAAATAAGCCTTTCAAAAACTTTCTGCGCTTAATAAACATTTCATCGAAATAAATAATCTTTACAATTTTTGTAGTTGTAAAAGGATCATAAATTCCCGGTTAAATAATTCTCTTTCAAGTATTTTACTCATAAATAATAAAATATTGGAAGGAACCGATAAGGCTCTGTAGATCATACTTCAAATCCCTTTTAACGACGCTCGAGAATATTTATAACTAATATTGTTGATATATGGCCAATTATAAAGATTAATAATAATTTATTACAATAGAAAAAATAATAATTAATTATAATATTGTAAAATCTGTATAAAACACAAAACACTACTTTTAGTATAGAAATAATAATAATATTAGTGATGAACAAATCATATTTTAGCGATATACTAACTTCTGTCGCTCACTGTTTGTGTGTACCTCTGTCATTAGAGAAGTCTGCAGAATCGGCGAAAAAAAGAAGCAGCAGCAAAAAAATAAAATTAAAGTGATTTCCACACATTTCGACACAGAGAGCGACCGCAACAATGAGCTCTGGCTATAAATACTTACTTATATATGCCATATACATGTTTTTTGTTCAAAAAACTTAAATTAAATTTGAAAATTCGTAAGGCAGGAGAAACAGAAGACAAGAGTCGACTGCAAAACTTATGGCACACAAAAAAAAAAAAAACAGTTTTCATTCATTTCGGCTTAAAATACCAATTCAAATATTTGGTTTTTTTTTTTGTGTTTAATATCTTTGGGGAATGGCGGACATTTGTTGGACTTAAATTCAATAGAATTGGCAATAAAAAGGGCTAATGCTCGACAGCGACAGCTCGATGCGGCGGAAAATGGAAAATTCTATAGCCATAAAAACAGATCAGACACAGCCGCTCCAGCCGCCCTCCAAATGGGCCAAATACGTTCGCGCCTTTTACATTAGAGTGGTGGGGTGAAATTCATTTATCGAAATCAGAACTCGAATCTATGCCCACTTCCACTTTGGCCGCATTTGTATAATATTTATTTATGTGTATATATGAGCCTCAATCATGAGGCCAACAGCCAAAACAAAAAATACAATACTCGACAATCCCCAAACATTAATAGCACGAGAAATTCATATTGGACCCGGAGTAGATGTGTCAGCCAATGGATTACGGCCTGGCTAATGATAAATATGTATGGAATATTATTTATCTATACAGATCGGAGGCAGATGTTAAGCAAGCGATTATGGGATCAGTGAAAAAAAAACTATAAAAAACCCAATATAAAAAATTAAAAAAAAAAACAAGAAACTTTAAATTAGTTTCAAATATTTTAATAACATTCTAAACATTTGTGAATGGATTTATGTGCTCTTATGATTCCCCGTGTCACACTTTGTGGGCGTTACGAGATGTTATATATGTGTGTGTGTGTTCGTTCGCCCATTTATACCTCATCCCCTCCACACCCCACCCGCCTCAACAGGTGGGGGCCCCGCGTCCCCCTTTAGAAGATTTATTTTCATTTTTCCTCAGCAGTGTGCGTTTAATAAAGATTTATTTGTTTAGACTTTATGTGTTGAAACAATACAAGAGCACACAAGAGGGGAGGATGCATACTTGCCTCTGGCAACCCACATTTTATATGTTTTTTAACCGCTGCAACACTTCAGCGTAACTGAATCTTATCGGAGTACGTCAAGTGCACCAGATGTATGTACAAAAAAAGTACTTTGGAAGTTGCTTCTTATCAGAGTAATTAAATATTTCTGTTCCGATGGCAAGTGTATTTTTATTTAGGCCGTTATTCTCCAATGACGAAAATATCGTCAAAGTCGAAGTGCAGGCAACATGGAATTAATTGATTACAACAAACAAGAACAACAACGGTAATAAAAACGTTGCCCATTTATTTCAATTAAACACAATCAAGAATACACTCCCCCAGCGACGCTAAAAAGGCGATGAATTTCCAAGTACAAAAACAAAAGAAAAAACGCGTTGCTTCAGCAGAAAAGCGGACCATTGGCGAGAATGCCAATTGCCAATTGCCAATTGGGCTAATTAAAGAACTAACTATCGAAAGAAAATATGCATGTATATGCATATATATATGTTTTATAGATAAAGCTTACAGAGTTCCACAGAGAACAACAGCTAGCCAAAAAAAAAAAAAGACTGACTGAAAAATATTACACAAATACATAGAAAATAAACCTTTCAGAATCTTTATGATAACTGCAAATTGTATTTTTATATACAAAAAAAAAGAGAAAAAATCAACTTCTGCGATCATACGCGACACAGAAATTCCAAGATATATTACTCTCTTATCTTAGTATTTGACTCTTTTAGTCATAGATAATAAAATATTGAAATGTATAAAGAAAAGAAAAAAATACTTTAGCCCCCAGTTTTTCATCTTAACTCACGTTCACCAACGCTCCAGAACATGTACAGCTTATATAGCTGACTTATGGGTAATTACAAAGATTAGGCACGATAAGGAATGTGGCAGGTTTTGTGGGAGTCCTATAGCTGATTTATATCATTTAACCGGCACTGAGTAAAAGTGAAACTTGTAAACACAACATTGTTAAATATTTGTCCATAAAAACGAACCTTTAGATAGCGATACCTTACCATACCTTAAACCTCATTAAAACTTACCAAATAAAACGCTTTATCTAGTTTTACTTAGCCTCCAACCGCTGAATGTTTTATCAACTAAAATTTCAAATCAACTTGTAAATGAAATGTTATGTAGTATTTTTCTTTTTAATATTTTCCATTTGACATAAAACGCATTGTTGTATTTTAAGAACCACCCTGGCAGATAAGTGTTTATAAGCCCGCCTCAACTTTCAAATTCCAGAAATTCTCGCAGTGTTCTCCGTCTCCACTTTCAATTGAAAACAATTTAACTGTTTTATGTCATTATGCTGTACAGAAAGCTGCACTTTGTGTCAAACCGGGCATGACTAACTAAAGATCTAGAATAAGCGACAGCTCAATGTTAAGTTTTTTGATTAGAATAAGAAAAGAACTACAACATTCTACGCAATATTCCGTTAATCTACAACATTTGAATGACGATAACCCTCAACAACCCCGATAAGGCTTTGAACGTCTAACGATCGTAAGTAAATTTGTTCGTTTTGAAAACTTACCTCTTAGGTAATCCAATAAATGTCATATATTCCCATTTAACATGCGTTATCCTTTAGACTTTTAATTGTCCGGAAACACATTTTAAACATTTGCATTTCCTTTCACTATGCTTTATAATTTCCAGTAAATTGCACCCTGAATGATCGTGTAGACACTACACCAAGAAATACATATATATATATCTTCGATTCACAGAAATTTCAGTCGTATTTCAATTAACACGAATTTGTTTTTCGTTGTGTTTTTTGTTGTCCAAAGACGGAACCGATTGCGAACACCGGAACCGACCCGTTCAATCCAACCGCAAACTTGGAATTGAAGCAAACGCAGCGACGAACTGCGATCGCTCGGTGATCGGCTCCCTTTCGGTTGTAAGAGCCGACGACGTTGATAAATCAACGAGGCGACGATAATGCAGCCCGTTTTAGGGCAGCGGCGGCGGTGAGGAGCGTGTTGTTCTGGGTTGCGCTGTAATTTTTCGTTGGTGAAAATTAAAATTTCACGAGAGATTTACTCTCACTCGCACTGTGCACTCATCTCACTCTCACTCTCACTCTCTCTCTCTCTCTCTCTCGCTGTCCCTCTCTCAGTGCAGTGGCAGGCACGGTGATAACAATGAAAAGTGATATGCAAATGTGATTGCAGCCCACTGTGCTTAGAATTGAATTAAATCGCTCGGTTTTTGCCTCCGATTTCGACAGCTTTATTACTTAGTTGTTGTTGTCTGCAGCAGTTTCGGATTGAATTAGCCATCAAGTGCTAATAAATCGATACAATATTAGACGATGTCAACCAGCAGCATTTTCAATATAATGAATCTATCACGTCTCGAGCTTCCGACTAACTTCGCGACTCATTCACATTACAGCTAACATATTATGTTTGTGATAAGGCTGGAACGTCGGCTTTTCCACTGACAGTTGCCAAACAAAATTCACAATTCAGTTTGAGTGACGGTTCTTTTGGGTATTTATGGGTTGACGTTTTGAAGAAGACTGTCGATAATAAATACCCTTTCAAAAGAGTAACAAAGTGCTGTTATTTTACCCAATATGTTTACCGGAAAAGATCTTGAGCAAATACCTACCTGTGCACAGGTACGGTGATCGGTTGACGCTATCCGCAGGTAAATTGAAAACAAATCATTTGCTCTTTCGTGGTTTTCTTTTTATTTGCATTTATTTTGTTTACAACATGAAAAAGAAATGGTAGAAAAATATGACATTGTGTTTTGGTTTTTGCAAGGTTTTTAATATAACAAACCCCATATTCCATTAATTTTTAGTCTTTGCTTCGTATTTGTTTTTGATTTTTTTGGTGTTTTTTCTTCTTTTTTTTTTTTTGAAAAATGTTTTTTTTTTTAATATTAGTAATTTGAATGTAAAGTATGTAATATAAATGATAGAAAATGTGTGTTTTCACTTCTTCGGTTGAATTAATTGAGCAAACAAAAGTCATAAACATTGAAAATTAGGAAATAAGTAAAAAAAAGAAGTGAGTAATTGTAAAACAAAAGAATCATAATAAAGTAACCCACCCAAACTCGTTTCAGCACACAACCCTCCATTGGTAGTTTTGATTATATAAAATTGTTTTAAAAATGTGTGTTGTGTGTGTTATAATTGAGCAATTACGCGTCCCTTGCCATTTTCTTTCAATAACTTTTCGTTAGCTAGATTTGCATCTAAATATTTTTCACAATTTTTTTTTTTAGTTGCACTTTTTCGATTTGTTTTATGCAACGTGTGTTTTTTTTTTTAATGTTTTTCGTTTTTTTTGTTCGATTTTTTCTTATACAATTGTATTCGTTTTTTTTTTTTTGTTGATTATGTTTTTTTTTTTTTCATTAATTAGTAAGAAATTAGATATGAGCTTTCATTTTGGTTTTCCATGAAAAATCAATGAAGCTGCTGGCTATATTTATATAGCAAAATCATGAGCTTTTACAATCCTCTGTTTATCGCAGAATAAGTTTAACTTGTTCCAACTAAATTAGGTAATACAACAGATATACTTTAGCCAAAAATTAATCACAATCTTTTGCATTCATATTGCAAATATGCTTGAGTGTGTGTCTATGTGTGTGGGTGTGTAAGAGGTGTGTGTGTGTGTGTGTGTCAGAATGCCTGTAGCGTCAGAGCGCTGCATTCGTGCATGCCTCTCAACGCCTTTGCTTGGCGGATGGATTAATGTTCGGGCGATGTATGCCTCGTGAGGATCCTCCTCTCTAAGATTGTTTCTGGAGACGCAGCTGCTCGGCAATGCTGGTGTTCTGATAGAAAAGACGCACCACATGCGTGTCGCTCTCATCCATTTTGGTGAGTATCTCCAGCTGGAACGTCTCCGAGAAGCGAGTGTTGATGAACACGCCCAAGGCGGCCACGTCGCACTTGGTGATCAGGGCGCTCTCCAGTTCACAGTGCTTGCTGTAGCGCGGCGGCTTCGCCAGATCCTCGGGCAGCTGGCGGAACTGATCGGTGACGGCATTGTTGCCAAAATCTATAAAGTGCACTTCACACTTGCCTTCATCGAGGAGCTTGACTATCTCGGCCCGATAGAAGACCTCATCTTCGGGGAATTTGGCCACACAGATTGCACCTACGGCCAGCTGGGTGAATGGTTCAAAATTTTGATCGGCATCGAGCATTTTATCGGTCATCTGTTCCAGCGCGGGCACATCCTGTTCCATTTGCACATAGAAGGACTTGGGATTGTCGTATTGCACCACAAAGCAATTGTGCAGCACCACCTCGAGCGGTCGCTGCACACCAGCCACAATGCTGGCCAATTCCTCTGCGAAATCCTTGTAGTTAATGCGCAATTGCACTGCCTGCTGCGCTGTCTCCTCCTCCTCCTCCTGCTTGAGCTCACTGACCAGCTCGTAGACCTCACCGAAATGCTGCTCCAGCAGCGCAGCAAATGCCGTCTCCAGCTCCTCATCCGACACATCCTGGGGTATTTCATTCAGCTTGCAGTGGAGCGCCAGTGGCGATATTTGACATAGCTGCTCGGGCAGCGTGTACACCTGCTGGGTGACCACAGTGCCGCCGTAATCCATGAGGAAGACCTCGCAGCCCTTCTCATCAGGCAACACTTGCCGGATGCAGCAGCGATAATAGCAATCATCCTCATAGCATATGCCGTTCAATTTCGGGGCGGGACTGGACACCTTCTCCAGGTGTTCGGCTGTCAGGGACTGCAGTGTTTTCACAACCAGGTCCAGTTCGGCCGAGTTCTTCTTGAGCTGCACATAGAAACTCTTGGGTGAGTTGCCATGTGAAATGATGCACTCCTTGTTATTATTATCCTGCTTCAGCAGCGCTGCAGCATCGAGCAGCTTCTGCAGCTGCTCATGTATGTTGAGTGCATTTTTGTCCATCGTCTTTAGACGGACCAAAGGCGGCTCCGCCGTCTTGTTGACAAACTCGACGGCCACCTCTCCATTGCAACTGTCGATGAGGGCGTCGAGCGCTTCCCGGGATTCCTTGGGGTATTTCAGAAAGTTCACGCACGATTCGAGAGCATGCAGCTCGGCCAGTGGCTTCACTTGAGCCAGCTCCGACGGCAGCTCAAATAGTTTATCCACCAGCGCCAGATTGCCATAGTCAATGAACAGGACGCGATATTGCAGCGACTGCTTGGCGGGCAACTGCTCCAAGATGCGTGCCCGATAGAACTCATTGTCGTCGGCAAATTGGGCGACGCACAGCTCAGCTAGCTGGGCAACGCCCTGCTTGGGCTGCAGACTGGCGTTCTCCGAGTTCAGCTGCTCGCTGATGTTGTCCACGAGTTGATTGTCCGACTCGAACTGCAGATAGAAGCTGGTGGGACTATTCACGTGGGTCACAATGGCCAAACGGCTAGCGGAGGAGTCAGCACTCGACTCCCCGCTGGATGGGGCGGCAGCAACTGGTTGTTGCACCACCTCCGGCTTGGGCTGCTTACGCGTGCAAAGTGGCAACAATTGATCCAACACATTCTCCTCATCCAACAGCAGATGGATGAGGACATGCTTCAGTCCCGGCTGCAGCAGCTGTGTGGTAAAAACCAATTCACCCTCGCCGGTAAGCTCGGCAAACTTGAGCTCCGCCTGCTGAGACCAATCAACATAATCCTCGGGCAGCTGTAACGAGCAGCGCTTCGACAAACTGGGCACCGTTGCTATCTGCTCCGAGAGAAGCAAACACTTGGCCGTCGTCGATTTGTTGCCGTAGTCAATGAAGCGCACCTCGTAACGCGAATCGGGCATCTGACGCAGGAGCTCGGCCCGATAGAAGAGTCCATCGTCATCGAAGAGGGCGGCCACAATGCTGCCCTTCTCGAAACGCTGCAGCGGCTGCAGCTGCTGCTCCGCATCGCCCAGATACAGTTCGATCAGTTCGAGCGCCTTCGAGTCGCTCTCCAGCTGCAGATAGAAGTCAGAGATGCTATTCACATGCGATATGTAACAGCTGCTGCCACTATTCACGTAATCCAGGGGCTTGGCATAGCCATCGGCGATCAGTTTCTTGGCCACATCGACGCCTTCAATGTAGAGATTGACATAGCTGCGCGTTTGGCAATCGCCTCGCGACAAATACTCATAGTGGAGCAGCTTCTCGTACGAATCATTGAAGATGCCATTGGCAGCGTCTGCCCACTCCAACGTGCCATTGGGCGCAATGGGCAGGGCGAAGGGCAGACACAGTGGCTCCGTTTGGCTGCCCAAGCTCTGCTTGATCTCCTTGGCGTCCGAGACGCAATCGGTGTTGCCATAATCGATGAACTGGAGCACCATCAGCTCCGCATCGAGTATTTTGGCACGATACCAACACTTGTCCATCGAATACATTGAGATGCATTCGGCCCCATTGACAACGTCCATCAGCTGTGGCAGCGATGGCGACACAATCATTAGATTCTCGGTGAGACGCTTGAGCTTGGGCAGCGCATCCATGGTGTGCACATAGAAGTGTGCGGGATTATCGCAGTGGCTCAGCACAGCGGTCTCCATGTCCTTGTACGGATCGGGTGGTGGTGTGACAGCGACAGCTGTCTGGCTGGGCGTGGGCGAGACTACAGGAGTAACAATTGCTTCGATCTCGGGAACGGGTAGCGGCTCAGGCACAACTTCAACAGGTGCTGGCTCCACTTGCTCCACTGGCTTCGTTTCAGCCTTGGGAGCAGCAGCTACTGGCTCTATTGGCGCCGTCGTTGGTGGCGCCACCTGTTCCGGCTGTTTGTTGTTGTTGCGCTGTTGTTTCGGCTCCTTGGCTTCCTTCGGTTCCTTTGCTTCCTTTGCCTCCTGCTGTGACTTCTTGGTCTTGGGTGAGCTGTTTGTCGAGTTGGATTTGCCTCCCTTGCGCTGCTGCTGGTGTTCCTCATCATCATCAATGGTCAGGTCGACGCATTCAATATACTCGTATATGTGGGGCTTCTCCTTGTCCAGCTGCTTGCGCATATAATCAATATCCCTGCCCGCAATGAGTTTCTCTGCCTTCAGCTTGTCCAGCAGATTCTCTTTGCCATTGGACACGAGCACATCTGCAATGAGATGGTTGCGTCGTGTTTCAATGGGCTTTACTGTGACCACCGTCTCCAAGAGGCTGGCGAGGCGTGTCTTCAATTTCTCATCGTTGTGGATGCGACCAATTGGTAAATTGATCTCAACCGCATAGCAGCTTCGATTCACATAGAATTTCTCCTCCAGCTGCTTGAGCTTTTCGCGCGACAACTGCTCCGAGTTGCCATAGTCTATGTACAGCACATCCAGGCGTGCGCCCTTGTTATCCTTGGCCAGGATGCGTGCACGATACCAATTGCCATCGCCGCTCAATGCCGCACAAACTTGATCCTTCTCAATTTTTCGCAACTGTTTGCCTGGAAGGAAGAAACAGCTTAATACAAGTGGCTTAAAGTGGACCAAGATTTAGAATTGGTCATTTTGTATGCCATTCGGGCGAATCCAACTGTTTTGTCTTTGTCTCACCTTTCTTGGAGTAGTACTCAAACATATCGTCCAGCAGCTGCTTCATGGATTCCTGCACATCGCCGGGCTGGACCAAAATCCGATAAGACTTGGCCGTATAGACGACGAGTGCTTTAAAACTATTAACCAATACGGGATAACCGCAAATAAAGGGAATGCGCTCCTCCTTAAGCAGCGGCATAACAGGACGCAAGTGAATGCTGCCCAAATAAAAAGAATACATTAGTTGAATGGTTTTGGTTAACGAGAGCTGCTCTCTCACTCACATGTTGTTCTCGCACACATGCTTTATATTTAGGGCATACGATTTGCCCTCGTAGTGCTGCTTGAAGTCCTTGGCCATCTCCTGGTTGGACTTGACATACTTAACATCATCGTAGCTGCACAAGAAGTTCACATCGCTGCAGCTCTCGAGTTGTATCTTAAAGTTGGTCATATCTCGAATTGAGGTGAATTTGCCACGCACCTGCTGACCAGCCAACAGATTAACGCGCACCTCTGAAAAAGTATGAAATCAAGATTAGATTTGTGGTTACTCATTGAACATATATCTGGTTGTTGGACTCACGCTCTGAGACCTCGGTAAGGAACTTTGCATTGATTAGAGTATCACGGAGAGAGGCGCCATTCACCAGCATTTGAACGATATATGTGTTGCAGGTGTTATAATTATTATTATTATTACTGTTGTTGTTCTGGTTGTTTTGCAGTTGCTGCTGTTTCGATTTGAACTCGCATTCAACTTTTGCATTTGCTGGCACAAATTTCTCCATGCGATCAACGATATACAAATGATCATAGTTGGTCACCACTCGGTCGAAGCTGCAGCGTTGCGCCAGACACGGTGGCTCCGCAAATCGTTGCTCCAGCTGCCAGATATCCTCCGAGGAGACAGTCAACATATTGCCAGCGTCGACGCAGAAGATGCGATATTTGCGCACCATCTGATTGGAGGCAACAACTGTGCCCCGCATTATGGCATTGTCCTTGCGCTGACGCACAACCACACTGGAGCCGACCTTCAGCTGGAGCTGCTGATGGGGCTTCTGGCGATAGAACTGACGCATCTCGCGCAACAGACTCTCGTACTTGGTGGCAAGGGATTTTGGCACTACGTAAAATTGGAATGGCGATACCCACCACGAGAGACTGGCCGCCTCCTTGGTGGGCGTTTTTATATCCTGCACCGCAAACGCTTTGTCCAGCGGCACATATTTCTCCGGCTCGGGCGTGGGCACCGCCTTAGCTGCTGTTGTCTCTGCATTAGATGTGGCATCACTTTCCACACCACTCGACCGCTTCGAACTGCCGCCATCCAGCGTGGACTTTTGACGTTGTGGCTTCTGTGCGAAGCCCTGCGGTGCATTCTGTGAGCGCTGGTTGGGCGAATTCCGCTGCGACTGCTGCTGCTGTTGGCCTTGATCTTTGCGTGGCGACTGATTATTGGCAAAGCGACTGCGAAGTGAAAGTAGAAATTGAAAGTAATTAGAGATCAGATATATCTGACGTAATTTAAGAGCGAATATTTATGAAAAACTCATCATAATTTAAACATAAGATCCGAAATGGGTTACCAAAAGGTCGATTAGCAAACGAAGAAATATGCTTTGGGGTCTAAAAAGACACCCAAATCATCAACACATTCAATGCGATAAAATGGTTTGCCATTAAGAAAATAGTTATTTAAAAATGGAATTGCATTTACCACAATTAACATTTAATAAATATACTTCAAATCTTTTTAAAGGCTTTGGTCAGAAAAGGAGTTAATAGATGACAGGCAAAGTTTTACAGCTTCAGAGTGACTATTAACAGGCAGAAGATCAATTATATGAGTAACGTGAACAACAAGGGGCCAAAGTAACTTCCTTGTGGTAACTTGGTGTAATTGAAACAAGTGCCTCTAAATAAACTTTCTGTGTTCTAAGAATTGAATATTTTCAGATCCAATTAATTAAGTTATTTGGAAATTCAAGCAGATTATGATTAATTATGAACTAACAAAGGATGATGCACGAAGTCAAAAGTCAAGTGTTTACTGATGATTGGAGACGCTTCCAATCCCAATTTCTCAATACTCACGTATTTTTGATGGCTTCCGGTTTGACGCCATTTTGCAGACGCGGCGAATCCGTGCGATTGCGTCCATTTTGGCGGTTGCCCTTGCGCGGGGAGCTCATTCCGCTGGTGTAGCTGCTGGTGCTGTGGCTCTCGAAGCTGGTGTCGATGCGCGTATCTCGACTGCGTCGAACCAAATTGCCATCGACGCCACCATTGCGTTCGGGTCGTGCCGGATGCTGTTGCACCGTACGCTTGGCACCGCTCTGCTGCGATTGGGTATCCTTTGAACTGGCGGATGCTGAGCTGTGTTTGTCCCATTCGTTGTTGGCATTCTTTTTCTGCTTCTGCTGCAGCTGCATGCGATCCTCACTCTCGACGGTCGTCGAGTTGAGCACCTGACCCTTCTCTAGCTGCTGAGGCGCTGCTTCTGAAGTTATGGACTCGGCACGTGTCACATTCGCATTGAATTGACCCTTCTCCAGGGTGAGATACTGCTCGAATGGCATGGACAGCTTGTACAGCTTCTTCATCACGTTCAGATTCTTGGCCAGCAGATTGACGACATTGAGGCCATCGGGTTCAATGCGAAAGACACGAACGCTGAACGCGCGACGACTGACGTTCGACTCCTCGGCGAGCATCTCGAACTGAACGGTGATCTTATCCTCTCTCAGCTCGCTGTTCTCGAATCCCTTCAGGCAGCACTTGATCGCCTGACGCGGCATCTTCAGATGCTTCTCGGCAATGATGCCGATCAAATGCTTTTGCACAGCCTCCTCATAGCCAAAGTCCACGTGACGCACAATAGTTGTGGAAGAGTCATCCACGCGCAGCAGCTCGGCACGATACCATTCACCCTCGCACTTGACGACACAGGGCGCGCCAAGGACGAGCTGATCGGGCACCATCTGATTGATGTTGTAGTAGGCAAACATCTCATCCATCAGCTGCTCGAATTGCTTCACGTTGTTCACCTTTTGCACGTAAAAGTTGTTGGGCGAATCGATGTAACGTATCTCGACTATATCATCATTTTGCAGCGGCTCCGCTTTGGCGTACGCCTGACGCGAATTCTTCTGCATCTTTAGCTCCTCCAGCTTGCTGTTGCCCTGTGAAAGATGAGTTTTTTTTTTTTAAATATGTTGGAAACCTATAAGCAAATGAATCACTTACATTCCGCATCAGCTGGCAGGTTTGCATGGAGCCCACACTCTCAGCCGCCTGCACTGTCAATTGGAAGTTTTTATATATCACTGAACTTTGGAAGATGCGTTTCATGCTCTCATCGAGGGCGCCCAACTCCTTGGCGCCCGCGAGTGCGAAGCGAAAGGCAAACGGTTTGATCTGCAACAGTTCCTGGGGTATCTGATAGAGATCTGTCAGCGTGACCATCTCGGCGTTGCCATAATCCACATAGACAACACGGATACGCTTGCCGTAGACGGCGCTGACTAAGGCACGATAGCAATTGCCATCCTCGGAGAAGCGTGCCACACAAGCAGTGCCCACGCCCGGATATTGAATGAGTGTCTGCAGACGCATACGCTCGATCTGGCCCATCATGGAGTTCAGATCGTTCTCAGCGCTCTTCAGCTGCACCCAGAACAGATGTGGTCCGTTCTCCACGAAGCTCACATAGACATCGTAGGTCAGACCCACTGTCAGGCTGGTGGTGCGAAATGCCGGAATGATGGGCTGCAGCACTTGTTGCTTCTTCTGTGCAGCTGCTGCAGACGCTGGCGATGGTTGCGATAGTGTATATCGTGGTGCGGGCGCATAGCTCAGCGCTGGCTGCTTGGGCAACTGCATCAGTGGCAGCTGGTGCGGCTGCACCTGCTGCTGCTGCATGGGATTATTGAGGCGCACATTATAATACATATTCAGTGGCCTGGGACTAGTTTTGGGCGTGTAAACATTGTGCGTGGGCAACAGCCCCGACGATGGCTCGGAAGTTGAAGAATAATTGGCACGTTGTGTATTGAATGCTAGATGATTGGCCGTGGCAAAAGGCGCCGCCTTCTGTACATTGGCCAGATGTACGCCGGGTGCCGCCTGAATGCTGCTTGGCAAAACATTTGTCTGCAAATTCAATTGAAATGAAAATAACATTAGAGACACTTGATTATACAAATATTTACTTAAAGCATATTATTTTAAAGTTTGAAAGGGTTTTCTTTTTTATGTTGCATATAAAATCCAAAATAGAAGGCTATTAAATAATTATTTCGAAGATTTTAGCATATTATTTCAATGTCGCTTGGTTAAAAAACAGAGTTTTACACAACTTTTATCAACAAGATTGTTTTTAATCTTAAAGAAACAGAAAGAAAGAATGTCTTTCTTAGGCAACCCAAAGATAACATTCCTTTTTAGAACAGAGTCAAATTGCCGACATTTAAAGTTCACTATATATTTATTGATACGGTAAGCTGATACCGATGATATTTGGTTTAAATAGGGGCGGCATAATAATATGCACATTGAGCAAATTTTGTTCAGATACCTTAACAAACCAAAAAGGTTTTTCTATTGAGCCATGGGATATAGTAGTCCGCTTGTGCCGTACCAAAAAAAAGATTTTCATATAAAAATGTATTTTTCTACCGATCGTTCCTATGGGCGCTATATGATAGAATAATTCTATCTCGATAGTTGTAAGTCCAAATGTGAGGAGCATAGTATTTTACCAATTGAGTAAGTTTGGTTTAGATATCTTGTTAAATAAATAAGTTATTCATACAGCTATATGATATAGACATCCGATCCGCCTGACTTCGACATACGTGGTGCCTTCAGCTAAAAGACTGACGAGGAACTAGTTGACAGAGAAACAGATGGACAAGGCTAGTGATGCTGATCAAGAATGTATACACTATGTTATCGGAGACGTCTCCGTTAATGCGTTACAAACTGGTTACAAGGTTATGAAAATGTCTCAGCTGTGTCAACACAAAACGCTGCATATGTATATATATATATATATATATATATATATATATTGGGATTATGAAAAGCATACCAAATTAGCCAAGGGCGTAGGCATCACCATTTGGGGAGGCGGCTGCACCACCTGCTGCTGCTGTTGCAGCTGCTTGGCAGGTGGTATATACTCGTTTGCCGCTGCGGTTTTTAGCGGTCTGGTTGGCGTTGTGGCTAGCGTGCGATGCACGTCGAGGCGGGCGGCGAGTGAATAGCGTGCCGCAATTTGTTCGCGCGCCAAGTCTGTGGGCGTTTTGGAGGAGTTGCTCGTGTGCTGGATGTTGTTGTTGTTGTACTCGATAAGGTTGGTCTGTGGTGAGGCCGCCTTCCACAGTTTCTTGCAGTGGTCCATGATCAGCTCTTTGGCAATGGGTGCACCGATTTGCTTCTGCTCCACAAGGAACTCATTGAGCTCGAAATCCTTCCAGCGTACGCTGGCAAATTTCTGGCCACATATCTGGACGGGATCCACCTCGATGCTGACGACATGATTCGCCATCAATTGATTCACCGCATCCAGTTCACTTTGATTCCACTCTGAGCATATGCCCAGCACAATATATTGCGAGCAGAGAACTGGAATATTCTGCAGCAGTTGCGGCTGTTTTGAGAAGAGCAGCTGTATGATAAAATAACAAAACAATATCAGTTTACATGTGATAACTGCGGAATTTGATTTCAAAATTCAACAACTCACATCATGGCTGCTCACGTTACGCTTGTAGCCGTAATCAAGAAACTCAATCTCGACGCGCATCTGGCTGCGAGTGTTGCCCGTGTGGTGTTTGCTGTCATCGATGCCAGCACTGAGAACACGGGTTCGCATGTATTCCACGTCGCCGGGAGCGGCGCCATTTCTCCGCTTGAGCACACAGCATGTGCCGGGAGTGAGAAGCGCCTGTTGGCGCTCATTTGACCAACTCGGGTCTATGGCAAAGCATGTCGGCAGCAACTTCTCGATGCGCTGACTAACCATCAGGGCCGCATCCCGATTGGCCTGGCCGTACACCTTCAGGTAGGGGCCAACATGATCCAGATGCGTGACGTACAAATCAACGCTGGTTGCTCCGCCACCATTCAATGGCGCCTTGCCGTTCATGTTACTATTCTTTTATCGCTGCAACAAGATGCAAAATATTCAAATCAGTATCGAAAACCTATATAAAATGCAAAGTGTCATTTGACATTTGCGTTTTCAATCAATATATTCAAATTCGCACACACACAGAAAATAATTACATATATATATATATATGTAAATCAAGACTTTTAAGCGTCGCTGCATTGTTCTAAGATGACGTTAACTGCCTGTCACACACACACACACACTTATACAAATTAATCGCCATGGTGTAAAATAATCAATTTATATGCAGCGCACAATTCTTTTTTTCTTCCGATTGTCACCAAATATTTTTAGCAAAGCTTCAGTTTCGATTTCACCCACACAGACACACACACACATATGCTACTTATGCATATATGCAAAGCGAACAGATAACCGTTAATGCAAGACGAGTGCGTTGTCTATTTTTCGTTGATGTGTACTTTGACATCCCTACGTCGAAATGCATGAGAGATAGCTGTAAACATGGCATGCCTACTGCCAAAATCCTATTTTCATAGGTGGAATATGCGTGTGTTGTGAGTGTGTGTGTGCGTGTGTCTTATCGTTGTTGCCACACACACATAATTCTCGTTCTAGTTTTGTCTACTTTAAAAATAGAGAGAGAGAAAAAAGACAGTAATTAACAAATTCCAAGCAACTTACGTTGTCGTCGTCGTTGTCCACAGCGAAACTCGGAAAAAACGCCCCTGCCTCTCTGCACGTCCCCTGTGTGCATCAATATTCCTCAACAGTCACTCACAAGCGCCCAGCCGATTGAATTCTTTTTGCGCTGATCCGCTTTGCTGTTCTGTATTATTGCGAATTCTTATTTGTTTGTTTTTATGCTGATTTCTGATTCTGCCGTGTGGCTTACAAAATGCGCGACAGACAGGCGGGCGGGCGGATGGCTGGATTTGGCACACTTTTTATGTGTGATTTGAGCTGTGAGCTGCGAGTTGTTGAGCGTTTTTCCTCTTTCGGGCTGGCTGGCTGTCCGTCAGTCAGTCAGCAGTGTGATGTTATTTCGTAGATGTAATTGTAGTTGTAATTGTGTAGTAGAAAGAAAGTCTTCGAGTGTGATTAGAAATCGTTTGCGTTTGCGTTTCAGTCTTTTCAGTTTTCTTTTTGTCGTCCTTCAAAAGTGCTTGCGTCGCAAGCGCAACCCAATTTGAACGTGTTGCAGTAGTTTGTAGTTATATCATAAAGCAATTAATCAATGCGAAATAAGTTTTAATTCGAAATTTGTTGTTTCACTTGCCCACCCAAGTAACTCAGCCCGAGACAACGACGACACGACTGTCGATATGTTGATCGATAACCAACGGAACAGTGTGACCGTGCTCTATGTAAGTAAAAATGCCGTGCGATAGGAGCAACTCTGTTAGTTTAACAGGAGTCTAACAGTGCGTTAGCAGTGCATAACAGCTATAACTTCCGTTTGACTCGAAATTTATTGACAATTTGAAAAATGCAATAAATCGCAATAATAAACTCAATTTTGTGGTATGTATTTACGAATAGCCAAGCCATTTTTAATTTCTTTAAGTTTTGATTACAGTTTACAGTTTACAAACTAAAATGATTGCATTTAAATGTTCGTTTACATGTGTATAATATATATATATTTATATATAGATTAATATATTTTGCTAAGAATCTCTTTTCTTTTCTTTTCATTTTTCTTCATATTTCACTTCAATTGTTTTAATTAGAATTGCATATAAGTATAAGTACATATATGCATACATCGTAATAGTAAATTGTTTTACTTTCAGATCCATTAATAAGGCGCATTCCAAAGTTGTTCTCTATATAATATATCCGAACTCAATCTAGAATCTAGGCAATTAAAGAGAATATTTATATTTGATATTTGAGATATGCAATACAAGACTCGATACGCAGCAGGCTGAATACAAATACAAAAGCACATTGAAATATTGCTAATCGAGTTTATCAATTACAGCCAAAAACAATTAAACTCAACAATTAAATTGCAAAATATATTGTAAGCAGAAGCAACGATTATATAGTAGTAGAAATTACAGATTATAAAATAATTGGGCAAACATAGCAGGAGCAGGAGGAGGAGGGTGAGGATGAGGAGGAAAGGAACAATAATTAACACATGCACCAATTTACAACTGTTCTTTTGTTATTGCAACAGCAGTACTTATGTGATGATGTACGGTTGATGTACGGTAACAGATTGATAGATGTATGGGGAGAGTGGTGTTATTGAAAAGAATGTTTTCACTACAACTCCTTTTGCGTAACAACTAAACAAACTAAATTAAGCTTTAATATCTAACCGAAACCCAGCAGCCCGTGGCATCGTCGCGTCTATAATAACGGGGCCGATTATCCCTGAAGACGGTGACAGCGGGAAACTGGTTCTCCTGTATGAATCTAATTGTGGCACGCATCTAATCAAAATCAAACAATTAGTCATAGCTCTCGGGAGAATTACTTGTTTTTGATTTTATACGAACCTGGGGCGCAAAATGCGGCGGCTCCACGTCGGGACTGGAGGACAAATGTTGCAGCAGAAACTCATCTGTCTGTGACAGCCACAAGTCCGCACCGCGCAACGGATCATAGTTGAAGGGTCCAATGCGCAGCATGCCCAGCGTCGAATCATAAACGTCCAACACCTGTTTTTCAAACAGATTGAAAGCAAATAGTTAATGACACTCCAATTGATATCAACTTGAAGAAACACTCACCGATTGGGCGCCCATAAAGATGCGCGCATCGCGCAACTGTCGATCGGGTCCCCTGTCCGGAAACGAGGCTGGAAAGATCTCGCCAGTTTTGATATTGACACCGACACCATAAATGATGGGGCAATTGATCTCGCCGCGCAGCATTGTGTTCAGCTCGCCGACGCAGGCCTGCGTCAAATCAATCTCGAGATGATGCTTGTGGAATGATTCTGCAAGCGATTAGGGATTGGTCAATATTTGCGTCAAATGTTGCAGGGGGTGTTTTTTTTTTTTTGTGATACTCACGCATAATGCTGTAGAAAACATCCTCACCATAGCCCTGCGAGTCCCGATAGCCGCCAATGAGCTGCAATTCAATGCGTCCTTCAGGATAACCGAGTGCTAATTCCTGGACACGCGACACCATTGTGCAGACGGCCTCATCGACGCCGCTGCCATCGAAATGCGCCAGAGCCACAGCGCCCGAGCCTGAATGGAGACGTGAAACAACAGAAACATGAGGTTAGCATTTTAACGAGCCAAACGAAGCCAATTTACGAGATAACAACAACAACAGCAACAACAACTTACCGGAGTGGCGGACAACAATTATAATACAGGTGGTGGCATCGTCTGCACCAATGATGTTGATGTTCTTGTCATGCGGCGCAGCAGCGGCCAACTCCCGCTGTCCCACATACAGCAGTCCAACGGGTCCAACACTTTTCGCCTGAATGGAATGCAGCTGCTGTGCGTAATCTCTGTAGACGGGATGCTGCAGGAACAGGCTGTTTGTGTCCATCGGACAATCGTCCTGCAGCACACCATTCAGCACTAGAACCATCCTGTGGTCGAGTCGAGTCGGGTCGGGTCGGAT
This sequence comes from Drosophila anomalipes, assembly GCA_035041615.1. Taxonomy (NCBI): domain Eukaryota; kingdom Metazoa; phylum Arthropoda; class Insecta; order Diptera; family Drosophilidae; genus Drosophila; species Drosophila anomalipes. The sequence goes on from JAWNKZ010000040.1 coordinate 4,026,120, forward strand.
CGGATGTGGGCTCTGGGTCTGGGCCTGGTCTAGTTACGCAAACGCTTGCCTCCTCCTCCTTCGATTTCAATTACGTCCAGTTGTTTTTGTTTTTGTTGTTGTTGTTGCCCCTTAAGACGAGTAGCAGCAGCAGCAGCAGCACCCAGCTGAAAAAGAGTTGCAAGTTGCGAGAGGTTTCCATTATTTGACTTGGCCACAATCTTTTCCTTGGTCTTTTTTTCATTCTTTTTTTTTTCTTTTTTTTTGTTTGCCAGACAACAGAAGCATAAAAATCAATTTACGATGCAAGTCCGCCACGAAGATGGCAGCCACAGATTTGCATGCTTGATAATCATTTTTAAAGGCGGGCGTACAATAAAAAAAAATAAAAAAAATCAAGTATGAAGAAGGCTTCTTGCTGTTCTCGCATATAAGATACCCTAGGCTGATATATGAGATATATGTTTATTTTTGCGATCTTTGCCGAAGAGGAATTTTGGTTTTCAATAAATAAATTTGGTAATAATAAAGAACCCTTGACCTGGGTCCAACGAAATTATATTTAAATAAATTTTATCAGCTTTATATATATGATAAGAAGATTGGTACGAGTTTTGAAAGAGTTTTTGGACAAAGTGTACAGGAATTAAATTTTTATACGATTATTCCGATGTATATATATATATATGAAAAAGTATATGCTTATAGTTGGATGATAATCTCACTTATAATGAAAGAGTTTAATTAACAACAAAATACATGAATTTAGCTTAGTAAAAAATAAAAATAAAAATAGTTTACTGCCGAAAGAGTTTAAAATGCTGATCTAATTTATCGTTCTCTCTTTTCTTTTCTCTTCTCTCTCTCTCTCTCTCTCTCTCTCTCACTCTCTATCTCTATCTAGCTATTATTACTGAGCTTCTAACGCTTAACCAGTTTCGCTCTGCTTGGTTTTTGTTTTCGCAATATTTGCATTCTTTTAACAGATTTATTATTTCAATTATTTTAATTGTTTACTTTTTTTCATTTTAAAATTGAATATAATTACGCACTTTAAATTTTATATCATTCAATTTGTGACTTTAATTTAAATCTCAACTGTAAAATTTAAATATTTATTATTTAAACCCTGTTTTAAAAATTGACGACTGGTTTTAGTGTACATTAAATAAATAAAAAATAATCCGGGCGACTCTGTACCTCTACAGATCCATATCAGGTTTCAACAAAGAAGTTTACCAATTGAATGACAATTAAAATATGGAGAGCATATAAATAAATTCATGTTTAAATAATTAGTTGCATCTTTTGCGCCTATAAACTTGAAGGAATCTTTTGCAAGGGCATACGAAATTCGGTTAGTCAGTGTAAGTGAGGAAGAGAGCTGGTTGGGGCGTGTCGATTCGATTCCAATTCGCTTAGAATTGCCAACTCGGTCTTGTCTCAGTTGTTGGCTTACATTGGCTGCCGCTTGACCAGGCTCGTAAATTTTGGAGGCCCTTCGCGAAATGCGAAATGCGAAATAAAAATGTCATAGCCGTAGCTGCAGGCGAAATTATATTGTACTCGTATATTATTCAGAAATAAATACTTTATGATCGAAATTGGGTTCCCAGCAGGGGGGAAAACAGGGGATGGGGGGGTGTGTGTGGCACGCCCACAATTGACAGCTGTGGCGCATTTGGCGCTGGCCACCGAGTTGCCGGGCTTTGCAATAAATCTAATAAATACAATTTCCGAGGCCGCCTTTGGGTCAACAATTAGCCGCGACGCCTTATCGAGTTATGTGTGTGTGTGTGTGTGTGTGTGTGTTTGTGCGTCAATTGATGCCACACCAAAAGTCACAAATGTCACACGAAAGTTAATAACAATTAAGTGGCGAACTGTCGACAATAGGCGACGCTACAAGCCGCAAGCCTACAAATATCAAATTAACCAGGCAGCCAACGCGACTCTTGCGATAATTGAATGAAAATGTCATTTACAACCACTTTATAAAACAGCAGCATTGCACCAGCATCTGGGAAAAGGTCTTAGAAGCGCAGTAGAACAACTCTAGCATGTGCCTTGCGAAGCTCCCTCTTAATTCACAGAAATTAAATCAATTTTACCAGCTTCTTCTCTCGATGTTGTCGATGCTAAAATTAAAGTGTACTTTAAAAAGTATCTAAACCAAGTTATCGAACCGAGACGAATTTAATTTCCGATTCTGGTCCGTAATGTATAAAAATTCCCTTAAATATTCTGGTATTTTTCCAAACTTTTTTACGGTATTCGGTTACGGTATTGGTACCTAATTGTATTGGTAGGTTATAATAAAGTAGAACAAATTAAAAAAAGACTCAGAAAGCGACAGTCGGGTTATTTTGATGCTGGTGTGAGATCATCTGATTACAGGTGGCAAGGAACCGCTTTGCATTTTAGCTACAAATTAACAACATCGGAAAAACATATCAAATTGCTTGGTTGGTTTTTTAAGTGTGTAATCAAATTGAGGTGTCAGCAGGTGGATATGCCTAACATCGGACTGTTCGTGATAAATATATGCATAATTTGGTTACCTATTCTGGTAAGCATCTGGTTCCGGTTCTAATATATTTCCGTTTCACAATTTGAGTTTAACTAAGAACAACGATTGAAAATTGAATATAAAATAAAGAAAATAAATCATCGCCAAGAGTACTCAACTAGTTGCAACACATCAAGTAGCAGAGATCAAACATTAGTCGCTGCTTGCAACCTGAACTTGGAGCACCCTGTGCGCAACAAATTGACAGCAATGCATTTGCGAGTCAAGTCAAGTAGCAGTGGCAATTGACTCTGGTCATCAACATTGTGGCGCGCATTGTGTGTAATTGAGTTACATATCTACCTAAAGCCACTGTCTAGTTTCAATTAAGCAAAATAAAACTGAGTTAAAGTTCAAGTACACACACACACACACACAGAGACTTACACATATGCATATTGTGAGTGTGCAATGAAAACAACATCAAGTCATAATCATTACAAGCAAGTAAATGCAAACAGATTCATTTGATTCATTTCATTCGCAACAATTGTCCGAGCTAATTCCTGTTTAAGCACTGCAGCATAAGCAAAAGCCAACTGATCCAAGAACAAAGGAAGAAGAAAATTAAAATAAATAAAGGAAAATAGCTAGAAATTGGCCAACAATAACAACACTATTAACTGCACCAAGAAAAACACAATGCTATAGGAAAATAGTTTAAAAAAAATAAAAATAAAACAGGCAAACCGAAAGGCAGCGTCTGACTTTTTGGGGGCATGTTGCCGGTGTGCTGTTGCACGTTCCTGAGCTCAGCTAGTTGCATTATACATTGTTGTTGGTGGCTGTTGCTATTGCTGTTGCTGGGTTATGTGTCTTGCCTGGAAGCAATTTAGCCGCGATCATGCATGAATCTTGATTAGATATTCAACGAGAAATAATTTGAAAATGATGACAGTTCAAGATATGCGCGTGTAGACAACTAAAAACAAAGTAAAAAATAAATAAAAAAAAAAAAAACACACAGAAACGGAACGGAAAGGATTTGAGTGGGGCCGACAAGGAGAGTTATGCAGTTATGTATTCTGCATATTTTGGATAGTGGAACTATATTGTATAATTCCCCTGATCCTGTAAATTCAATCTCTGCCCTATGACAATTCCCCAGGTGCAGCTGCATTGTAGCTGATAGATAAGCCAGCCAAAAGACTCAAAAGCCAAAACTCAAAGACGAAAATCGAAGAGCTATTGGCAGCCAGCAGTCAACAGTCAACAGTCAATAGTCAGTTGGAGCTGGGCGGGCGGTCGTTTGGTCTGGTCTGGTTGGGTCTGGTCTGTTGTGGACTGGTGTGGCAGTCAATTCGTGCCTCAGCTTTCAACTCTTACGAGATTCGTTTCGTTTGATATGGTCGTCCAAATGAGAGATGATCCAAATGGTGACTTGTTGTCACCGCGGCTAGACAACTAAGCACCTTAAAGCTAGTCACGGAAAACTTTTGAATGAGATCTGAGTTGCACCTTAAATTATTATTTTTTGTTTTTCTTTCCTAATTTTTTATTGTTTTTTTTTTTTATTATTATTATAGTTTTTACGTATAGGCTTTTCATTCAGTTTCATTAACATTTACTAACCTCAATTTTGATAGAAAATAGTTAAAGATTGTGCGAAGTAAGATTCGGAAAGATTCAAAAGTTCTGCATTACCAAAAGCCGACGGTAATTCTATTAAGCTGTATTTTGAAATTGGCTACCAAACCTAACTTTGATATATAGTCATATTATAAGTTTAGCTCACAAAAACATATGAGATTTTCGATCTCGAATATTCTTCTTCTCTATTTTCAGTAATTAAACCTGTCTAATGCATTTACGTAAGTAAAGAACAGCTTTTTATTGCTGTTTCCTGTGTGATCTATTCTGATATTCAGGGAAAACTATAATTTATAAGTTTAAGTTTAAAGCAGATATAGATCTAAGCATATTTAAGGCAACTATTAGCCATATTTTTTGTCTTAAATTAATTGCTAAGCTGGTGCATTTCCTCTGTGAATTGAACTATTTAGTTTCCAGTTGGAATTCTAATCACAAGACTTATATCCAAACTGACTGGAAAGAAGTCGGTACCGCTTCCTGTTCAATTAAAACGAGTAGCTAACCATCAGTGAGACAGTCAACAAATCATATAGACGTGGTATTCTGCTCCTCACAGCAATCACAGTTAGTGAATTGAAAGCGTGGCCTGTCAACGCTCTTCGCTCTAGGCATAAAAAATTGAAAATCAGCTAAGGAGCAGGGAGAATCACACAGATTCAGGCACAGACACAGACACATAGACAATGGCCCACTTGAAGTTCTGAGAAGCCAAAAGAGATATAGATTCTCCATAGCAAAGCAAAGCAAAGCCAAAGCAAAGCCAAAGCCAAAGTATCAAAGCCGAAATTCAGCTGAAGCGCACTGTTAAAATGATCGATGACAGACAACGTTCAACTAGCTGCTGCTGCTTTAACTGCACTACAGCAACAACAGTAACAGCAACAACAACAGCAACAACAACAACAACAACGTTCATAATGTTCAGAAACGTTTCAATTCATTACGCGTGCGACGAGTCTATTACCAAGTCGGAGACGAAGACGAGGACTGGGAGGCTCTCTGATTGACTGGTTGGTTGGATTGCAGCTTGGCTGGAGTCAGTTTGGTTCGGCTCGAGTCAAGATTGGCCTGTTCGACTTTATAACAATCACAAATTATGGGTTATGTAGCGCTGAGAAAATGATCTTGTAGATTTAACACGGATAGCAAAAGTATTGTCCAACAACAAGAACAACAACAGCAACAGCAACAATCAACTATGGCACTGCAACGGCGACCAATCCGAACAGGTTCCATTTTAGTTGGCCGCCACTTGGCCACATGATTGATTGCCGCCTTGACGACTCCACGACTGCCAACCTGCCACTCTGCCACACTGCCTAACAGCCAGCCAATCTGGCCAACTTGGCCAACTGGCTGAATGGAACGTCTTTGTTGTTGTGCTGGTTGTTTGTGCTAAAGTAATTTACACCAGAGTCGGACATACAATGCGGCTGCCGTTGGCCAAACGTCATGTTGTGCAGCGCTCTGCCCCCTCTTTCCAACTCTCCCTCACTCACTCACTCTCTCACTCTCTCCCTCTCTCTCTCTGTGTGTTGCACGCCCCAAGCTATTCGGCTGGTTGTCCATTGTCCAGCTAACATGATCACTGCACATTTCAAATTCTTTATGGGCCCTTACACGACAATTGTCAACAAGCGCGAACAAATTTTTGCAGCGACCGGTTCTCTCTGCTTTTGGGAGTACCTTCTAACTCCTACCTTCTACCTTCTACCTCTCATCTTCCACCTCCTACCTCCTGCTGCTTCTTCTTCTTCTTTGCTGATCTTCAGCGGAAATTTCGCCTTGCGGTGTCGGTGGGCGGTTGTTTTGGTCGAAAATAAAGAAATTGAACACAAGCAAAGCAACAACAACAACAACAACAAACATGTAATATCCCAAGCAGAGAGACGAATTAACGAGGGTTGCCATATAGGAAGATTATTATAGATGGTTATACCTGAAGATAGATGCTACAACTGAGAGAGCAAGCTAATTTCTTGAGAATGATATGGATAATAAAAAGAATAATAAATTAAATAGAGACTGGAAAATATACTGACGAAAACTAAGAGAGTTTGAGGAGAGAGAAAATCTGAGAGATGATATGAGCAACGGTTGCCCAGCTTTATAGATACTTATTTAGGTACAAAAGTAAAGAAGAGCGATAAGTGTGACTAGGAAAATGTTCAGAGAATCTCCAGCAGATCTATAGTTTAGGGGGTACTATATGAACGGCTCTTTATACGAGGAGGAGTGGAGCTAAGAGAAGCAAAGAGCCAGAGGGAAAGACAGAAAGAGATGTGAAACAGAGTAAGGTAAAGGCTGCTTCCGGGTTCGTGATTTTGCTTTTGTCCTCCGTCGCTTGCAGTTGTCAGTTGTTGCTGCTGCTGTTGCTGTTGCTGTTGTCAGTTGCAGTTGTTGTTGCGGCAGTTGTCGTTGTCATTGTTTTGTACACATTTCATGGCCATAAAATTGTGCGGTTTTTTTTTTTGTTGTTGTTTTTTGGTTGTTTGGAAAATTTTGGCAAATGCCGAGGTAAGCAAAACCGTAAGCGTTTCCAAAAGCATTTCATTGCTTGTTCATCTCAAAGGAAAAATGCTCCTTAAACCGTATTGTTTTTTGTTTGCCCCCCCGACGACGACTAACAATTTAATTTGACCAGAGTGCCACAGCTGCCCGCCTATGGAACTGAAGACTGCTGAGGCTGCCTCTTGGGCACTGGCGAAGGAGTCAAACGTGACTACCAATTGACTTCCATTCAATTTCGCCAAGGCACGCAAATATCGTGAGTCTTTTGCTGGATTTCTTCTACCTGGCTACCTTTCTGCCAGCTTATTTCTTATTTGAACAAGACTTCAAACTAACAACAACCACAACCACAACAACAACAACAACAGCAGATGAAAAACGAAAGTTGCGGATTCGTGTTCGATTTTTCAAACATTTGTTTTACTATAAGTAAAAAACATTTTAGTTGACATTTCTGGCCATGTTATTTTTAGTTGTTGTTGTCATCTTTTGGCCATTTTATGCAGAAGTTGCCGCCGCAATCCAAGCAGACAATTAAAACTGGTTTAAAAGTCTGGCTTATTGAATAGCTCTAATTAGAATTGGCGTGATCTTCAGAGGGAACCGAGCGGGACGGGCCAACTAATGCTCACCCGCAGCTCGATGAGTCCAATTCAACAATCTTCCAGCCAGCGGACAACGCCCGATGATTAATGATGTGCGATGCGGAACGTGAAGTATTCATCATCCCTGTCATCACCAGATACAATTGTGCGAAATGAACGCGAATTGAGTTGAGAGTGGTGTCGGAGGGCTGATTGGTATGGATAACTAGAATAGCTCCATCTGTGCAAATGGGAACATATTTTTGGCAACAACTAATGCAAAGTAAAAGTAGCATTAATCTAGCATCTGGTATAGATAGAAAATAATAATATATTCTGGCGCCTTATTTGATATTGTTTCTAACTATTTATTACATTTGAGATGCAGCATATGAAAGAAAAGGTCCGTTTTAAATATTTCTTGTTGAAACTTGCCAAAAATCCGAAATTTTGCTAAAGGCACTACTAGTAGATCGGAGATAAGTTATAAAATGTGCGATCGAGATAGGATCAGATATACCTATCATCCTTTCTGATACAGGTATAACCAGTTGTGAAGCTCAAAATATATAAATAAAAATTTTTATAAGCTACAAAAAAAAACATAATAATATTTCAAATTCCAGGCCAAAATTGATAAATTATCTCGTGATTTCAGGGGTTATTTTTTGTTCTTAATTAAGAAGACAAAAAAAAAAAAGAAGCCGTCAACACAATTAAATTCATGACATGTTTAGAAATAAGAGTAAACTATAATTGAATTATATTAACTAAGTCTACGGGCAATAATTCCTACGGACATTTGATTAGCACGCGTTAGCCGGGAATAAAAAACAAAAAACCCATTCGTTGTCGCTTAAATGCTTTAATGAGTTCGATAAACAAATCTCGATTGTTTGGTTAAACAAAATAGTTAATTAATTCTAGAAAAATGTAAATAGAAAAGACAATACACACTTTGTTTGTATGAACTTGTGACTTTAGGCTCTCTACAGAAAGAAAGCTGTGATTTCAATAAATGAGCAAAAAGCCACTATTTGTAGCTTTTCAATGTAATACAGACGACACTATTACAGGCACTTAAATGTTTAAGTGCCATTTACAGCGAGCTTCGAAAGCTTCCTGCTAAATAAGGAAAAGTGCTTTTACAGTGCGACTTTAGCAGAGGCTCACACACACACATGCATATATATATATATATGTACACATATATATGTACACATGCACACACGCGCAGTCAAACATAAATAAACATATGCACAAATACGCAGAAAAGCAAAGGTTTCGCGTACACACATACAAAGTAACAAAAAGAATAGCGCCAAGTACACACATACACACATACACACACACACACATACACACACATGCATACATATCTTTTCATAACACTGCGATCGCTAGCTTATTGCTGTTGTTGTTGTCGCTGCTGCTACTGCTGTTAAGTTTATGGCTGCTTATGCAAATGTAAATGCGACGGCTTGCGACTCTTGTGTGGAGTGTGCGTAAAAACGTTTTGCGCCTTTTGTTCACATGGTCTGTCCTCTGTCGCATGTTGGTTGTTTTTACTGCTGCTGTTTTTGTTGTTGTTGCTGCTATTGCCTTTGGCTGTTGTTGTTGTTGTTGTTGCTGTTGCTGTTGCTGCTGCTGCTGCTGTTGATTCCAAAAGGCGTTCGCGCTGCCGTCATGTCCAGTAATTAGCATAGCACAGAGTCGCATTTGTAGTCGCTGCTGCTGCTGCTGTTGTTGCTTGTGCTTTTGCTTTTGCCTTTGCCTGCTTGCCTGTTGGTTGACAACTGCGGCGCTTTGTTTGTCTGCCCTGTCATTTGCTTCTCCCCGCTTCATCGCCGTCGCCGTTGCCATCGCCATCGCGTGGGTTGCTGCTGCAGTTGCTGGCTGCACTCATCAAATAATGTTGCGAGCTGCCTGCCATTAATATGACAAAGTCCACAAAGTCGAGTTCGCTTTTCAGTCCAAACAACCAATTCTATCCAACATGTGACACCCTAAACGACAATCGAATTAAACGAAATTTGACTACAAAAATCTACAAAATCTCATTGTATAGAAAAACACGTCAACAGCATTTATGATTGTATACCTAATTAAAGAATAATCATAATTAAATAACACATAGTCATGTGACCCAATAAAATAACAAACCATCTTTAGTATCTTTGTATTAGAGAAACCCAAAAGAGACGATCAATTATATCCGAACTATTTCAAATACAATATCCTAAAAAAGTACCGTTCTAGTGCCAACTAGAAGTATTTCTTAAGTATAACAGTAATTAAGGTCTATCAATCTATGTTATACCAAAAACCAAAGAACCCTTAAAACCCATTCAAAGCAGCTCAAATTTCTACAATTATTTATAACTGACAAATTTGTTACAATTTTGCTTTATTAAAAATAATCATGAAAAGCAAACACATTTCTCTGAGAGTTCACTTGTTTTTTTATACAGATTTCGCCATGCGATTTGTTGTTGGTTTTGGCAGAGTTTTGGTTGTCTGATCCGCCGCCAGCCAGCAAATGAAAATGCGCCATGTTAAACGTGGGCTCATTTCTGTTTTTTATGGCCAAGACAGCACACACACACACACACACACACACACACACACAACGACGACAAAATGCACATCCACCGAGATCGGCTGGCATTTACAACATGCCTACAACGTGGTAATGGCAGCCCCACAGCAGCCTCAGCCTCAGTCTCAGCCTCAGTTTCAGTCTTAGTCTCCATCTCAGTTGGCAGTGTGTGGCGTCTTGGAATACCAAATTTTATAGCGGTACACTGTAAAATATTTACCAGGCCAAGGCAAAGGCAACCAGAGGGAGAGAGAGAGAGAGAGAGAGAGATAGAGAGAGAGAGAGAGAGAGAGAGAGAGAGAGGGAGATATAGAGATATTGAGAGCAAGGGAGAGGAGGGACAGTTTGTGTTACGTGCGGGGGCGGCAGGTTTGTTTTTATAGCCGCCCAAGTTTCACTATATAGTGTCTGCCTCAGAGCCATAACCATGCCGCATGCGGCACTATAATTTATAACAACTGAACAACAGCTAAAGGCGCTCCACGAAACTTCGAAGTTGAAGTTGCACAAACAGCAGAAAACTTGAAAACGGAAAAACTGCGAATTGCCAACTGCGAGCTGAGAGCTGCAAACTGAGAGCTCCAAACTGCGATCTGTTCCTCTGGGCCCAATACGCGCTGCTGCTGCTGCTGCTGCGTTCATCCTTTGTGGCTGAAATTGCAGCGCATTGTTTGATTTTCTGCTTTTGTATACTCTAATCAAAGGAATGCCATCACTTCGGCCACACGATTGAGAACAGCGTGGAGCGCATAGATCTGCAGTTGGAGTTGCAGAACGAGATGCTGAAGAATGTTTCTAGATATTTAATACAAATAATGATTGGTTGCTGCTACCTATCTGTGGCAGCACGGGGCACAAACTATCTTTACGATTAAAGGGGACACTCATTTGAAGAATGAAATTTACTACACATCAAATCTATGCTGGAATACATATAGATATGTCAATTTTACTATATGCAAATGTCGGATAGTAACTACCCTCGGTTAAAATTGAGAAAGTCTCCGCTATAATGAAAATCGCACTGAAAACCAGAAAATCGTACTTATTTTTTTAAATCATTTTCAAAAATGACGATCAAATCTTTAAAATCAGAAACTTTACTTTCCATTTTTCAAAAATAAATTGCTTAATAGTAGAATTTATTTCTTATTTTTAGGAAAAATACTTTGTGATATTTAGAAAGTGGAGAGAAGTTACTCAACTTCCAAGCGAAAGTTTCCGAGTTAAAATAAAAAATATAATAAAAATAAATTATATGAACTTATAATCTACCTAATGGTTTTCTAAAATACTAACTATAAGTAACAAAAAAGCTAATGTTAGAGTTCTGCGTACACATATAAAAACCCCCCGGAAATTAAACAAACTTTTTATGAATAAATAAAACCTCGATTTTGAGGAAAATACAAGTATCCGTTTTGCAAATATACATTTTAAATAATAAGATGAGTTATTCTTTGCATCAAAACTATTGTGATTTTCTAAAATTCAGTCTGATTGTTTTTCTGAGTGTACATAAACGTTAAAAGTCTTATACGAAAAACGTCATTTAAATATATTTTGCAAACACACCAAATATATCAGTTCGTTAAGGATATATATTTCGTATAAGGGATTATTACTTATCTATGTCAAACTATTTTTGAAAAGGCCTGTCAAAACTGCGAATATATCTGTTAGCTAACGAAAATATATTTTAGCCGTTCCGCCTATATCGATAAAAGACATATATTGATTTTCTATATATGCCATCTACATCCTAAATAATCCTATAATGAGCTCTACAAAGAGTATTCGCAATTCCGTTATGTGCCACAGGGAATCGTAGTCTTCGTGGCTGCCCTTCCCCACTGCTGCACAGAGAGAGCTCTGTGTGGGGGGCGGGAGTGGAGTGGCAGGCACGCCTCTATCTGCAATGTGCGATCTATTGCGACGGCCGCTTTCCTTTGAGCGGTACGTAGCTATCTGATGCAGAGGGCGGTGAGGAGGGTGCGAAGGGGTGGCTTATATCATTGCATAGAAGGCAACGCTAAAAACGCTGGCTTCGTTTCACCTGAGATTGATAGCAGTTGACGTCTGTGGCTTTGGATTTGGGGTGCACTGACAAAGAGACTGAATACTGAATACTGAATACGGAAAACTGTATGCTGAATACTGTGTGCTGAATACTTTTATGATTCGCCAGGTGAAATATGGCAAAAGGGAAGGCTGCTCCATTTGATCTGAATAGGGTCTCACACAACAGGTTTAACCAGAGACGTGGCTCTTGATTTATAGGAAGCGATTGTGCGTTTTGCAAATTACGACAACGATGTCGGCAAAAGTCGAGTGTGTCTACGTATGTGTGTGTGTCTGTGTGTGTGTGTGTGTTTGAGTGAGTTTGAGTACACGTTATTATTATTAATAATAGCTGAGTGCAACGTCATCATCGTCGTCATGATGAAGGTGCAGGCATGGCTCACCTGGTCGTCTTCGCTTTATTGAATCTTTTATGTGTATGGATTTAGAAGCAGAGCGTTGAAATTAAATATTTATTAAATTGTCGACAGCACACAATGGCATATAAATCAGCTTAAAAACTATTCAATGAATATTCCAATCAATGACCAAACAGTTTGTCTGCAGCTCCTACACACGTTACAGGGTGCCACAGGGGCCTGTACGGGGGTGGCAGGGTATCGTGTGCTCGTTTGGAAGCTGAGCTGAGCCCAACTGAACTGAACTGATGAGCTTTTATACAACATCTGACCTCTTTTATACATGTACAGGAAATTAAATTTCAGTTGAGCTTGTTGCGAATAAAACTAACCAGAATGCTGCAGTGTTTGTGTGAAAAATACCCTGTAAATATACTTATAAGTGATACTCTGCACTATGTGCAACATTTTTTTGGAATACCTTTATGTATTTATCAATCGATTGAAATGTTCAGAATATGATTATCAACAAGAATAAGAAGGGACAGCTATCTTGGGAACACAGAAAATTAAATACACTTTCTAACCCGAGTCAAATTTCTATCTTATAAATTTACTTATAATTTTAAAAAACAACCTGTGAAATCTAAATGATATAGTAATCTGATTTTAAAAATTTGTTGCCAACATGTTTGGAGCATAGTAATAAGCATAAATTTGAATTTGGTTAGGATAACATTTTTATCAGGGGAGCTATAGGATACCGAGTACTCAGTTCTCCAGGATTTTTAATTTTGGGTAAGTTGAGTTCCGATATCTTGTTAAACAAAAAAATGTTGGAAGTTATATGTTATAGTATATAAACTGATTCAGCCTACCACGATAGCTTAAAAATGGAAGGACTAGTTTAGAATAGAAACCACCGCCAAAAATGATTGATCTAGATTCCGGGAGTATATTTATACATAGGGTATGTATTGGTGAACACAGAGATTATTATATATATTTCTTAAGAGTTGCCTTACCAATTCGATATTTCAATTTAATGAATTGATCAAAAGAAATGTAAGCATTTCTATAGTTTCATTGGATTGAGCAAAACAATATGTTGTACTCAAAATCCATCTCAAAGTTAACAAGAATAGTGCGCATTCATACTCAGAAGACAATGTCTCAGCTTTTGTAAAATATGTGATGGGTGATTGTGTCCTTTCTGCTTTAAGTGTGGCCTAAGGACAACTGACGAGTGACCGCTTGCCGAGGGGGGGCAGGAGGGCAGTCAAGGGCCTCAGGTTACATTTGACCAAAATTCAAACTGAGAAGTCGGATTTCGCTTTTGAAAAGTACAAATTGAGGTGCAGGCTACACACACAAGTGTGCAGGTGTGCATGTGTGTGCAGGTGTGTGTGTGTGTGTATGTGTGAGCATTGGTTGTTAACTTGAATGGGGTTGCAAGTTAGTTTAATTAATTCGACATCGAAGCCTGTAAACATGGCCCCACAACAATCTCCAGCTTGACAGTTTACCTGAAAGAGGTGTAGGCACTTGTCGTCAGTCAGTCGACAGACAGGACAGTTAGATAGACCCCTAACTCTGCCCCCTCCCTCCCCTCCCCCTTCCACTCACACACTCTCACAACTTTAACAAAAAGAGAAGACTATAAACAAAGCACACAAAAGCAAAGAACTTTGACTTCTTTGACCCGCGCTTCAAGCCGGAGACTAGGAGACAAGATGCTTCAATTAGCACTTTGGACACAGATATTAGTTGGAAATATATAAAACACAGTTACTCGTTGCTTTAATAGCATTTCCCTTGATGTTTGTGTGTGTGTGTGTGAGGCGGTACTTAAAACGCGAGAAAACACACGAAGATTAGGTGTCTCTACTGAGGGCAGCTGTACCATAAAACATCTCTGAAATATGTAGACTAAAATACAAAACTAATTACGCGAGTCATAAAAATGCTTGGCTAACAAAGTGCGAGCCAAATGAGTTGTTGTTGTTTTTTTTTTCTTTCAGCGTTTAAGCAAGTCTTAATTTATACAAATATATACATATATATTTAATATACAAACTGACTCATCAATAGAAGATTCCAATTATACTTGTACATAGAGATTATAAGATTATTGCCCATTGTCAATCATATATAAAAACATTCCATATATTCACATATGTATTTTTTATATGCCAATGAAGTCCCCACTTTCACGACTGATAAGCACTAAAGATTCTATGTATGTGTTTTATAAACAATTGCATTGAATAACACATGTCCAATAAATAACAATACTGATTACAATTTTTTGTATTTGTTAATAAATCAAATTTTGAAATTTCGCTACATTTTGCCGAATTCAAACCTAATCAATGTGTTTTTTTGTTTAAAGAGAGGCCAGTTTTTTTGGAAATGCATTGATTTTTTCTGTCTTTAATATTTAGCACAAATAAAATTACTTAAATTCAGTTGGCTAGTTCATATTCGTAAGTCACTATTTAAAATAAACATAATATTATAATAAGATGGTCTCTTCATGTCGTAAAAATATTTTAAGCGATATTGAAATATAAATATGTTTTTTTTTTTTCTTTTTCGATATTTGAAGAACTTGCAATTGGTTAATAATTTGGATTACTTTAATGAACATAAAAATGTAAATGAAAACCGAAATGAATAAGAAAATTAAGTATAAATGTGAATAGAAGAATAAAATGATGAATTTGTATTTGAATATGTCTGTTTAAAATTCAACGTGTGATTTATAGTTATCATGATTGCACAATCTGCTGAATCCACAAGTTCTACATCGATCAAATGCTATTTTCGTTATATATATAGTATACACTATATGAATATATGAAACGCCCTATCACTGATCAACTCAATTCACATTTCATGAGCAATTTTATACATATATAGATGATAGCTCACTTTAAATCTTTCCCATAATCTATATATGTATATATATAGGAGAGAGCATCTCAAGATTCTGCCTGCCTTGGCTTTATGTACGAAGTGCAGACTGTAGACTGTCCACTGGTAAGTGGATAAAGATAAGGCATTTTGTATTATTTTTAGCTAGCTAATATTGATTATGGTCAGAGCAACATTTGGTTGCACGTGAAGCTTAGTACGCTTGATTGATCACCGCTGATGCTCATCGATTTGGATGGGATCGAGCCATTTGGGCATGCGAAATAAATTGTTGCTACACGTATAAGACATCGTGTACGACAAGTTCAGACAACGATCTGTGCGCCTCTGCGCGCCCAGTTAGTGTGGAAGATCGCCTCACCAGCATCATGCGGCGCAGAACAGGAACACCGCACAGCCCGTGGATGAGGAAGAGGAAGAGCTGGAGAGCAAGAGCAGGGATGAACAGATGGATAGATACGAGGAGACTCGGCGACTCGACGACTCGACGATTCATCGACTCTGGGGTCTTGTGCGCTGTGCGTGGACATTATTGCGCAGTGTCTATATCATTAATTAATTTAATCACTTGTACATGATTTCGTTGTCCGCTGCCAGGCCTTGTGGCAAGCAATATTAATTTTACGAGACTAACGCACAAGCAAATAATGCATTGGGAATGCCCCAAACTAAACAAATTCAATACTCCGCCAGCTCGCCAGTCTCAAAAATACACCAAAAATATCTTTCAAAGCTGGGCGCAGCTAATCAGCGAAGCGTCGAACATGAAATTTTATTATCAGTGCCGACGCCAGAATCTAAAGAAATATATACCAATTTTGATCTTTGCATGTGTGTGTGTGTGTGTGTGTTGTTGTGTATGTTTGCGATAAGAAGTATTTTGAGCCTGGAAATCAGAAATCAGATCGGAATATGCGTCTCGAGCTCACTTTCATTTTATTTTATTTTTTATTTAGAGGGGGTTGTGGAGCTGTCTTATCTGCTCACCATTAAAAAATAAACAAAATATGTCGATCACATTTTTGTGTTGTTAACTTACGTTCAATTCTCGTTCAGCTTTCGGGCACTTTAAATTATATATTTTGTGTTATTTAGCGACATCTGTTTTTAGTTTCTTTTCGTTATTTTTTGTTTTTCTGAATCGCACACAAATTTCACTTGAGAGCCGTCGGCTATTTAATTTTTCGCATGCACAGTGACGCACTCTGATATTTATGGGAAATGGGATTTGTCAGGCAGCAGCCAGCAGCCAGCAGCAGAAGCAAGACATTAACAAATAAACAACAACGACAACAATTAATGCAAGCAAGCAAATGCAATCCGCGATTCGCGCTCAACGTTCGGCTCCAAAACCGGACTGAGCTCTGTAGACGACTGCGGCTGTGACTGAGGTGGCGACTGAGCATTGAGCACAACTGAAGCTCAAGTCCAAGTCGAGTCGGCGTCGGCGTCGTCGCTGCTGGCATACAAAAAAGCCAACGTCAGCGCCAACGCCGCCTGCGCCCTAGTCAGCAGTGGTCAGACAGAGAGCGCATGCTTGCTGCTGCCGGCAAATATAATGAGTAGGCAACTCCACAAGGCGCACAAATGGCGCTCTCCCACTTACAAAACTCTCTCACTAATGCCCACTCGCTTTGGCCAGTTGGAATGCGTATGTCTGTCGCACACGCACACACACACACACAGTCAGGTCAGGCTGACAGTGTTGACTAAATTGATACTCGGCTTACAATTATAAACAAGATCAAAATAATAAATTAAAAAATTAAATTAAGTAAAGTTAAATTTGGACACAGAAATCAAAAAGGTTTTGTATTATTTTTTAGTACATACATATAGTATTTTTAATGTTGATCAAGAAATTACTTTTAAAAAGAAGTTGCTCACGAAGAATTAACTCAAAAATGCAGTTGCAATAGATTAATCTTTTTGAGGAGAACAAGTCTCGAGTCATCTGGGGAGCCTTGGCTTGCTGGACGAAATCTTAATGCACTGCACTCTACATGCACGTGCGAAAGAGATGGCAGCATGCAGCAACACGTGCTATTATCAGTTGAGTGAGATTAACTGAGTGGAAGTCAGGAAATCAGGCAGCTGATAGCACACAAGTTGAGCTCATTGAGTTCGTTGAGTGGCGTTGCAATTGAGTTGAGTCGAGTTGAGTTGCTTTGCCTTCGTTGCTGCGGCTTATTATTATTTTATTTTTCTATATTTTACTATATATTATTAGATGCTGGTGCAGTGTTACTTTTACTGTTGTTGCTGTTGTTTTGCGGTCATTCGTTTAGGTATATTCTGTGTACTTGGCTCGCCCTGCGTCCAGCTTTGGGGTTGCATTTGGCCAGCAGCTTCGTTGGCCAGCCAGTCGATGAGCTCTAATTGGTCAGCAGCAAACATTTTATGTACACCGAAGCGCACAACTAAATGCCAGAGAGGGCCACTTAAAACTCTCGAGCCCCTATTTCGGGAATTATGAGACAAGCCACGACGAGAGGGGCAAATAAATTATATATATTCAATCGATAATAGATGACCATCGAGTGGGTTGCGGATTAACGCCAAAGTGCGCCGCACTGTGTGGAGGAATGATGCATTAAAAATTCCATTTATTACTTAATTATAGATAAGCAAAAGCTTACTTAAAACTTTTGGCTTACTCTTGCAACTATAGTTTAAATGAATATAAGACAATAGTTTATAGCCTCTAACAGGCTTTATGAATGAAGGATTTATTTACATTTTCTATGAGTAACAAATAACAATTGAGTGATTCAACATCTCAATTGAAACTTGAACTGCTTGTGAATTATTGTGAAAGTTTACGTTTTGTTTAGTCTGTTTTCTGAGAAATACAAGAATTTGTTTCTTGTAGTACTCATGTATCTCATTTCAATCAAATTGGGTTTTATTGATTATTTATCTTGAATCAAAGAGATATGAAAATGTGTGGCTAGCATAAAGAAAGGGGGAGTTAAAAACCCTTCTCTTTCCTGAAACCTAATGACTATATAAATATTTCGAGATCTGAATTTGTGTAATTAGTTAATGTTTATCTGAAATTTGTAAACAACATGAATAGAATTGCAATTTTAATGAGCCTCTCAACTCGTAAAATTCTCTTAAAGAGAACCACAAATAATAATATTTCGAATAAGTACTTCTATTTGAGCTTAAAAATAAATGACCAACTAATTAATCTAATGAAATCCACTTCGAATTAACAAACAACAACAAGTTCTGGTTAATTTGTAATGTTTATAATAATATATAATAATAATATAATAAGTAACAGCTAATTTAAGTTTCGTGAATACACATAACAAAAACAGCCTGGGAATTAGACATATTTTACCACATTTTAGAAAAATATACCCAGAATTAAGATAAGAAAAACAATGATTAGAAAAACACAACCTGCGGTTTTAGAAATATAGCAAAATAGCAAAAGTATGGCGATTTTCTAAAATTAAACAGCATAATCAGCATAAAAATGTTCCCAAAGGCTACGACAATTTTTATTTCAGCAAACTAATCAAAATTTAAGCACATTTTCAGCAAGCTGCCACCTGAACAATTGCCAACTTTATTGGCCTCTATCTAACCGGAGGAGTGGGATAGAGGAAAGTGGCATAGAGAGAGAGAGAGAGAGAGAGAGAGGGAGAACCACAAATTGTGGACCCCAACTGACCAAAGCCATTACGCACCGCTGTGAGATTGTAATCTAAGATCTCTCGTTATTGGAGCAGGGATTTAATTAGACAAATGTGCGCAATTTGTAATGTAATTTTTCAACTGACGACCAACTTGGAGAAAAGCCAATTGTAAACTTTTTCTTCTTATTTTTCACTTTTTTGTTTTTTTTTTGGTGTTGAAAATGCAAATAGTGTGAAGAAGGAGGAGGGAGTGAGCTGTAGATGGAGATAAAGATAAAAATAGGTAAGGAAAATCAGGAAAATGGGCAAAATATGTGCAAATGTGCACCATGTGGACACTGGTCATTATTTTCGTTTGGGGCAGGTACCAGTTACGACTATTTGGTAACCAGCATTGGGTGTGTGTGTGTGTATGTATGTGTGTGTGTGTGTGTGTGTGTATCAGCAGGCGGTCCATGTCGTGTCCATGTCGGCAGCGACAAAAAATGAGATTTGCTGACCAATGGTCATTAAAGCACATTTACAATGGCCAAAAGCCAGCTACAGCAGTTTCTTCTTGGCCAACAACCAAATGAGACACCACACTCTCTGCCTGTGTGTGTGTGTGTGCGAGTGTCTGTGAGCATGCAAAATGGCCAGGAGACAAGCGATCAAATCGATGCCAAAATTAATTTATCTGCTTGCTACCAAATTTGACAAATTACAAATGTATTTGAAATTGACTGCTGCAACTTAAAGTGGCAAGCAGGAAGAAGAGATGCAAAAAACAAAAAAGGAAGGCGCAACTATTGATGCCATCAATTAATCTTATCAAGCTGTGAACTTTTGCGTAGATTTTTTATTTTTATTTATTATTCCATGACGCTGAGCAATTGTCTAGGAGGGCACGGGGGGCGGGAAATGTGCCCCACACCCCATGCAGCGGGGATTTACAGCACTTGGTGGCATCCACTTGATTGCGCTAATTGGGCGCGAATGATGTGGCGCAGCGCGTGATACGACAAAAAAAAACAAAGATGTGGCAAGAGGGGGATGGGTTGGGCGGGGGGGACAACGATGCCATGCGATGACAAGATTTTCATTCATTCATAAAATGAAAACAGCATTTAATTCGTTCAATGAGGCAAATGATAAAAAAAAAAAAAAAACAACCACATCAGCAATAATTGTTGACCGGAAGTTGTTCTTCTTGATTACAAATTGCTCATCTTTTGCCTTTTCCTTTGGAGATGGGTGTGTGTAGACTGCTCTCATAAGACAATCAAAAGAAGCACAAAGTTTGCTTAGAAATGAAGACTTACTTAAATTGCTCTAAGTTTCTTGGAATAAAGACAATCCTGGGAAGGAGTAACTTGTGGACTTGGAAAGAGCTACTTGTAAGAGCACAAGTGGGGAGATCAGTGTTTCTTTTTAGTTTAGTCAAAGAAGGCTTTTTAAAGAGAGTTTTCCATTGACTTCGTGTAAATCGCATAGACAGAAGATATTCGACAAATTAGGGACAATCTAATCACTGAACATATAGAAGGCCAATATACACATTGTTTACAAATCAGGATGTCAAGCCGAGTGTAAAGCGTAAAAATTCCGGTTAATGCTAAGATTTTTTATATATATTTTAATTTTGATTTCAAAGGAAACGTCTCCGACCCCGTAAATGATATGTATTCTTGATCGGCATCAGATTACCTCCGGTCTATGAAGGTATATATTCCTCGGCTTGCCTAAGATAACCTTATTTTCTTATTTTAAATTATTTTTGGTATTCGGATCTGCACTTCTACCGGTTCAAGATAAAATTTTGAAAAGACTCTAAAGAAGTAAGAATGGCACTTAACCAGTCATATTTTATGATTCTTCAAAAATGTTGAATCATTTGAAAAATGTCAATTTCGGTTCTGAACTTAAATCGTTTAAATAAAGTTTGACATCTCGTTACAAACTAAACAAATGCTGTTTTTTTTCAGACAATAAAGATAAAAGAACAATTGAATACTAAATTTGCTATTGTTTGCCAATTTTATGGGTGTAAAGAAATATATTAGAAATATATCCATATATATTATATGGATATTTGTGACAATTTTCAATTCATTGTTAGATTTGTAAATTATATAGTATGAAATTGACTTTTTTCAAGCACTCATCGCTATTGTGTTTGCATGTGTGTGTGTGTGTGTGTGTGTGTGTGTGTGTGTGTGCTTTTGTGAGTGTTGTCAAGTTCAAAAGTGCTAATTGAAGCAAAGGGTTTCTCAGTGACAGACCGCCGAGTATTTCCGTTTTTTTTGTTTTGTGGCTGAGGCAGCTGCTGCCGCTGCTGCTGTTTGAAATGTTGCAAGTTACGGAACTCGTAGCTGCTGTTGTTGCATTCACTCAGCTCGGGATGGGGGGTCAGGAGTTCAAATGCAGGCAGAAATATGTAAATGCAGGGCGCTTGCGTGTCGGGTCTATGGGGTTTGGGTTTTGGCTTTGGTTTTGGTTCTAACCGATTTAACCATTACATAGCAACAGCAACATCAATTTCGGGGCACTGGGAACGGGTCACGAGGTGGCTGCCACAAGAAGAACGTGGATGGGGGAGGGGAGGGGCGGAGGGGCGGATGGGAGCAGGCGCAGGCGCGCACACTAAACGCTTGTTAAAGGGCGCGCTCGAAATTGCGGCTCTTATTTGCCACTACTCTTTTTGTTGTTGTAGCTGTGTGTGTGTGTCTTGTTTTTTTTCTTCTTCTGTTTGTGGCAAACAACCGCAAAAACAAATCAAGGCGTCAGGCGTCAGAGCTGAGAGAGAGGCTGTCGGCTGTCGGTTGTCGGTGAATTCGATTTGCAATTTGGCAAGGCGCTTTTTGTAGTTGTGTAAACAATTTTCAATGAATTGGGGGCAGGGGTAGGTGGTAGGTGGTAGTAGCAGCGAGAGGCAGCTTGCCGTGTGTATGTTGATTTGCAATTTCATGGCAGCAACAATTTGCACCTCATCATCTTCAGCATGGGCAGCGGCTCAGCGCACAGGTGATGATCTTTTTTGGCCGAATCGTTCAATCAGCGCTCCAGCGATACGCCACTGGGCCAAAAGGTTGCCATCTGCATTGCTGTGGCACGTGCAACAGCAACAACAACAAGAACAACAACAACAACAACATATGTCCTAAATAGTTAAGGCTCAATTTCTCTATCTGGCCAAGAATATGCTTAACAAGCACGAATCTTGCAGTGGCATGTTAAAGACTTTCCCATACGCTGTTTTCACGTTAAGGTACTTTATCTATTATGCGTCTAGTGGCTCTAAAACTGTTAGCAAAAGCAGTTACCATGAAACTGTAAGATGTGGCAAGTTAATAATCTAATAGAATTTTTTATTTTCTTATTTATTTGTTAATAACTAATGACGAAAGTCTACAGGGGAAAAAGGAAACAAAGCAAAAACGGAATTAAGTTGAAAATAAAATGTATTATTATTATTGGTGGCTTTATATAGCTCTTCCATCCACCCTAAATTTAATAACTTTTATCGAATTGATTGTTTCTATGTTTCCCTTGAGACATGTTTCTCTTTGAACTCATTGTCTTAAATTTTGGGGTTTCGGCTACTGATTATACCCAGGACTAAGTCTACGTTATTAATTAATTAATAATAGATAAAGTATCATATTTATGCATTAAATTAAAGGAAAACAAAATAATTGAATCCAAAATTTGATGCATAGACTGGGGAACCCCAGAAAAAACGCAATCAGTAAAAAATAGCCATTACGCAATAGTTAAAATATTACAAATGATATAACCGATATTACTATTTTTAGATATACATGACTCTGTAAACTTTAACAATTGAAGACTACATTTCAAATATAATTCTGGAATTATAAAGTTTCGTTCGATGTAAGCGATTGGAACTGCGAGATATTACGAGATTCTATTATGGATAATGTATTTCTAATACGCAGTTTCTTACATGCCGCCTTAGCTTCGTGAGTATAGCATTAAGAATGCCACAGCTGCCCGCGTTGCCAGGGACCAGGAAGTGGAGAGTAGAAGCTGCTGCTGATGCTACTGCTGCAGCAGAAATGAGTAACATTTTTTTTGTAGTTAGATAAATAATGCATATCTCACGCACTCGAACCCCGAACTGAACCCACTATCTCCCCATCCCGATCCCCTTTCTATATCTCTCTCTCTCTCTCTCTCTCTCTCTCTTTATCTATCTATGCACCTCTGGTCAAGGCCCAGATCCCATGGCCATAATAAGTAGCGTTAACAATGGGCCAGGCAAACAGGCATCCAACCAGCCAGGCAAGCACAAACAAAAAAACATTGGTTCGGGCCAATTTATGCGATGGCCAAGAAGCCTGGCTGCGTGTCTAAACTTTTTTCTTACCAACTTTTCGATTTGGCCATCGATTGTGGGTCGCCGTTCGATTTAATTTAGCTGGCAATGCAGCCGCAAAAGATTCATTAAGTTTAAGTTGGATTTTCGCTATTTACTTTTCCCAAGATCAACTTGCCTTCGGCCTGAAAGATTTGCGCCAAATTGCCGAACTGCCTGCTTGGAATGAGCAGCAATTGAAGGCTTCTTTTACCGTTGCTTTCATGCAAGCAAGCGCAGCGAAATAGTTTCATGAAATACAAATGCATCTAACTCTATGCATGTGTGTGTGTGTGTTTGTGTGTGTGTTTGTGTGTGTGTGTGCTGGTGTCATTTGCTGGCCCACATTTAGAAAGGGGGATTACTGCCTAGTTAACGGTAATAAAGGGCGCCCTTTTGCCTTAATTAACAACGCATTACAAATTACAGCTCTTTTGTTTACCCCCAATAACTTTGGTAATGAGCGATCGCTGATGCTGCTGCTGCTGCACGCAACCAACTCGAAAGCAGCCATTAATGAAGCACACCCACGCACTTCACATGCCAGCATTATTTATTGGAAAATTATCAATTTGAAGAGCCTTTTTCTTGCACTCGTGTGAGTGCAGTGCATCATAAAATTGCATTGAAAACAAAGCATTGATGCTTTGTTATTGTTTGGTTTATTGAGCGATGGCACTTACCTGCGTTTTTGCATATCATTAATAAATTCGTATATATTCACGTACACCTTTTTTATAGCACCAATTATACTTTAGATTTAAAGCTCATAGCCACTCTTAATTTATCTAATTTTTATTTGTTAGTTGCAATATCACGTTAAACAGTTCAGTGCGGCGTTGTGTGACCACATTACTAAACAGCTGTTGATGTCAACAAAATGTGGTGGTCAGTCGATTTCAACTATACGACTGTCAGCTAAGTGTGCTGCAGCCCACTTCATGCGGCTCAAATAACAGCTGGAGCATGTATCTAACAGCGCTGCTAAATATTTCACAATACCAGTCAATATTATACCCTTTAAGAGAGTATTGCGGTTTTTTAACAGAATGTGGAACATTTGTTGTAGTTTCGAATCAGGTGATTTTATTTCATTCGAATAGATAGCAATAAATAATAACAACATGTTTATAATTTAAATCCGGTGAATATAGTGTGCCGCCATTATCCTTTATAGTCTGTTGAATAGAAAAATTTGTATATATGAGGTCTCTACATGGACTGCACCAGCATCAGCAAATCCTCATTCAGGAAATTTACGTCAACTGCGACCGTAGATGGAATCGCTGGCACAACAAAAAGTAGTAGAACATTTGGAATGAGTCTGCAAAAGATTAAAAATATTAAATAAATATATATATAACAAAATGAATGAATTTTCAAAACTGACTTGCAGTCGCATAAGGTCTTCTCCATGTCATCCTCGTTGAATTTGCCCTCGCTGCTGGCGATCAGATTAAATTCAAGCGTTTCATCCGCCAGACAAGATTGCACAAATTCAAATATATCGGCGATCTTCTCGTAAACGTTGAAGGTGCCCTGGATATTATTAAGAATATATACTATATGTTTTTGACAATTTTTAAATAGATCTGTTGACTCACCTGTATAACGAGACCATTGGGGAACTTGACCCGGACCAGAGAGTAGCGATATATGCGTAAATTACGCTGCTCCTCGCGCTCTCGCATCGCCTTGGTCTTCAGCATTTGGGAGCTCTCGATGGCCTCGGCTCGCAGCTGTTGCTCCCGTTTAATCTCCTCCGGCGAGATGCGATAGAAATCATCGGGCAGCAAGACGCGACGCGCCTGCGACGGCAACAACACTTTAATATTGCGATCCAGCTCCAGCTGTATGGGCTCGGAGTTCTTAAGTGCATCCACTAATGTGGCCAAGTCGAGACCCTCTTCCATTTGCTCACTGTTCCACAAGAGGAAGGGTTCATCATCGATTTGCACTTCACTGAAGCCAGCGGCATGGAGCACATCCAAGGCACCATCAACGTAGCGCACCTTGTCGCTAAAGATCTTATTGGTCATGCGTATCTTGCAGAACTTCTCCTCCTCCGGATTCTTAATGATGTTCTCCAGATACTTGATCAATGTAGCAATGCAATCGTCTGCCCGCTCCTTAACATTACAATTCTGGATGATCAAACAGGCGGTCAGGCCACGTTCGGTCTCCAGCTGCTGGTAGAGAAACTCCTTGATCTTAACCTTCCACTCCTTCTTGGGCAGCACTTCCTCGCCGATAAGTGGACACCGAAAGAAGACGCCCTTACATGCGAGATTTTTGTTCTCGACACTGCTGCCACCTGTTGAAGAGCTGGCAGACGTCGAACCACTTGCACTGGAGAGCAGTTCCTCCTTCTGGCGGCGTTCCGCTTCCAGTTCGCGTTTCGCCTGTGCCTTGATCGCTGCTAGCGACGTGTTGAATTCTCGCGAATCCTTGCGATCGATGCGCGCCAAGGCGGCAGCTGCAGCGGCACGCGCCTCGTTGCTCAACTCATTTCGCTTGGGCGGCACATAGGCCTCCCCTTTGCCCTGCTTCGAGCCGCTTGTCGATGCCTCCGACTTGGGTGCATTCAGCTTATGCCCCACGCCCATGCCACCCCCGATTCTTAACTGCAAATAACACTAGGTTTTATATCGGAAGGTTTACTATTAAATGGTAAAACACTCACCTTAAAGGCGGCCTCATCCTTCTTTTTGGATAAGAAACGCTTGATTTTCGACATGCTTAGATTCGGGGTGAATG
This sequence comes from Drosophila anomalipes, assembly GCA_035041615.1. Lineage (NCBI taxonomy): Eukaryota > Metazoa > Arthropoda > Insecta > Diptera > Drosophilidae > Drosophila > Drosophila anomalipes. Next base: position 4,052,079 of record JAWNKZ010000040.1, read on the forward strand.
CTCCTTGGGCAGCTTCAATTTGGCCACAGATAATTTAAGCTCCTCAATTTCCTTCAAAGTGCCTAAAACCCGACGCAATAATTATTCGCTGAGCATATCATTTTAAACAATATTTTGATCAATTTCAATTTACTTGGCCTGACAAACTTCTCGGTGATCACTTGACCGTAGACGCTCCACGACCAGGCGATCAGCACACCCGTGCCCAGCAGCAGCACCAGCAACACCTTCAGCAGCGTTGCCTGCAATGCGGTAAATTCGACGGGACTCTGCCACTGCCAGTCACCAGTTAGGGTATCGAATTCGGTGCGAAAATGAACGACGGATTGCAGAGCGACACCAGTGAAGTATTCGACTTGTTCGGCGAAAGTCTGTAGGGTCGTATTGAGGGAGTGCAGATATGACTCGATACTCATTGGCTCGAAATTGTGTTGACGTGTTTTTGTTCTTTTGTTTGTTCTGCTTTGTTTTAATTGCGCCTTGTTTACGTTATACGCATTTTTCAGAGAAAAATTGTCTCGCAGCTGTCTCAGTTCGGTTCAATAACTAGTCGATATATTCGATAGCACGATAAACATTTTTAAATGTTAATTTAGCAGCCCGCTGTTAAGTTGAGTAATGGTGCTGTTATAGCTGCCACTAAAATTAGTCGATAAATGGGCGCAATTTGTGCTGCACAATTTAAATTAGCATCTACAGCTTATATTTTTGGTTAAACGGCCTAGGGGCGTGACCCCATTTGCTTACATTGATTTTTAGGGCACCGACAGCAGAACGACTGCTTTGCATCCCCTCATAAATAAGCAACTGGCTGACCTTAAGTAACAACAAGTGTTTCAGCGTTTTAATCCCAAACTGCTTGCGTAATTGTTGCCAATGCACACGCCCCTTATTGATGCAGCTGTGGATTCTGACAGCAAATGCTTGTTGTTGTTGTTACTGTTGTTGTTGCTGATGTTGCTGCGGCTGTTGCTGTGGTTGCCAGTGGCGTGTACAAAACATAATTGAATGATTTTCGGCAAGTGCTCTCATTCTCTGTGTGCCCCTTTTGCTTCCTGCAATTTTGGGTGATTTGCACGCATGAAGAATTCATAATTTTTGCAGCTGGCTGATTGATTTGGCTACTTTTTGCATCCTTGAGCATGTTGGCGATCAATTCATTTTCACTGCGCATTCCAGATGCGACCCATAACAGGGCCGACCACCTTTTGCGCACGCTCGAGCGCCTCTCCGCCATGGGTTCAACAGCCCAGCGCACAAAATGCCGAAACATGAGCAGAGAAATCTTCCAGACGATAGTCGTCCAAGAGCAGCAACATCAACAACATGAGCAGCAGCAACCAGCAAACAGTGTGCAGCTTATGGCTTCCGTATGGCTTGATCGCTCCACTGACTGCGACCAAACACCCAAGACCCCAAGTCTGCGTTGTTCTTTCTATCCATTTACCCATTAAAAATGTGTAAAACAGGGTATTGTGAAATACTCCCAATGACAGGCAGACGAATGTAACTTTTACTCCATAAATATATTTAAAAAAATATAAAAGCGGCGATGTCAAAGACAAAACAGTTTTAAATGTGGGTTGTTAAATTGCACAGCCGGCACAAGACCAAAGAAACTTGATCAATTTCGATATACGACTACTATTTTATGAACATATTTTGAAAGTTGGAAGAAAGTAAGTTTGAAAGTTAGAAGAACTTTAATAATTTCAGCTATCTTTTTCTTAAAGAAAGTTCGAACAACTTTAATACTTTCAGCAACATTTTTCTCTACATTTTCTACCAAAGTTTTCCATAACTTTTCATGGAAGACTTAACTGTTTTCTTAAACTTTATTTTTCGCCATTATGCATTTCCATATTTTTGCGACTTTGGCTACAATCCACAGTTTTATGCGATAACCTCTTAATTTTAGGACTCTTGATTTTAGGGAAGCCAATTTTATTATGCAAAACAAAACATAAGTCGATCACTTTTTGAATTCAATTATCTTGATCCCCGCTAATCGGAAAAGATAGAAAGGCAGAAAGATAACTACGAAAGAGATTACTACTACTGCTGTCTCTTTGATTTCCGATATATTTCGAAATTGTACAAAATTGTATTGTATTGAAGCACGTCAATCTCAAGATCTACTTGTACAGGGTAACTGCCCGTCGGGTCAACACTTTTGTTCTTTTTGCAATAAAGAACAACAGACACGCAAAAACATACACAGATACAGCAACAACTAAAGATACAGATACAGATACAGATACAGCAACAACTAAAGATACAGATACAGATACAGATACAAACTCTAATTCTATTTTGTTGGCAGCTTCTAGCATTTGTGCTGGCTCATTTCGCACGCAAGAAGTGCAAGAATGTCGACGACTTATAATACGAGCAGCGTGTACGATTTGTGCTCTGCTGATGGCTTTGTTTATTTAAACCCCACCCCACCGCCCTCCACCCAACCGAGGGAACACTGTCTACGTTTACAGGCCGAGCAGGCAGCGAGCCGCGGCGAAACGCAGCTCATAATTATGGTATCATATATACTGAGACACCCATCTTTGTTGCCATTATATTCATCACAATCACGCGATATGTTCTCACTGTGTTGTGGCACTTTTTCTACCATTTTTTCGCTCCCCTACTTCTTTTGCGCAATTAACATTCCTTAAATGTCTCGCAAGTCTCGCGAGTCTCGCGAGTCTCCAGTCGCCAAGTTGCGCATGCGCCGCCAGCAATTGCAATTGTTGTTATCACAGAGAATCCGTCTCTGTCGTCGTCGTCGTCGTCGTTTTGGTTGTTGCTGGCCATGCGCCGAACCAGAAAAACTAGTTTCGATTGCAATTTTGTTGTATACCCTGGCAGGGAGTATTATAATTTTGTTGCGGAGTGTTTAATGCACATTTAAGAGGACATCTTCAATCTCATAAACCCTACTCTCAAACAATAACAAAGAAAATGTAATCTCAATTGTAAACTTTAAAAATAAACTAATATTTATTCTTACATTTAAAGCTTAATTTAGAATAATAATGTAAAATACATAGTAATAAGTACAGTAGTAGTAAAATGACTCAATTTATCAACAACCATACTTGTATACACATACTACTTCTTAGGAATATTGGATAAAATAAATACAAATTAAAAATATATATATAAATATATTCATTATAAACAACAAAATCCACGTCAATATAGCTAATTCTATTTGACTGTTTTTATGCGAAGTAGTCTCTCAGTTGTAAGGTTTAATCTTGATGAAACTGGGAATTTAGTCCTCTTTATGTTTTAAACGGAATCATTAGAGTCGGATAGGAACTACAATTTCTTAATACTGGAAAACATTTCAGAAAGTATAAATGAAAATCCTATATTCAGAAAGTACTCAACACGCAAACAAATTGCTGTAAAATCGAAGGTTTTTCAATTTAAAATATGTAATAATTTAAAATCTTTAAATCCAATTTAATACAAAAATAAGTAACAAAACAGTTAACGTGTACATATATTATATTAAATTAGATATATTTTTTATAAATTTTAGAAAAATGTAAACTTGCTCTTAGTAAGAGAAACTACCGTTTTAGAAATATACTTTTTTAATAATAAGCTGAGCTAGCCTTGGCTCCAAAAGTATGACGATTTTCTATAGTTAAGTTTGATTTTTCGGCAAGTGTAGGGTATGTAAACTTCGAGGTGCCCAAGCTAGGTGAATAATTTCTTGTTTTTCTATTGTCCATTTTAAGTTTTTCGCATAGCTGCGAATTTAACGCTCGGCAAAGCAAGTAAATGCCGCATCCAAAAATGCATTTTGTGTGTAAGTTGTTTTTTTTTGATGTGCCTTTCGCCGTTGCCTTTGTCGTTGCTTTTCCTCATTCAGTTTTCACCTGAGTTGGCGAAAACTGGTTGGTTGGTTGGTTGGCTGCTGCTTATTTATTGGCCAACATTTGCCGTGACTTTGTTGCCCAAAGTCAAGGCTGGCCTGCCTCCTGCTTTATTGTATTTATTTTTCATTTATTCATTCTGGGTTTTTTTGGTTTTTTTGCTCACTCATTTCAATTGATATTTCGTCGGTCGTTCCTGGCTCATTAAAATTTATGCGCAGGAAACGGAAGCCTCGCAGACGTCGACGTTTGGCAGACAAGTCGCAGACAAAAGTCAGAAAAGCAGCTCCCCGCGCACTCCCTTCTAGCCAACTATGTATATAACTAGCCACAATTCGATTTGGCTATGCTGGCGGCAAGCAGCAAACAGAGAGCAAACAGCAGGCAACGTGCAACGCGTCGAGTGTCAGTCAAATTGAATGCCACAACACGACTCGAGTCGACCACAAAAAATTGAAAGTGATGATACGCCCACACAGCGATCGTTGTTAACATTGTGGTATCTTCATTCCTTATACGATTATTTATTTATATATTTATAAATGCATGCCTGTCCATCAGCATAAAGGCTTATTTATGCCTCAAGAGTAGACATGTATCCGCAATCTCAAGCATAATGGATAAAGGAAAACCCCAACCGTGGACTTGATGTAGAAAAAGATACTCGCAAAAGAAGGATCAGTAATCAGTACAGATATATAAATATAAATTGATTTTCAACATCCTCTTGTGGGCAGCTTGTAACCGTAACCAATTTGGATTTTTTGGAGATAGAATTTTAACAGAAATTTCTCTATTGAAATGCAGCATTAATCTACATTATAAAGCCTTGCTTTGAAAGATCTATGCAGTTTTGACAAAGTTATATCAGTGTAAAATTGTGGACTAAAAGTGGAAAACAGAAAATAGAACTAGATGTTATAATATATGATAATATAATACTCCAATCCTGGCAGCTCACCCTACTTCTTGCACTTATCATAGCTTCAGCTAGTCTATCATGCCATTCAACAAAAAACTTATGCCTGACTTGAACACATTGTGGACCCAACTAAAGTTGCTCTCCATAAAATCCTGTGTCACCATAACCACAAATCTCTAATGTCAAAAAGAACAAAAAAACGCACTCATTTCACACACATGTTAAATTATATTACAGCCATTATTTATTATATGCTTAGCGCTGTGCTCTGCACTTGTGCCCTCAACAAGACAACAAAAAAAAACGAAACAATGAAGCTGAAGATGGATGAGGATGAAGCTGGTGTAGCAGGACAGCGAGGGGGAGACGGAGAGCGAGAGGGAGAGAGAGAGAGAGAGAGAGGGAAAGGGAGAAGGCGTTGGGTTCTTTACACTTGACTACATTAAAACGCCGAGTTTTTGTTCCCATGAACTTGTCGTGTTGTGTGTAGCAATCAGTTCAGTCTACTATATGCATAATGCTCTCTCTTCTCTCCCACTTGTTTTCTCTGAGTGACAGTTTCAGTTGTTGCCCAGTGCTTCCCACTCTCTCTCTCTCTCTCTCTCTCTCTCTCTCTCTCTCACTACCTTCTCTCTTCGTCTTAGTCGCATTCTGCCTCGCGTTTTCTTGAACACATTTCACACAGCTTTTGACTTTTCCCTTCTCATGGCAATCTGGCCAGAGCGCAGCGTGGGCGTGAGAAACCCACTGAACTTCAAGTGCTCATTGGAATCCATTATTTTTGGGGCCAAGTGTGAGCTGCACTCTAAACATTTTATTGCCTTCATCTAATGCGGGCCGGAAGTTGGCAATGCCGTCTATTGCCTATTGCCGCATACACAGAACGGGTGGTCCACAGCCACAGCCGCAGCCAGCCCAGAATCGAAATAAAATAATCAATTCTCTAGTCTGTTGTAGTCTTGTATAAGTAGAACGCCCGCAGAGCAGCCCCCTGAAGTTTTTACAGCATTTGAAATGGAAATTGTGTATCGTTAATCGCTAATCGACGACGGTGCGACGAACTTCAGTTGAGTTGAGTTGAGTTGAGGCTTGGGCCGTGCTAATGATATGCCTCACAAATCGTGTCTCGGCCAGAGTTGTCATTATTTATGGCATCCGCTGCACAACTGATTCAACAAATGGAAGTGTCGTGCCGTCTAAAAGATGTACCCCAATGATGGGTTTTAATCGTGGCGTGGGTTGGCACAATCTTTACTCTGTTGCTATGGCTTACTGCAGGCGACATTCTCCAATGACCAATGACCAATCTAAATGTTAATACCTCAGCATATGCCTCAGCAATTTCCCTAAACTCCACATAAACAAATACAAATACATGAATCAACAACGCGGCCCGTTAAACAAGTGGCTCGTCTTTGGGGCAGCTTCCAAGCGGGCAGCCGCTCTTTGTGTGTGGCTCCACAGCGGGGCAGAGTTGAGTTTTTCAGTTTACAATTGCTGTTTCTTTTTCATATAAACACCCTGTAGACATTGACAATGTGTAGGATATATATACAAAATAAATAATATATATACATACCTATATTCAAGACATCGGATCGATGAAAGATCGATCTTCTCTCTCTTTTTGCTTTGCAATTTCTCCATATCTCTGTCTTACTGTTCTTGTACTCTTTCAGTTGCTTACTTTTTATCTCTATTATCTCTTTCACATTTCCTCTTACTAACACTCCCTCTTCCTCCTTATATACATATATGTATGTATATCTCTTTCTGACTACCTCCCCTTCAAAAGAACTTCCTGACTTTCCCCTCGTCTCTCTCTGGCTCTACAGTTTTTTACTTACTTAGCTCACTTTATATGGTTAGCTTGTTCTATATATCTCTGACTCGCTCGGTTCCTTTCTGTATTTCTGCATTTCTCTTATTGCCTATTTATGTACCTTTTGTATAGGGTATCTGTTAGTCGCATTCCCTCAATTGTATCACCCCTTACAAGTTTTCATATTTGTTGATTCATTTCATTTGTTTACCCCGTCGATTTCAGAGTTCGTGGGAAATATCGCGCCCATTCCGCTGCTGCTGCCAATGAACTAATTAAAACGCCGGCTGCCCCAAGACTCTCAATTGCACAATACCGGCTCCACCGCTGCTCCCGCTACTCCTCTCCCCAAACCCACATACAATGTTTGTGTTTCGTTTAGCGTCTGCTTTTTTTTTTTTTTTTTTTTTTTGTGTGTGTCTATGTGGATAGTTGTGTCAGAATGCCAGCTCAAGCAACCACTTGAGGCACCAAATTGATGTGGCTCACATTTTAGTTAAGTCATTTCCTATAAGAATTTCGGGCAAACAAATGGTAAAAAGATTCTAGGCCGGAAAAACGGGAGAAAAATCATTTCAAAGAATTGGCAAAAATCTGTTGCAGCGCTCGAGTCCAGTGGCACCGAATGACGGACATGTTAATGTTGATGATGATCATGATGATGATCATGATGATGATGATGATGACAATTGTACGGAACCGTCACTCGCTTCCACTTCCGTTCGGCTTTTATTGTTTTCGCACCTCGCCTTCCGTTCGTTTGGCGCTCGGCTCGCGATCGGTCGACGCCATCGATGCCGGCGGATATTCTACTTTACATAAGCGGCACTTCCTACAGTATATTTTCCGGCCATTCGACGATTTATTCACGTTAGCCGCTTTTGTTTTGCTAAGCGCATTCGCAGCGTCAAACTTGAGATTACAAAATTGATTGATTGATTGATGGAAAATCTACATTTCGATATTTGAAAGCCGAACGATCGCTGAGTTGGTCACTGAGTTAAGCGTCCATTTCCGATCACCCGGAGATATTCTCGTTCTATCTATCTCGATCTGTCGATGTCATCTTCCTGGTGTGCATTCAAATAGCAGATTTTGATTTAATACATTTAACATATTATACAGAATCAAAAATCAAATTTAATATATACTCATTGGAAAAAGTATTAAATGTTTAAATACAATTTTTGACTTATCTCGTAGCTTGTTAACTTGTCTTGAGTCAATGGTTGTGATGTAATTTTAATTATTTGATTTGATATTGTTATTTTTCGGTCTAATTTAAAGGTAATTTTTTCAAATATATATAAAACTCGCGATATATAAAAATCCCTTTTAAAATGGGCTGATTGCTCCACGTTCATTCCTATAACTTCTAACTCAACAGATAGTTAAAACTAAGTTATACAAATTTTCTTTCAGCTATTGCAACACCAAAGTGAGCAGAGAGCATGCAAAGAATTTTCCGCATTTCCACAGATCTGTGTGCCACAAGACGTGTCTGTTTGATAGCTTCCACTTGTGTCAATATGTTTCTTCTTGACTTTTTGAGTAAATTTTGTGCGGCAAACGGTGTCAGCTGTTGCTGCCGCTTGGCACATGCGGCATGTGGCATGTGGCAGGTCGACTAACTGCCTGGCTGGTCTTTTGAATTGAGTTCTGTGGCCACGACATCTGTTTCATATTACAAGGTAGCTGTGAAAGGTACAAACAAAGTACTTGCCATGTTGTTGCTGATTGTTGTTGCTGGTTGTTGTTGCTGATTGTTGTTGCTGATAGTTGTTGTTGTTGTTATTGTTGTTGTTGCTGCCACTGCTGGCCCATTTGTCTCACTTCCTTTACCTTTTGGGCCGGCGCTGTTTGTGTGTGCACAAACAACATCCCGGATGCTCAACTAAAGAGAGAATTAAAAACAGAAAACAGACAAATTTATAAAACTGCACTAAATGCAAAGTTCCAAAGTTACAACAGCAGCAGCAACAGCAGCCGCAGCAGTCGCAGCAGCAGCAACAGCAGTCGCAGTCGCAGCAGCAGCGACAATGAGCTAAAGGGAGTGTGGAGGCAGGGAGGGTAGGCGGGGCAGGCATACAGGAAGAGACAGCGCACAGTGTTTTGTATCTGTATCTGTAGCTGTAGCAGTAGCTATTCATTCATAGAAAAAAGTAAAAAAAAAAAAAAAAGAGCCAAACGAGCGGATGCACGGGCGGATGAAGCGCTTGAATCAGCATCTATCTCGCTACCTCTCTCGCACCCACCCCCTTCATCTCTCTCCCCTTCTCTCTCTCTGTCTCTTTCTAATGCCCTATCTCTGTCCAAGCATGGGTTCTATTTGGCTACCGCTACTGATTATCATTACCTCGTCATTGTTGTCATAATTGTTCAACTGTTGTTTGCAAAATAAATGTATAAAAACAAAGAAAAATCTATACAAAAAAACTGAGCAACCCTTTTTTAGTGTTCATTTTCGGTTACCTAACCTTTTTTGCCTTGCTGGCTGCAAATTGCCAAATATTATTTACTACACAATTAACAAACTGCTATGAACTGTATCTCCCCCCACCCTCCGCCCCCCACACCCCTTCAACAACCCCTTACCCATCCCTTTCAACTAGTAGACATAAATCACGCCTCTCTCTAAAAATAAACATCATGGGTGATCTATCGTCGAACTTAAACAAATGTTAACATTAACTTCTCCTTTGCCAACAATAACAAAGAGTTTATTGCACTTCCATTGAGTTTTTTCCTTGTTGTTGTTTTGTTGAGGGAATGTGGAAAGGGGGAGCGAAGGGGGGAGGGCGGAGAGAAATCGGCAGCGCCATAGTCTGAGAGCATTTCTCGTTTAACCTTAATGATGTGCTAATTGGGCAAGCGTATTTAACATGTCAATGCGTCGCTTTGTGGTTCTCTTATATACATATATATATACATATATACATACATACATATATATATATATATATATATATATACACTGTATGTGTGTGTGTGTGACTCACACATAAACAGCACATAAAACACAAACTAAAAACCACTCAACTTGTGCCCATTCATTTCGAAATTGCTTAGAAAGTGGCCCAAGAATATGCACTCAAAAAAAAGAAATAAAGATTTAGTACAGCTGCTTGGGTTAATTATATACGAAATATGAATTGTAATCCATAAAATCAGAAAAGTGCTGCTCTAAATAATTGTCATCTTTCTACGCTTTCATTTCAAATGAGTTCTTAAATTAATCTGCTCTAAATAATTGCATGCATCAACTCTTAATCTTTGTACTCGTTGTACTTTAATCAATGAGTTTACAGACGGAACTGAAGAGTTTCATTAACTCTGCATTTTTGCAGACTTTTTTTTTTATCAACATATTGAACATTCCTGTTGGATTTGATAACAGATATCTAAGCTATTCGTCTACAGTCCGTAGATTAATAATGTCTACAATGCAGCTCACAAAGCTGACTCAGTCTTAAGATCTTCAGCAATACTTGCCAAGTGTTTATCTAGCCTTAGTTCTTATCTATGTTCCAGCTCATTGTTTTATCTATTCAAAGTTTAATTCATTAAGTTCCTTTAAGATCAGTTCTCGAGTTGTTTGCAAATACTTTATACAAATATTATTCTTTAAAAACTTTACAGAAACATTTCTTTTGAACCCAACTATCTCTTATCCATAATCAATACCTTCTCAGAACTGTCACCTGTCACCTGTCACTCTTTAACTTATATAACATTCATTATATTCCAAGCATTATTTTTAAAAATGGTTATAATCCACTTAGATTTTTCCAGATCTCACATTGCATTTCAGTTAATAGAAAAGAGCACATTTTCAATTGATTTGATAAAATTTCATTTTATATTTTCATTAGATGCAACTTAAATAACTAATAGGACAGTATTTGAAGTGTGCCCCGCCCGTCCACACATTTACTCTGGATGGGGGCGGGGCAATCTCCGATTACTTAAGCGATTAAACAAATGCATTAAAACTAAAACTTACGACTAATGCTTAGCGCTAGGTTAGCTATAGGTGCTATATATATATATGTATATGTACAACCTGATTAGGTAATTCACTCAGAGAGAGTTGAGACTTCTTCGCCCCCCACAACGCCCCACCGCCCTCAACTAGGAGAGCAGCGCCATGGCGCGAGCGAGTCGCACACGAAAATCACGATAGAGCATCTTGCCACCGACGGGCACCCGGCACAGATACATGTCCAGGCTCATGAGGCACAATGCCTTGCCGTTCATGGGGAACTTCTGTGGCAGTTCTGGCGTCACTTCGAGACCCTCAGACACAGCCATGTTGATTAACCATTTCCAGACATCGGCTCGGGTCCAATCGCGCGGATCGAGTGGCAGTCCATCGGAGCCCATGGGATGCAGCAGGTTGGTGTGACTATTCGGGCCAGTGGCAAGGCCTGTATTATTGTTGTTATCATCGCTGAGGAGGGCGACGGCGCCGCCACGACACTTGTCCAGCATCTGGTAGGGATGATGGCGTTTCATCGTAACGGCCGCGTTGCTGGCCCACAGCTGTTGCAGCTGCAGTTGATCCTGGCCGGCATTGACCTGCGACAGATCGAGCGGTGGCACGCGTCCGGCGTATTTCGGGTAACTGGCCTCCACTTGCATCGCTCAGCGCTCAACGACAATCAGCTGCAAAATGGAAGATAGTAAATGGCGCTGATTAATGGAAGTGACTCATTAGCTGATGAGGGAGGGGCGGCGTTGCATGTATCTATATATATACTTATAGTACGTGTGTGTTAGTGTGTGTGTGTGTGTGTGTGTGCATGGAGCAGAAGTCAAGTGGCGGAAATGCTTTCACAACCAGACAATTGTTTAATCGCGTCAACGGCAACAATAATACGCATACGCCGCATTGTACAACGTGCAATTTGATTTGTGTGTTTTTAATCAGACAATGAGCATTATAACTTAGTCATTGGGCTCGCCGGCGGCACTAAATGTTCAGTTCGCGGAGTCGCTATATAACTGAAATAAAGTAAAACTTACTAAAGCCAAGTTTATGTAGCATAACTTTTCAGTTAGAGTATTCAGAATTCGCTGTGTTGCATTCGACTGCTGCGCCTCAATGTGTTTTTAGCGCAAAATTAAATCTGACCTTGTTGCCATCGAAAATTGGGACGTTCGCATGTGCGGAAAGCGTGGCGGGGCGGAGGGGGGCGTGCCGTGGCGTGGCGTGGCGGTGCTGATCGCACACGAAAGGAAGCGCTGAATAATCACTAAGCAGCTGTCATATCGATAACAACAACAACAACAACAGCAGCAGCAGCAGCAGCAGTTTGCGATTGTAAGCCATGGCTACATTTAAATAAATGGCCCACATTTGTATTGCTGACTGTGTGGCGCGGCGGCTTGGTCAATGGCTAATGGCTGATGGCTGATGGCTGTTGACTGTTGACGGCTGGCTGTTGTTGGCTGAGGGCTGACATAGAAACGCCAAGTGGCAAACCGGAATATGGCATCGATTACGATAACAATCAAGAAGCAATGCGGCGAGCGGAAACAATTAGCACAAACGGGTGGCGACGACAACGACGACGACGTCGACGACGGCGACGGCGAATTGGCAGCAGCGAATGTGACGAGCACAACAAAAGGCGAAAGAACGCAAAGACAGTCGGCAAGCACTCACACACAGCACTGCGAATACGAATACGATTGCGAATGCGAACACGATTGCGAATGCGAATGTGAATGTGAATGCGAATGTGAATGCGAATGTGAATGGAAATGGCAATGACAAGCAAAACATCCGCCGGCACAAAACCCAAAGGTAAACTTTAAAGCTTTGCGGCAAAGCAACGGAAACCGTCGCTGCGGGGGGGTTTATGTGTGTGTGTGTGTGTTTGTGTGTAGAACAACCACCAACTGAGATTTTATTTCACACACACACACACGCATACACTCGCACACTCGCACAGCAGCGAGTAAGTAGCCAAAAAGGGGAAGCCACAGTTACGAGAACCCTTGAGCTGTGTTAGCCCATTTGTCATTTGGCGGCGTTAATAGTTTTCCGGAACTCGTTTCAAGTGCTTCCGTCAAAGGAAGTGCGTAGTGGCCCAGCGCAGGAATCGCAGTTGGCAGCATTTCTTTAATTATACACACATATATATAGAAGGGATTTTTAGTGCCAGTTCAACGCAATAATTCCCACGAACTCTGAATTTCAACAGGCGTAAACAAATGCGATGAATCAACAAATATGAAAAGCTGAAAACCCCTTCACTATTCTCGCTCTTGTTTGCTTGGCTGGCCCGTCCAGGAAGCCAGCCACACACAATGCACAACATTGGGATGCTGCCGCAAGTGCCACTTGTTGAACTATGCGTGTATGTTTATTTATTTGTGTAGCGTCTGTGAATTGATGCTGGAACACAGCGAGTAACTGAGTTATTAACATATCAATTGGTCACACTGGACTGGGCAACAAAAAGCCATGGCCAGAACAGGTTATACAAAATTCGAACCTACGCCACAATAAAAACCTATCAATCTGTCCAATCAGCCGGATGCCATAAACATTATGTAGCTCTCGTCTAAGGCGATTTGTGTTGTGTTTTGGGGGCGGGGGGGGCATGTCATTAACGCAAAGGTTCGATTCGTCGGCAGGCTTAACGATAAACATTTCGATAAGCGATAAACATTTGCATTTCCAAATGATGGCCGAACATCAGACGAAAATCGACGACATCAATTATTTGGGACCACCCAACGGGCAAATTTATTACAAAATGTAACAGAAAGATAAAGCTGTCAGCGAGTTTAAGCACTGAGCACGTAAAACATGGCACGAGCATCACAACTCAGACATCAATTCCCAAAATAAAGACAAATGAAAAAAAAAAAAAAAAAAACACCCTGCATAAATGTATGTAATTTTGTCTGCTGCGCTTCCGTTTGAGCATTTTTGAACAGCTGAAATTATTAAGGCACTCAAACTGCAGGCTCTCCTTGTCAGTCCAACTAAATGTCTGATTGATTTTTGTATTTTGTCAACATTGGCATTGCCATTGGCATTGGCATTCGTCTCGGTTTACAACAACATACACAAACCGCGTGCTGAGCACGCGCCCTGGTCTGCTCTGGCCTGGGTCTTGCTCTGGGTCTGGGTCTGGGTCTGGGTCTGGGTCTTTGTGTGACTCTCTTGGTCTGTGGCTGTGTAGGAAATGGTTTTCTGTTACTAGTCAGAGTCAATGACAGGAAGTCTGTGCAATGTGCGCATATCCGCCTACGCCCGCGCACAGGATGCACAAAAGGAAACTCTGACACACACACATACACCAACACACACACCAACACCAACACACACACACAGATAAATGACGGCAACTTGCTGAGCAGATACGGCTACAACAACAAATGCAATTGTGCCAGTTTTAATTACGTTGACGTCTGCACTTTGCACTGTCGCCTGTTGTTGTTGCTGTTGCTACTTAGTGGCAGCTACTATATAAACACTGACACACACTCACACATACACACACACACACACAGAGGCAGCCAACAACAACAAGAGGAGCAGCAGCAGCAGCAGCAACGAAAACGACGAAACGTAAAATCGTAATTTGAAGTTCGAAAAAATGACGCGTTTCCTGTCATTTGGCGAGCACTTTAAGTGCGTAATTTGCTCCCCACACACACCCATCCACACATACACTCACACACACACACACTTAAGACTTGTGCTGTGTTTGTGTCTGTTGACGCCTCCCATCTTTATCTGCAGGTCGCTTCCGTTTTTGAAGAACATCTACCGCGAACTTTGCCAAGCATCTCAAATTTTGCTCAATTTCGCATTCAGATTTTCAATACCCTGTAAGCAAATTTTGTGGCAGATGTGCTTGGCCAGAGAGTCAAGTCGTTTGCTTTTCCGAATTTTAATCTGTACTGTTTTCTTCTTCTTTTTTTTTAAGCAATTAAACTTGAGTATAGATAAATTATAATAGTATTTAATTTTATTTATCAAATTCCGGGAAAGACCATTTCACGCCACTTTAGAGACTACTATCTGTATTTTGTTTGGCAGTTACAGTACAGTATACACTCAGAAAAAACTGCCCTGAATACTAGGAAGCCTTGTTGTTTTTCATAAGATTAGAAAGGATTTTTCCTGGAAGTACATTTGTAAATAAAAGATTTGTAAACATTTCTAAAAAGCAGAAATGCAAACCATTAATTTTAGTTAGATGGTAATGAAACTGGCACTGTCGTCTGCGTTGTTTGAGTTTTTGGGGCATCTCCAGGTCGAAGATAGCGTGTGGCATATTCGTGACTAGCTGATTCAGTTGGTTTACATATCAAATGACTGACAAATGGAAAACACTGTGACTATGTAAATTTGCGAGCTGCCATTAATTTGATTACAGTTTGAAACCGTTCTGGCTGTTCTTGCACACGCGAATATAGTATCTGAGGGCGAATGTATCTCGTAGATACTTGTGCACGGCATGCTAAATTATGCGCTTCCTCCTAAATCAATTTGCTGTCTCTGCTGAGAATTTAGTTAAAATTTTCAGCAGCAAAGTTTCAACAGAGAAATTGTTTTGACTAGAAAAAAAAACCTGCTGCTTAATTAAGTTAAAAAGTTTCAGCAGAAGAGTTTCATCACAGAAATGTGGAAAAGTGACTAGAAACAAGCTGCTGGACTATTAAACTATTCAATAAATGTGTTGGAAAAAATGCGAAAGATGCGACAAGAGAAGAGAAGCGAGAGTAAAAGTTAAGGTTAAAGGTTGTTCGATTTCACATGTTTATTATTTATATACATAATACAACAAGGTTTCTTGGGTTTCGTCTTCTCTTTTTGTTTTTGGCTACAATTCAAGGCAAATAAACGTGTTCATTCAAAAACAAATATTTAACAGATTGCATGCTACAACAGCAGCAACAACAACAACAACAAGTGCAACAACAGACAACGTCAGACGACAGATGATAATCTGCTGAATATTGTTTAAAAATAAATATTTTTGCCAGCCGAGCAACAACAAACCGGATTCCCACATGCCTCGTTGCTCTCTGGTATTTGTACACATATGTCCATATATATGCATATACACACATATATATATATATATATATATATATATATATATATGTTTGCTGATATTACAAATCATGTAACGCTGTCGCGACGTCTGCCTGACGTCTGCAAAAGCGCAAGCCGGCGAGGGCGTCTGAGGGGTGGATGGGGGAGATGAGGGGGCATTGAATGTTGGAACTGTCGCTGCGAACACAGCCATTCATCATTTTCATGGAGGGGCACAGTTGATGGACGGATGTGTGACGACTTTTCCTCGTTATAAAAATAAAGCAAATGGCGCCAAATGCATTTCAGAGGCTGCTGTAAATATTTAGTTGGAAATTAAATAAAAACCGCTGCAAATGCTTTGATGATGTCGCCGTCTGCTGTCATTTCACGCCCCACACGTGTCGCGGTCAATGAAGCATATTGCAGATGCTGCTGCTGCCACAAAGACGCGCCACGCGTCATGCAGCAGACGCACAACTTGACTTGAAGCAGGAAAAGAAGTTCACTCAACAACTCAGGTGTGTTTCACTCACGCAGCAGGAAACGGACGTGCGACGTGCCCAACTATCCAAATGCTTATCAAAACTCTCCACATTCGATAGCGAGCCCCGCCCCCAAACTGGGCACTATTATCTATGAAATGCATTTGAAGACGCTGTGTCATGAGTTTGTCATTTCCTTTAGTGGGTCAACATCATGCTGAATCAGCACAGCAAGAAACAACCAAGCAAGCAATTAGCGACTTGTGCTAACCGACCGCGTTGTACTCTGTACGCAAAACAAACTAAAAACACAGAATGACTTTGAAATATTAAAGCAGTCTAATCGGTCATTTACCTACTCAATTCAATTGTTTTCTATAATATAATTTTTAATTCATTTTATATTGTTTAATTTGCAACTTAAATTTATAATTATTTTGACTTAAAACCTTTTTAAAAAAAAATGTGTACTGCTTTAGTCATAACATTTGATGATTCATTTCTAAAAATTGTGGCAAATATATTAAACTTGAATAGCGTCGGTGAATATATCATTCATATATATAATGATGTAACGAAGAAAGACAAAGGAACTAGATCTAAGACAAATCAGATGTTTTGTAGACAGCTATACTTAGAAACGAATTTACAGAGTAATATTCAAGGGGCCCCCAACTAACAATAATAAAGATGAAATTTTAAATCGCTCTTAATTCTCGAAGTGAATAAAAATTTCATAACAAGTTTGACTTTGATTTGACTTGTTTTTGTGATTTTTGTGCATGGTTTTCGAAAATAATTATTCAGATTTGCTTTGGACTTAACAGCCTTAGCAAAAATCTCGTATGAAACCAAATTGAATTTATAAAAATATATATTTAATTCTGAACTTTTAACTTATATACTGTTCTTCCCCATCAGGAGCAGTGTATGCGTGCAGGAAGGACAGCGAGTGTTAGAGACTACAACAGAATTTAATTAAGAACTGTTTTTATTGGTGTTCTGTGTGTGAGTGTGTGTGTGTGTGTGTGGTATGTGTGGCCAGGTGCGTTTTTATACCTATGTAGCAGCAGCAGCTGCAAAGAGATTACAAAGACCCGCTGCTGCTGCACAGCAGTTCCAGATCCACGCCGACTTGGCCACATCCTTTGCGCCTGCGCGCGCATTTACAATATGCGGGCCACAAACAAAAAAAACATTATAATAAAATGGGAAACAAAGCGCCCAAAATGCATTTAATGCCGTTCTATCGACCTCCCTCTCTCTTTTTTCTCTCTCTCTCCCTCTCTCTCTCTCTCTCTCTCTCTCTCTCTCTCTCGCGCTCTCTCTCTCTCTCTCTCAGCTCCGTCTTTATATTCGCTTGACTGGCTCAACTGCTGCACTCTTCTGCTTCTGTTGCTGTTTGGGTTTTTTGCAGCTGCCGTCTTTGGCATTTTGAGTGTCGCTTTGTTTTGTGGTTTTCGGTTAGTTCTCTCAGCCTCAGCCTCAACTGTTGCCAGCTACTACAGTATTCTCCATGGACATACATACATATGTATTCTCTTGACAATTCGGTTGTTAGGCATTTCATAACTCTTGCCAGCTACCACAAAGATGAATTTGGTCACGGCAAACTGCACATTGAGTCTAAGCTGAGCTGTGCGGCGAGTGTCCCTTGAGGGGCTGGCCAAAAACTGTATAAAGCGATTGTAGATCTTGAGCGGATTTTATCTAGATCTTTGACTTTCAGTTACCCACTCTTTCATCGTGCCAGTTCAAACTTAAGAGCTGCTTGTCTACAGTTAAAACAATTAGCATACCACTTATCTGATCATAACAAAAGAACCCTTGAAATTCCTACGGACAACTAAAACGTGACTTTAAGGCGCACTACTACTTATATAGAGTATATAGCATAAACGACTATTTACTGATTTAAGTGTAGCTATAATCGAAAAGACGTTTTAATCAATATTTTTTCCACTGAATGAGCTCATTTACTAACTGATTATTTTTAACGACTTTAAAAACGGAATTTCCTTTGACATATAATCGGAAGTGAGTTAGTTGATTTATATGAAACGTTGTCAGTTCAAAAGCTGATACAAAAAAATGATTATAAATTCCAACTGATATTAAGGTACCGTCCATTATTGAACAGGTGATATGAACAAAAACAATCTAGTGGATTGCAGTAATTCCCCGAATTGCATTCGTCATTTGTAATAGTTATGTGTATATCTTATCTTATATACCCTCTCACTGCTGACCAATAAAGAGTACAAGTAACCCAAACTTTGTGCAACAAAATAAGTTTGCTCTTGAAAGCTCACGATCCTAACTCAAGGCAATGTTAATTGTAATTTTGTTAGCTGACCTCTTAGCCAAGTCAGTCGTATATGATATATCGTATTATATATGATGTTTGTACATATTTATATCGCTGTCACTTTCAGTTTTTGAAAGTGTGTCTGTAGTTGTTTCTTCTGTTTTGAGTTAAAGGTTTCGTTTATGTTAATTTAAATGATCTTTCAGTTTTATATATGTATAGATAAATACACACATTTGTGTGGAAAATTACGAAGCACCTTTTAGAGGTCAATTAGCAGGTCTCAATATAAAATAAAAAAATAAAAAAACGAAACCGAGTACAAGGCAAACCGAAAACACCGAAAATCCAAAACAAAATTGTGAGATTGACAGCACATTCTTCGACATGGCAAACAAGCCGCTTAAACTTTAAACAGCAACGATGGCCATAATACTTAACTCGGCCGAAATGGTTGTCGCTGTTAGTGCTGTTAATGAAACCCACATTGGGGCTCTTAATGAGCGCCGCATTTGTTAATCGATCGAACTGCCTTTTGGCATTATTTTTTGGTAATATCATCTACTTACCTAGTTAATGAAAGTTAATCCAAAAATTTCCTCTACACTGTTTCTGCTGCGCAACGTTGTTGTTGTTGTTGCTGTTGTTGTTGTATATTTGGTATATTGGTATATTTTTAAGACGACGACATCCGCTGTTCAATTATATATATATATATATATATATATATTTGAAAGAGATATATGTATTGATATGTACGTGCTCGGCTATTTGTAATTTGTTTATGAATTTCTTTTGTTTATGGAACTTCCTGCACGGAATTGGCAATGCAATTTGAGTTGTTGTCGTTCAATTTTTAATATATGTGCATACATATAAAATGTTGTTGTTCTCTTTTCTTTTTTGTGTGCTGTTTTCTTGTTGTTTTTCGCGAAAATAGAAATTGCACTCGCTTTCGCTTGGCTTTTGTCTGTTTTCTCCAGCTATATGTGTATCTCTCTCTCTCTGTATCTGTCTTTCTCTCTCTCTCTCGCTCTCTCGCTTTGTATTTATGTATGTTTTCACTGGTGGACAACAGGGTAGCGGGGGGGGCTCTATCACACTTTTCAGATATTTGCAGATTTCACAATTTGCAAAAATGTATCTCGCAGTTGCAAACAGCTGGCGCTTAAGTATTTCGCGCTCTGAACTACTTTTCTATGTGCTTGGCTCGGGTTTCGAAAGTTTTGTTGTTGTTGTTTCTGTTTCTGTTGCTGTTTCAAATTGTTGCAGCGTTTTCAGCTTCAAGTTTCTTTAGTTTTTGTTTGTTCACTTAACACAAAATTCCAGTTTGCAGCTGCATTGGCTTTTCTTGCTGTCGCTGCTGTTGCTGTTGTTGTTTTTGTTGTTATTGCGTACGAGCGTATCTGCGTAATTCAGCACTACGTTTGTATTTTGTATGTTGTACAGTTTGACAATGTTATTGCGTTCTGTGCACGCGCACTTCACGTTCTCAACTGATTGCGATCGTCGCCGTGCATCGGGTTTTGTTGCCTCAGCCAGTCACGCTCTCTCGCACGCTCTCTCAACCACAAGCGCGCTCTCTCTCGCTCGCGCTCTCTTTTCTCCCTCTCTCAATCAGCTAGGCGCTCTTTAGCGCTCTCGCTATGATAGTGACTATCGCTCTCAGTTACACTCGCCCAAATTGGGGTGGCAATTTGTATTTTTTCATTTATGTGTTATTTGTTATAAGCGTTTCAATCAATTATTTATTTTAAAACTATTTTAAAGCTAAATATGGTGTTGCAATATTTTTTTAAATATGTAACTTATCATATATATATAACTTGATTTAATTTTGAATTTAATTACTTATTTTTGACTTATTACGCGTTTTATTCAAACTAATTTGATATATATTTTTTTAATTTATTGGGAACATATATTTGTCTATTCGTTTGCTTTACACTTCTCATAATAATCCATTTAGTTGCCATATGATTGCTCACAGTGCAAAGCAGTTAATACGCTGAGCTGACAGCAGTGGACAAATTTTTAGATCTTATTGTTAGACAAGGGCACAAAAACTAATCGCTGGTTTTTCATTCAATGAATGCACAGCCCGCATTGTTGGCACTTAAAACGCTTAGCTCATGTGAAAAAGGTGAATCGATATTTGTTTGTTTGTTGCGAACTCAAAAACTCAAAAACTCTTGATTGAGATACAAATCGGACTAATGGACAGCTGGCTTTCAGCAGTAATTATGACTAAGATGTGAAATGCATAACTCCATGTCTTTTCCGGCTTTAGGTTGTAGCTTAAATTGAAAGCAAACTTCCATATGGATAGTTTCAGCTTACATCTTTCTTTACAATTTGTCATTTGCTTAGAATATAATTAGTATAAATTACTTACATTCTCCATCATTCCATCATAAGACCCACTTCTGATTCTCGGCACACATTGCTTAAAAATCTATTTGTCTATTCGAACTCTGAACCTTTCGGAATTGTCGAATTTAGCCTACACCTAAAATGACATTATTCGAATTTCATATTAATCTTCGCCTGCCTTTTTCCCTTTCCATTTCCATTTCCTCAGACGTTGACAGTCGACAATTTATCAACTCGCACTTAACTTTCATTGAAATATCTTTTGTACATATTAATAAACGATTCAAGAAGCAATGCCAACAATTTCAGTAGCCATCACGTGCCGATGTGGGGGCAATTGCTTGTGTGTGTGTGTGTGTGTGTATAGATGTATGTGTGTGTATGTGTGTGTGTGTGTTGACTAATTATGCCGCCTAGACGACGAGTGCAATTACAGGAAATCCCTTTTCCTTTGGCTGCTCGCATATTTGAATGCGCGACTTCCTTTTCAAAGTGACAGGCAAAGGATCATTTATTTGACTAGCTGGGCATTGTCTGCTTGAGGTTTTCTGATCCTGCAGCATATGTTGAGGCATATATGCACACATACATATGTATATCAGCTAGCTAAGTGCCAGAATCCTTTCATCAAACATTTATAGACAAGCGTGAAGTGCAATACTCGAATTACGCAGCCTTTTGGATTGTTGTCGTTTCAGTGGAATACACAAAATAAAAATAAAATAAAATAAAATGTAAAAGAAACCGAGTCGCGCCCCTTGGCTGTGGTTGCACAAGGCACGAGGCAGCCACAGGACGCGCGTCCTGTTCATGCAGTTCAAATTGCAGCAGCTGCTGCATTTCCAATGAAATGATCTAAGCAGGCAGCAGCTACGCAATTATTGCTATTGCTTTTTCACTTAAGATTGCACCTTTGTCTTTCTCTCTCTCTCTATCGCTCTGTCTCGCTCTATCTCTTTGTAAATGTATCTGTATCTGTATCTGTATCTGTAACTCCATCTGTAGCTGTATCTAATGTCTGGTTCTTGGCTCGTCCTGTCGCCGTCTGCTTTGAAGTCTGCTCGCCTTTCGAGTGAAAGATATTATTTTTTATTTGACTGTTGTGTGGGCCAGCAACTAATGGCTTGTTTATCGGTCACATCGATCGCGGGCCAAATAAATTAAGTGCTTTAATTGGCTGCCTAATTGATACGCGGCGTCTCTCCGCCTAATGCTCATAGACGATGCGTGACCAGATCCTAGCGACCTGATTCCCAACTATTCTAAATCTATGGGCCAATTGTTTTGTGAGCCGATTTGGTTTGATCCTCATCGCACACACACACACACACACATCCTGCCGCTTAACTAGTTACAGTTAATCCAGCTCGCCTGTCATCCTGTCCACACACGCAGACACATTCCAGCTGCCGTGCCTCCAATTGCATTTTTGCCATTGTTTCGCACACAACACACAAGAACAATGCATGTAAAAATGCCAGCATTCTTCTGGCTCACACATGATAAGCATCGACAGGAAGCCGGGCCAGCGGCATTGGCCAAAAAGGATGTTTGCTTAGGCGCAGCAAGTAATTTTCTATTTCCATTTCTTTTGACCGTCCTCTGGTACGTGACTTTGTGTAGCTTGTGCGTTAATATTCAGCATTTCAATTTACTATATTTGTCGCTTCCATGCACTATTTGCTTAGCGTGTTTATTTTCAATTACGGCCAACTGTGCTGACGCATAATTCGATAACTGTGTTCAAGCAAAGGAAGTGAACGCTTGACACGATCCCGATATTAAAAATTATATATAAGAACGTGGCAGCTCAGAAGAAAAGAGAAGGGAACCTTCGTAGACATGAGACCATTTAGAAGCATAAGAAAAAATATTAAAATTAAAATTGCAAAATGTCTTGACTCAATCATTTTTCATACCAGAATTGATTGCATTTAATTAATAATTCAATCAATCTCAATATGAAATCATTAGAGTTAAATTCCAAGCCAAATTTATCTAGCTTAATTAGAATCGAAAAAATTGCAAAGAACACATACCAGCAGAAAAATCTTTAAATTTTAGAAGCAGAATAGAAAAATTATACATTTTCTATTACACTCAGAAAAAAGAACTGCCCCAAATATCGAAAATCGCTCTAAAGTTTTACAAATAATTTCTAAATTTCTAAAAAAAACATAAAATGAGAATGACTTTTCTTCCATTTATCTGAAATTTACTTCTTAGTGATATAATAAGTAGAACAAATCTTTTCTGATCGACGTAAAATCAAAAAATTTTTCTAAATTAAATTATATGAATTTATAAACTATCTAAAGTGATTGTTTATGAGAAATCTTAAGCACTAATTTTCAATACTAATACAGAGAAGAAAAAAGTTGATATAAGAGTTTTGTAAGCATATAAAAAACACCCTGGAAATTAGGCATATTTTTTAAAATTTTAGAAATATATGTCCTGTAGTTAAGAACAAAACAAAATAATTTTTTAGACATTGAGGGGCGTTACCCTTGACGCCAAGTATATGACGATTTTGTTCTGAGTGTAGGCGCTTGTCAGGCATCGATATATTGCAGCTGGCAACAGAAATAGGGGCGTGTGCCGCCCATTTATCAAATTCCAAATATAGTTCGAGCAGCAGTCAAACATGTTAGGGATGCCCAATCAAATGTTATCATAAGTACCAAAAATCTTTTTGTATGTGCATGCGGGTGTTTGTTTGTATGTGTGTGTGTTGGTGTGTGTGTGTGTGTCTTCCTATATATAGTTATAGTATGGTTGCAGACTGTAGCCACCCTCGCCTAAACGATTTATGGCTTAAAGTAAATTTCATATACTACTGTGCCTGTTCGAGTCATTAAAAATGCACCAAAAATATACAGTAAAATGAATTTTATGCTCTTGTCTCGCTGTGCCTGCTTAGAGGGGGAAGAAAGAATTCGTGGCTAGTCAACGTACAGCTTGGCTAGCTAGCTAATCCTAGGCAGGGCTGTGGACTCAGTTTTATTGGCACTTTCCCGGACTATAAATCAATAAACAGATGTGTCATAAAGTTTTCAGCGTTTTTCCACGCAACGTGTTACAGTCGGGAATGTGGGGTAAGGCGGAGTCTGTGCGATGGAGGGGTGGATAGTGGGTTGCTAGTTCCCGTTTTGGCTGGGAATACTTTTTGAAAACTTGCGGTAATTTGTTGGCTCATCATAAATACATACGAACAGAATCGTCTGTCATTTAATGTTGGCAGCTGGGCTCATAAAAACAATATTTATATATATATTTCATATATATATATATAAAAAACGGTCATTAACACCAATTCTTGTGGACCTGCCCCAGCTCTATAGAGATCTCACTCTCCCCCCACTGAAGCCGGCGACAGTAGCAGCAAAAACGTAGAATCAATCGCTCCAGAAGCGAAACGAACTAACCGTAAAAAAGCTGAAGAAAAAAAACGCGCGCTCGTAAAAAGAAACCAAAACAACAAAAAATTCACAAGGCATTCAAATGCCACACAAAACGTAAGCGGAGAAACCCCTGCCAGAGATCTGATAAAGAAAGAAGGCTGAGCGAGAGATAGAGAGAGAGGGAGAGAGAGAGAGAAGACGAGAGAGAGGGAGATAGGGCAGTGGGCACAATGGGAAACAAGCCGCACAGACTTCCGCTTTTATTTCATAAATTCGGATTAAGGCATTTTCAAATGATAACAATGAAAATAAATACAAAAAAAAAAAAAACAGAGCCCAATGTGGAAATGCGCCGTGAATCTGATTAACGGCAACTACACAAAAAACAACAACAACAACAATAAGAAGAACACTAAAGCTGGCCACGACTCGGAAATGTGTCACGTAAATGGTTTGTTTCCAAAGTAAACCCACAACATGCCCAAGAACAATCACAAGCAACAACAACAACAACAGCAGCAACAACAGCAACAACAACAGCAGCAACAGCAAAGCTCACAAATTGCTGCAAAGATGAGGCATTTAAGAACTGAAGATTCATTGTCTGGCAATTGTGGTGCCACACGGTAGCCCATGTAAAGATAAATAAATATGTTCAAATAGAAAAGAGCTGATAAAACTGTGTTGCCAAAGTTTATCGTCTTTCGACATCTTGCAATCTTTTCAACGCTGCGGAAGTGTCTGTCATGAGATAACTGGAGTGATATTTGATGAAGTTGTTTAAAATTAGATCACTTAGATATTATAATTTTGTCGTGCATTTAATAATGTATATATATATATATATATATGTTCTTGATCAGCTGAACGAGCCACGTTGATATAACCATGTCCGTCCATCTGTTCCTATGCAAATTAGTCCCTCACTATATCACTATATTATATAGCTGTCATAGAAACGACCGGCCAAAAGATGAGTTCTTTTATACTAAAGTATTTTATTTAGTAAGATATCTGAACTAAATTTATTTAATATACCTATTCTTATGCACCTCATATTTAGATAAGCAATCAACATGATCGGACTACTATATCCTATAGTTCCCACAGGAACAGTACAAGCACTTTTTGGGAGTATAATTTTAACATGAAAATCCAGCCAAAATCGCGTTTATGTAGACCATCAAACCATAATTAAAAAGCCCTGGATTTGGAGATATAATTTTAACATGGCAATCGAACCAGAATCGCGATTTTAACTTTAATTTTTATGTTTAACCACGGGCCGAACCATGATTAAAAAAATCAATCGGATAAATTTTAAGAAAGGTGTTTGATTCCCACCTAGAAGCACTTTTTATAATATAATATAATTTATATAATATTTATTTATTTATAATTTTAACACCAAAATTGAGTCAGAATCGAGCTTTTAACTTTAATTGGAGTATTTATCTGGAGATCGAACCATGATTAAAAAGATCTGGTGTTTGAAAATCAGATCCCTTAATTAGTTTTCTATGTTTAGGAAACTTGAATATTGTTCAACTAGGATGCTGTTTTCTTCCCCATTCCAGACTAAATATTCCAACTCCTTAAGAAGCATGCTGGGCAAATAGATTTACATCAATTTTTTAGGCTGACGAACACGTTTCGCAAACATTTGCTCAAGATCGAGGCAAACATGAACAATTGCACTTCCTGCACAAACGCATCCTGTATTATTTACAGCACATGGGCTTAAGCCAGGGCAGGACAGGACGGGGTCGGGATCGGAGTCGGGGTCGGGGGGCACATCATCTGTTGCTGCATGGCCCAAAAAAACCGAGACCGTAAAATTTACGAATGATGAGCGGAAACGCAGCAAAGGCGCGTTCTCTGTATACAAACAGAGAATCGAATAACCGAGAGAGGGAGAAAGAGAATCAGAGCGACAGATAGAGACAGAGAGAGAGAGAGAGACAGAGAGAGACAGAGGGCTGATTGTAAAAACAAATGTTGGTAAACAACAAAAACAAGGAAAAAGGATGTCCTGCTGGATGTCCGCAGCAGTTAAGCGGCATCAGCGAGTGTGGAAAAGTGCGTGTTGTGCCGGTTGCAACATTAACATTTTCCTTGCGCAGCAGGACATGTGGCCAGTGGGCAATTAGATGCTCGTCCACAGTGTGAAAATGCACAAGCAGCAGCAACGCAGGAAGCAGCTCAACGCACCCATTGTCCGATCACGTCGAGCCACTGCCAATGCCAACACAGGTATATATATATATATATATATCGATGCCGCACAGTTCCTGCCTGCTTGCAACGAGCATTGTGTGCAACGCGCTTCCCAAAAATATTGCTGGTGATTAGTGACTTTGCGCCGGGGCAAAATGGTGATGAGGAAACGCCTGTGGCGTTAATTGTTGAAGGACGTTTGATTTGCGCCGCTAAGAAGTTAATCTGGGCCAACGGAAGCGGAAGCGGAAGTACCAAATGCAAAATCCTTTAGCTGTACATAGTTCGAATATCCTTAACTAGAGAAAACAAGATACCCAAGCAGATACCCCGAAGCCAGTTTTTAAATAACATAGAAGCCAATTAAATTATAAAAGTTCTTATAAAATTACATTATTAATAAGAAATATTATTTATGTGGCGCCTGATAACTGTAATGAGATCAATATGAAAACATATTGTGGCTCTGAGCCTGGGTGATTTTCATCCAAACTTGTTTAATATTATTTTGATTTATTTTTATTAATATTTATTATATAGTTGGTCAATAATACGATATAGTTCTGCCTTTAAAATAGTATTTTTAACGCTTTCGGAAATCGAAATGTATCAAAATTCTAGAAAAGGAGACAGTTTTAGATAAAATTAAATAAATTCGTGGTAAGCAAAAATATACATGGCCAAAATCGATTCGGCTGTTGATCTTGATCAAGAATATATGTACCTTGTGGGGTCGGAGGTGACTATATGTAACTTTATATGTATCGTTTTTACAGAACCATCATAGCGATCTGACCCATTTCCAATGGGTTTAATATAATAACAAATTATATTTATACTTTTACAAATATTTCCTCCCACTAAGAAATATAATTCTGAATATAATTCAAATTTTAAGATAGTTTTTTCGTATACTTAGCAAATATTTCTTAAAACCAGAATATGTTTCTAGCTTTTAGGACGATTCCAAATTTCAGATCGATTTTATTTTCCTAAATGCACAAATTTAATTTATTTTTATTATTAGCATTATTATTGTTATTATTATTAGTATTAGTATTATTATAAATAAATATAATTTACCATAGTTTAATGTTAAATTTATTCAAGCTATGCAATAATAATATTAATTTTATTTATTACAAACTATTTGATTCAAGATTATATTTAAGAGGAATTGAAAGAATTGAAATTGTGATTTACCGGTTTTATTATACTACTCGAATTTTGGATTATAGCTAAATTGTAGTTTTGCGGAAAATTTGTTTCAAAAATTATGAACCACTACGCGATTGCGCAAAATTAAGCATTATATGTTCGCACACGATAACTGTAACTCATAAGTAGTCAGGTACTATATACGATCTATATATTGCGTAATTTTGTGCAGTCACTGCCCAAACTGATAACTGGAAGTACATCCAAAGCAATACGTTGAAGTATGTGGATTATGCACCGCATCCTTGCTGGGCGTATTCTCGTGCAGCGTTGCTCCCGCTGCTGTCCGGACGAGGCTGCGACGTACGACATCCCCATTGGGCAGGAGCCGGTACTTGAACGGAAGCTGCTGTGTGCCGGGTTTGAAGTGCACCACAGTGTTGCAGCCCTTGTTGCAGCTGCTTGTGCCCAACCGGTTTGCCTGCGAACGAGGTGTGGAATCACCGCCACCCATGCGACCCAGCTGCCTGCAGCAACCACTGACAGGTGACTTGGAGCTGGCAACAGCTCTGTTATCATTATTATTATTATTATTATCGTTAGCAGCAGCAGCAGACTGCCTGGATTGAGCATACTTGTTGCAGCTTGGACAGCGAGCTCCATTGTTGGCTGGCTGCCTGCAGCGATTAGCTTGGTTTCTATTGAAGCAACCATTCGAAATACAACACTTGCCACAGGCACACGGACACTTCTTGCCCATCGAGTGGCCAGATCCTGTAGACTCGTCGGCAGATTGCGTCTGCTCCGATACGGGCAGAACGAATTTCTGTTTATTTGCCTGATATGTTTCGGACCTGGGTTTTCCTCTGGGCCTTTCCATTGCCTGAGCCATGGATTTTCCCATGGCCTTTTCCTTGCACTGAGCTGGAACTTGCAAAGATGAGGCATGTGTATCTGAAGCATTTTGCCAGGCTTTCCCCGAGGTGAAGGCAGCCTTGGAATTGTTCGCATTGCCACTCTTCCTGGACTTCTTGGGCTTTTCAGCGAATGAATCCATTTGTCTGTTGTTTAGAAACATCTCTAAAGCCTGAGTAATGAGTAGCAAAAGCTTATCGTTCGCCTCCTTACACTGCCAGCAGTGCCCACAGTAACTCTTGCTGCTGGCAGTTGGTTCACGCTTGCCACGCTGATCATTGAGTACAGTTTGTCGCTCCTGGTAATCTACGGCACAGTCCACAATTAAGAGGAATTATTCTTTTTATTTATACTGTTGATTGCCACAAACATTTAATACATTTGGAATAGTTTTGATTATTACTTACCATTTATCGGTTGCATTGTGTTATCATTACGATCCCAGGCAGTCTGTCTGTGTGCCGCACGAATAGGATAATAATTGTTTTCATAGCCTTCCCAAACATTACTTTTTGGTCCTTCAAATAATATCCTTATAGAAGTAAATCTTACAATGCTTTCAATTTATACTTACGCGAATTCTGTTGAATGGAATCATCATTGTATGTATAACCCGACTGACCATTCTGTGCAGCGTCTAGAAACATATTTATATTGGAAAAAGATATCATTTTCGCTTTCTAAATATGTTTTCGAAAACATTCAGACTTACGACTATACTGTTGCTCTTCAAAGTTGTAGGTGTGGTTTTGAGTATGGTCATATTGCACTTGTCTCACAGTCGTTGAAGAATTTGGATTGATGGGCTGTTGATTGATTGTGGTTGATTCGACACTATTTGAGCTATTCCGCGGAACTCTTGTGGAGAAGGCTCCTGGATCTTATTAAACCTTAATTGATTTCTGGATTATGCCTACCTATAGTCGTCGTGTGAATGTAAAGAATCATCGTGATTGCTGTCATAGGTGGGACACATGCTGTTGGTATGGTTAGCTGATTGCCCATTGCAACTCCCCGATGCTCTAATTGGAGAAGGTTCTTCGGTCTAATTAAACATTAATTGATTGTCGGATTATGCTTACCTCAATCCATTTATATAATCATTGTGATTGCAGTCATAGCTGCTGTTGGTATGGTTAATTGGTTGCCCATTGCTATGCTGCGTTGATCTTGTGCAGAAGGCTCTTGGATCTTACCAAAAATTAATTCATTATAGGACTATGCTTACCTCAAGCTATTTTCATAATTATTGTTGTCATAGGTGTTGTTGGCTTGGTTAGTTGGTTGCCCACTGCGCTGGAGACAGGTTAGCTCCAAGGCCGAAGTCAGCTGATCTATTAAGGCCCTACTCCCAGAGTCCTGCAGCACAATAATGCTGAGGGCTGTCGGTTCAGAAGAGTTGTTAATGGGAGCCGAGTTGGGCTGACTCTGGCAGTTGCCGACTGCAGTTAGGATCTTGTCATTGCACCTGCCACAAATCCATTTTTGACCATCGGGTGGCAGGTCAGTGGGAACATCATACTGACCGCACAACGGGCACAACTCACAAGCGTTGCCACCCACGTGGCGCACTGCAGGATTCAAGTTCATCCTTGAAGAAACGCTGCTACGATTCACCTTGCCAAGCACAAACTGAGTCCTGACGATGGGATTTATGGGTGCTCGGCTGTGGGTAGGTACCTCTTCGCTGACTCTTGGCTGCATTTCTCGCTTATCGCGTGGGGCTTCAGTGTAGTCCGAGTTGCAGTCTGCAGCCGGCTTCTTCCATTTGGATTTGCTGTGATTCCTTCCAGAGTCAGTTGAGTTTGTGCAGTGGCTTAACATTTTTTTGATTCGAAAACGTGTCATATTTGTACAAATTTCGATAAGGTCTTTTGACAGCATTGGCTATGCACCCATTGTCCACAATCGCAATCGCTATTTGTAGGCCTGCCCGAAACTCACAGTGCGTCTATCGGTCGAGTGACTCTTCAATTTTTTGATACACTGCCATTTGTTGCGCACCACAAAAGCCGAATCCTTTGGTATCGAACTCTTTTGCACAATGGGTCTCAGCGCATTCTTGGCCATTGTGCTCAGTGAAACGGGACTTGGATCTTCAGTCTGGCTATGCCTACTATGCGGCGTGGTGCGCACTGTCAGAAAGCTGCCCCGGTAGGATTGGTGTTTATTCTGGCTCGAACAGCCAACATCGGATTGAGGATTTGGTAAATTTTGCGGCCGCTTTGTTGTGAACACTTTCTGGGGCGATCTGTGTGTGGTGCCATAAGTTGTACCTGTTAGCCGAGTGGTTTCTTCTCTTCTCTCTGCCGGTGC
Organism: Drosophila anomalipes; assembly: GCA_035041615.1. Classification (NCBI taxonomy): domain Eukaryota; kingdom Metazoa; phylum Arthropoda; class Insecta; order Diptera; family Drosophilidae; genus Drosophila; species Drosophila anomalipes. Next base: position 4,082,950 of record JAWNKZ010000040.1, read on the forward strand.
TTGCCTGGCTTCGAGTGCTCCTTGCCCTTTATACTCATATTTATCTGTATTTGTTTTGCTTGTTTCAGATCCTCCTGGTTCGGAAGTGTTTTCGCATTGATTTTGGTGCAGCTCAGCTGGGACTCTACTGCCTCCTGTTGTACTGAGCTTAGCTGGATTTACCCGTTCATTTGCAACTGGCATTTTGGAGGACCTGATCGATTGCGGCCGAGTCTCAGCAGTGCCTCCTTTGTGATTCGACGGGGAGGGGAACTGTCTTCCAGTTTGTGGCACGACATCGCGTCGTACTGCTGATGCTGCAGTTTTCCTCACTGCTGGCTGTGAGAGCTGCCCGGGAGCATTTTGTGATTCCTGCTTGGAGCGTGTGGAATTCCGGGCTTGGGTTTGATTACTCCTTCTTTCGCGTCCAGCGGCCGTCTGTGGACTTTTTGTGGAACGACTGCCATCATCTCTATCCATTTTAACCCTGAAGTTTCGGGTACCCTGCGGACCTTTGACCAATGGGGTTAATTTGCCGCCACTGCAGCGATATCCATTCGATTCTTCGAGCCTATTTGTGGGCAGTCTTAGCCCACAGGGATTCGCCTTGGGCCTGCGACGTAGCCTCAACTAAGGGAAATTCAATTACCTATTTATACCAACGAAGTAATTAATTGTTTGGTTGCTTACACTACTGCCCGAAATCGTGTTTAGCTTCAGCGATCCTCTTCGACTCTCCTGTGAAAGCTAATTACAAGTTAAAACATATAATTGCTATTGTTAAGGAAGCGAGAACATTGCAGTCGGCCGTAACCGACTGCGAAATACTCTGATATCATCTGATAACAGGTGTCACAGAACAGTGTGGGTGCAACCAATAATTATCGATCTTTTTATGGACAATCCTAGTAATCTTCCCTACAAGTTTAGCGGTAGATAAAAGCCTTAACTTTTAAATTGCAAGAGATATAGGCTTTTGGGAATTTTGGGTGCGGGAATAGGAAATAAATATTAGAGAGGGTTCCTAGTAATCTCCCTTCCAAGTTTGGTAACTATAGCTCTTAAATTGCGGGAGATTTAGGCTTTTGGGAATTTCGGGGGCGAAAGTGGGCGGTGGGAAACAAAGATTGGAGAACGTTTTTCTTAATCTACCTTTCAGGTTTGCCAACTATAGCTCTTAAATTGCTTGCGTGCTCTGGAAATATATATGAAGATCTTTGAAGGAGGTTACCTGTTAGCCCCAACCCAAATTTGGTGACTCGATCGCTATGTAATAACGCTTTTGACGATCATGGGAGCAGGTGTGGGCGTGGCCACATTTTTTATCGATACTTAAGGCGAATATACTTTCAAAATTTGATGGCTCTAGCTCAAAAACTGCGAAAGGTGTAACCATTTCCCATTATCAGGAGCGGGAGGCGAGGTAGCCGTGGCATATGCCGATCTTTAAAGGACATCGCCAACAGCCCCCCAACCAAATTTGAAGACTGTAGCTTTAAAATTGTGGGAATTGTGTGAACCTATCGATTTTCAATTATCGATCTTATCGATTCCCTAGCCTATTGGTCTATGGGCACAGAGCAGTACGTGTTCCAAGTTTCAAGACATTGCACGAAACCAATATACTCGAAATACCGTCGATAACAGAGTATAAAAATGGAGTTTTCGTTGACTACTCACATAACTGCTGGGATAAGTTCGCAAGTGATTTGGATTGCTTCTGGACGTGTGACCCATCCTCTCCTGTGGGGCGAAATTCAATTGAGACGAGAACAGAAGATTGGCAAATGTTAAACTTACTACCGGTCCTGAGCCGGAGCCTGCGCCGTATCTGCCATTTCGTGTGGGATTTGATATGTTCCTCACTGCTGGCCGGAATGAATTTAAGTACAAATGTGGCACAAAATTCAAGCGCTGACTGTTATTGGTGAACCGTGGCAAGCCGTAGGCTGGGCACAATCTTGGTTGCTCCTGCCGTTGATCGCTGCGACGGCTCTGCGTGGCGACAATTCCCGCGGAGCTTGTTGGCTGCTGAGATTTGGACGGGGGCTGCGTCCTGCTACAATTGGGGCAATTACTCGGCTGCTGCTGCTCGTAATCCGTTCTCCAAGGGGTCTTTTGGCGAATGGGTTGACTTGATTCGGGTCTGAGGCACTCACAGTCGTGTGCAAGGCTCTTTACGCGCCTTTTGTATCCACCCGAGGTGGGCGACTGCCTAAGGCGGCCACGGGACTTGACCACCAACGGATTGCGGTGCGACATGGGCCTAAAGTCCTTGTACTCAACATAATTTGATGTCCCCGTTGCTGCCACTGGCAGCCGTTTGGAGCGAGACTCGGAAAACTCGTAGCAGACGGGGCAGCGAGAAGGTGGCGCTTTGCGCTTCCTCGGTGGCGGCTCATAATATGATTGGTCTTGTGGTTCGTCTACGTGTGGTGCACAGCGTGCTTCGTTGCATTGTGCTTGGCATGGTACCATGTGTAGTTCGCTCCGTGGTTCGCAGTGTGGTTCGCTGTGTGGTTCGCTGCGTGGTTCGTTACGTGATTCGCTGCGTGGTTCGCTGCGTGGTTCGCTGCGCGGTTCGCTGCGTGGTTCGTTACGTGAATCGTTGCGTGATTCGTTACGTGATGCGTTACGTGATTCGTTGCGTGGTTCGTTACGTGAATCATTGCGTGGTTCGCTGCGTGGTTTGTTACGTGGTTCGCTGCGTGGTTCGTTACGTGATTCGTTACGTGGTTCGCTGTGTGGTTCACTGAGTGACTCTTCATGGTAAGCTTCATAGCGCTGTTCCTCTCGTGGCTTGGCCAGAGACAGCTGGTAGCAGTGGTCGCACATAAATTGAGATTTCTTTGGACGTGGTTTTCCCGGAGCCTCGCAACAGAACTCGCAGCATAATTCAGGTGGTCCTTGCGGGTATGCTGCAGACTTGCGCTTTGGCGCTGGTGGTTTTGTGTCGAAACAAAGGTCACAGTAAGCCGCAGAGGAAGTGCGAGCTGACTGCTCGTGGCGAGCATCACGAGAACCCGATTGTGGTGCTTCAGTTATGGAACTTGATTCGGAGTGGTAGTCATAGCGAGTCCCGGAGCGAGTTGCGGCATGCGGTTCAGCGTGTGTCCTGGAGCGTGTTTCGGCCTGCTGCTGGCAGCGACACTCGTAATGCGGTTCAGTATTAAGCTGGGGACGCGGTTGACGAGTCTCATCTGGCTTCGGACGAGATTTGGGAGTGACTTTGGGGCGAGTGGGGTTGACAGAATTTCTCTGGTTGACCGCACCACCACCCATTTCTCGACTCAACTCTAATAATCTGGACTGGCCACTAGGCGACTCACTGCTATCAACGACAACCGAACCCAAGTGCAGCTCCAGGTGCGATTGCTTCTGCTTTTGAGTTGTGTATTCGACCGGAGAGATTCCGTCGATGCCAAGCTGGTGGGGCAGCTCACTTGTATCAGCCATTTGGCAACTAGGAGTGCAGTATTAATCCTGATTAAGCTTAAGGCTTACAGGCTTATCTGCCCTATCCTAATTCTTAGCCAGACAAAACTTACAATTTAACAAACACTTTGACGGAGACGATTTAAACAAAGCAGCTGCTATCTTCAAACTAAGATTTGATTTGATGAGAAAGTTATCTAGATTAACTACTATATATCAACTGAAAATAACATGAGAAATCTATCCAGAAATATTACTATATATCACATGAAAATAACCCTTGCCAACTTTAATGCACTGAAACTTTATTTCTACATAATATTCAACAAGTAATTTTCAAACAATTCGAAATATATATATTATATTGGATATCATTATTATTGGGCATGGATCGCAAATAAGTGCAAATCATAGTTGAAGATCAAGAAGCTATCTAATCTGTCCATGTCTTAACTATGCTGTGCCATTATCAAGGATCCGTGCAATAAGGATTTGTGGCAACTGCATTCAGCTGAAGCTCAATTCTGTGGCAGTGGTTGCTGACGATAGTGTCGATAGTGTCCAGTTTTGGGATTGGTTACAATCGCTGTTTGTTGGGTTAGCCAATAGTTGCGACCCTGGGAACGTCGGGAACGCGTTCGACTTGAATTGCGGCTGGGCAGCCTGTTCCTCCTCTGGCCTTGATCCGGAATCCTGATAGCCTGTTGCTTGGGCCAGTGGAGCGGTCGTCGTGCTGCTGCTGCCAGGCATTGGCAGGTGGGCAGCTCAATGTGCCGATGCCAACCGGAGGAGGTGCGTCTTTTGCGGCGAGCCGTTCGCTTTTGTTGCAACTGCGACATCGGATTGCTGTCCATTTCGTCCTCCTCATCGGAGGTGACCGTCAGATAGACGGAGTACTGTTTTTGAGATCCGGCACTTAAGCGTGCATCGTCGCTAAGCTTCTTGCTTTCGCACATTTGTGCCACAAGGTGCATGAGGGAGTGCCACAGCGGATCCGAGTCGGTGCCCCGCAACCTGTTCTCCTCGATCAGTTTATTCAGATTTAATTGGCGTTTGTGGCTGTTCGACTTCCTGCGACTTGTGTTGCTTGTGGCAGTTGCTGCTTGTGCGCGCTGTGGCAACTCTAAGTTATTTGCAGTTGCGTACTCCTGCAGTGCTGCCAGATTGCTGGACTGTTGCAGTGCTGCCAGACTGCTTAACTGTGTAGAGTTACGCTGCGCTGACAAACTGTCCAAACTGTTATATTTACTCTGCTGCTCTCTGTTTAAATTCGGCGTTGCCGGCTGCGTTAACTTTCCCATTGTGGCACAGTGTGGCAACTCTGTGCCAAGGATTTTGTGTAAATTTTGCAAATTGTTATCGATATCGGCAGCCAGGCAATTCAACTCCTGCTCCGTTGAGCTCAACGCGAGCTGAGCCGCAATATGTGATTGGCTGCTGCTGTTGCTGCCACAATTTGCGAGTTGCCTGGCCTCGAGGCACATTTTCTTGGCCAGCTGCACATAGTTGAAATCAGCTGTTGGAATTTGCTGCTGCTGCTGCTGCTGATTGGCTGGCATATTTCCAGGCTGAGCAACGGATCCTGTTGCGTTTCTCGCCCCAACCTCAAAATTGATCAAACTGCTTGCACATTTGCCAAAATTAAAGGGCATAAAAGAGCTTTTTGGTTTTTCTTGGGGTTGCCTTTGTGGCTTGTGTTGCATGTGTTGCATGTGTTGCATGCGTTGCTGTTGTTGTTGTTGTTGTTGTTGTCGCTTGATTTTCTGCAGTTGTTCCAACTGTATGGCAATATCGCTCTGACGATTCTCAAAAGCTCGAAATGCCGATCGCTGCTGCTGCTGCTGCTGCTGCTGCTGCACACTGGAACGACACCACATGGGCAGCATAACGGCATTTGGCTGCGTTTGGAATTTCATTAAATTGCGCTCCAGTCGCTGCAATCGGGCGCTGTTGAGTTCCGGCAGCGAGCGTAGAGCAGCGCTGCCCGCCATTTTGTTGTACATGGATAGCAACGGCAACTGGGGATGGGAAGGCGGTAACAGCTGCTGGCAGGCGTTCATCGATTGCTGATTGGTCAAACCACCCAAAACAGCAACTCGGCGTCGCACCATTTTCAACTAATTTGATGCGGTTTATTTTCTCGTCGCAGTCTTCACTTCAAATTTATACGCTTCTGTAGACATTTAAAATTTAAAATACACAAGCTGTGGAGACATTTTTTTCTCGTTTTTTTTTTGTTTTTGTTTTGCTTTTGCGTTGACGCGCTAAGCAAAGGTCGCCGCACATCCAGCATCCAGTTGAAAGCTTTTCAGCATCCATTCAACGCGACGCAGAGCTTTCACAGCTGACGTCACGCATGCTTTTTTTTTTGTGTTTTTTGTTTTTGTTAGTTTTTGCGTCATTTGCCGGTTCTGTGGAAGCCAATTCATTCATTGCTGTTTCACTTCCAGCGCAACTTCCAACTTCGAATGGAAGTGCGTTCGGCACTCGCTCTCACTCTCTCCTTCACGCTCTCCCACTCGCACAATGTTGAGAGTTGCAGTGGAAGCAAATGTTATTTGCAGTGTTCAAGTTGATTTTTTTCTTCTTATTTTTCAGTATAAAGTAGGCGCGCAATTCAAACTGCTTCATTCGAGAAGCAACTATAAATTTTCAGCTCATTTGACTTTTTTTCTCAGAGAGCACCGAGAAAATATCTCCCCCCTTTTTTTTTTACTTGTTTGGCTACCGGATAAACAGATTTAAATAAACGAAAAAAAAATACGCAGAATTCAGTACAAGATACACTGACAAAAATTATAATTTTAAAAAAATGGTGAGTGTTGGGTGTGTTGCAAGATTGTTGAGCCACCTGCAACTGGGCAGCGGTTACTGGGTGAAGCGAGTGAATCCGTATTGGTATGAAGCGCGAGAAGTGCCGAAAACGGTGCTGAGCGAAAAAGAGATGCAAGAAACGCAAAAAGATGCCAAGAAAATGGATAGAAAATGGCGTAAAACGTATCCGTCGCCGCTATCGAGACAAGTGGCCCGCATGTTGTAGTATCAAAAATTAAATAGCATATATGCAAGTATTTCCAATTGAAATTTCGAGTGCCTTTAGTTAATTTAACTCTATATACTGCTAGGTGCTGCGTGTGTGCCTGTGGCAAATTTTAGTTCAAATGACGCGCCAGGGCTTGAGCGGGGCTGCCAACTTGCTGGATGAAATTCATAACAGACAGCTCCACTTGTTAACAGAAAAACTCCTCCCATTAACATTTAAGCGTCATCGATCAAAATGTAAACTCAACACTGCTGTGCCGACTCTTGCTCTCTCCATCTCTCTGTGGCCAGTGTGCGAAAACAAGAGAGAAAAATAAAGAGCGCAATGGCAAAATCAGTTGGTGCCGAGTTTTTGCTTCGTGAGCAGGTGGGCCGCGGAACGCTATATTGTCGTCGTCTAAGAATCGCCACTTAAACAACATGAAAAAAATTCCAATAGCAGCAGGGAAAAGGCACTCTTGATAATATAAATCGCCCACGCGTTCAACTTCATTGCATGCGACGAGGCAGCAAAAAAACAACCAACAGCAACGCGCACCAAGTGATAAGAGCAAGAATTAATATATATATATATGAATATATATATAAATTCATATATATAACACAAATTCAACGTGAAAAGTAATAATATATAAAATAATATATATATATATATATAAAAGAAAGCCAACGTAATTTGTAAGCATATAGCAAAAAAACCAAATGAAGTCGGACAAAGATTAAACAAAGTGTTTTCTTATTTGAATAGCATTTGTTATTGTTGCTGCGGCTGCTTTTGCTTTTGATTTGGCTGTGAGCTAGAGCAGGAGGGCTGCATTTACAGCGGCAACGAATTTAAATTACATACACACATACACATGCACATACGTATTGTATGTATGTAGTTGTATGTAATTGCTCACATGATTTCTGCAACTGCGTGTGTGTGGTGACATGCGGAAGCAAAAACATTCATGAATGGCAATTATGCTGCTGTTGTGGGCAACGTATTTTTTTCTCTTTATTTTGCAGCCAAAATGACGGCAAAAAACAACGTACGCTTTTCCACTTGGAAGTCGTGACGTTTTCTGATTGCATACCTATATGTATATATATACATGTGTGTGTGTGTGTGTGTGTGTGTGTGTTGGTACGCGTGAGCGTGGCTGCGAGCGTATGTGTGTGTGTGTGTGTGTGTCACTTCGAACGTCATAGCAACTCCAGTAATACGCAAATAAGAAAAAGCTAATTGCTGTTGAGTGGTCTAATTGGACACCTTGCGCTTGACTTTTTTTTCTGCTTCTTCTGCCACTACTTTGCACCGTTATCAATTGAGTGTGCTTGCTCGCTCTCTCTCTTTGCATGTGCATGTGTATGTGTGTGTATATGTATATATTATTCGACCTCGACAAGTTTCGTTTTTGCTTTGTTGTGCATGTGTGTGTTTGTAACTGTCATCAGGCTGCTTGAAATTGTAATTTCTGCTGTTGTTTTGCAAATTTCCTTGACTCCTTCAACCTACACAAACACACACACACACACATACATATATATGTATATACTATATATATTTATATTACGTACAAGCTCTCACTCACACACACACACGCACACAGCAACCTGTCTGCCCCTTAACTGTTGCTGCGCCCCCGCCGACTACACACACATACACACACACACATGCATATGCACTGCTGTTGCTTTTGCTTTTGCTCTTTCATTTTTGTATTTGCCTTCTGCTTGGCGCTTCTGGGCTGTTAGCGCTGCTGTTGTTGTTGTTGCTGTTACTGTTGTTGTTGTTGTTTGTCTGGCTTGGCTGCTGTGTAAGTCGACGTCGCAGTCGAAGTTGTGTTCGTTCTCCTAGCTTTTGTTTTTTCTGCTCATTTACTTTACTTGTATGTATGTTGTTTTATTTCTCTGTTTTTTTTTTGTGCGCGCGCGACTTTTATTGTTGTTCGTTTTTTTGTTTTTCTTTTGTTATGCTGTTGGGTTTTTTAATCATTTCGCTTTTTGCCTTTTCTGATTTTGCTGTCGTTTTTGTTGGTTCAAGAAGCAGACAGCAGCAGCAACAAAAACAATGGGACAACTATTGCTTGCCTTAGTTATCAGCAGAAGCCAACAGATATGACACACATACATATTAACATACATATATGTATATGTATGTGTATGTGTATTTACATATGTTGTGTGTGTACTTACAGTGCTTGACATCAGTTTAACATCGGGCAGTCTATAAGTGGCTGCTATGTTAACTGATCTATGTCAATGTAATTAATATGTTTTTAAACATTTTATTTGTGTATTTAACATGAATAAATTAATATTACACTATTATTAGTCCCGTTGCTGCCGTCCAGCCACCCACTTGCTTATTCTCAAGCGAGCAGCGCACATTGCTCGTATTAGTTTCGCTGCTGCCGTGTGACGTCTTTACAACTGGCTTCGTTCGCCTCTCTCTCCCTCTCTGTCTCTATCTGTACATCTCTCGTCTCTCGCGTGCGTGCGTGCGTTGGAATATGTCAAGCATTCGCGCCCAGCTTCAAGAATCGCTTCCAATTTGGGAAGTTCATTCAGCTTTGATTCGATGATGCTTCCTTCCAGGCACAGGCACAGGCACAGGTCGTCGCCATTGCCGCAGCCGCATCCATTAGCTGCTGGGCAGTCGCAGTCTGTTGATTTTTGTACATTGACTTTGAATTGAGTGAGCGCTTCACCTTCGCCTTCACATCAAATTCCTCCTCCTCTTTAGCTTTCTGCAACTGTTTTGTGTCTTTTGTTTGATAAATAAATAAACAAAAGAAAACAAAAACAACAAAAATTGAAGAAAAAATGCAAAAGTATTTATTTTGGTATTTAATAATTTCGTTCGTTTGAAAAAAAGTGAAAATGTGCAAATTAAATGGTTAAGGAAAAGCACTTAAAAATCGCTTCTGCATTGTTTGTTGTTGGCCGCAACAACAACGGCTGCCGTTGCTCTTTCGCACCCACAAATTGTTTACAATTTATACGTAATTTGTAAGTGTGTGTGTGTGTTCGTATGTATGTGTGTACATGTTCGTTATGCTGTTATACTCTGTAACGTAAGCGCACAAAAAGGGCATTTACAGTTCGTAGAAATGTGAGTAATAACAGAAGGCTGTACGAATAAAGTGGAGAATGAAGAAAACAGAATGTGCAGAGCAATGAGATTTTTTCTGTGCTGCGCCCAATGGCATTGAGACTTTTATATTATTCGAGAAGGCTGTTTTCTTTTAAAGTGCGTTTTTAGTTTAGGTTTGCGTTGTTGTAAATTAGAATTAATATTAATATTAAAGTACATAATATAAACATTTGAAAAAATGTTAAGCTTAGTATTTGTTCATAATACTGGAATTGGAAGTACATATATATTAATATATATATGTATAACTCTTCTTCACTTTAAAGCCTTGCATTTGCTTTTTTTCTTCAACTCTTTACTGCCTGCTTCAATTGACATTAGAATTCTGTGTGTGAGTAGTGTGTGTATGTATTCAAGTACTTGTTATGTTTGCTGCTTCCTCTTTCTACTAGCATTTCGCGCTGTTCGCTGCTTTAAATTGATTTCAATAAGAGTTTGTTGAATTGAACGGTGCTCCAACAAACATCGCCACTTGACTTGGCCCTCGCTCCATCTCATTTACACACACACTCACTCCTTTAGCGTCTGGATATGTGTGTCTGCCTCTGCGTGTGTGTGTGTGTGTATGCTTGTGTATATGTCTGGCCACACGACCTTGATGCTGTACATTAACCCATTAAGTTTTGTTGTGGTCGCATTGCACGTAGCTTATATAGCTTATGTAGCTGATGGCGACGGCAGCCAGGAGGCAGCAGCTTGCCCAGGCGATCATCTTACAAAAGCGCACGAGAGAAAGAGAGAGGAAGAGTGAGCTGTGAGAGTGAATTTAACACAGGTTCTGTTTTCACACACACAGTGCCAGCCATAAATTTGTCTCCGCGTCAGTTGGACAGATTGTCGTGTGGAAAGCAAAATTAATTGAATGCTTACGAAAATTCTATGCTCAATCCAAAAAAGATTATTATTTATTCATTTATATTTTGTTTATACAAAAAATAAAAAATTATTTAAATTAAATTTTATATTCAATTTAAATTCCAAAAATAAGAAATATTCAAAAGATTTATCTGTTTGCATGCATTGGGCAAACCCAGAAATCTTGTAAGTATTGCTTATTTTTTAAATATAAATTTAAACATTACATTTTATTTTTAACTCTATAAAGAAATTTAATATTTAAATTTAATTTAAAAAAATTGGTGCAGAGTTAAAAACAAAATATTATATTTAAATTTAAATTTAAAATATACGTAATATTTACAAAATATCTGGGGTTATTTAAGTGCAACATTTATAATTTATTTTCTACTTTCTGTATATTTTCTGTGTCGACAGATATTAATCGATATTAAATAAAAATAAATAAACTTCAAGCTCCTTTTATCTTAAGCTGGCAGCCGCAACAGTGATAACAAATCAAACAAATAACAAAAAAAACGAAGGTCGATTTTCAAATGTGAATTACTTTTAACTGATTTTTTCCGAATGCAATCACAGCACACGTTTAAAATGTGAAAAGAGAAACCCGCGAACAACAACAGCAATAAGAACAACAAAAGAAAGCAGAACACCAAGTGTCAAGTGGGGCAAGTGTGGCAACACCAAGAGCACCAAAAGGCGTGACCCAATCCACTAAAGGAGTTCGTTCGAGTCACGTGTTCGCAAATGGCCCAGTTGCCAATGCGAGCAGCAGGAGCAGGAGCAGCCATAGCGACGACGACGACAACGACGAAGAGGCAGCTGTTGATGAACTCAACCCGTGCCACATGCTCAGCCTCAGCCGCAGCCTCTGTCGCAACGCGCTTATAATTGCAACAATTCAATTAAAGCTGGAATCAAACTAAACATTTGCTGGCGGCGCTGCTGTTGTCTGTTGTCAACCGTCTCGTCTCGTCTCTCTCCCCGTCTCTCACTCTGTGCCACACTCTCTCTGTGCTTGTGTGTGTGTATATATGTGTATGTGTGTGTGCGCCGCCAGCAACAGCAGCAGCGGGCATGAATAGCAAATGAACTTAAGCTCTCGGCAAACAAAAGAAAATGCAACTTAAGTGAACTTCCTGCGTTGACAACAATAACAACAACAACGAGAACAACGAATCGGAGGCGGCACCAATTATTGGAGCCAACAGCAACCACAACTACAGCCCAAAAAAGAGAGCAAGTGAATCCTGTGCAATGGCCGCCTCCACATCAACATCAACATCAACGCCACAAAACTACAAAGTGCCATCGACGAGCAAAATATCCGTGGACAAACTGCTCCGCGTCGGCTACTACGAGCTGGAGAAGACAATTGGCAAGGGTAACTTTGCCGTCGTCAAGCTGGCCACGAACGTTGTGACCAGAACAAAGGTGAGTTGTGCAACATGTTGCAGGGGCGTGAATCGGATGGGTCTTTTCTTTATTATCTAATATCACTGGGAGGAATTTTGTGGAGCAACAAAAAGTTTAGCAAGTAGTAGCAATTAAAATTATTAGATGACAACAAAAATTATAGAGTATAAATATAAAAAAGAGGGTATCTCTCAGCAGAGCAATCCCTTTATAAGTGTGTGTTCTACACACATACATACAACAATTCAGCATGGGATATATATATTTTCATCTCGTTAACGCATCAAATTGCCCATCGAAATTTATATGCCTTTATATTTTTTTCTTTCTGTCTATTCTTATACCCTAAAATCATTGGAAATGGGTAAAAAGGTTATGATGTTCACTCATAAAAAAATTTCCCCAAATTTGAGTAAATCGCCATACTTTTGGGGTCAATGGCTTGTCACTCTATTATACAGAAAGTTTATTTCTAAAATTGATGGTTGTGATATTCTAAAAACTAGTGTTTGCATTTGTAGGTTTCAGGGTCGATTTTTCTAAAATGTACAAAAAAAATATGTTAACTTTTCAACGGTGTTGTTTTCTGACGAGTTCTTTTATTAGCTTTATTGTTACTTATATTATTATTAAACACATTAGTATATCAGTAAATTTCATTACTAGTTTCCGAATTTTGGAAAGTATTTATTCTTAAAATTAGGGCTTGCATTTTTACTCCTTAGAAATAATAGAAAATATTTAGTAAACCATACGCATATCAGGTAAATTTCAATAAATCGATCACTTAAATGATTCCCGAATACAGGTAGAAATCGATTATCGACATCACTAAGGAAACATAAAATTTGATAATATGCAAAAATTGCCTCAAGATCAATTTAGAAATACGAATGAAAATCGTTTATTAAAATTTGCAAACGACTTTAGGGTATTCGCTAGTAGAGCACTCTCGACTTGAGCATTCTTGTTCGTTTTCTTTTTTTTTGCCGTTAGGCTGCGGGTTTGGTTTAATCAAATTGATTTTAGTGATTATGATTCTTTTGTTGTTTTGTTTATTGCCGCGTAAATATGCGCGTAGTATACTTTAATGTTTACACAACTTATTGACAACACATATTTGCCAGGCATACATACGGGTATATATATAGAGATATATATATCAGGAGAATCGGTGGAATGGCAAATGTTGGCATTAGTATTCGAAGTATTGTTTGCCCCATGCTTGCCTTCAATTGTGCCGCAGGGAGTTCGACGCATAGATCAGATCAGATGATGCTAATTGAAACACACCTCTCTGTCTATCTCTGTCTCTTTATCTCTTGCTAGCATAACTGCTAATACATCCGTCTCTCTTTCTCGCTTTCTCTGTCTTTCTTTCTGTCTCTGTATGAGGAAGTAATTAAGTATTGTTTCGTTCTGTTTAAGATCATCGCAATCTCAGTCTCAGTCTTGGTCTCAGTCTCTGTTATTGTTGTTGTTAAATGTAATTTGCATTTTCACAAATATTTTCGACAGTTTCCGCACAACTTGTCAGCACTGCATATCTTAAATTAAGTGTCTGGGATGCTGCATTTAATTAGTGTGTTGCGTAATCACTTCGAGTATATATATTTATTATTTTTATACTGGTTGCGGTTAGCTAATACTTAATATTATGCCTTGTATGCGATTACACATTCCAAAGTCCATCATTTTAACAACTGGAATTGTTAAAGCAGAAGATACCAAACAGAATTCAATGTTGTTTTTAATAAGCTGAATGCCAAAAAAATAAATGAAACTAAGGCAAAAATTTAAACTGATTATGATTTTAAAAAAATGCATAAAGCATATATAACTAACAGGTCGCTTTTAAAAATAATATAACATAATCTAATAATTTACAGAGTAGCACTGAGCCGAGTGCATTTGTCATAATGTGCTCTATCAGCTGAGTGACAGATTCCTTCGCAGTATTCTCAGTGGTATAAATTCCGTATGCATTTTACAGCTGTTGTTGCCGGCGCGAAGTGATAATGAGTCACCTTCAGATGGGCAACGTATATATACATATATATGTATAAATATATATAACATCATATATATATATAACTTCACAGTTGTCGCCCAATTGCAGCTGTAGTTGATAATTGTGGGCTGTCAGTGGCACAAAACACAAGCGTGCAGATGAACAAAAAGAAACATAAACTGGAACAACAACAATGCGTTTTAAATAGTTTATCACAACAATAATCGGGCAAACTACAATAGTTAAGTGCAAATTTGTAGGCCAAACAGAGACCTGCTCGTTATATGCATAATTGACAACGACTGTGCAAACAGCAACAACAACAAAGAACAAGCCAACTGTCAACAATGTGGAAAACAGAGTCTCCACACGTACACAAACACGCACACACACACCCATACATAACTGTGGTGAGATTCATCTTGCACTAGTGTTGAGTACGTGAGCACGTGCCTTCAATTCAAAATGGCGGAGAGGTCTGTGAAAAAACAAAAATTTACATACATATGACGCGCGCATATTTGATTAATTTTTACTGTATTTTATTTGATGTTGATTGTTGGTTCATTTGTTTTCGGTGCCTATTCTTTGCTTTGTTTGCTGTTTACAGTTGGTTCTTTCTTTTTGCTCTTTTTTTTTTGTTGATAAGAGACCGACCGAGCGACACAGCTGTTTGTCAATTTCAAGGTCCACTCGTCGCACCCACTTATCTTACTTAACACTCCGAGTGCAAGTGTGTGTTGGGTGTGTTGTGTGTGTGTTGTGTGTGTGTGTGTGTGAAATGCAATGTACAAATACAACATGATTTGTGTTGACTGGATTATTGTTATTATATTTATTATTATTAGTATTATTATTGCCCACACATAGCAAAGCCTTAGCTTATCTGCTAAGCGCATTTCGACAATAATTATTACTATTATCAATAGTCATGTACAATGTGCATATGTACATTATACAACATCGTGTCCAACAATATCGATAAGAATGTGTGAGATTGTTGTTTGGACCTAAGGCACTTTACAATAACAAACGCACAACAAACAACACAAAAGTAGCAATATTTGTTCCTTATAAATAGGCCAGAAACAGTTTATTGATTTCGTTGACTTAAAAACTAGGGTTTACTTTTGGTACTACTTTTGAAGTCGTCTCCAGTTGCATTTTTGGATTAGAATCTGTCAATCAGAATCTGAATTCCAATTCCAAATCGTGTAACTAATTCCAAAACTTAATCAAAACCTGAATTTAATAAGGAAACCCATTTCGATAATAAATCTAGTTGAATTTTTTGGATTAGAATCTGTACATGAATTAAAACTAAAAATAATGTAACTAACTTTTTCCATTACTAAGTTAAAACTTAACAGAACTTTATTAATCAAAGCATTTTAATAATAGATGGTTTCGTAGACTGATTAATCTCATAGTGCTTTCATAATGCTTTTATTAATCTTCCTTTATCTCCAATTATATTCTTTAATCTGAATACCCTATTGAATTACTTTTAAATTAATGATTAATTTCATGGTAAAAGCTTCTACTAATCCTCCTTTGTCGAACTATATGCTTTAATCCGAATACCCTATTAAATAAATTTTTAAATTAATGATTAATTTCCAAAAATGCTTCTACGAATCCTCCTTTTCCTATTGAATCACTTTTTTACTTTGAATGCAATCTTTAATTGTGACAACTGTTTATTGGCTTAATAATTGCGCTCTTTAGATAACAATATATAATAATAACGGCTTTTTAGTGCAAACCATATGCTAATACTTATCAAGCCCTTTGATGCAGCTACTTTTGTTTTATTTAATTAGGCAGTTCGAATTTGTTGGAAAATTTTATGGTATCTAAATTGGATCGTCTGTCAATTGGGCATCGAAGACTTAATTGGGTTTATGACGCGTGGCTGGATCGACAATCTACTTCTCGGCAACTGTTTTGATAACTGCCATTAAGCATTAACGCTCCAATTGATGCAATTAAGCATTCTACAATACCCACTCAAAGCATGCATTAGCAGCGGGATTTCTGGACGGAAATTTTCAAGTGTTTTTTTCTTCTTTTTCTCTTTTTTTTTTGGCTATTCACCAATAATCAACGCGCTCCCGTTGCGCACTGAGGCAACTTTGATTGATCATTTGCTACGGCCAAATATTTAACTTGAGCTCACGCTGTCTGGCCACGATCCGATCTCAGTCTTACAGATAGAGACAGCAAAACGCCAAAAACCTTGTTGCTGACCACTCACAGATCAGAGTAGCAATATATATACACAAAAAAAAAATATATATATATAGATATACATATATATAAGTTATATCTTCTACGTTGCTTTACGACTCAGTCGCATGGCTGACCAAATCGTTTAAAATTGGTATTTACTTTTTCATTAACTATTTCGCGGCTGTTATTTTTTTTCTTCCATTTATTTTTTTTTTTTTCGTCTTTTAGCTGTCTGGCATTTTTTACCTTTATTTATTTTTTTGTTGGTTTGCTTTTGCTTTGCTTTTGTTGTCTCTGTCACTCGGGCTTATTGTCTGTATGGCTGCGATAGTGAAATCGTGACAGTTGTCTTTTTTTTCAATATTATTATTTTAGAACTGCTTAGAAACGTAATCCTCTTCATATTTCCACAGACTTCTTTAATCTCTTTTAATTTTTAAGCAGTTTTGCTTATGTTTTTTTGTTGTAGAACTGCTTAGACATGTAATCCTATTGATATGTCGGCAAGCTCCTTTGGCCACTTTTAATTTGCACTGCTTGAGATTTTTTTTAATTTAAAGTAGTTTTCTTTTTGTAGAACTGCTTACAATTGATATCCTATTGATCTCTTTTAAATTTGCAAGCAGTGCACTGCTTAGCTAGTGTTTTACAGCTGTTCATAATGTCCACAATTGGTTTACAGGGTATATGCGTGGTTCAGCCTATGTGTGTTTATCTTTCTAATTTATTGTTTATTCGCGCTTGAGTTTGTCCGTCGTCTGCGACTTGTTGTTGCTGCACACAGACACACACACATACACACACACACACGCGTTTACGCACACGCACAACTGCACACACACAGACTCGATAAACATTCGCGCACATATGATAACAAGCTCCGCGCTATCGTAAATTAAGAACGAGAACAAGAACAACCACCACAACAATAATAGTATCAACAACAACAACAACAAACAACTACGTAAACAACGCAACAATTTGCGAATCAATCACGTGCACTGATATCCCTCTCTTTCCCTTTGTCTCTCTCGCTCTCTCTCGCTTATTTCTCTTTTGGAATCAAGTGAATTGTTCACATTTCTGAGTTTATCTTTTCTGTTTTTATTTTTTCACACTTTTGCATCATCGTCAAAGCAAAAACAGCAAGTGTCGCAGCACTTTCTATAAATGATTTATCAGCCCGCGGGCAGTTGATTAAAGTCAAAGGCCTGCCAAGCCAACCTATCAATTTATACCGAAACGTGCCCATAAGTAGGCCATTAATGTAAATTCTTGTAATCGATTTTCCACTGCTGCTAAAAACATAAAGGGAAAACAATTGGAAAATTTAAAATGCCTCCACCATTGAACCCAAATAAAGTTTACCGACCCTTGGCATAATTACGCATAAGGGTTAAAAGGGTGTGAACAAGCGTGAGCCAAGACGAGAGAGAGAGAGAAAGAGCGAGACAGTTAGACGGAGTGGGAGAGAGAGAGAGAGAGCATCATTTGCAGCAGCCCCAAAACAGTTAGCAGGTGGCGACTATTGATTAAACAGGGTGTGTTGCAGAGGGGGGAGGTTGGGCTGGCAACACACGTTTTGATTACCGCGTGTAAACAGCAACAAGAAAATCAACTAACAACTGGCAACAAGGGGCACGTTATTGCAAGGACTCGTTGCAACGTTTAGTGCCTCGAACCAAGTCACATGTCTGAGAAGCCAGCCAAGGAACCGAAAACCATCGAATCGTGCGGCATTGAGACGTGCCCCCGTTCTAGGTGCATGCCCCCCCACAAGAAAAAGTCCTCGGCCACGCCCACTAGCATTCTGTGCGAACTGATGCGACTGAAGGCGCAACAAAAGTATCTCGAATGCAATCAAGTCAAGCTGAATGCCAGCAATTTTCTCGACGACAACGAGAACGACAACGACCTTGATGGCGTGGGTGGTGTGGGGGGCTGCGGGGATATGGGGGGCACGGCTAGTCGACGGCCTTCTAGCGGCAACAAAGCCGCCGGCCGCCTCATCAATGACATTGATCGCCTCAAGCTGGATTTGGACGAGAAACTGAGCAAGCATCACGTGGAGAAACGTGGCCAATTGCAGGACATGTGGCACTACATGAACACCCTCAAACAGGATGTCTTTCGGCCGGAACGCCTCAGTCTGTACACGGTGAATGCGGTGCGGGAACGAATCATCGCACTCAACGGTCAACTGGAGCGGCTGAGTGCCCAAAATGCCAAGGAGCTGGACACGTTGCGGCAAGAGTACGAGAAATTGGAGCAGGACAATGGATTCGTGTGGAAGGGCAGCATTTAAGCAAATGTTGCTTCATAAAAAATATCCCCGTCTCTCTGCACAAATGGAATGAAGTCTGTCTTTATCAATATGGTTTATTTTGTTGGATTTTAATTGATTGAACACTTTCGACTCGAATTTAATCAAATCATAAACACTGAAGCGTGAGTCAGCTTTGCAGCTATCAAAGGAATAGTAAAATTTACATACATACAGCTGCGGTCAAAATAATATGTTAAGACAATGTTTAAAAAAAATACTTTAAATGATGAAAATTTTAATTGAAAAGAATCAATCAAAGATAGATAAACATTAAATTGTGTTTATTATAAATATAACATTAAAAATTACAATTTTTAAATGAGCCGGTCAAAATAATTGTTGTGGAATAGTAGTGAAGCTTTCCCTGGGGAATAAGTGAAATTTGAAAAAGAATATATCCATGGAATGGAAGGGAGGCTATGCAAATATTATGGATTTTAATTTTTTGAAGCAGTGCTACTATTATTTTGACCGCACCTGTACATTCTCAAATTGTAGCATTTAGCATTCCTGGGGAAATCAGGCCTTGTAGTCAGCTAGTCCTTCCCTTTAAATCAATACGAGCCTCTCTGCCATTTGCCTTGGCTTTTTCTGTGCAATGCCAAGCGAAGGATTTCCAAATGTGACATTCCTGCTGATGTTGTTTTTGTTGTTGTTGTATTTGTGGTTGCTTCGCTGCTTACTTTGAATGTCTCATTTACGAGCGTTTGTTCTTAAGGTTCATCGCATTCGCGGGGCAAAAGGTCAAAATGGCACGTGGCAATGGCATTTTCCGCAACAAAATCCTTCTTTATTTTTTGTTCTTGTACGCTAAAACCCATTGAAAACTTGTGAGGGTATACCAAAGTTGTGCACAAGTATGTAACCAGGCAGAGACACGCCACATAAATTACATATATATTCTTGAATAGGATTAACAGCCAAGTGAATTTAACTATGCCCGTCTCTGCCTCTCTATGTTTAGTTAAAAACACTATTAAAGGGTATTTCCGAGTCGATTTCTCATGAGTAGAGCATGATTTCCTTTTTGTGGTTGTTTTTTGTTTTGTCCAATTGTCGTACATCATTTGTTGTGATACCTTTCTAACCCAGTTTTAAAGCTGGGCGTAATAACTTATTGTATTAACCTATATACCTTTAACCCTCTTTTAACACACAGAGCGAGACATTCTTGTGTATTTTATAAAATAGTAATTTCTTAAATTGAACACATTAAAGAATAATCGTTTTATTTTCCAAATATATAATGCTAATTATCGTGTAATATTTGCACAGCCCTGAAGACAAGTCCCGGTGCGACTCGAAGTGTATAATAATAATAATAATATATATCAAGAAAACCTTGACCCGTTGCCAATGAAAAGCATATTTCATTTATAAAAAGAGGTCACCAAACAATTAAGTCCGAATAATGCACTTTCGCGTCATTTGTATAGTATAATTTGATTTGTTAAATAAAATATATATGTTCATATATGCGTATTATTTATTATAAATCTAGCAAGCTGATGCTGATCACGTGGCATTGACACTTCCAAAAATTGATTGCTCAACTGTGGGGCAATTGTGTAAAATGTTAATTCAACCGCAATTTACAGATGATAATGCGTATACTATATTACGTATACGTCACATGCGACAGATTAAGTCGGATGTTCGTCCTGTTTAACATATGATTTCAATTATTGGTTATTATTGGTTGCATTCGATGCGATTAAGCGAGCAAAAGTGCTGGATCACTGCTTAAGGCAATATAGTCAGAAGAGCGACAAAACAAATTTTATTTAAATGTTGAGGCAGCAACAACAAATCAAAAACCGGTGTGGGAATCATCATGATGAAGCTCTATTGATTATAATGATTATTATTATTATTGCTTTTGTTGTTGCTGTTGCTGTTGATGTTGCTGTTGCTGTTGTTGCTGTTGCTGTCATTGTGTAAGCAAGAGCAAGTGATCTATCTCTCATTCTGTATTCGCTTCTCGCTCGCACTCAGGCCGCTAACGCTTGATTGTTAATTATTTCAGTTTTTGTTAAATTATTATTGAAATGCTTGGCAAAAACACAAAAGCAAATAAACCGTCGACAACGACAAAAAAAACAACGACGAAAATCGTGTGTAAAGAATGTTTTTTCTGTTTTTTTGTTGTTTTTGTTGTGTTTTTTTTTTATGTCTGGTCTACCCTCACACCGTCCTACATTGCCCTTCCGCTGCTCCACTCTGCCCCGCTCAAAGTCGTCGTCATCATCATCATTATCATCTCGTCATCATCATCATTATTTCACATACTACAACCACACAGAATTTAACACTCGCGCCATCTTTGGCGTTTGTTGTCGTCGTCGTGTTTTTACTGCGGTTGTAGTTGTTGTTCTCGGTCTGGTTGCTGCTGTTGTCGCTGTTGCTGCTGTTGTCGTTGTTGCTACTGTTGTTGCTACTGTTGTTGTTACTGCTGCTGTGGCTGCAGACAGTGCGCCACCTACCACCTGACCCCCAGCAACAGCAAAACAGAAACGCGTCGTGCTTTCCCAGCGATGCCCGTTCATTTTTTCATTCTCTTTATTTTTTTCTTGTTATTTTTTTGAGTACATACTCTAAAATTAGAGCATTATGGTTATATTAGTTAAAGTATGAAGAATCTTTTCACACACTGCAAAATTGTTCGTTTAAAAAAGTTAAATACACATAAATCATATTAATTTATATGTATATATATATATATATATATATTTATATTTTTCAAAAGAGCTGAATGTAATCGATGTTGTTGTATATCTAATTATACATTTTATTGAATTATCTGCATTTAATTTTTTGAAATGCGAGCAATCTCTTGGCATACTTTATATAATAATATACAATTATGTATTTTTATAATATGATCAAGTTTGAATCAACTTTGCCAAGCAACTAAACGTAATACATGTTTGGATATATTTAAAAACTTTCTTCAAAAGAACATTACTTTTTTAGTTTCATTTGAATTTTAATCATACATCTTAGTAGTTTTAAGAACCCTTAAAAGGTATTAAGAATAGTTGTTGTCTTTAGTTTAGGATTTCTGCTCAACTCATATCCATTTTACCCGTTTTCTAAAGCTAAGAGTATTCCAATGTTCGGTTCTCAGTGCATAAATATGCTTATTGTTACTTGCTCTTATTACTGAGGGAGACACACCGAGTGACAAAGAGGGAGACAGACAGACAGAGAGAGAGAGAGAGAGAGAGCGAGAGAGATAGAAGTGACAGTGGCACAGCTGTCAGCCCACACAGCTCGAATTCTTTGGATCTCGTTGTTTGTCAACGTCGCACTCTCCTCGCCTCTGGTTCGTTCACCTTCAAGACCGAACCCACAAAACAAAAACAAACAAAAATGCGCATCCAAAACTGAATATCTTCTTTTTTTTGGCGTAGCGTTGACTAATGCAACCTTTTGCTTCCTGTATTGCGGTTTTTAATTGCAGGTGGCCATTAAGATCATTGATAAGACATGCCTCAACGAGGAATACTTGAGCAAGACGTTCCGCGAGATATCCATACTCAAATCGCTGCGACATCCGCACATAACGCGCCTGTACGAGGTGATGGAATCCCAGTCGATGATCTATTTGGTCACAGAGTATGCGTCAAATGGCGAGATCTTTGATCATCTGGTGGCCAATGGACGCATGAAGGAGCCGGAAGCGGCGCGCGTCTTCACGCAGCTCATCTCGGCAGTGCACTATTGCCATCAGCGCGGTGTGGTGCATCGTGATCTCAAGGCGGAGAATGTCCTGCTCGACAAGGACATGAACATCAAAGTGAGTTGCAAAGAAAGCTACACAAATCTCTTTATTAATATTCATCTTTTGCAGCTGGCGGACTTTGGTTTTAGCAATCACTACGAGGAGGGCAGTCTATTGCGCACGTGGTGCGGTTCACCGCCATATGCGGCGCCGGAGGTTTTTCAGGGCCTCGAATACGATGGACCCAAATCGGATATCTGGAGTTTGGGTGTGGTGCTCTATGCGCTAGTCTGCGGCGCATTACCCTTCGATGGCAAGACCATATTGGAGCTCAAGAGTCGCGTGGTTCTCGGCAAATTTCGCATACCCTTCTTCATGTCGCAGGGTGCGTTTTCTATATATATTTCTCCTCGTAGTTAACTCAGCTAATGTATTTGAATACCAATTTGTAGAGTGTGAGCATCTCATTAGGAATATGCTTGTCGTGGAGCCGGATCGTCGTTATACCATCAAACAGATCATCAAGCATCGCTGGCTAAGCGACTGGCAGTCGGAGTTGGAGCAGGATGAGGTGCGTCTGGACGGCATACCGTCGTTGCCGTTTGGTGCAACCGGCCTGCAGTCCAGCTCCTCTTTGGGCAGCTCCACAACATCGCTGTCCGGTGCGGATAGTGCGGATGTCACAGCACCCCAGCTGGACGCTGTGGTCATGACCCATATGCTGCAGCTGCCCGGCCTGACGGCGGACATGATTGCACAGTCGGTGCACGAGCATCGATTCGATAATATCTATGCCATATACAATCTGCTGCAGGACAAGCTGCTGCAGAAGCGACGGGAAAACCAAAGACTGCAACACCATGCGAATCTAGCGTACTCGAGATCACGCAAGACAAGCATCACCACCGGCATCGTGGATCGCTCCGAGCCCGTCAAGCAGGAATCTCTCGATCGTCTCAGTCCGCTCAGCAATGCGAATGCCTCAAGTTCGGCGCTCGGATTTGGCTGGTGTGCCGATGTCGGTGTCGATTTAGAGAAGTTCGGCGACATTGAGCTCGAGTGCCTGGCGCGACCCAATGAAGTGAGTGGTAGCAATATATATGAACATTATGCATTTGCAGATTGTTCTCGATATATTTTACCCATACCATCTCTCTCTCTCTCTCTTCATCCTCCCTGGCAGCATTCTGTCAATGCGCAGCATTTGAGCGCCACAGCTGGCGGAGTCTCTGGGGCGAACACGCGTCGCCACACAGTCGGACCGGGCGATGTGGCGCACGAGCAGGCGCTGGCCAATCCCAATGTGCCGCCCATCGATTTCAAGTGTGCGCCGCAGTGCAGCGATACGGCTCAGGCGTATCCCATGAATCTTCCCATGCTGCAGAATCAGCCGCTGCACAATTTAACCATCAAGGATCAGCATCTGCTGAAGCCGCCCGTTGTCATGGGTGCCAGTAAGTAGTTGATGTTGTCTGCTCCTTGAATTTGTATTAAGTTTCGCCTTTCGTTCGTTTGGCCAGGTTCGTTTGGACGTCGGGCCTCGGATGGTGGCGCCAATCTGCACATTTATTATCCCGCCAGCGTATCGGCTGGCAGCAGCGGTGTGGCACCTGCGACACAACAAATGGACACCACTGGCTACTATATCAATCAGGGCCTGGCAGCAGCGCCTCTTCCCCCGGAACTGTCGCCGCTCAGCGAACAGTCACCGATACAGCTCAACTGCTGTCCCGAAAACAGCGGCGAGGAGTGCAGCGAGGAAATTGAGAGGCAAGCTCACCTCTAATCCCTTGCCATATATTTCTAAAGTTATTACTTTTTGAATCCTCACAGGTACATGCAAAAGCGCGGCTGTGTGAAGCGACATACGGTCGGCTGCACCGAGGATCTCTCCGTCACTCACAATCCCGGCGAGCTGGGCCAGATGCAGGTGCCGCCAGGTGCCCAAGCACAAACGCCAAGCGGCAACGGTGCATCTGCTGGTGGCAATATGCGCACTCGTCGCAGCGGTCTGCTAACAGTTACAGATCGGCCGCCAGGTACGTTTCCCATGGCTACTCTGCTTAGCTATCAAGCTGTAAAGTGTTGCCTGTTCCACAAAGACTTACATGAGAGGTTTCTCTGAAATATAGTGGGGAGTAACCAGTTGGCAGGTGTATTATTACACAGAGATCTACTTTATAAAATTGATTGTTACAAATTTATTTGAAAATCCTTCTAATGCTTTGGCATAACTTGGAATGAAACAGATTTAAAGACTCAATTAAACAGCAAAGGCATTGTAAATATATTGACAATGATTCCAGGAGCGGAACATAAAAAGCATAAAATGCACAGAAACTATTTGAATTTCAGGCATTACAATGACTTTAAAACTTAGCTTAGGTTTAGTGCAGTAGGATCTCACTAAGCGATTGCTTAAAAGATTTACTTGATTACTATCAGGGTGTCGAATCGAGACGAATTTATGTTCCGGTTTAAGCACAGAAAGTGTAAAAGTTCCGCTAAAGATTACGCATTGAATTTCGGTTTCTATACCGATTCCGGTTCTGAATTGTAATCGGTTAATTTCGGTTCCGGTTTAACATGCCGCATTTATTTTAACGATTTTACTTTCGATCAAGTTTTGCAGTATTAAATACGTGGGAATTAATATTTAATGAAGTTACCTTGCTTGATTAACCATGCTTAAACAACTATATATTTTTTAAGTTTTAAAAATTGTTTGTTTATTTATTTTAATGCTTTTAATTTTATTTAATTGATTTATGTTGTATTTTTTGTTTGTATTTCATTTTATGATTTTTCGGATCATTTTGGTTAATTGCACTGCGTTAAACGCTAAATCGTCGCCTGCTGAACAACCACAACAACAACCAAATGCTGCTGCTGCTGCTGCTGCTACTGCTGCTGTTTGCTTGACTCTCTACCTCTACCTCTACCCTCCACCCGCAACCCCCTCGTCACATCCCTCCGCACCCCCCGTTGTCGTCTGTGTAGTGATTTGCCCCAAGCTAATACGCGAAGTTGAATCTCGCATGAATCGCGACTATTTGCCGCCAACACTCAAATCGCTGAGCCAATCGCCGCCCAATGCGCCTATTTTTGGTCTGGCAATGGGTGTGGCAACGTCGCCGTTGAGCGCCGCCAGCGCCGGCAGCAGTAACTCTGTGCCGCTGGTGGCGGCGCCCACAATGGCGGCCAACAATCGTCGCACCATCCGCGCCACCCACTCTAAGCTGCCCACTGTGCAGGAGGGTGGTAAGTTTAATTTTTCTTTATTTCTTTATTTCCTTACTTCTTGCCTTCTTTAATTCTTTAATTCTTTCTTGATTTCCCCATGCCGCATTTTATGTCTGCGCCTTGCTGGAAAGCTCAGCTCTCCAACTTTATTATTCCATTGAGAATTTCACTAATTTTGTATTCGGTTTTGCTTTGTGTTTTTGTTTGTTTTTTGTGGCCATCTCTTCGGCTGATTGTGCGGATTGCGTGGATTACCGCTTAGCGACCATAGGACGCTACAGTCCTGTGCGTCGCGCCTCGGAGGGATCACGTTCGCAGTTCCAGGGACCGCTGCAGGAATGCCAATCGCTGCAAAAAGGTATCGCACAGAGAAATTTTTTGGTTGCACCCAGTCCGCCGCTTTTAGAAAATTCGATCAGTCTGCCCGGTAAGCCAAATCAATATGCTCCACTCAAAATTCAATTCGAACACCTTTCAGCACACTTGCTGCACATAGCAGACGAACTAATCCTAATCACTCCTTGCCTCCACCACACAGCCTCACCCATCCATGGCAAACCGACGAATCTGCAGCTGGCGCTGCGACGTGGCCACGATATCGAGGTGCCGCCGGAGGCCATACAGAGTCTGATGCCCGCCTTGGATCGATTGGTGAAAGAGCAGCGGGTCAGCTTTGAAATCGCCAAAAAGATAATCTCATCGAAAGTGGTGCCCATCGATCTGGCCACCCAGCTTGGACTGGCCGCCCATGCGGCAAGCGGTGCAGCGGTCAGTGGCGGCCATTTGGATCAGTCGCATCTGTTGCAGCAGCAGCAGCTGCATCAGCAGCCCATATACAGCTACAGTGTGTCGCCGCTGTCGACGTTGCCACATGGCGGCCCCAATGCCTCGCTGACCACCGCCAAGCAGATGTTTGGCCAGCCCATCTGTGGCTATCAGTATCAGCCGGCAGCAGCGGCCGCGGCAGCTGTGGCACTAACACTCCCGTTGCAGCCACAGCATTTGGTGGGTCAGTTCAGCAGCATCAATTTGGGCGCCTGCAATTCGAACAGCAGCAGCGGCTGCCAGTCGCCCGTCTACAGCAGCAACTGCAACAGCATCATCAGCAGTAATAGCCACAGTGGGAGCGGATTCAGTGGCAGCAGCTCACCCAATCCCAATCCGTATCTGCCGGGCACCGGTCCCTTTAATCCCTGTGTGAGTGTCAATGCGTGCGCCACATCCCCATTGCATCAGATCACCAAGGGCATCTCAGTGTTGAGCACTGGCGGTGGCGGTGGCTCCATTACGCGTGGCACCTCTGCCGCCAGCGAGGGTGCTGCTCAGCAGCCACTCGATCTGTCCATGGATGTGTGCATTGCGGGCGATCAGCCATCGGCTGATTATGCGACGACCAATTGGTTTATGCCCACGGCGGCGTACTATGATCTGAAGCCATTGAATCTGTCGCCGGCGCAGCCAGTGCGCGTTGTGCCCACGCCGCCAGCATCGCCCAATCTGTGCATCATCCAGGAGGAGAATGGCAACGGCCAGATGTGTCACACGATTAGCACGGGTACCCCCTATGCCGGCTGCACGGGCGGTATAACGCCACAGATCTGCCTCACCGATGTCCAGGGCAGTGAGATCACGCTGGTGGCCCTCTCCTCGGACAACAGTCGAGACAGCGAGGACTCTCTGGAGCCACATACGCCCATCATGTCAATGCAGGTGAGCTCGATTTGCAATTCTCACTGCAACAACTCAATCCAACACAAATGCTAATCTTTGAATGTTCTAATTGACTCGCAATTCTAATCCCAGTATGCTTTAACTCACAGGGCCTGATCATCACGGAGCCCAGCAGCGATATGCCATCGATAACGCGTGGGATTGGACGCAAGGCGAGTCTCGATTGTGAGAATAGCACCACCAGCACCACACATGCTGCGCCCAGTTGCCACGCCCATGGGTCAGGGAATGCGGAGCCGCATAGGCGTGGCAGTGATAAATCGCTGGGCTTCTCGGACGATTCGCTGAGCAACGACTCGAATAATCTGTCGCCATCATGCCAGGAGCCATCGGCCAGCTCCGGCTTCAAATCCGACTCACATTCCGAAATGGGGGATCACACCGAGTGTGGGCATCTAACGCCGGACTCCATGTGCGATTCGCGTCGCATGTCCGACGAGATGTGCTACGAGGTCCCACTGCCACACGAGTGCTCCAATCTGGATTCGACACGCATCCTGGAGATGGTCAAGCAAACGATCGACTCGACAATGCCGCCCAAGGGCTTTGTGCTGCACAAGGGCAGCATTAGCTCCGAGGATAGCGGCGCCGAGTCCCGCTACAGCAGCGCCTCCAACGCATCCAGCGAGGCGACACCCAATGCCAATGCCATTGCCAGCGTGGCGGCCAGTGCTGCTTGTGCTGCGTCCAGCTATGGCGAACCGACCACCAATTTAAGTCTGGAGTACTCGGGTGGACTGCAGATCGAACTGCAGGTGTGCGAGGGACGCAGTCGGGATCATCATGGTGCTGGCAAAGGTATCAAATTGCGACGCATCTCGGGGGATCAATTTGAGTATGGAAAGATTTGTCAGCAGCTCATTAGTACCATAACCATGCAACAGGTGGCGGGTTAAGGCGACAGCAGGACTGTCCCCAAAAGTTTCACTTTTAATATGTGTGTGTGTGTGTGCGTGTGTGTGTGTGTGCGCGTGTGTGTGTGTTAGTGTATCTATATGTCCTGTATTTTGAATGTAAACAACAAACAGAAATGACTCGCCTTGCCTATAAACTCTGCGTAGCTGTGATTTAAGCCGATATGTACGATATATGTGCATATATCATATATATGTGAATGTATCAGTATGTGTGTGTAACTGTTACTGTGTATCTGCATCTGTGTGTGTGCGTGTGTGTGTGTGTGTGAGTGTGAATGTTGTTTTTTATACCCTAACAAATCAAACAATCGGACGAATAACATAAGCAATTGAAAACCAACGTCCGATGTGTATACTATGATTATATATATATATATAATGTAATTTGATTGTTATTTGACATTTTTTAGGCTTCGTTTCAATTCGTTAAACTAGTAACTTTAATCAAAATTTTTTTAGCTAACATATACAATAGATATATGTATATATATATATATATATATGTATTTAACTGACGAGCATTTGAAAAATTTGTAGCTACGGTTTTAACTGTAACATAACATATATATATATGAATTGATCTATATATATATATATATACACAGACAGATACATACACATAGCTAATGGCATTGCGTATAGTGTAGAGCTGCAGATTTTTATTCTAATATTGATTCAATATTTCAATTCTCTTTTTATTTTTGTGTAACGAAACAAGTGAAATGCATTCCAGTAGCAAATTTTTTCAAACATTTTCAGACGTTCTAGTTATATCATAGACATATTTATATGTATATGTATATGTAATTAGTAGTTCTAGTTGAGAGCCTAATCTAATTTTGAACTCTGTGCAATCTATAGCTATACGACAAATTGCGTATAGCGCTCACGGTGGACACGATTTCGATTTGGAACACTTTGTTCAATATACATACATATATATAAATATTAAATACTATAATATGATGATACAATTAATGTCTGTAGTTAATATGCATTTTTTGCTCCGATATTCGTAAGCACTATATAGTAAGCTCTTTGATTCCGTTACATTTAAAAACAAAACAAAACAAAACAACAACAAGAACATTTATGTATGTAGTAAAACTTTGTTAATGGTTAGGAGTGGCGCCATCGATATGCGTTCAAATTGATTAAACACAAATTGAGAAATATATTATTAAAAGACTGCTGTGATTTTAAATATAATTACTTTTACTTTTTATTTAGTTCCGAAAAGATAAACAAAAACAAAAACAAATGATAAACAACAAATCAACAACATGAACTTAGTTATACATATGATATCTAATAATTAATTCAACTTTATCTTAAATAAATTACCAATTCTCCAAACATATAACTACTAAATAATCTTCATTTTCATTACAAAAAAAAATGCACAAAAAGTATTTGCAACTAAAATTTAGAACTCGTAAAATAATTTTCGAACTCGATTTTATCAGCAGTATTATTTGCAAAGCGCCACCTATTGGGACTGTGGCAAAACTTAAGTTTCTTTACAAAAAGTATTTTCATCGAATATTTAGAATTCATGAAATACTTTCAAATTCGATTTATCGGCAGCATTGTGTGCAAAGCGCCACCTATTGGGATTGTGGCAAACTTGGCCGACTTAGCAGAGGTTGCAACGCAGAATTGAGTCGATTGCTTATCGATAGCACATTTCAAGCAAAAGAAGCAGCAGATTGTTTTGATGCAGCTAGTTTTTAATTGAACGAATTTTGTGATTATTGATAAAGCATTTAAAATGGAAATTTGAGCACAAAAATGATTTGCCGTCTGTGCCTGAACAACGTCAGCGACACCATTCAAATATTTGAGGGCGTCGGCCTCTCGCTGAACATAGCCACAGTGCTGGCCAAATACTTTTGGTTTCAGGTAAGATTCGTATCTGTATCTTAATATCTTTTCCATTTGCATTTGTAAACAATGAGCGTATTTTAGCCGAAAAGCGATGATCCCATATCGACGGCCGTCTGTGGGGGCTGCTGGACGCGGGTCAGTGACTTTAACGAATTCTATGCGAGTGTGGAAAAGGCTCATCGCCTCCTTACCGAACGCTTCTCCCTCAAAGGCGGCGAACACCAGCAGGAGAAGCTCCATGCAAGTAGCCAGAGTCTGTTGGTCGGTGAGGGCAAGAAGGAGACGATAGACATGCAGGAGGACACTAAAGATTTCCTCTATCAAGCTGAGGAGGATGACTTGGATGAGGATCAGGATCAGGACACGGCCGTCGACGATTTGTATGTCAGCGGCAACGAGAGCGATGCAGCTGCATCGTTCAGCAACGAGCAGTTCCTCAACGATGTGCTTGCCCAGCAGGCACAAGCAAATAGTGATCCTGCTGCAGAAGAACTGCCCACTGAACCGGAACCAGAGCAAACAGCTCCCGTGCTACAGCCAACTCCTGAAGCTGTTCAGGAGCGTCGTGAAACGCGCTCCACGCGCGCTAAGAGCAAAGCGCATCAGGTAAATGAATCGTCTCCAGCTGAAAAGAAAACAGCAGCCAAGCGACGAGGCCGATCAAAAACGGAGAAAGTCGTTGCCAGCGATGCGGAGGAGTTGCCCAAGCACAAACGTTATGTGGATTATAAGAAATCCATGCTGGAGATTGATGAGAAGATCGCCCAACATATGCGCCTCACCTGCAGCGTTTGCCATGTGGGACAGGAGACTTTCCGGAAGCTGTGCGAGCACATGATGCAGATGCATCATCGCAAGGGGTATGCGGTCTGCTGTAACAGGAAGTTCTACAAGCGCTCCTTTCTCACCGATCACATCGATCGCCACTCAAATCCCGAGAAATTTAAGTGAGTGTAATGGTAAAGTTCGGACAACAAATTCCAAATCAACGTCTAAAAATATCCAGCTGAAACTAATATTGTTTTTTCTTTCATTGTGTCCAGATGCGATCTGTGCGACCGAACATTTGCGGACAAGCAGTGCCTGCGCAATCACGAGCTGCTCAAGCACCAGCCGGACGAGCAGAAGAAGTTCATGTGCGAGCACTGTCCCAAGCGCTATACCAAGCAGTATCTATTAGATCAGCATCGCATCATACACAAGGAGCGCAATGTGCCCTGCAAAATCTGCGACAGACGGTGAGCGAATGTGATGCAACTGTTTATATTGGATAGATCTATATCTAGATCAGCCTCAAGAATCGACTTGGTGTATAGTTATGTCTGCACGTCTGATTTTAAGGCAACCTTTTTTTACTTTTCCAGTTATTGTTGTCCAAGATCAATTGTAAACCAGACTTATATCTGTGATTATTTCTATGGCCAACTCTTCGCACTTATTAAATGCCTTTCATAATATAAGTCTCTGATTTTGCTCCATAGTTTTCCCAATGTTTCGAGACTGTGCACGCATGTGAAAATGGTGCATGGCAATTATGGCACCATGTGCGACATTTGCGCTCAGGTTATCCGAGGACCGGCTGCATTTGAACGCCATCAGCTGACGCACGCTGGGATTACGGAGCCAAAGGTGCAGTGCGAGATATGCGGTTCGTGGCACAAGAACAAGACCAGTTTGAAGAAGCATGTGCGTCGCCACAACGCCTCATCGGAGGAGTGCAAGTGCAACATCTGCGGCAAGGTGTCGCCCAATCGCAGCGCCATGCTCAGCCATCAGAGCTATGTGCACAATACGGATCGGGCGCATGGCTGCAGTGTGTGCAACAAGAAATTTAAGAAGGCCATCAATCTGAAGGAGCACATGGCCACACATACGGGCGAGGTGCTCTACAAGTGTCCGCACTGTCCGAAGACCTTCAATTCAAATGCCAACAAGCATTCGCATCGCAAAAAGTGCCATCCCAAGGAGTTCGAGGAGGCGCGCAAGGCACGCATTCAGAAGCGCATGGGCGCCGATGCGATCGAGCAATCGAGCAAATCCCAAACTAGTCTAATCACAATCACGACGGGCGAAACGGATAGCGAACTGGAGACGCACAATATACTGGTGACCACAACGACGACGACGTCGGCGACGGCAGCGGCGGAGGAGGAGGAGGAGCACAGCGATGATGATTTCAAGGGCGAGGACATTGAGTTTATGCTCGAACTCAGTCCGCAGCCGGTAGTATAGACAATCTGTTTAATAATTATGTGTTTGAATAGTGTATTTTTATGTATTAAGTGAAATCCTTAGGCTAGCATCAAGTAACAAAATTAAATAGACACAGATCAGATAAAAGTCAGGAATGTTGCACACACATTTTGTGGAAATTTTCAAGTACTAACCCCGCTCACAGATGATCTCGACGGCATTCGGTTCCATCAGCACCGACTCCAGGCAGCGATGTACCGCCGACCCGAGTATCTCGTCCAGCAGAAAGTTAACCAGGCTGCAATTTCAATTGTTAAAAGTCAGTGTTAGTCGCTTAAGGACTGGACTGGCACTCACTTTTCATCGCTAACAAAGCGCCACAGATTCATTTGCAGATAGTGCGCATCCACCTGGATCTGTTGCAGTCCAAACTTGCTGAAGGTGCGCAGGCGGACGCATTCCAGCAGCGTCTGTCCGGGGATTAGTGAAGATGATTAGTAATAAACTAAATCAATGAATCTTATCCCTACCTTAAGTCCAATCTTAATGATGCCCATCACAATGGAGGCCTTGCTAAACTCGACAGATGTGAAGATATCGACGCGCTCCGAGAACAGCCGATGAATGTTGGACACATAGCTGGACTCCAGCTGCGAGGGTGTGTAGTTCGACCAGTTGGATCGATACTGCGGCTTCGACGCATTGAAATTGCTAAAGTATGTTTTGCGGCTGGAATCGCTGCTGGCCGTGGTGCGAAACCCTGCATTGCCTGTGCTCTCATAGAGGCTAGCGACAACAGTCTCAATGCTGCCCAGTTCCTCGACGACACGTTTCATCACGGCACGCACCGAACGCGGCTCCAGGCAGTTGAGCCAGTCGCGCGTTTCGACGCTCTTGCGCAGCATCTGCGAGATGTTTGTACCCTGCAAGCGCACATAGGCGTCGAGCAGGGACTGCGCCGTCTCCCGCATCTCCGCACAGATCTCCGTTTCGTGGGTGAGCGTTGCACTGTTCTCCGAGTCAATCTCGTAGAGATCATCGACGAGCGCTATCTGCGGAGCAGTTGAAAATAAAAGGTAATCTATTAATTATATCAGAAAAAGCTTGACTGATCACTTACCAGTATATGGACGCCCTGCTGCTCCAGTTCGAGGCACGTTTTGGACAGCACCAGCAGCAGGTTGGGCGGGCTGGAGCTCGAGGCATCCGCAAAGCTGCACATCACCTTGGAAATGTGACGCAGGAAGCCAATTAGGAGGTTCTCCCGTATGCCCTCCACGCAGAGGGCGCCTTTGTGTTCGGCCTTGATGTTGAAGGACCAGTCGGTGCGCAGAAAGATCATCAAGTCCTGCAGCACACCCTTGATCTTTTCCACCATGGCCACATAGAGATTGCTAATGAGATCGCTGAGATTCACGCCGGTAGCCACATCGCTCTTGGCGGACACTAGTGACAAGCGCACCGCACTAAGGCTATCTGCGAAATGATCCCGGAGACTCTTGCCATGCGCATCGCAGAGCTGATGGGCAGCGGCAATGATGATTTCCAGCGTGTTTCGCTGCACCTGAAGACCGCGACAGATGTTGCGCATCGCCTGCAGCCTGCGATGCAGGCGGTCCAAGGCGCGCAGCATCACCTGCGTATCCCCATAGCCAATGTCCGATTCGACGCGATCTTGCACCAGCGTCAGATACTTGTCAATGTTTTCATTGAGGAAGATGTTCAGTTCGTTCAGAGCATTCTCCTGGAAGTCATCGCTGCAATCAAGTATTTGTTATGGTATACAATCAGAGCCAAGATTTAAAATGGGAACAGCTCACCGTTCGTGCTCGTAGTGCTTGGCGACAAACATGTCGAAATAGGAGGTGACCACCAGGGCCAGATCGTTGAGGAAGCCATCGATGCCCATGTCAACAAACTCGAGCATATCGCGCTCCGTTTGATCCTGCAGCATGACAATCTGTTCGTGCAGCCGCTTGCCAGCACATCTCAGCATCTCGCTGGCCAAATCCGAGGTCTTCTCGTCCAGCTGTAGCAGCAACTCACCAATTTCTGTGAGAGATTGCGCTGTGTTGCCGGCTCTCTGAAAGTCCTGACGCAGACGCTCCTTTAGATCGGCCATAATTGCATCACAATCGCGCTGAATGCCGTCGAACGAGGGCTGTCTGCCATACTGAGCGAACACCTTCTGGGCATGCAGATAATCCTGCACGGCCTGCGCATAGTTCTGCTCCTCAATCAGCGACTTCAGCTTCGCTGGCAGTGTGGACAGAAACTGCAGGCGCTTCAGCAGCGAGTGTTTCTCGGAGAGACGACACAGCTGGGAGCGTGTGCCTTGAAGGGTGCCCGTGATCTGCTCGCTAAATGTTGTGATCGACTGCATCTTGGTCATGAGCAGATTCACATCCGTTTCCATCTGCTTGAAGTCGTCCTTCATCTTGCGTATGGTGTCCGTCGCCGAGATGAATTTGTTGTAGTTCTCGTACACCAACGTTTGCATATCCGAGTGCAACGTTTGTGTA
This sequence comes from Drosophila anomalipes, assembly GCA_035041615.1. Classification (NCBI taxonomy): domain Eukaryota; kingdom Metazoa; phylum Arthropoda; class Insecta; order Diptera; family Drosophilidae; genus Drosophila; species Drosophila anomalipes. The sequence goes on from JAWNKZ010000040.1 coordinate 4,117,608, forward strand.
TCCTTCACAACGGCCGCTTCGGTGTCCATAATCTGCTTTAGCGAACAGTCCTTCAGCAGCCTCTCCAGATACCTGTCCGAATCGAAGCTGGAGCTATCCATATCGAACGGATTCTCTTTTTCTTCCATTTCACAAGAACTTTGTGGTGCAACCCTTTTAAAAATGTATTAATAAATGCTAATTCACAAACTTTTATTTAGTTTGTGTCCCAAAAAAAAACACGGAAACATATGTTTCGTTATCCGAAGACTTAACAGTTTGATAGACTGTTAGCAACAGCTGCTAAATTGCGCCAAATCACATACTGGTAATTGAAAACACAGCCTTTGCTAACAATAGTTTCTATTTAATATTATTATTTATTTAATGTATTAATCATTTGGTGGCATTCTATAAAATTAACTACGAACAACGTCGGTGGAAAACAGTTAGCAGTTTAGCGAAATGTTAAGTTTGTTCTTGTGCAGGGCTGCAGAAAAGTATATACAAGCAAAGAGTTAATGAACGAACACCGGGGACTGAGCTAGTTCTTTCAGTTAAGTGAGTCGTTCGATCGAACTTATTCCGAACGATTCGATACAGCTCTAGTATACACAAAAGGTTTAAAATAAGTGCTTTTCTTGTGTGATAAACAGCAAAGTGTGTTAAAGGACACATTGAAACGGCAACTTCAACGCAAAGTGCACAATTACAAACTGTGAAATGAAGCCGATATTATAGTTTTTGCGTGCGTCGGCTGCTGAAAAACGGTAACAACAGCCCTGCCCCATTGCGTCCCCTTGTGTAACAGCCCTGTTCCTTAAGTGCATTTTGGTGCTCCTGCTTAGACACAGGACCCAATTGTGAAAAGTCCAAATTAACTGATTGGAAACCAAAAAGAAATAAGAAAATAATAAACAGAGAATGACGATATTACGCTATATTATGAAAATATTATTCAATTACTAGCATTGAATGGGAACTATATGTGTGTAATAATCAGATTTCAAGATGTGTAAACTCTGCGGTTTTCAAGTACTGTACTAAATCGAACCACTTACACACTGTATGTTTTTATATGTATGTACAAACTGCATTTCTAGTGGTTTCAGTTCAACACGGAGAATTGCACACACTCAACGAGAGCGGCGGAACAATCAAGTGACAGCGATAAGGACAGGATCATGACCTTGGAAACGCAACCAGTTGGCGGGGGACTGTGCGATGGCAAAATTGCCGGACTATACGATCTGGAGGAGACACTCGGTTCGGGTCACTTTGCTGTGGTGAAGCTGGCGCGACATGTGTTCACGGGTGCCAAAGTGGCAGTGAAAGTCGTTGATAAGTTGAAGCTAGACGAGGTCTCCAAAGCGCATTTATTTCAGGAAGTTCGGTAAGCTTGAAAATTGTAAATAATATCGAGTATATATATATATTTGTCCTATCCCTGTAGCTGCATGAAACTGGTGCAGCATCCAAACGTAGTGAGGCTTTATGAAGTGATTGACACACAGACCAAGTTGTATCTGGTGCTGGAGCTGGGCGATGGCGGCGATCTCTATGATTATATAATGAAGCACGAGACCGGGCTGAGCGAGGAGCTGGCCCGCAAGTATTTCCGACAAATACTCCGCGCAATCACGTATTGTCATCAGCTGCACGTAGTGCACAGGTACGAACACTCATAAATTCGCCATTGAAATGCCAAAATGCCAACTAATTTTTTACGTAACAATTTTTTCGTGACTCGTTCAACGGACAGGGACTTGAAGCCAGAGAATGTTGTATTTTTCGAAAAGTTGGGTCTCGTCAAGCTGACGGATTTTGGGTTTAGCAACAAGTTCTTGCCTGGCCAAAAACTCGAGACATTTTGTGGCAGTCTCGCATATTCAGCACCCGAAATATTGCTTGGCGACTCATACGATGCGCCCGCAGTGGGTAAGTCTATCACTCTGTGTGTGTGTTTTTGTGTGCTTGTATCGCATGATAAGCTTTATTTTATTATTGACATTATCTATTAGATATTTGGTCTTTGGGCGTTATACTGTATATGCTGGTGTGTGGCCAGGCGCCTTTCGAGAAGGCCAACGATTCGGAGACGCTAACCATGATTATGGATTGCAAGTATACGGTACCGTCGCACGTGACCCAGGAATGCCGCAATTTAATTGCCACAATGCTAGTGCGTGATCCAAAAAAGCGGGCAACCGTTGAGGAAATTGCATCATCCGCTTGGCTCAAGCAAATCGACGAGCCCGAATCCGTTGAGCACTCGCTGCCGCTGGTGAGCCGTGAGCAGCTGAGTGAAGAGGATCACGCTTTTATTATACAGAAGATGATAAACGGAAACATTGCGTCCAAGGAAGAGATACTGCAGTAAGTAATCAACCAAATCTAAATATATAATCCGTCGCAAATTTTAACATTTATCAATAAGCATCATCATTAAGAGGGCTTTATACTTAACACGCGTTTGCCATATATTCTATTATTGTTTACATTTGCATATTGATTGCATAGCAAATATATGACTTGCACTATTTTTTCAGACATTTGAAATGCTTGAAAAAACGTTCTAATTTGCGAGCGACAACTGTAATTACTATTCGTTTGTTAACAAAATTCAAATTTCGTACAGGGCTCTAGATAAAAATAAGTACAATCATATAACGGCCACATATTTTCTGCTGGCTGAATTACGTTTGCGCCGACGACGAGAAGAGGCACAGAAGCAAAAGCTGCAAGAGGCGGGTCTAAAGTAAGTAAAGAATCATGTATTTAATTTATACGTATATATTATATATATATATATATTTATTGTTATTCAAATTGTGTTATCTATTAGACTGAGTGATGTTGATCGCAGGCCCACAGCAGATAAGCCGAGTCCAACGGAAAATCCCAAAGTAGTTGTGCCTGTTAGCATAAATGTCACCCCGGCAGCACAATTTGGCAATGATAATGCAAAGCCGGTAAGTTGACAGCTTTTGGGCACATATTTGACATTCTGATGACGCATTATTAAACACTCTTAGGATAAGCGTACCCGCAAGTGCAGCATAGTGCGAGAGGAGGACGAGGAGGAGTCGGCGAATGAGGGCAGCGGCATTGGGAATGAGCTGCAAGTGGCTTCAATGCGACGCGAGTCCATTTCCGATGGACGTCTCAACCGCTCATTGCAGGAGCGCCAATGTTCGTCAGCGCCAGCAGCCGATGTGCCAACAAATACACGCACAAAGATAGTCGTGTCCGTCGATACGCTCGCCCAGAAGCTAAAGCAAATGGAAAAATGTGTCAAGGTGGATGAGGACACAATAAGCGGTCTAAAGGAGCTCGAAATTGGGAAGCTGAAGCCGTTGCCCAGCAGCAGCAAGAATCCGGTGCTGACGCATCGACGTACAAAGCTTAACAAGATACGTACGCCATCGTGCAGCAGTTCTGAGGCATCTGACGATGACACAAAGACCCGTAACAAGAAGAAGATTAATAAGTTCACTGGCGATACACCCATAAGATTTCGCACGCATCGGAGAGATTCGCACGATGATTCCAGCGACTCACAGGATCAATTGTATCCACCGCCGGGCTCCAATAGCAGCGCTGCGAATTTCATTTCGAATAGCAATTCTGGTGTAAGTGGCAAGAAAGAGGAGCAGGGACAATATAAAGAGGTAAAGCGTTAAATAATAATTGCTTTAAAAGTTATAATTATTATTTAAATTGTCATCCCTAGCCAAATAAATCGGAGGAAACACGCAAATCTCACACTCAAAAGAATAGGAAGCATCATAGTAAGGACCATGTTGATAAACATTCCCAAGCGGAAAAACAGCAAACAGTAGTATTTGAAAGTACAACAACACGTCGAAGGCGCATGCGCGAAAGCCAGTCCTTGGATCGCATCACAGAGGCTCAGGAATACGAGCTGCGTCATCGTCATATAAATGAAGCAGCCGGTGGAGATGCTGCAACAGCTGAATCAAGTCATCAACAACAACAACATATCCAGCAAAGAAATTCATTATTCAATTTAAATACATTCTCCGTTGCCGAAACTAAAGAAGAATATGACGAAGAGTCAGATTTTATACCGGACATCGATAATACGGACCAAATCATGAACACATTGAATGCAGCCAAAGCAACGCTTAAGCAAAAGCAATATTTTAATGACACCAATTATAGTAGGAACTATAACAAAAACAGCAGTAGTAGCAACAACAACAAAAAGAAATCCAACGAAACACCAAAAGATATTTATAATCTGAACTCAATCGAGAAAATCGATTTGATTTTGGAAGATAAAAGCCTTACCAAAGCAATACATGTTACCGGCTCTAAATGCTTTGTCACTATGAAGAAAATTCGAAGGCTCGGAAAATATTTTCCGGTAGTAAACTTTTCTTAAGACATAGTTACCGTTATATTAATAGCTGCAAAGTGCATTCTAAATCTTAAAAACGTAGAAAATATGTAGAAAATATGCGTGTACGTGTATGTATTACAAAAAATTAAGAGAAAAGTTATAAAAAAAAAAATACATATGCGACAATTTAATATTAGTTGTAGCGTAATTTAATTTATTATGCAATCTTTAACTAGCAATAAAAAAGGCACATATTTTGACATTATGCTAACCTCATTTACTGATGAGAAACCATTGTCTAATCTCGAAACACCACACGCACAAATAGATTTCGTGCATTCCCGAAATAAATGTATGTTATGGCGATAAGTGTGTGAGTACAATGTACAAACCAACTCAAATAAAGTCAATAAAATATAAACCCCAAAAGAATTGAAGGACTGACTGAGCACACAATTTTTGAATTTGAATTTGGAGCCTGCCTATCTGCTCTTATCGTCAGATTTTGCAATCGATTGTGCCCCAAACCGATATCGGCGATACAAACTAGAGATGTGTAACCGCTGTGACTTGTAACTCTTCGATACCAGTGTTAAGTAACAAGTACGTGAAGAGCGCTCATCTCTATTATGAAATTTTTGTTGAGAAAAAATTGAAAATAATATAAGAAATAAAACAGGCATTGAAAACTGTGTGAAAACGTTAGCCTCAATAAGCAATAATGTTGCGCATCTATCAGAATACTTACCGGTAAGCACAGAACGTGGCCAACGCGAACCGGTCACAAATTTTCATACATCGATTTCGTCATCATCGCCCCATCGCATTTTGGCGAATTTGCACTTTCAGGCGAACCGCTAGAAAAGCCGTTGTATACTCAACGAAGGTTGTCTGCTGCAATCACTCCACGCTATGCAACATCACCAGCCAATCGCGCCGCACCGGATCTGCCGGTGGTGCACGCTGGGAGCAGCACAGCAATCGCAGCCACGAAGAGTTTCTGCTGGGTGGCAACCAGGCGAGGGGCTGGACAATACCGCCCCACTCGCGTGGCTATGGAATGTTTGTGGTGCGAATTCTAAGGGGCGCCCTCAAGCTGCGTTACATTGTGCTGGGCGGCGCTGTTGGCGGTGGCGTTTCCCTGAGCAAGGTGACTGAAAATAAGTTATATATAATAAGTTAATTGTTATATAATTGGCAAAATGCATTTGTGCACGTGCAGAAATATGAGGATTGGAAGGATGGGCTACCCGATATGAAATGGCTCGAGGATGCGCTGCCTCAGGGTGAGAGATGGACTCAGTTCTCGAAGAATCTCATTGAAGTCGGCAGCACTGTGAAGAATGCCATTGAAATCGGTGAGTTTTTAATTTGTATATATTTTTTCTTTCTCTCTCACTTTAAATTGCCATAACTGTTAGTTTTATTTTACTGAATGCGGGTTAAAGGAGTTTCCAATTTTTCTCTGCATTCATTGTTTATTTGTCACGAGTCGTTTGATTTTCACATTCCGTATACTTAACAAATGGGCATTTCCACAAAAGGCTTTACCCTAACATCAACGCATCGGCAGCAGATCTTATTTGTTTATTTGCACAAAATTACTAAATAATTGAATTATCTAATTTATTGGATCGCATTTTGTAATTGCATTTTCATGCCTAACGAAAGCAAATCTACTTTAATCGTGCATCTATTTTGATTTTTCTTTTAACAACCACAATCAAAAATTAAAAGAGATTGCTTAAATCTCAAGTAAATGTTAAATAAATGGCACGTTCCATATAATAGTAGCCTTATTTATTGAAACTTGTGTTATTTCAATACTCTCGACAGTGCTCAGTCTTAAGCTCAAATTAGTGACACTAAAATGCTATATTCAACTAAAAACATGTAAAAAGTAATAGAAGAGAAATGGAAATGCCCATATTTCACTTGGCTGCTTTTTAATGCATAGTTTTGGATTGAGAATGAATATTGATTATATTGGGGTTTGCTTGTAGATCCGAGGCTTAAGCAGCTGAGCGAAGATAAGTTGTCGGAATGGCGCTCGTGGTTCGATAGTCGTCTGGACGATGCAATTGAAGCGGCCGATTATCAAGGAAATCAAATTGTCGAAAGTAGGTTACACACAATACAATTCAAATATTCAATTTGCTGAACATAATGCATTTAAAGTGAGAGAATTTATGTTCGCCTATTATTAATTCGTCTAATTCACTCATTCAAAACTCGTATTCATATTCCATTGCAGCCAAGGACGATATCAAAGCAAAGACAACTGTTGCCGCGCTGGGCATACCAGCGGACGAAACTCGTAAAAAATATGGTGAGTCGGCAATAAAGTAAGCGGTAAATTAAAATGTTTATTTACTTTGGATTTGTTTATTTTTTGGCAGACAAACTGCAGAGCCAAGTGGAAACGCTGCAGACTGAAATTATGAACGTGCAGATCAAATACCAAAAGGAGCTCGAAAAAATGGAGAAGGAGAATCGTGAGCTGCGTCAGCAATATCTCATACTCAAGACAAACAAGAAGACGACGGCAAAGAGAATTAAGAAATCGCTAATTGACATGTACTCTGAAGTGCTGGACGAATTATCCGGCTATGATACCGGCTATACTATGGCCGATCATTTGCCGCGTGTTGTTGTTGTCGGCGATCAGAGCAGTGGCAAAACATCTGTGCTCGAGTCCATCGCCAAGGCGCGTATCTTTCCTCGCGGCAGCGGCGAAATGATGACACGCGCCCCAGTCAAAGTAACCCTGGCCGAGGGACCATATCATGTGGCACAATTTCGTGACAATGATCGTGAATTCGATCTAACCAAAGAATCGGATCTATCTGATCTGCGGCGCGAGGTAGAGTTCCGAATGCGCTCATCCGTCCGTGGCGGCAAGACTGTGAGCAATGAAGTGATTGCCATGACGGTCAAGGGGCCTGGACTGCAGCGCATGGTCCTGGTGGATTTGCCAGGCATTATTTCGGTAATCAGATTGTATTACATTTTTATATCCGTCAGCTTTTCTATAATGTATTCAATATTCGCAGACCATGACAGTTGATATGGCATCAGACACTAAGGACTCCATTCACCAGATGACCAAGCATTATATGAGCAATCCGAATGCGATTATTCTATGTATTCAGGATGGCTCTGTTGATGCGGAGCGCAGTAATGTCACCGATCTGGTCATGCAATGTGATCCCTTGGGTCGTCGCACAATATTTGTACTCACCAAGGTTGATTTGGCCGAGGAACTGGCAGATCCTGAACGTATAAGGAAAATATTGTCGGGCAAGCTGTTTCCAATGAAGGCCCTGGGTTACTATGCCGTTGTCACCGGTCGCGGCAGGAAAGATGACAGCATCGATGCCATTAGACAGTACGAGGAGGACTTCTTTAAGAATTCCAAACTGTTTCAGTAAGTAGTAACACAACTACTAAGTTTGTGCAACATCTAACGGGCATTATCTTTGCAGTCGACGCGGGGTTATTATGCCACATCAAGTGACAAGCCGAAACTTGAGTCTAGCTGTTTCGGATCGTTTCTGGAAGATGGTGCGTGAAACTATAGAACAGCAGGCCGATGCATTTAAGGCAACCCGATTTAATTTGGAAACTGAATGGAAAAACAACTTTCCCAGGTGAGTCGGCGTTGCTGATATGCATATTTTTCAATTGAATACTTATACTTATAGCATTAAATTATTGTAGACTGCGAGAATCTGGTCGCGACGAGCTGTTTGACAAGGCGAAAAGTGAAATACTGGACGAAGTTGTAACACTGTCACAGATCTCAGCCAAGAAATGGGATGATGCACTCGCAATCAAGCTATGGGAGAAACTATCGAATTATGTGTTCGAAAATGTTTACCTACCCGCTGCACAGTCAGGTTCTCAAAGTAATATTCTGTAGTAATAAGTATTAAGCTGTAAGCCACGCCCAGGATCACATCCAGTGCATCACCATAATTGTGTCGTGTTTGTGTGTTAAGAAGTCAGAATATAAAATGTTACCGGGAAATTATATTGCTTCCGTCAGCCTTTAACGCATCGACACATATCAATGTCCGAATCACATATCAATGGGAATCACAAGCCCATTTTATGTTCCAAAACCGGATTTATCTCGTGCTGAATTGAACCCTGTCTGCATTGAATCATGACTTAAAATTTGATATTTTTATATATATATATTCCCAATTTCAATTTTAATTAGCATCATTTAATCAGACAAGTTCCCAAAACAAAAATGTGATTCAGAATGTTATTTTTTTAATATTTGTTGCGGTCATGTGCGAATAAGGCGCGTACTTGTCGGAAAGTGTGACTTGAAGATGTGAAAAATATATTTGTAGATAAATTTAACGATTATCGTGTCAACGAACACGTTTAACCGGAAATCTTAATTTTAACTGCGTTAATTTGATCAATGAGCACGAAAATAGCAATTCTTAATTAGCATAACTTCCAAATACAATTCCAAATGCGTTGGCCGACTTTTTACTTAATGTTTATTGTCGTTTTGTTAATCACTTTTGCATCTATTCTATAATCTATTAAGCTGGCGACTGAAAGAGAGACTAAGTTTTAATTTTCTTTTAGATTCCTTCAATACCATGGTGGATATCAAGCTGCGACAATGGGCAGAGCAGGCATTGCCCGCCAAGTCGGTTGAGGCTGGCTGGGAGGCACTGCAGCAAGAGTTCATATCACTGATGGAACGAGCGAGGAAAGCACACAATCATGACGATGTGTTTGATCAGCTGAAGAGCGCTGTTGTCGATGAGGCCATTCGCCGGCATAGCTGGGAGGACAAAGCCATTGATATGCTGCGAGTCATACAGCTAAACACATTGGAAGATCGCTTCGTGCACGACAAAACGGAATGGGATCAGGCAGTTAAATTCCTGGAGAACTCTGTCAATACCAAACTTGAGCAAACCGATGAGACGTTGTCCCAAATGTTTGGACCCGGGCCGTGGACACGATTCGCGTACTGGAAGTCAATAACCCAGGATCAGCAAAAGCGACGCAGTGTCAAAGGTGAACTGGATAAAATACTTAAAAATGATGCGGTGTGTAAGCTAATAATACAAAATCAAAAATATAATTCAATGTAAACCAACATTAAATTGCAGAAACATCTGCCCACCCTTAGCTACGATGAGCTGACGACTGTGCGCAAAAATCTGCAGCGTGATAATGTGGAAGTGGACACCGATTATATACGTCAAACGTGGTTCCCCGTCTACAGAAAGTGTGTAGTTTATAATTGATATATATGCACTCAACTAATTTTGAATGTTCTATCGTCTTCAGATACTTCTTGCAGCAGGCGCTGCAGCGTGCGAAAGACTGTCGCAAGGCGTATTATCTGTACACGCAACAGGGCACAGAGTGCGAGGTGTGTGTGCAAAGAACAATCTATCCTTTTCATGACTAAATGTATGTTTTTTGCACTCTGTTAGGTATCCTGCAACGATGTGGTCCTCTTTTGGCGCATACAGCAGGTGATCAAGGTGACCGGAAATGCACTGCGGCAGCAGGTCATCAATCGAGAGGCGCGACGCCTGGATAAGGAAATCAAGGCAGTGCTGGACGAGTTTAGTGATGATGAGGAACGGAAAGGTTATCTGCTCACAGGCAAACGTGTTCAGCTGGCCGAGGAGCTAAGTAAGTTGATCAGCAGGACTCTTTCGAACCACAAAACTAATCATCTAATTCTTTCAGTTAAAGTGCGGCAGATTCAGGAGAAACTAGAGGAGTTCATTAATTCATTGAATCAGGAAAAATAGATTATAGATGGTGTGCCATGACCAAACACACAACTGCGTTATCTATTTAATGTTGTAATTTAAGCTGAAAATCAAATCGATTCGATTATAATCACGATTTTCCTTACGGTTTAGTTATTACGCTTATCTTCTGCAACTAAGAGTAATAATAAAACGATTGTTAGTTTGTATGTTATTTGGCGTTTCAATTTATTGACTGGTTTTTGGGTTCTTAGATCACCTCATAATCCTTGACTGCAGTCCTATGGAGTTGATTGTTGCGATTTTAACGCACCGTGTCCTTGGAAGTTCTGTAAGAAAGGCGAGCTTTCAGAAAAAATTTCAAAATCGAAAGATTGGGTGATACTTTTCCAGCTGCAATAACGGGACTTCCCTTAAATCAGATTATCGCTCTTAGCTCGCACATATCATTACAGATTTTGACAAATCCTGAGGCAAACATTGTGTTTTACCCAGGGCTACCAACTAACCGTAGGGCATCCAAATCGTCCTTGCAGTTTCAAAAGAAAAAGTGATTTTAACTGATTTCCGATTGTAAGTGACTCCATATTTTTTAGTAAAGTAAGAAAGAGGATATCCTTGGGATTCTAACGCTCGATTCCCTTCGAAAATCTTCAAGGATATGATCATCTTGGGACCTTTTCCCATTGCCTGTATGGCCTTCATGCCTTTGTTGGGTAATTTAGCTAATGCACGAACCTACGTGGTGTCCGTGGTGGGTGCATATGCTATCTTAAACAGCAGCTGGCAAAGAAAACAAAATATTTAAAAATTAGTTCCCCATCCGATAAAACAAAAGAAAAACGCTCAACTTTGTAGTTTTTGTAAATTACTCAAATGTTTACATAGTGTAATGTATAACTGTTAAATAAACTAGATAGATACTTATGTAGAGATATCTCGTATAGTCTGTTGTATTGTTTCGGGTTTCTCTCATTATTATCATTTTTAAAATAATTTTTTAACATATTGTAGTTGAAAAGCATAAGCACAAAGCGCGCTTTACTTTACTTGAGTATGTATGCATCTATATATATATATTAATATATGTATATAGTGTGTGATTGTGTGTATAAGCGGGTCACAACACATTTTTCAGGTGGCCCAGCGTTTTGTTTGTTCTTTACAATCAACAATCAACAAAACGAGTCGATGACAACGGATTGGAGTTGGGTTCGGATTCTACGGTGCAACAACCTCTTGGCTCTTGGCTCGCTGCAACAGCAACATCAACAACAGTGTGACAGTGTCTGTGTGTGTGTGTGTGTGTGTGTGTGTTTACTTAGAGCTAGAACTTACATATGTACAAACTATGCAACAAGTCTGGAGCAGAAGCTATCAGTTTAGTTAGTCAAACTTATCAATTAAACAAATGCAACGTCCTCATCTTTTAAATTGGCAGTCGAATTGTGGCCCAGCCATGCGGTCAGCTGCTATAAATATGATTATAATTTTTATAATCATTATAATTTTCCTTCTTTTTGTTTTGCACACCCACTTAAGCACTAAAGATTGACCATTGATTGATGGTAAATATATATTTATGTATATCACTCAATACATGAACTGTGTGGGTGTGTTTTTAGTTTGAGGCGAGGCACTCGATCAAGATAAAGGCACAAACATTATACTTAGGCTAAGGCCTAATCTAGGCATTAATATAGGCTACTTAATCTAGATCAAGACAAGGAGACATCTCAAGTACAACATGCTTCAACGCTGCTCCGCAGCAAGCACTGACAGCAATTTGGCTTAATCTACAACTGCTCCTTGTTCATCTTCTTCATTTTCCACTTCTTCTTCATCATCTTCTTTATCTGTCTGCTGTTCAGTAGTTGTCAGTTACTGGTTACAGTTCTTCCGTCTTCCAGAACATCGAGTGATTGGCATTTAGTGTTGAATTAACCACTTAATGGGACACAGTGTCGTTATCAGAAGACATTTGCGACAGACACTCTGTCGAAATTTCCAGTTTGTCGAATTGGTTGATTCTGCTTTCACTCACTCTATCTATCTATCTTTTAATCGTTTCGCTTGCTTCCCGCTTAGGCCGTTGACTGCTCCTCGTTCTTTGCATTGCGTCGGCTCTCCCAGTTTGATACGCAGGTGAGCGGATAGCACAGGAAGGCCGACAGCAGAATAAGTCCGCCAGCAAAATAAAAGGCCACATTATAGCTGCCGGTCATTGAGTAGAGGGCGCCTAAAAAGTATACAAAGAAAATACTAATTTAATAGGTGTTCCATCTTCTAACATATTAAAAAATTAAAAGCTTTATGTGTTTCAGAACAAACATATTATATTGCTTAAGTCACAGCAGATAGCATAGTGTTTTATAGCAGTTAATATCTAAGTGATAAGGTTATCAAGCTAAGAAGTTATTTCCCATTGACAACAAATTTATTATATTATTTTCTTTATTAATATTTACTATATTTTAATAGTAAGGCAAGAAGTACTCACCAGCTATGGGACTACCAATGGCAGCGGCCAGACCTTGGAAGAGCATCAGGAAGCCGAATGCATTCGTCAGCTTCTCCAATCCGATCAGCTCGACGGCAATCAACGAGCGCAGCGCCGAGAAGCAGGCAATGCAAATGCCAAAGAGAACGACAAATGTCCACTGGGTGGTTGAGTTGATGACGACACCGCTGAATATGGTGGCCAAGCCGCCGGCGGTGAGGGCGACATTGTTGAGCCACAGTGGCTTGACACTGGGGAAGGAGCTTAGGGAGCCGCAAATGATCCTAGCAAATGTGTTGATCATGCCAATGCCGGAGATGAGGGACAGGGACGATTCCTTGGACATGCCAGCGGCCATGGCGCGATTCGTCAGGAAAGAGAACGGCACAAAGAAGCCCATCATGGTAAGGAAACCGCTGACGGCCAAACACATAAAAGCCGGTGACTTGAGCAGACTGGTGTCCAACATGGTCGAGAGTGTGCGACGCACTGCCTCGGGACAAATGCGACAACCCTTCTGCCTATCCTCCAGCATGTCCTGCTTGGTGGGTAACCGCGTGACGGACATGTGGTAAGCCAGCGATGTCTGCGACTGATACTGCGGTATGCGTGTCAGGGAGCCCGTAAAGAATGCATCATCTCTGTACATGGGACGTGTCGAGGAGTGCGACGGATGATGACTGCCATCTTGGGCGCCGGCAGCTGCCCGCTTGGCCAGATCCTGTGGGCGACGTCCCGAGACTGTGTGACGACGTGCCTGAATGCTAATTGGCTTCACCTCCGTCTCCAACAGATTATCGTTCTCAGCCTCCTCCTCGTTCTCGCCGACGGTGGTCAGTTCCTTGTGCAGATTGAATGTCAGCTGCTGTGGATCGCCATTCGGTGTCGTTGGCTGCGATTTGCGCAGCTGCTTCAACTCGGTGCCCTTGCTGGCCTGACCCGATGGCCGACGCTCCAGATTCATGCCCTTGAAGATTTCCGCTGCCGTGGGATAATGATTACGCTGCGAGGCGCCCATATAGGTATTGTGTGCCGAATTGGGCATGGAGTAGGCAAAGCGGCCCTCGGGCAGCGGCTTCGTGAATGCAGCCTGATGCAGCTGAGGCGTTGGCGCCACCGTATTGCCGTGTCCATTGAGCTTGGTCTTCTCATCGCTGCCGTCGTCGGTGACGCCCAGCGTGATCGGTTGGATGGGACGGAAGGCGAGTCCAAAGAATGCGCACGAAAGAATCATGAGTCCCTGGATCGCTAGGGTCATGCGCCAGCCAGTATTCTCCAGCAGCATATTGGTAAGCGGGGCAAAGACAAAGGTGCCCACGCCGGAGCCACAGAGTGCGACTCCCGTTGCCAGGGCACGCCACTTTTCAAAGTAGAAGCCAATGATAACCACAGCGGGTATGTAGACCATGCAGAAGCCAATGCCACCCAGCACGCCGTAGATCACAAATAGGAACTCCACACTGGTGGCAAAATACGAGAGGCCAAAGCAGGCTGCCGCAAAGATGGCGCCCGCAATGGTAACCGCACGGAATCCAAAACGATTGGCCAATGCACTTACAAAGGGTCCGGCCATCAAATAGCAACCGCTGAGCAGCGACGAAACGAATGTCACATAGAACTTGGTCACGTTAAACTCTTTGGTGAGCTCATCCTGTATGAGGCCCGAGCAGAAGACGATGCCATCGATGACGGTGCAGCAGAGGAATGAGGCGACCATTACCACCCAGGCCCAACCGCTGTCCGGTGGCACCACAACCGCTGCCGTTTCAATATCCGCCTCCTCCTCCTCCTCGTCATTGTCCTTGTCGCTTTCGGGTTTGTTATCCGGATGCTTGGAGACGAGCGCATTAGCTACAGCCAGCTCATCCTGTGATCTCGTTTGCTGCGTTGGCATTTTGCTGCTGCAAATCAAATAGAATCGATTATTAATAATATTTCGTATTTCATAATCTCGATTATGCAAATCTTTATCAGCACTTCAGTTTATTGTTGCACTAAAAACCAAAATATATTTTTGCGCGTAGCCTTCACACAGATTGCGTATACGCACCCCCCACCTTCCCCCCGAAAAAAACACTTTCCATTTTCAATACTCTGATTACATTGATATATATTAGTCACGTGTATATTTCTCCTACGCATTTGCACATTTTATCTGTTTTTGTATCTGTATTATTGTGCCGAACTCTTGCTTATCGAGACGACGTCAATCGGTGGGTGGGTGTTGGTGAGCTGGAAGAGGAGGGGGGGGCGGCGTGGGGGGTGGGTGTCAAACGTCAACGCACTCCCCCATGCTCAATGACAGCGGCAGTGCCAATGTCAAGCAGAGAACAAAACAACAACTACGTCAAAAGCTGCTTAAAAAACACTCGCCAAAGAATCGGAAAAATGTATAATTGTTTTTTTTTGTAAAAAAACTTTCAGCAATTATGCTTCTTAAGTTGTCCGTCAATTTTCTTGCCACACACAATATGCACAACAATACTTTGTGTATTTGCAAACAAATATTTTGGCATTTTAATTTTCGTCAATTTTGTTTGTGTTTTTTATATTTTTTGCACCAACGTTTGTCGACTAACAGCCGCATGGCCTTGATTCTTTATTTTTGGCCTAATCTAATCTGATCTGGACCTGACGGCGTACTGGATGCATAACTGGATAGATAGTTCTTATGGCTGCCATAAACTGAAAGGAACTGCAACATTTTGGTGCTAAACAATTATTTATTTTCTTTATTTAGTTTACAAAATGTGTGCGAAACTTAAGATATTATATATAATTAAGATATGAATTGCCTTTTCTAAGCTCATGGAATCTTAATTGTTAGACTTCGAGTGAGATGTGATGCGGCTAATATTGCCCACATATAAAAGATAAAGCTATGTTACAAGTAGAGGCTTTTCTAGAGATATAAGCTCGCGAGTAGTCGACTACCTACATACCCTACAATTCCTCTGAAGATTCCTTTATGATCATTATAAAACATTAGGGAATCAACATTTGTTTATCTTTAAAGGCTTTCCATTTTTTCCGCTTCAACTTCCTACAAACTTTGACCAATAAATTCTAGTGAATGTCTGCCGCCATTAGGTGTAATCATGACACAAGCTAATCCAAATAATCCATCTATATATACGTTTCTGGCCGTATCTCTATCAATATTTATATTGATAAAGAAAAAATCCAGTTGCAATTAACACGAGACACGAAAGATTTATGATATCGAAGATTTATTATAATTAATAAGCACTTGATAAAAGCAGATTATTTGGCACATTATAAGCACTTGACAACCCTGCACAAGCAAAATGTTGTTTGTTTTCAACAAGTACAATTAAATTTTTTTGCGGTTTTATTATTTGTGTTTATTGCATGGCAACCCCGGTCATAAAAAATAAAATTTTAAAGCCCTGACGATTAGCTGCTGATTAGAGGATTGTAAATAGTTTAGTGTCTGCCGAAAGAGCAACAAATATTAAACAAATACACTGAGAGGACAGCGGCTCAAGTCAAATACTTTTCGCAGATTTGTTTTAGCCGCTACATGCGAGTGTCTGATAAGATGGCCTTAACGGATTTGCCGCTCTATCAGGGCCCATAGTACCCATAGTACCAGATAATACATAAAGTTTACCTTCTTAGCAACAAAGTAACTAACTAGCCACTTGTCATGTGACTTTCGATTGTTTCTTTCCTTGATTAATTGAATTTTGGTCGACGGTCTATGGTCCGTCATAAATAAGTATTCCATATTTATATATTTATATTAGTTGCAGATTAGACGCCGCCGTTGCTGAAACCTTTTACGCTCTTGTTTATTATGCAATATTATTATTATTATTGGCGGGTATCGTATTTCATGATTGCTTTTTATCTGCACACACACGTTTGTGCCAAATGGCTGGCCGAATAGGAAATGGCTCTGAGTTGTCAGCCCAAGAAGAAGCCGTTTAAGTGTTTCTGTTTCTGCTTCGGCTTCTGGGATCGCACTCTTAACTGGCTTGCCATGCTATCCTATCCTATACCGTGCATACTATAAATAGACCGCTGTCAACTTGTTGAACGAAATCGAACCATTTTGTTTTGCACAAAAGTACAAACCACTTGGGAACCGGAGGACGCGCCCAGTTTCACGTGTCTTTCCTTTTCAGACAGTTCCTGACTCGTCATCTGCCCTGCTAACAGACAAAATGGACACCACTCTGGAATAAAATAGTGTCTGTGTATCTCAGCGAGAACGAATGTATCTTTATAAATAGTTATTCATATTATTTATGACTACTGCAAATGCCAAGCACAATTTAGAGCTGCATCTAATAAGTGACTAATTCAAATTGCTGCCAGTCAGTTTTCTACAAAATCATTGTTTCCTAGTGCTATTTACAAGCTCAATTAAACAATCGCAAAACGGTTTCGTAGAGAATTCAAAATTACGATTGAAATTCAATCAGTGCACTGTTAGGCAACAATTTGCAGAGCATCTGCTAGTCGTGCAATTCTCAGCTGAGGCAGGCTCGATTTTTTATTTTTGTTTACTTTGCTTTGGGCTAGGCGACAGCACGTTTGTGTCACTTATGCAGCAGTATTGTGTAGCAAGTCGAGTTGTTATCCTTCGCCTGGTTGTAAGCTAATCCCGCTGCGCGCAAATAGTAGCGCTTATCCATCAATTGACGGCTCATTCACCCCCTTTCCCCTCCCACCATCCCTCCCCCGCTACACACACACACACACACCTTTTCTGGCGTCAGTCGAACAGTTGTCAGCGACAATTGCGCCTGTTGACGGCTCTTAAATTGATGCCCGTCGATTGAATTAACAAATATAATACGTAAACACATATGGCCATAGATAGAAAGAGTGAGAGAGAGGGAGAGAGAGAGAGAGAGAGAGAGAGAGAGAGAGAGAGAGAGAAAGGCAGACAGACAAAACAGAAAGACGTGTAGCGTTCTCAAGTTGCTGATTGCTGGTTGCTTTTCCTGTTGCTGGTTTTTCTTTTTAGCATAACTATGCGTACACATGTACACGCAAGTATCTATAGCCATATCTGTATCTGTATCTGTATCTGTATCTGTATCTGTATCTGTAGTTGTAGCTGTAGCTGTAGCTGTAGCTGTAGCTGTTTGCTTACGTATCTCATTTATAAAACATATGTATACTTCTGTGTCTCATCTGTCCATCTGCCTTCTGCTTTTGCTTCTTTGTAGCTACACATTGTACACACACACACACACACACACACACACACTCATACATTGCTGCAGAGCAATTTGTAGCTACATGTACACCACTCATTAAATGATTTTATGCTGAAAATATTAATTAGCTGACGCTTTTGTGGGTATTACCAACAACAACGATAACAACCTGTTGGCTGCCCCCCAAATAAGGCAAACACAAACCACAATGCTAGCCCCAATTGCGAGTTGGCCCCCCACACGAATCAGCGCCACTCGCCTCAACTACAGTTGGCCCAAATTATGTGAAACACTTCAAACAACCGTCTTATGTGTTGTGTGTTGTGTTTTTGGTTGTTTGTGGTCTCGTTTGCAATCCAAGTTCATTGAACGGCCTTTCACCCAGAGTGATTCAGTTACTCAGTTTGAATCACAGCCAAAGCTCTTGGCTCAAGTGTGTTGCGCATGCGCCACAGAAGTGAGAGAGGAGGAGGAGGAGAGGCTGGTGAGGGTGAGGGGAAGAAGGAAGTATGGCATAATTTCAGGATAATTATAAATGCCATGTGGCATTGGGCTTGAATATCTAAAGTTAAGTGAATTTTGATCAGTATTCGAAGCATGTGGTGGTTTTACCATCAGTATTCGTAATTCAATGGAAAATTACATTTTATTTCTGCCAACGAATAAAAGAACCACATAAATTTTGATAAGAAGTCATGTTTCCTGTGAAATTCGGAGTTTGCGAATTTAAAAACAATTTTGACAAAGTTACGACCACATTGTTGTTGACATTTAACTATATTAAGACTAAAGTCCAATTGCCAGCAAGAGTAATGAAACTTTGGAGTTCAGAAGAAAGATCTTTCTGGTTACGCATATATTTAATATGTACATTTGTACGATGTGTGATACAGAGGAACTTTATCAGTTTTGTTTTTATTATTGTTGTGGCTGATGCTGTCGGCGCTATCGGCATGAACAAAGGCCTGTCAACTCGCTCAACCCAGTGGTGGCACTGCCAGTGTCAATGAACAATTAGTGGAGCGATCAATGGTCGCCTGTCTCTCTGCTCTATCAGTGTAGAGAAGAACTAAGAGACCGAACCCGAGAACCCGAACCCACAAATAACCCGATCGCTCTTTGGTCGGAAGTGGAGCATGCGATTCTAAATCAATTAACATGTTTAAATTATGGAAAATAGAACTAAGTCCCGCGATTATTGACAGTGATGCAATTAAATAGAGGCATTCAACTGATTTTTCCAACAAGTGAGTGTAAATTGAATATTAATTGGGGTATTCGCATTTGGTTTTTGTACAGGCGTTAGTTCGAGGTATACAGCAGTACACAAATATTAGCTACAGATACATTCACTTGAGCAACAGATACAACTACAGATAGTGATTGGATTCATGACCCGTCCGACCGTCGCTTTGACATTGGCGCTGGAGCATTCTCGAATTTAAAACATATCTGATAAGAAAAGCGCACCCAAATACTAAACGAAGTAAAACAAAAAACATGCTGCAATCATATTCTAAAATAGTCCTACCCGTCTTATCAACGTTATCAAGTGGAAGCTGAGCAGAAGCTCTCAAGCAGTATGTAAATATTTACTAAGTGATTAGCTGGGCC
The DNA here is from genome assembly GCA_035041615.1 of Drosophila anomalipes. Taxonomy (NCBI): domain Eukaryota; kingdom Metazoa; phylum Arthropoda; class Insecta; order Diptera; family Drosophilidae; genus Drosophila; species Drosophila anomalipes. The sequence goes on from JAWNKZ010000040.1 coordinate 4,137,027, forward strand.
TCTGTTCTTATTTTGTTTTATTTGTTTTCTTACAAGCGCTGTGGAAAGATTTATTGTGCTCAATTCAAAAATAAATATAAAAAAGGTTACACACGCAAGCGCACTGAGGCTTATCCAATAAAAAAGAGCCATGAATAATAAACCTCAAAATATAACCGCAAGAATTTGGAAAAGCTCAGCTGAAAGCCTCACTTATTTGGCAATGACTGACTGACTGACTGACTGCGCTGACTGACTGACTGACTGACTGACTGTCTGACTAACTGCGCTGAATTGTAAATGCACAAAACATGTTTACTGCACAGACATACCCAGACGCAAACACAAACACAACCAAAACTCTCATAAGTATATATGTATGTATATGTAAACAATCTATACTTAATGCCGATTGCAGCTTAGCCTAGTTTTGCTTTTGCTGTTAATTAATCAAAATATTTGCCAGCATGACACAGTCTACTTAAAATGTAATTAGGCGTTTGCCAATTTGGGCCATTAGCATCTGAATCAGAATCAGAATCTGAATCAGTTTCAGCTTGCAGTTCTAATGCTTCTTGGTGACGCGCTCACGTCATATCCTTCTTGGAGTAAGCTTGCGTAGATCGATAGATGCCTTTGCCTTTCAAATGTAAATGATTTTAGCATTAACTACACTGATGTACCCAACAGTTCTTTCAAATACAGTTCATATTATAAACTTCTCTAGTTCATTTTGAAATTATTTAAAGTGTTTCATATAGCTATTAAAATATTAATAAATTCTATAATGGCTCAGTAAAGTGTATCGTCAAGTCGATAATGCCCATTTCTTACACGAGTTGCTCAAGCGACACAAACAAGATATCAATAACGGTTCAACGTTGAGTTGACTTTTAGGCGGCAACCGGTTAATGAAAGGCATGTTACTTATGGAAAAAAATGAATTATAAAATGTATCATAAAGTTTCCCAAACCAGCAGGCCAGAAATCAAAGACACGCTGAAAAAGCCTTGACCAAAAGACAACATTTTTGGCACCTTGATACGTTTTCAATAGATAACTCAGCGCACAGTCATTTATAGATAGGAAAGATAGAAGAGGTTTGTTCTATTTTTTCATCAGTTTACTTTAAAACAAAAAAACCCAAAAGTTTGTAAAAGAATTTTTATAGTTTCCTTTTCGGGCCAAATTTTGAATGCTAATTGTGGGTGCAATTGAGATAAAAGTAAATTGCTAGAATAACTGGGTTCGACATTTGCATAACTAGCGGGTAAATGTATCTGCATATGTATATGCGTGTGTATATGTGTGTGTATATATATAGGTTCTTGTATATATGTGTTATATGTGTATATAAATAAGTACAGGCTTATTATCGATCTATTTTTAATCTGATTTTCTTCCGCTGTTGCTCAAGTTCAGGGGGAAAAAACGAAAAACAGAAAACGGAAAAAATAGCATCGAAGCAAAGTCAGCAAAATGGGCCCATAAAAGGCACTTGAAAGCCGTTTATGTGTGAAACGTTAACGTGTTTCTGGTTCCTGATTCCTGGAATTAACCTGAAGATGAGACTTCTGCATCTGCATGAGACAAAACCAAAAAAAAAAAAAACGAGTTGTCGGCCACATGAAAAAAATATGAAGACCGCCGCGTTAAAGTTAGAACATTAAAAATATTGTGACTAAGTTCTCCAGAGTCGTCTCAATTGGAGTTAGTGGCAGACGTCGCGACGTGTGTTTTACAAATTTTTTTTATTTTTTTTTGGTATTCATTTCTGTTAGCCAAAAAACTCGTTTTTCGGCCGGGTCAGCACTAGGGGAGAGACGGGCAGGGGCGCGGTCATGTGACACAGGCATATAGCCCAGTCTTTTTAGCCAATCATCTGTATGTGTGTGCTCTGTGTGTATGTGTGTGCTTGGCAGTGTGTGTGTGTGTGTGTGTGTGTGTGTTGGCCCTCTTGTGCTTGCTTACCTTTTTAAGTTGATGTGTTTGGCGTCTGTTGCAGCTTTCAATGTGTTTGCTGCGTTCAATTCCGTTGACTATTTGAATGTTGAAAATTTTCGTTTTTTAAATTGAAAAACGGGACACGCTGTCTTCTTGGGCTTTTTTATTTATTTTTTTTTTCAATTGTTTTTTTTTTGGGCTATTTCTGGCGCCCAGTCGTGGGCAGTGCAAAGAATTTCTGAAGCGAGAAAGCGAAAGCAAACATGAAACGCACAGACAGACACCGAAAAAAGCGAAAGTTAACTGTAAAAAAGTGCCTCAATTTAGAAACTGAACCGAATGCAGAAGCGAAGAGCGAACGCGCTTATAAATAATTCTAGTTTATGTATCTGTATCTGTATCTGTATCTGATTATCTGTAGCGGTTTAGCAGCTGTTCGTACCGATTCCCCTCAGTATATGGTTGTCTATATATATAAATATATAAAAATATATATATATATATATATATATATACATATAAATGTATGTGGTATTATAAAAGTGCACGCAGACATTCAAATGTGTAGCATATAAAATGTGCGACCTGCCACCGCATGCAAAAGGCGCGCGTTTCAACAAAGTCGCTGTGTTACTTAATATATGTGTGTAAATTATTCTATAATTTTGTTATTCTGTTTCAAGCGGTTGTTTTGTTCTGCTCTGTTCTGTTCTCAGCGGTGCTTCGCTTTTATATTTATTTTTTATTTTTGTATTTCTAATGATTTTTTGAAACGTATTGATCGCGCGCTTACCGACCGATCCGAGCGACTGACTGAAGATTACTAAAGTGAAATGGAAATGTGTTGGCAGTATAAACCACAAAGCAGAAAGCAGCAACAGCAAGCAACCAGCAAGAGCAGCAACGGCAAGCAAGCAGCACAAAAACAGTACGCAGCAGGCTGCCGCGCAATACGAAGGCACCTCCACGCGAGAACTCAGAAAAAGAAAAAAAATAAAAAACGCACATACATATACACACACAGGCACACGCACACATGATGTGTTTGTATTTGCTGTTGGCATCTGTGTGCGTTTGTGTTTGCTTTGTTGTTCGTTCTTGTTCTCGCATTCTTGTAAACGCACATTATCAGGCAGCTAAACGCAACCTCCTCCAGCGCCACACTGCCCCCTGTCGTTATCGCTTATGCGGCGTCGTGAATGAAAATGACCCAACAACAACCACAGTGCTATCGTCAGACAGCATAAGAAAAAAACGTTACAACAACTACCGGCAAAACTACAGAAACATGGCGCGCTGCCCATATCTAAAAGCATTGCGCATGTGTGAGTGTAACTGCAGCAGTGTGCATGTGCGTAGCATAAGAAGAGAGCGTGCTCTCTCTCTCTCTCTCTCTCTCTCTCTGTCTATCTCTCTCGGGCTCTCGCTCTATTTTGACATGTGCCCGCTCCTTAGTCGTCGCCTGCGCCTTCGTCTTCGCCTTGCGTCCGCTATGCCCGTCTTGCCCGCTTGACAAAATGGCCTGACAAAAACAAACAAGCAGAAAAATAGAGAAATAAACTCAGAAGAAGAACAAACGTATACGCAATGCGATGATTTCGATTCCGATGGCAGCATCAGCTCAACTGAGTTGTTGCTCGCGTTTCTTAGCCGAAATCTTTCAATTTCGCTGCTTCACTCTGAAACTTCGGCGATTGCTCATTTCGTTTCTTATTTTTTAGGCAGTCGTACTCTAAAAAATACGATTTTTTTTTTTTTAATTTTTTGACATGAGGCGTGTTTGCCTGTTTGTGTTTATATTTGTATTGGTAATTTTGGTATATTCAGCGTGTGTGCTGTGCTGTGCTGTGGTGTGGCTTTTTCCACTAACAATAGATAAACGAATATTGAATGAGATTCATTCACATTTTTTGGGGAATATCTTATCATTTTTCACACTTTTTTTTAACCCGGTTATCGGCTCAAAGCGCGGCAACCATTACATTACAAATTTGAAATAATTGCCAGAAATTATGAAATAGTTCAATAATCAAACTATTCTCAAGACTCAAGTCTTAACATGATTGGACAAAAAAGCCATCCAAATAAAATAGCAAAATCATGAAAATTGGAATTCATTAAGCGTGCTTTGAACTTGCAAATGATTTAGTGAGCACTTGCGCATGTTTCTTGTGTGAATCACCGAACTCTAAAGAATTCTCGAAAATTCGATGCTTTAATTATGTTTAGGTATTTAGCACTTATCAATAAATATATATATATACATATATAGTAGCATTCAAAGCAACTGTCTATCAACTTGTTGAATACTTTTCGGCTACTTTTGATTGATTGCATTGCCTAATGTTTAAAATGGAGAGCAATTTTCTGTCCAATTTTAAGATAAGAATATTAATTTATTTTCAGGGTTTTCTATTATTGGAAAAGAAAAGATAATATAAAAGTCAAATTACGAAAATTAAATTTATTTCTCATATGTACAACACTGAGTACTGAGTGTCCTTTTCCATTGCACAGTCTACATTAGGTTGAACTGAATTTGAATATCAAGTTTATAATATCAAGTATCAAATAATACAAAATAGGTGAATATGAATTTTCTTGAATTATGCCAAAATCGAAAGCAATTAGAATCAAAAAGTAATCATTAATATTTAATATTATAAATATTGTGTTGAAGCAATTCACATCGGTTCATTCGATTCATTCTGTTCTTGATCTCTCTGGTATCTGGTATCCATTTATCTTTAATATTCTCCAAGGAATCTGGCCAATCGATCGGGAAGCACAACTATAGAATTAGTGCGCGGATAGCTTAGCACTCTCAATCGATCATAATCCTCCTGCCTCCTGAAAGCTAGCAAAAAATCCATTTCTCTTTTTATTATATTATCAAAAAGACCTGCGGGCAACTCATGAAACAATATTCAAACATAAACGATTTTGTAAACTTGAGAAGAAAATGTGGTGATGCTTCAACTTCTGGATACGCATTAAAATTTCCAAATATTGTTGGCAGATGACGGACTGAAAACAAATAGACAGGTCTTGCCACATGCCCCATCGCCTACAATAACTAGTTATTTGCGTATAGAAGTCATGTTAGAATTCTACAAAAATATATTGAATGCATTCCGCTAGACACGTAGTATTTCAGAAGCACTTGAAAAGTGAAATGGTGCATTTCAATTTCTTAGTTCCTTTACAGCGCGATTGAACGAATAAATTAAAATACATTTTACATAACAGGAAAACCTCAAAGTATTTGTAAACAACAAAGTAAAATATATTTATAATAATTCACATTCATTTCAAATCTGCTTATAATATATTAAATGAAACTTTCGTAAAAAGTACAACCAACTTTAAGCAGTTTAGGGTAGGTATTTAGTTGATATATAATTTTTAAATTTAATTCAATTTTAAGGTATTTGAATCAAAAGTAAAAATTGATGTTTAAATTTTATAAATATTGTTTTATATAATTTACATCAGGATGCTCTGATGGCTGCTTCGAAATCTTGGCGGAGCATTCAAAGTATTTTTGCATACGCATTGGCACAGGAAATTGAAGTAGATAATATTAAATAATTGCACGCGGAAGTGAACGTACTTATACTTGAAATATAACAAAATCGAAAGTTTTTATAATCATAAAGTAAGCGTTACACTGTTGGTGGTAAAATATAAAATATTGTGTTATAGCAATTTACATGGGAAATCAAAACAGCTCGTTCTCTTCGTGCTGTTGTTGACCTGCAAGGAAACTCGCGTGGCTGTTTCAAAAACTTCGCGAACTCCTTCCTGCATTTTGGCGGAGCATTCAAGATATGCATAAGCATTGATAATCTCGGCCATGGTCATACCATCCTCTGTTTTGATAGGTTGCTGCTTTAGCAGAGACAGTTCCTGTGGGTAACAAACAGCATTTTAGTTAACTTGATATATTTCGGAGTTTGTAATAAGCTTGCCTCGATAGTTTGCGGATCGTTGCGCAAGTCGCTTTTGTTGCCAACCAAAATAATGGGAACATTGGGGCAGAAATGTTTTACCTCTGGTATCCATTTATCTTGAATATTGTCCAAAGAGTAGGGCTGATCGATCGAGAAGCACATGACTATAACATCAGTATCCGGATAGCTTAGCAATCGCAATCGATCATAATCTTCCTGGCCAGCAGTATCCCACAGCGCCAATTCCACCTGGAAGAGAGTAAATAATCCATTTCGCTGTATATATTATGAATCAAGTATGAGCGATTTTTCTTGAGAAAAATTGGGCCAGCAATGGGGCAGGCACGTGCTAAAATAAGACATGTACTAAATAAAATACACTGTGTACACATGCAACATCTACATATATAAATAAGTGCGCACAATTGTTGTTGCACACTTGCAACATTGCTCATACAACATACTCAAGAATAAAGTGGTGTACCTTAATACGAACCTTTGATCCTTCCACTTCTACATCCGCAACATATGTTTCAAATACTGTCGCAACATAATCCAATGGGAAATTGTCTTGACAATAAACGGTTAATAGACAAGTCTTGCCACATGCCCCATCGCCTACTACAACTAGTTTTTTGCGTATAGAAGTCATGATTGAAAGCACTCCGCAAGTCACGTAGTGATTCAGAAACACTTGAAAATTAAAATGGTGTATTAAATTTTCTTCGAATCTATACTGCGCGTCCGTTTAATGAATGCAAATACCTGAAGTATTTTGTTTATTTATGAATTCTTGATTGCCCTACAAAGAAAACGATCCTGCTTATGCCTAAACGAATATGCTGCATTTTGATTTATATCAGAAAAAAAAAACCCAAAAGAGCTGTATGCCTTAATTAAGTATTCTAAAGTTTATGGTCACCATAACTAATATTTTAAATATTTGTAGGGTAGTTACTATTCGAATGACAGTTAAATTAATAAATTACTTGATGGGCAACACTTTAGACCAGAGTTGCTGTGGTGAGCTGGCAGTTCCACAAACTATCGTATACGCGTTGGCATATCGATATATCGATGTCACAATCAGCCCTGCAAGCAATGCGAAGAACAAGAAATCGGCTCTTCCTCTTTCTTTTATTTCCGCCATTGCCTGAGATAGTTGGAAAATCATGGGTGAGTTGTTAAAAAGAGTGCTTTTGTGTGAAATACGCATATTGAGTCGTTCAAAACGAGTGCAAAATGAATTACAGCAATTTTGTTGCAATTAAAGTAAGTGAATTTAAACTGGCCGGCATTAAAATGTGTTCGATACGCTCAATACCAAAACTTACAAATTAAGTCTGCAATTTTTTAACTGCTAAAAATCGACAAATACCAAAAGAATCTTGCTATATAACAAGTCAAAGGCTTGTTTTACCTTAAAGTTACTATATAACTCAATAAATGTAGGTGTTATTTGTGCAAATTTTCGAGTGCATCCGAATTCATTGTGTCTGCCTCAAACTAACCTTAAAATGACGCCGCTGAATTCGCCATTTGTTTACAATTGTGTTGATTGTTATCGATGGGACAGCATCAAAAAGTTAACTAAATCGAAATGTTTATTGTAATTTACAGGCAAGCCTAGAGGTCTGCGCACTGCCAGAAAGCATGTGAATCATCGTCGCGACCAGCGTTGGGCCGACAAGGACTACAAGAAGGCTCATTTGGGCACCAGATGGAAGGCCAATCCTTTCGGCGGTGCTTCTCACGCCAAGGGCATTGTCCTTGAGAAGGTGTAAGTGGACATTTATCAGCTATACATTATATTATATAAATAGATCCGTTAAGTTCACCACTGTCGATGTCTCGCAGTATATTTTTGTGTTTTGTTTATTTTTGAAAATCAAATCACAGGATTATACTGTGAGTTATTGCCAGCAGCAAGGACAACAAAATCAAATTTACCCAAATACAATTACACAAATACATCTAATTTGAGGCATATTAAATTTAACTTTTGCATTACTCTCCACAGTGGTGTTGAAGCCAAACAGCCTAACTCTGCCATCCGCAAGTGCGTGAGGGTGCAGCTGATCAAGAACGGCAAGAAGATCACAGCTTTTGTGCCCCGTGACGGTAGCTTAAACTACATTGAGGAGAACGACGAGGTGTTGGTTGCCGGTTTCGGTCGCAAGGGTCACGCCGTCGGTGATATTCCCGGTGTCCGTTTCAAGGTCGTCAAAGTGGCCAACGTCTCCCTGTTGGCGCTGTACAAGGAAAAGAAGGAGCGCCCAAGATCTTAGATGACGACACATCTACAATTTTCCAGAATTAGGGTTTTACAAAACCAAATAAAAAAACAAAACTAACTTTTGAAAGATTTTGTTGTAATATTGGGCATTTAATGTTAATCTTATTATCAGTTTTATAATATATAATATTATGTTTAAATGCCTAGGGGCCTTATAAACTAACAGTATGGATTATATGGTCCTCCACCATTCGTTCACGGATAACCGCCACCGCCGGGATTGAAATTGTTTGGTCCTGGACGCCGCATCGGGCGACGGCCGCGCGAACGATTCGCGAATATGCGGTTGCTATTCGGCGAGCCGCTGGGCATGTTATTGTGATCCTGCATGCCTGGATGACCGCCACGCATATTGCCCGGGGCGTTGTCGCGCTGCCAGACAATGCGTGCCGGCCTGTTGGTGTTGTTGCTGTTGCTATTGTTGCCGCGCATTATGGAACGACCACCGCGACGAGCGGGCACAGCACTCCTCAAAGTGCGGAATCGTGTGTTCTCCGACGGCGATGTGGCTTCCGCTTCGCGACCCTCCTCCTGTGCACAGATTTAGAGGGACAAACATTTATTAAATATTGTAAAAAGCATAACTATGTTTGTTGGGTTACCTCCACTTCAACGGCCTGTTTTTCGCCTTCTGAAGAGACACCATCGGCACCTTCGTTATCCTCGGAGGGTCCTTCAGCCGGATTTTCCTGATTCTCTGTCTCCAAAGATTGGCTGGTGCCCACATTGGGATCTAATTGAAAATAAGCAGATTTTATTTAATAGATTTCCCTCATTCTTCTTCACGTCGTCATCTTTCTACACACTTACTTTCATTGCTAAGCTGCTGGGAGGATTCCTCGGCCTGTCCAGCTGTTGTCTCTTCGGCAAATGCTTCATCTGCCTCGCTCACATTCTCTGCGCCCGTCGGCTCCCCTTCGTCCGGGTTGTCTTTGGCCTCCGCAGTGTGGCTGATGCTGATGCCGCTGCTGGTGCTGCTGCTCTGCTCAGCTGCCTCATTTGGTTTCTGAGGTGAGCTGCCCGCGGCAGCTGTAGTATAATCAACGCTGGTGCTAGTGCCGGCAACATCATCTGCCGCCGCAGCAGCTTCCGCTACAGCTGTGCCATCGACCTCAGCCTCGACGCAAGTGGGTTGTTGCTCACTAAAGTTGGACACTTGGGGCGAGCTCACAATTTCAACAGAGCTGCGGGGGAAATTTGGGAAATAAGTATAATCTTGTCAAAGATCACATCTCGTCCACTTTGCTCACCTCTCAGTGCGACCTCGCTGTGCTGCGGCCGTTGATGTTGAGGGCGCCTGCTGCTTCCAGTTGGCCTCGGCCTGAGGCATTTGGAGTGTATTCGATTCGCCGCTGCCGCTGGTTATGGCCTGGCTCTGATTGTTCTCCTGCTGCGTGGACACGGTGGTGGCGGGTGAATTGGCAAGTAATTGGCTCTCGGCCTGAGCAGGCACCGGCGCCTGCTCTACGTCCACTTCGTTGTGCTCATCGGGTGCATCGTCGGCACCATCGTTATCCTCCATTTCGTTGTCCTGCTCGTAGGAGTCCTCGTAGCCCTCCTCCTGTTCGGCATCGCCCCCATCGATTGGACCCAGGACATCTTCCTCCTCCTCATCATCATCGGAGTCAACGACCTGAATCTCATCTTCCTGGTCACGCTGCGACGACGTGGGCATCTGATCCACATCCATGCCAGAGTCACCAATGTGCCCGGCAGACAATTCCCCACCATGCATCGGTGCACGCATCCGTTTCGTCAGCTTGACTATTTTTTCGGGTACACCTTCCTCGGCATTGGTGGAGGAGTCGCCTTCGACATCGCGCGGACGTTTGGAGCAACCAGCTTGGGTGGTGGTCACATTGCTGCTGGACGGCGTGTGGCGACTGTGACTGCTGACCACCGTCGAGCTGCTGCTGCTGCTGCCCGATGTACTCGGCTGCTGCTGAGTGCTGGCATCCTGAACGCTGGGCACCGTCGGCGTCGAAGTGGTTGTTGTGCTGCTCGACGATGACGACGATGAGCCTTCGACCCGTGGCGAAACGAGAGCCACCACCTGCTGCTGTGCTCCGCCCACAAAGAGCTGTGCATCATTCTGCTGTGGATGCTGGACACTCTCCGCCTCCTGGGAGCTCTCCGCCGCCGCCGTTGCACTGGCCCCCATCGGCGGTATAGCAGCAACGGCGACCGCAGCGGAGCTAGTCGACGGCATATAATCGGTATGCGAGGATGTCGGCGATGATGAGGCCATCGATTCCAAGGTGGCACTGCCAGTGGTATGCACCTGCTGCTGTGGCGGCACCAGCGCCGTATTGCCCACAGCTGAAGAGCTGGTGGTGCTGCTGCTACTGCTGCTGCTGGTGCTGCTGCTGCCGGCAACTGAGGCGGCGGCTGCCGATGAAGTGGATGTGGACGTTGAAGTAGACGAGGTGGTCGCACCCGGCTGCTGACTAGTTGGCAGTATGGCCGCCGTGCGACTATTCTGCACAGATATGGGTCGTATGCTGGCCAGAGGTGTCTCGCCGCCACGCCATGGCGTCACCGTTGCCGACTGCTGCACGGTGGCCGAACCGGACATGGGCTTCACATTGGCTGTGCGTGGCGACGATTCCGAGATGTTGCCCTTCTCGGCCATGCCCACGGAGCTGGTGGATGGCTTGGTTGACTGTTGGTTGCCCAGTTGACGCTGCAGCTGATTGATGCGCATGTGGAGGGATTCGTTTTCGCGCTGGAGCCGAGCATTGATGTCCTTGTTACTGGCAATGTGCTCCTGCAGCTCCTTCTCCAGACGCTGCACAGTCTCATCGTAGCTAGTCTTGGTGCCGGCGAGTGCCGATTCCTGGTTGGTCAGCTCCGTTTTGGTAACGGTTAGCTCCTTGAGCAGCTGTTCGATCTTTTGCTTGGACTCGCCGCTCGCCTGCTCCACGTTGGAGCGTGCCTTAAGCTCGTCGTGCTCCTTTTGCAGCTTCTCGTGCTGCTCCTTGGTGCTGCGCATCGTGTTGTTCAGCTCGTCCAGTTCAGAGCGTACCTTCTCCAGTTCGGCGACGGTGTCCGTGCCGCCGGATTGTGCCTGGAGACCGGTGTAGTAGTCCTTGTAGCGCTTGGCCAGTTTGCGCAGCATTATCTCCTTGCTGTCCTTGTCCTGGATGACCTTATCCTTTGTCTCGAGCTCCTCCTGCGCCTTCAGCAGTTCCTCCTCCTTTTGCAGCAACCGATTCTTCAGCTCCATAATGTCCTGCGCCTGCCGTGTGCTCGTCTGCTTCAGCGTCATGGACTCATCCATTTGCTTCTTGCGCGCCTCATCCAGCATCTGGAGATTCCTATTCAATGCCGGAATCTCGTTCTCGAGGCGCGACTTCAGTGACGTTAGCTCGTCCAAGTGCTTCTTGTTCACCTCCTTCTCGGTTGTTAGCAGCTTGGCGAGACTCTCGCGCTCCGCTTGCAGGCGCTTGAACTCCTCGGGATTCCTGTTGCTCTTCTCGACGAGAGCATTGGCACGCTGACGCCATTTGATGGCCTCGGTGCGCAGCGAGGTGTTCTCCACATTCAGCTCCTCGATCTTTGAGGTCAACTCCTTGTTGCCACACTGCAGCGGGAACAGCTCCTTCTCTACGCTGCTGATGCGCTCCGTCAACTCTGCAACGCGTTTTGTCAGCGCATTGCGCTCCTCGCGCAAAATGCGATTGCTGTCGGTGATGGCATTGAGGGTCTCGATCTTGCGAAGCACTGCCTCGTGCTTGGACGCCGAGACGACATCGGTTTCGCTCTTGGAGCGCTCCTGCTTCAGATAACCGTTCAGCTCGTCCACCTTCTTCTGCAGCAGCGTGTGCTCCGACACGAGACGGGCATTCTCCGCCTTCAGTATGTCCAGCTTGGCCGCATACAGATCCTTCTCCTTGCGCAGGAATTTGATAATCTTCAGCAGCTGCTCACTGCTCTTGATTTCATCCATGGCTGCCATTGAGCTGCTCAGCTCCATTGTGGATGTGGCCGCCTCCATCAGCGATTCGTTAAGCGACATATTGGTCGACGACGCAGTCTGGGCGAGCGCAGCCAATTTTGTTGTCAACGCCTCAATCTGATCGTGCAGACTGGCATTAAGAGCATTCAGATCAGCCACACGCTTCTCCGACTCTTCCATCTCCTTTTGCAGCGTGATCTGTGCCTCGGCGTTCGCCTTCAGCAGCTCATCGTGGGCATTTTGCAGCGATTCACGACCATTCTTCAGTTGATTCAGTTCGTCTTGCACCTGCCAGACAACATTCAATTTATATATTATATTAATTTCAACGGAATTGAGAAAGAATATCTCAAAGCGAGTTGAGGGCAAAGTAAAGAAAATTAAGGAGTGGTCGGTAAGTCAAAAACTGAAAGAAAGAATTGTGATGACGAAGATACTTTTGACGTCTCTTGTACGTCAAATTGTGGAATACGTATCCTGTGTGTGGTCTCCTCAAAACCTGATTGGAATCTGTGCAAAAGAAATTCTTACTTTTCTTCCACACACCAATAGACTCATCCTTATTAACCGTCTCTCCATAACTAATTGTCGAGCTATGCTGTTTCCTCTAGACCGTTTCGTTACTTCTTCCCACTTTCTCTGAATCGCTGTGCTGCTAATTATTCCTCTGTTATGACTACAATAGTCTTCGTCATGTAATCAATTCAGAGTCCTCTATTTCTGTAATTAATAACTCAATTTTAAGCGTCTTGTCTTGTCGTGAATAACATTTTCGCAGGCATTTGTGATTGGGCTTAACTAATTCAAACTAAGTATTTTTGGTATTTGGTCTGATTGGGTTTTTTCTGTGTTTTTTCATAATCCGTGCAACAAATGTTGGACCACTTTGCATTTAAATTTCTCCCGAAGTCTTATAAATATTTCTTATTTTCTTAATTTAATCTATTTTTAGTTTTCATATTTTTTATGTTGACTGACTTTGGTTGACATTAAATTACTAAATAAAACTGAGACTTTGGGGGAACTATATATGTGGATGACTTACCTTCAAGAAGTCGGTCTTGAATTTGGACAACTCTTGGATATCGGAGGAGTGCAATACCATTTCATTGGCATACTTGACTTCGACGGCATTGAGGGACTCGGCAAGCGTGGAGTTCTCGGCGCGCAGCGTGCGAATGGCACGACCAGATTCGGTCAGTTTCTCCAGCACATTCTTGAGCTCTTCCTGGGCGATCTTCAGCTGATCCGATTGATTGGTGGACTTGCTCTGTTCGGTCACATTGCTGAGCATCAGCTCAGCTTCCAGATCGGTGACACGCGTCTGCAGCTCAGCCTCGGAGCTCTTGAGTTTCTTGATCTCCGCCTCGGCCTTGGTCGCCATATCGGCGTGCATATCGTGCAATCGTTTGATTTCGCTCTCTGCCAATTGGGACATCTTGTAGAACTGCTCACCGTGCTCACGCGTCTTGGCCAGTTCCTTGGTAAGGGATTCGATTTCGATTCTAGCCTGCCCGTAGCGCAACTCGAATTCGCGCGCCTTTTTGTTGGCCGCAGTGATTGGATTCTCGTCCTTGGATGGGGTAAGGCTCTCCTGCAGCTTCTTGCTGAGATCATTCACCTGGGCGACCTTGGCGGCGAGCTCCTCGCGGACACCAATCAATTCCTTGTGCCACTTTTCGGCATGCTGACGCTCCTCCTCCTTCAGCTTGTTGGCCGTTTCCGTTTGACGCTTGAATTCGTTCAATGTTTCGCGGAATTTCTCCTCCTCCTCATAGAAATGGCGACGCTGGGCAGACAACTCACGCACAGTGTCATCGAGTCGCTGCTCGAGACGCAGACGTCCCTCCGTCTCCGAGCGCTCCAAATTGGCCTTGATGAACTCCAGATTGTTGAGCAACAGTGCCTGATTCTGATGCTCGCGATTGTAGCCCTCCTTTTCGGCCTGCAGCCGTGCCGTGGTGTCCTTCAGCACACGATTCTCGTGGCGCAGGTTGTGCGTCTCCGTTTCGGATGTCACCTGTTTGTTGTGGGCCATCATCACCTCATCCTTGAGCATGTGAATGGTCTGCTCGTGTTTGATGATCGTCTTCTCATAGTTTTTGGTGCGATCCTCGAGTGCGGCAATCTGTTGTTTATACGCAGCGATGCCCTTTTGCAGCAGCTCAATTTGCTCCTTCTGAAACTCGTTGGCATTGATCAGTTTGCAATTACCGGAGGTGAGTTCACGGACCTCCTTGCGCATCGAATCGAACTGCTCCTGGACGAGTGCATCATTCTTACGCTTCTCGCTGGTGTAGTATTCATAGTTCTCTTTGAGCGCTGCATATTTCTTCGACTCATTCTCCAGCTGCTGTTCCAGGCTGCGTATGCGTCGCTCCAGCTTTGCTTCCGCTTCCAGTTTGTGGGCATTATGAACAGCCTTCGATTGCTCCGACTTGGATTCGTCAATGAGTATGGTGGAATCATCTATGTCTATGATCTGGCTACCCAGTTTCTTTTGGGCATCAAAGTAGAGCTTCTTGTAGTGCTCACACTTGGCCATCAGTGTGGCAATTGTGTTGTTCTTTTGGTTGACTTCCTCGTCAATTTCAGCGAAACGTTTTGTGGCCTTCTCCAATTTCTCTTCATAGGCCTTCAGCTGCAGTTGATCGTTTCGCAGCTCATAGGCTTCCAGTTCCGTGGTCAATTCCCGTATCATCGATAACAATTTCACATTCTGCGACTGCAATTCGGCAATCGAATCGAATGTGACAAGATCCCGACTGATGGCCTCACTCGAATTGTGTATGATGCCGGACTGGGACTGGTTGCGCGATCGATTGACGCCAGCACGCAGGCAATTGAGCTCGTCGAGCAGCAGGCAAACCTGACGACTCAAATCCACTTGGGATTGCTTCAGTTTCTTGTTTTCCTTGACGTGGCGCGTCACATCGAATTGTGTCTGCTCCAGTTCCTGTTCGATGCTCAGCTTCTGCTCGACGATCTCATCGCGCTGGCGCAGCAGCTGAGTGTGTGCCTCGTTCAGTTTGATGTAGTCATCGTCCTGCTTCTTGAAGACAGGCGCACGCTCATTGATCTCCTCGACAATGGACTTGATCTGCAGTTTGAGCTGGGCATTCTCACGATTCTTTCCCTCGAGCTCTTCGGAATTCTTAGCATATAGCGAATACAGCTCGGTCAGTGACATATCTGAGCGCATCA
Source organism: Drosophila anomalipes (assembly GCA_035041615.1). Lineage (NCBI taxonomy): Eukaryota > Metazoa > Arthropoda > Insecta > Diptera > Drosophilidae > Drosophila > Drosophila anomalipes. The sequence continues at coordinate 4,152,361 of JAWNKZ010000040.1, forward strand.
GACGATTAGCCACAGCGGCAGTTGGTGCCATTTTGCATATGGCGCTCTCAAGGCTCTGCTCCCGGGCCTCCTTCAGCAAATCGCCGGCGTGTGCAATTTCTTGCTTGAGCGAGTCAATTGTTTTATTGAGCGCCGTCAACTCATCGGCATGTGCTTCCTTGTACTGCTGGAATTCGGCCTCCAGTTCACCATATTGGTCGGTGGTCTCGGTCAGCATACGCTTCAGATCCGAGATGCCCTTAAGCAGCTCGTTGCGTTCGGCGATATTCTGGCAATCGGCATTCTTATAGATATCAACAAGTTTCTGCTTGGTGTCCAGTTCTTTTTTGAGGGTGTCCACGAACTTTTCGGTTGCCGTATTGTGCTGGAACATTGATTTATTCAGGTCCTCAATCTTCTTGTTCAGATCCTCAATGCATTTCAAATATTGGGCATTCTGGCCTTGGATTATCTGCAGCTCGTCGCACTTCTCCTTGAGACGCACCTCCAAATGCATGGTGTTCATGTTGTGATCGCGACGCAGATTCTGAAGTTCGGCATTGTTGCGATTCAGATCGCTGCTCAACAATTGTATCTCATTTTGGAGCATGGCACGCTCGCTCTCCAGTCGTCGCTCCTTCATGTCCAGGGACAGCTCTTTGCTTTGCACCTCATCCAAGCGAGCTATCGCCTCACACTTGGCTGTGATGGCGGCTCTCAGCTGCTGCTGATACGTTTGCAGATCTTGCTTGAGCCGTTCCAGCTCACCATTCTGCCGTTCGATCACCTTGAGCAGCGAGTCACGCTCATCCACAAAGGACACCTTCTCCTTGCGCAGCGTCGCCGCATTTTGATCATAACTCTTGACAGACTCCAGCAGTTGATCACGTTCAGCGGACACTTGATCCAACTGGGTGCGCAGCTCTGTCACATTTTGCTCAAAGTTGGTGAATTTTACCTGATTGTCGAGAATTTGGTTTTGCAACTCTTCATTCTTTTGTTCCGTTTCACCTTAGACGAGCGCAAAGCGAAAAGGAGAATAAATAATTAACAAAGAGAAACGTGTAAAAATTTGGTGGATCAAAAATATATATATATATATGTGTGTGTGGAGTCGAAGTTGCCTCACTGCTGTCTGCAACTTTACTCACTGAGCCGATGAGCGGCCGCTCGCTCTTTGCAGTATTCGTCGAAGAAGCCGTCAATGTAAGATTTCAATTTGTGCTGCAAGCCGGTTGGCAGCTGCTGCAGCTCATCTGGAGCAAATATGTGTGCCAGGGATTGTGGACCACTGAGATCCATGCTTGGAATGCTTTTATTTCCTTAATTCTACTGTTCAATTCACGTTATTTTGAATTCTTTAATGGGGAAACAATTTTTGCAAGCGAAAAATTGCAGTATTTATGTGCAAGTGTGTACACACGACCAGTGTGTACACCTCAAGTGTAGAACATTTTACCATTTTGCTTTGTACTGTTTTTTTTTTCATTTTGCATGTGCCGGCTTTTTCTTCGTATAAATTTGTGTTTAAGAATGGGATTACATATCTTGCACTTACTTAGGCGATTTGCAGCTGCTCGTTCCTTGCAGTATTCGTCCGAAAATTTCTCAATGTATGAAGAAAGTTTTTCTTGTATCTTGTCTGGCACTAACTGCAGCTCCTCCGGCTGTAAAATGCTGCTCAGCGACTGAGTGCCGCCGAAGTCCATGTTGTTGACCGTGACTTGACTTGAATTGAAAAATCCTTTTTTAATGTTTTAAATATTTCACACCACACAAAAACTATTTTATTTTGTCAGAAAAATCAGCGCGCAACTGAGCGTTCTTCACCATACCGACGTAGTGATGGAATGAAAAAATGTATATTCATATCGATGACTACATTTAGTAATTGAAACTATCGGGCCATCGATAAGTACATTTTAGTGCTGCAAAACGAAAGGAAATAACAAAGACACATATTTTGCAGCACTATTTTGGCGCGAAATGTGCTTACAATTCAAAGAGTCTGGGCGGGTTTCTAATTATTGTTACATAGTTCACATATATGTTCAATTTAATTATGATTGCATTTGGGGGCATGTTTTGTGGGTATGAATATTATGTTGCCTGTGGTTAAATACACTCCTTTATTTTATATCGACATATTTCAAGTTATTCAAGTGCCTGCCACTCAAACCTACCGCAGCGGTTGTTTTAACAGGCGGGTATTGCACACACAACACACAACGACCTCATCACACCGGCTTCGGCTTACATAACCAAAAACGTTCAGGCAAAACCAACAGCAGACAGCAATCAACATCAATGTGTGTGCTGTAGCAGCTTCATTCAAAGACTACATCAGAAACAGAGAGGCTGAGTCTGGACCAACGTGTGCCAAGCTTCATCTCTGATAAGAGCAAACTGCACCTACAGCGATACTTTTGCGATCACTGAAGCTTGTACACTGAGCAAAATCACATGGCCAGCAATCAACTGTCTGGTTGTGTGGCCATCACAGTTTCTTCCAGTGCAACGGCCGGCCGATCTGCTTATCAATAATTTGTATTTTGTTTCCCTCTTGCGTTGCATTTAAGCAGAGATTCGCAGGCGATAGCAACCTCAAGTGTCACACGCCCACATTTTTGGAGCAGCAGCAGCAGATGAGTCGCAGCGGGCCATAGGTTGCCGTTGCCCGGACCATTAAGCTAAAACTTGTAACCCACCATCACCGAGGCACGCTTTGATCCTCATTCTCAGTCCCCGACGACTTTGACTGCAACTTCAACTGCAACTCCAACTCCAGCTCAAAGGCGGTCGGCACACGCTTGTGTGTGGCTGTGTTTTGTTTCTTTCTTTCTGTTTTTTTTTTTTGTTTTTGTTGTCTTCTTTGACTTTTTGTTTTGGCCGGGCTGTTGCCCAGTCTGTTCTGTCCTGGCCTGGCCTGGGCTGGCCAGAGCCCTGGCATAAATCGACGGACCCAGCGAGCGCCGGCGGCAATTATCGCGATATGATAAACAAATATTTTTGCATCTAACCCACGTCGCCGACTGAGACGCAAAGTTTCTGGCATTCTGGCGCTTAATTATGAACTCTCTGCTTCGATGTTTTGTGTGAGTGTGCGTGTGTTTATATATATGTATAAATAAATGCTTTACGCGTGGCCAAATGCACTTTTACCTGGTTTTGGGTTGGTTTTCGGTAAGTACCTGTGCATTGGCAGTTGATCCGTTGGCTGGGCTTGGCTTTTGCTCTTAGTTGCTGCAATATGCAATTTAGAAGCTTATCGCATTGCGGATACCAATCAGTCGGCGTTTTGGGCTGCATGCAAAAGTGGGTGGATAAATGAAATAAAAATTAAATATGGCTCTATTTGAATATTCATATTTTTGGTTTTCGGAGGTTGGTTTTTGATTTTTGACTGCGAAATAGTGATAAGATGATAAGATTTAATAACTACTGACATAATATAAGTAAGACAAGAACGGGTAACTGAGTTAACTTAATGTCATTTGTGGCATTTTGCATGTTGTAAAGGACAATTGGTCATTTATCACATATCAACATGAGTAGGTATAAAATGCTTGAATTCCTATAGCCATACTTACTCAATGACTTTCAATGGATTCTGTGTATTTGATTATCTTGCCCAGTTTTTAAATAGCACATTATTCAATTACTAACACATCCGTTTGCCAAAGTTCTCACCTCATTATTATTAATTTGTACCTATAAAAATGATATTAACATTTTTACAGATTTCTTTATGTAAGAAGTTTGCTTTTTAAACATTGTTTTGAATATATTATTCTTATATTACATCTTATTCTCCTGTACATCTGATTTAATATATATCAATATAATAAATGTAACATTATTAGGAACTAACCAATTTTTAAGAGTTTATATTAATATAGGTCATATAATTTGTATAAAGATTTTTATTAGAAATCTTTTCTGATTGTCACAAATATTTGGTAATGTAACTGATGTATTAAGAATTTTCCAATAATATTGTTTTTGTTTTCGTGATAAAATAGCAAATATGGATCCTGATTTGTATAATATTATAAATTGATTTTATTCAATATTTATTTATTGGATTTTTTATTAAACTAAATTAGAGCGTAAAACTATATTAATTAATTCTTTAATTTTCTAATAATAAATTTATTAAATTCCCTACATATATATATATACATATATATATATAAAAAGATAGATCATCGGATATGTTCATATACTTATTAAGGTTCCGCATTTTACAATATTTGCATATGCTGCGCTGTGTGCTTACTCATATACATATCTATGTGTGTGTATGTGTGTGAGTGTGCGTGTGTGTATGCAAGTCATGTATTTGGGGCTGGCACTCACACCAATACACAGCCGTTTGGGGGCCTCCACCAATTGAAACAAACCAAATGCAAAGTCGTCTCTCCCACAACACATTGAAAGACCGAGAACAGGTTTTACTTATATTGTGAGTGTGTGCGACAGCTGCCGGAGACAAGGAGGAAGAGGGACACGGAGACGAAGCGGGAGAGGGAGATGGAGCGGGAGCGGGAGCTATCTCTGCTCTCAGCTCGATACTTTTTTATTGTAAAATACTCGGCGAGAAAGAATATTAAATAAGTCTGTTTCATTTCGATTTGAAAGAACTTGCCGCACGTTGCCTGTTGCTCTGTTGCTCTGTGGCTGAGATCGGTGCTTGGAGTTGAGCACACTTGCCCCAGAATGAGACCTGCGTTCGTTCCGCTTTGCTGGGCAGCTGACAGTGCGCTCTCTATCTCTATCTCTCTCCCTCTCTCTCTCTCTCTCTCTCTCTATCGCTCCCTGTATCTCTCTCTCTGGGGTCGTAGCTGGTGCTCAGCTTCAAGTTGGGCTAAGACTGCGCAAAAGGTTTTGCTCGTGCGCTTTTTGGCCTTATGCATTCGACTGCGACTCGAGATACTCGACAAACTGTGTAAGTCGCTGCCCGGAGATCTCAGTTCAGTTCACAGAGCACCACTGGCTGGGAGAGAGTGAGAACAGCAACAGCAACAGCAACAGCAAGAGCAGCAGCAGCACACTAAACACTGAACAGTGAAGTTCGCCAGTTGTTCGCCAGTTGTTCGCCAGTTGTTAGTTGCCAGTTTGGCAGTTGTCAGTTAGTTAGCTTGCGGTTTGTCATCGGCGTGGTTCATGTGTCTCTCCTGACCGCTTTTTTTTGGCCTAGCCAAATCTCTCATCTCCGGCAGCAGCTGCGGCTGTTGCGCGTTGCGCTGATAATCATAAATATCTACATACTAGTGCAGCGCGTATATCTGTGTGTGTGAATCTGTATCTATAGCTGTTGCTATACTAGTAGTATATAGTAGGTCCGTTTTATATGCCAATGCGTTGTGTTGTACATTTTCCCAAGTGTATTGTAAACTTGTGAGCCAAAGGCAGCAGCAGCAGCAGCAGCAGCGGCAGCAGCAGCAACAACAACAACAACAACAACGGCGACGGCAAGCCGCTCTCGGTTTTGTTTTTGTGAAATGTTGAAGCCCTTGATTTTAAGCACCAGATACGTTCATTAGTCGTCGCAAGACTTTTCGTGATCGTAAGCGCGTTTCGCCAACCTCTTGATATTGGCTAACGTGGGATCGCAGAACCAACTGCCAACGGTAAAAAAAAACAAACAACAATAACTGTAAATAAAATTATACAATAAAAGGAAAAATCCTCAAGCAAAAGAAATAAATAATAATAATGCGTGTGTGTGTGTTTGTGTGTGTAAGTGAAAGAGCAAGAGCCTGTTTCTAATAAAAAAAAGTGCCGAATTGTGTTAAATTGATATGTGAAAAATGTATAATTTAAGCAAAAAGTAAAATCATTGCAAAATCCAAGTGCTTAATGTGGGTTAGGGCTTAAACTAGCACAAATTAAAATACAACATACACCCGCACAACAAATAGACACAAATTCACACATGCCAGTTAAAAGACAACAGCAACAACAACAACAACAACAATAACGAATGAGCAAATTTATTGTTGGTAGTTGGTACTCTGGGCCAAATGGTACCACGGCCAGCAGTCGCTTAGGGAAAAAAGCTAACGGAATAATGCAACATTAAGCAAAATGCTGCTGGCCCTGCTAAAGCTAAAGCAAAGCACAAACCACCACCGCCACCACCACCTCCACCATCAACAACAACAACAACAACAGCGAGAACCACAACAACAACAACAACAACAACCTGCAACCATCGTCGTCGTCGTCGTCGTCGTCGTCGTCATCGTCATCGCAGTCACCGTTACCACGAAACGTAGCCGTTGCTGTATAGCTGGTGTATAGCCGTATAAAATGGAACCCTCATATGATCACGAACATCCACATCATCTGCTAACAAATTACAAGTAATATTTACATTTTTCCCATGCAAAAAAAAAACACTACAAAAACAACAACACACTTTTTTTTTCGCTGTTTAATTATATCCAACCGTAGCGAAGATACATATCTTCCAAGATAATAACCATAATGAAAAATGGAAAAATGCACTGGTAGTGGTGAAGAAATTCTCTAGATGTCTCGTATATGTCGCTGGCTCTCCCATATATACATACATATATACATTTATATATGTATACATGTATATATATATCTATATATATATATATATATATATAAATGTATATATGTATAAAAGTTAAAGCACAAACTATGTCTATGACGGGGGGCATTTCAAGACTTAGTCACACATACAAAGCTAGAGATGGAGATACGAAAAAAATCACAACACGACAGCTACAGCAACGGGAAGGGGATGTTTAAGTATATATATTATATATATATATACGAAAGTTAGCTTAGATTTTGTTTATGCTTAAGGAGATCCGCTTCCAGCTCCCCAATGGCAGATACATCTACTTAAAGCACTTGCACTTGTATGCGTGTGTCCGCTTTTTCGTTTCACTGTGTGCGTTCTGTGTGAATATGTAAATAGATAGTTAGAATAGAACGATCGTCTTGGTTGGCTCTCAAAAACTCAAGCTTCAGACTCGGACTCGGAATTGGTCAAGTGGAAAGTAAACCAAGAGCACAACGCGTCCGAGCCGTCCGTGTGGTCAGCAAGAAAGTCGAAAAGTATGAGAAAAGAAAAAATAACCCCAGAGGGCAACATAAAATATATAAAATAAACATTGTATATAAGTTGTGGAGAGGTCACCATGCGGTTTCGCTCATTAAAATGATTTAGTTTTGATCTAAGCTCCCCGATAGCTCTGTTAGATATTTACATAGACAAACATTTAACCAACTAACCTTAAGTAGCATCCGGTTACGATTTGAATTCATATTTCTTTTATAAATGGAATATGGAATATATTAAAAACCCTTTAAGACTTCTTCGTATTTTTGTACCACACAAAAAAGATCGAAATATTTTTGCGCAAGTCTGTCTCACATTTTGTCACAAAATTGGGAATTTGATGATCTTTTTTGTGTTCAGCTAGTCGTCATCCTGTGAAAGATGACAAATGCGATGGCGACACGGTTTCGGGTTTGGTTTTTATGTTGCTCTATTAATCAATCCACCAAATACGCAGACACATCAATTTAACCAAGTTTCAAACTGGCCAACTCGAGTATCCATCGCAATTGATTTGCATTTTCTACAAGTCTTTCAAGTTTAGCGCTTTAAGATATATTTTTCCTATTCATATAAAAGATTAATATAAAAAATTACCTTTTATTAAATTGTAATGCTTCCTGCTAACAGGAATATAAATCAGATGTTGACAAGATAATTAATGTCTAAGCTAATAAGTTATATATACCCCCTTTATTATCATTATTTATACGCCAGTTAACTTAAATTAATATTTTAGTCCGTATTAACAACGTGTTGATATGTTTTAAGATAATTAAACCGATTTAATTGAAGAAATAATACTTGCTATGAACTTGTCGTAGGTGTAAAAATTCTTATTAATAATGATATAATGAAAGTTTTTATCAAACTTGTTGGATTCTGAATTAAGTACAAACACCGAAATGATGTGATTTCATTATAAGCAGTAACCAACATCCATAGTTTAAGTATATTTAAGACCATTTATATAATACAAAAATTTGGATTTTAGGATTATAAACTCATATAATAGATTTCAGCATAAGATGCTTTCAAGTGCTTTCTGAATTAGCAATTAAATACAATTAAATAGGATTATTATCAACTAATTGGAAGGGAAAGCTGAGAACATTTTGTCAAATAAAGCTACACAAATTTTGGAAGCGCTTTAAAGCAAACTATTTGAATAAATATTTGATACTAAAGGGTTAAATAATAATTAATACAGCTTTATGTTTCTATACATAGTTATAGATTGTATTGTATATTTATCTGCACTGGCACTTACCCTGCCTGCCAAACTAAGCGAGGGAGTTGTTTTGTATGTGCGTGATAAAATCCATTACATTTCAGTACATTTTTCTTGGGTCTGTCTTTTTTCATGCTCTTAAAATGGCTTTTGTGTGTGAGAACTGGGTCTTGCGTTGTTTCTTTGAGGACGGTTGTAAGCCTCATTAGCCGAACTCATTCGCAGCAGCGTTTCGGCCTCGGTTTTTATTTATTTATTATTTTTTTTTGTTTTTTTTTCTGTTATGGTGTGCGCTCTCGTGCATTGGAATATGATCGGTTGGGCCCTAAAGAGACACACCGGAGAGAACTGCAGCACCAAATGCTTGGCTTCATTAGTTTAATTATATACGGAGTTATGTGTAGGAATCTTATCCATGTGTATATATGTAATGGCAACGCAAATATAAGCAGATCAGAGCTGAGGGCACTTATCTCGGTCGTCTCTTGCTCTCGCTCTGCGTCTCCCTCTCTCTCTCTCTCTCTCTCGCCCTCTTGCTCTCTTTTTCTTTATGGTGGCCTCTCATTCGACAGTCAAGAAATTGCCACAGGTAGCTGCGTTTACCTTTTCTTGTTGTTGGTTCATTAAAGCGAACGCGCTAAGATGGCGGTTACCCGGGCCGGATGCTGAAGCTGTTTATGCTTATTGGTCAACAACAACCAGCATCTACATACAAATACAAATACAAAAACACACAGATACAGATACATATACAGATATTGAGACACGCACATGCTTATGCATATGTATGCGTATCGACTGCGTCGTTAAGTTATTCCAGTACATCACACCTGGGCCTCAGTCGCCTTGGCACCACAACAACAACAATAACAACAACAGCACACAGCCAACCAACAGCAGAGGCAACAACACACAGCAGCCAACACTGAGGTCTTGGCCTGGCCCGTTCCGTCCCTGGGGCCAGACTGGTTTTTATGTTGTTGTTGTAGAGGCAACGTGAAATGAGTTGGAAACAAATGTATTCGGGTTTTGGGGCGCCTGGCACCATCAGCCAATAGACTGCAAATGGAGCAAAGCAGATGCTGCATCTTATGCAGGCCACACCCACTCTGTGGGCATCGCAGAAAAACCAAAATGGCTTTTATTACCACAAGCTTACAACAACCATATTCAGCTCAATATGGCCGGCAATGCTGCGATGTGTTTTAATTAATGCCACCCGAAAATGCGTAAAGCAAGCTAATACGTGAATAAAGTTAGTGGAACGGAGGGAATATATCTTCTATTAGTAGAAAAATGCTAAATAATATATTTTCCGTTAGTAGAAAAATGATAAATAATGCTTATTGACATACATCCATATGTAATCTAATCACATATAATAAAAAAATGTAAAAATTATAACTAGGATATGTAGTTCAAAAAGTTGCGTACAATCCGAAGAAGCTAGGAATGTTGTGAATATTAAAATATTAGAATTGGTTCCCTAAAATCGGAAATGTAATTTAGTGATTTGACAGCAACCGCTCTGATTCCAGAATAGCCAAGTTCAAAATTATATAAGTCTTTTGAATGTTGGTAAAAAGAATACAGCTGTTTAGATAGTTTATTTTGTTACAGATTTGAAATTTACATGGGAAAAACTGTGCCGTATTTGACATACATAGATAGATATAATCCATAAGTTTAAATAAAAAAAATTTGAATCTAACTGGAGTCTAAATAATCTAAGAATCCATCGAAATATGCCCGGCTAATGTAATCAGTATAAAGATATTTTATAAAAATATTTACGTAAAATGTTTAATCTTATTTTAAACAATACTTGGATCTTGATAGATGAGACTTGGATAGGTTTCTTGGGCAAGATTTTAAAGCATTTGTGTTTATAACGTGGCCAGAAGCTTAACATAATATTTTAATTATATAAAGCCTAGAAAAAAGCTAAAAAGCCTAGTAGTAAGTTCAATGAATAAACATATTATATTAGCATATAATATACATATCATGTGGTATTAAAATGTAAGACTATCCAAAATCGCAGCAAAGATGTTAAATGTAATAAGAGATGTAATATGGCAGTTCACTCTTGTGATTTCGTATAACAAAGTCAAAGTTAAGTTCACACGTGCCAGATATCTGACAAAATATATGTGTGTTTGGTTCCGTAGTCTAAGAATTTTCTTCAGACTTGAAAGCAAATGCTTTGGAGATATTTGGAACGTGTGAACTAAGTACGACAAGTTCACATATATAGGAATGAACTTTACTTACTTTCGCTCGATGCGCTTGTTGGACAAGTTAACATAATAACTATGCAGATTTTAAACATTGTATTATCTGATCATCCGACTCATAATTAACACCGAATATTTAAAACACGGTTAAAAAAAACGGCAACAAAACGACGCGGACTTTTTTTTTTTTTTTGTTGCAAGCAAATCCGATTCGGATGAGAATAGGGATGGGAATAGGGGAATGAGTTGTGGCGGGGAGGAATAAGACTTAAAAGGCTGTCTTCGCGCAGCGACACATGAATCACAATATGCTAAAGGGCTGACACTCTCTCCCCCAGATCAATGCGGCTTCTGAATGAAGTTTTTCGGGCTTGTTAAGGCCCAGAGCCAAAGTTGCCTACTTTGCGGCAGCCGCAAGTTGCCAAGCTGTGAGTTAGCCAAGTTAGCAGCAGCAGCAGCAGCAGCAGCAGCAGCAGCATGTTGCCGGCGCAGTTGAAGCCACCAGCAGAGTCGCCCCGTTGCGGTTGTCGTAAACAAAACGTTGCCACAGTCCACAGTCCGCAAAGTCAGCGCGGACGTTCAGTACTTGGACAGCAGACAGCAGACAGTGGACGGTGGACGGTGGACGGTGGACAGTGGACAGTGGACGGCAGACAGTGAACAGGGAGATAGAGAGACAGGGCACATAAAGGAGGCACAACGAGTGGAAAGCAGACAAACAGACAGTGGTGGACAGAGGACCGCAATGTGGAATATGTGGCATTTTGCAAAGATGTTGACATTTTGCGCGCATAAAAATGCCAACTTACCGGCCACTGTATGTGTCCTATTTTAAAATCAGGGCCATGGCTAAGAGACGCTGCTCGGACCGGTGGCTAAGCCCAAAGCCAAAGCCAAAGCCAAAGCTAAAGCCGCATCGTCGTGGATCGTGAGCGCGCGCTTAGGATAAAAAGCAAAGCGAACCAAGGCAAGACCCAAGTCAGAACCCAGAGACCAGTTGGACAGGCGTACAGATCCGGACGGCATAATTTTGTGTGCCTCGGTAAAGTATTTAGCAGCAGCAGCAGCAGCAGCCGCAACCGCAACCGAATATCAAAAACGTAACGATGTCACCAGGAACCCTCAATAAATTATCCAGTTGATGCTGTGTATCTATAGCTGCAGCCTGGGGCTAGGTCTCTGTTTGGTTTTTGGGCCTTAACTTTGTCGAGTTGTGTCGGCTCGAATGCTCTTTTGGCCAAAGAAAGCATGAAACTAGAGCGCCTAGTTGCGCCAAGGTAGCCCCTGGCTGGCATCGCCTATGGTTGCAGCTAACAATTAGGCCGAGCTCATGTTAGCTCAGTTTCGCCAAGTTGGTAGGCAAAAGAGCCAGACAGTCAGCCAGCAAAGACAATAGACCAAAAGTGTAGTGGGCAGCAATAAATTCAAACGGTAACAAATCGAGCCAGGGGCCAAAAGACACGCACACACACACACACACACACTGAGACTCAAGCGAATCGAGACAGGAGTCGGATGTTGAAAGTCCAGGGCGTCCAGGCGTCCGGGCGTCCGGGCGTCGGGGGTTCTCCCTTAGGGAGCGAGTCTCAGGGCTGAAGCATTGGTAATATTTAAACTTGTCTCGTTTGGCTGCTGCGGCTGCTGCGGCTGCTGCTGCTTGAATTCCTGGAAGCCGAATTACTTTGAAATGTGTCGATATGTCGCAACTTTTAAAAGTTATGCATAAAGGTCTGGGGGCCCAGCTCCTGCTCCAGCTCCAGCTCCAGCTCCAGCTTCATCTTCAGCTTCAACTACAGCTTCTTTGCTTACCCTGCAACCTGGCGGCCTCCTTTGATAATACAATAGCTGCACGCGCCCAATTTACATTTATGTCCACTGACATTAAGGAGCGCAAACGTTGCCGGGCAGCCTTCGAGCTTGTGGACCTGGTCCAGTTTCCAGCCCTTCGTTTCCCCCTTCTCTCTTCTTGTTGGCCATTCTCTCTGTGCTCGTTGGTGTCTGCTATGAACGCAAAGTTTTTTACCTTTGTTTTCGTTTTCGCTTTTTTCTTATTTTATTCTGCGTGCCAGCAAACGTGAAAATTGTCAACGTATTTAGCGGCGATTTTAAATATCATTATAAGGCCAGCATTGCCGACATTTCTTGTACGTAATTTTTAACAGTAGCTCATAAAAACAATGAGAAACATGCTTCAGCGATTTTATCTCTAATTAGGATTTGCACAGCTTTAACAGGCAACACCTTAACATCGAATGAGTTTGTAAATGTTATGTTTAATATCGAAGAATTCAATTCTCAAACTACCAAAACGTTTTAAGAACTTATTCTGTCTTATATGGGTTTTTTTTATTGCCATGATTTCTTTTACGAAATAACTTAATACCAAATTTTCTACTCTGTGAAATTGGTGAAATAATCTTTATTTAATGTATGCAGGCTAGTACTTAAAATCTCATAACTTAAGTTTGTTGAATGCATATTAGATTAATAAAAATATACATCGACACAAAGCTGATGTGTTTGCCAAAATTAATATCATAAATAACATTCATGATTGCCAAAAATATATGCCATATCTCTTGGTTTTCAATTCATCACATATTTATGGCTTATGAAAATAAAATTTAAATTTATTTATTCTCTTTGAATCCTTTCAAAAGAAATATTGTTAAGTTTATTGTTAGTCTTTCTTTAAGTTGTTATAAATGGAACCAAAATATTTCAAATCCCTATTAATAGTTAGTTAAGGAACTGACTATGCCTGAACTCTGATTGATATATACCTCTCTTATAGAATTAGAGATCTCTCTTAAGGGGTATAAACATGAGCATACTACAAGTACAGTTCATATATATCTTTTTGCCCTTTGATTGAAAGGACACATTAATTCAGTGGAGTATTAAAGCACAGATTTAATTAGTTTTTTTTTTTAATTTACGTTAGACTTAAAGAAATACTTGAAAAACCAAATATAAATTTAAGACCGATTATCTACCCTAAATCTTAGATTATCCTTTATATTAGTATTTTCTCTGATATTAATTCTTCAACTTTCTAATTTCCATTTTATTGCACTTAACATTTTAGTGCTAAGAAGTATCCACTTGTGTCCCGTACACCGGAATATAGCCACTCGACCGTTGGTAGCGATTATCCGGAGCATGTTGGCTACTTGGCATCGGATGGTCGACTGCTGCACGAGAGTCCCAGCGATAGCATCTACCATGTGAGGCAGGGCAGCGAGCACTCCTCGCCCAGTCTACACTCACCAGCCATACAGAGCGCCGGCTACGAGAATGAGCACTCCATGAACGAAGCGGCGCTCTCTGTGCACAGTCACAGCCACTCTCCGATGGTGTCCAGTGCGTATAGTGTGGGCGGAGGCGGAGGCGGTGCCTCATTGATCAGCAGCAATATACCACTCCTGGGTGGAGGGGGAGGCGGCACATCAATGCTGAATAAGTTCTTATCACATCCGCATGCAAGTATGATTGTTGGTGGCCAGGATGAGTGTGGAGTGGGAGTGGGCGGGGCATCGCATTCACCCATTGAGCCGGCGTCGATGTGGAGCTATGACTACAAGGGTGACATATGTGCACCGAATTGTGGCTATCTGGACCGGCACAAGGCCATGCCCAGCGATTTGAAGTACAGACCCGGACCAGGTAATCAGTCAGTAAAAAGTGCCAAAGAGTCGCGCATTCGCCGGCCAATGAATGCGTTCATGGTGTGGGCCAAAATCGAGCGCAAGAAGCTGGCCGACGAGAATCCTGACCTGCATAATGCCGATCTCAGCAAAATGTTGGGTAAGTTATTACTCCTACTTAGTATTTTAGATAGTTCCAACTAATCCTCCTCTTAACAGGCAAAAAGTGGCGCTCCTTGACGCCGCAGGATCGGCGTCCGTATGTTGAGGAGGCGGAACGCCTGCGTGTCATACACATGACAGAGCATCCGAACTACAAATACAGACCCCGTCGGCGAAAGCAATCCAAACTGCGCGCCATTTCATCACAGCCGGGCAAGGAGCCGTCGGGTGAGATAACAACGTCCCAAACCGTTGCAGCGATGGCAGCGTCTAAGACAACGCCCAAGTTGTCAACGCCGCCACTGTCTGCAACAGCCACCAGTGGCAGCTATAACACGCCCACCGACGACAGTCGCAACTCGACGCCCCAAAATGTGGGCGGGCTATACGAGCAGCCGTTGAAGCCGAGCTTCTCGCCGAGCTCCGTGGACTGTTACAGCAATGCGGATAGCACGGATCAGATTGAGAGTTTAGCTGCCAATTGCAATGAATCCTCGCCGGTCACAACAAATCCCAGCTTCGACAGCTCCCTGCTGCTCAAGAAGCTAACGAAGCCAGCGACGGCGGCGCAAAGCCGGGCCAGCAAGCAGCGCAGCGAGAAGCTCGCCAAGTCGGACGAGAAGTCAAAATCACAACAACAACAACAGCAGCAGCAGCAGCAATCAAGTCTATATGCAACATATCCGCTGGCCAGCTCTGTGGCAGTTGTTGCAGCACGCGGCATGTATGTGACGTGCAACAATCGTGGTCTCCTCGATCATGGGCACTCCGTCAAGGGCACGTTCTATCCGCCCGTGTCTAGTGCCAACGATGACGATGCCACCATCTCAATGCGTAGCAGCAGCTCACTGCAGCATCAACAGCAGCAACAGCAACAGCAGCAACAACAGCAACAGCAACAACAGCAGCAACAACAGCAGCAACAACAGCAACAACATTGCAACAGCAGCGCCAGCATGTCCACTGCGACAGTCACGTCGAGTGCAGCTCCAGGCTCCAGCTATACGGTAGCCATGGCTGACAGCAACTGCAGCAATGATTATCTATCCAATGCATATGGCATGCAATATGAGGATTTTCTGCGCTATCAGAGCAACGAGCAGTTGGACTACGATCAGCTGAAGGAGACATCGGATAATAATGGTACTCAGAAGTGTACCAAATATCCGGACACCAATCAGAATTACGATGACTACGAGGCGGAGGCCTATAATAATGCCATGTTGATAACGGCGGCACCACCACCGCCACTAACAGCACCACCTACTGGCGCCACCAGTTACTACACTCAGTTGCCCTACTCTACCGGTTTGGCGGCTGCCTTTCCCCTGCAGCTAGCCGTACCGTTCCAGCAAACATCAGCGCCAGGCGGTGCCTATGCACAGCCCATGCAGAGCAGCTACCTCCACTATGGCAACTACTATGAGGCCAATGGAGCGAGTGCACAGTTGCTGCCACAGCAGACAGCAACCGCACCACCACCACCACTACCACCACCACCAACTGCAGAGACAGCCATGCAGCAGCATCATCATCCCCACGCCCACGCCCACGCCCATGCTCATTCCCATCCACATCATCATCATCATCACTTTGCCGCAGCGGGCAATTCCGCACCGGGTATGGTGGGCGTGGGGGTGGGCGTGGGCGTTGGCGAAATGCTCTTCGAGCAGCAGCACCAGCAGCAGCAACAGCGCAAGGATGATGAGATTAGCAATATTTTGGCGGGAGTACGCAAAACCTGTTACAGCAATTGACAGCAATTGACAGCAATGGCATCGATTAAGAAATCCTTTCTGGGATTGTCTCGCATATGGCGCATTCTCTTAAAATTTGTTATATTTGAAAATGTAGACATTAGTAGCGCTTGGTTTAGGTACGCATAAGTATTGACCCTACCCTCCTACCCCCCTCCCCCAGCCTCTATCTCATCCTCCTCCTGCATCTCTTTACAAATTGTACTATATATAGAGTTTTTATTATTATGTATATCAAATATGAAATATGTTCAACTTAAGCTAGCTTGCATTGAAATAAAATGAAATTTGCGATGATATTTAATGGTATTATTTATATTACAAATATTAGTTATTAATCTACATGAAAACCCCTAATAAAAATAAGGCATTGATTTAGCAAATCGGTTCAGATTCGACAAAGTTATTAAGTTGCAAAATTTGGAATCGTTTCCAAATGGATTTGTTGAAATAAAATTATAACATGAATTTTGACAACAACAACAATTTTGGAAATCGATTAAATTCTTTTGTATTCATGGAAATGTTAAAAATTCCAAACCATCTCCAAATGCGAAGAGCTTTAAGGAGAACTCAAGATTATAACTCGATTAAAAAACAATCCAATAAGATTCGAGCTTAATTTTTAAGCATAATGAATACCAATGATTTTTGCCTGGTGTGTGGAAGATAAGTTTGACAGTTGTAACCATATGACACCTGACACCCATGGCCAACCAATACACACATACACAGCATCCGCCAGCTGGCGACTGCGCACTGTTCCACGGGATGAGAGATTGAAAGTGAAAAAAGAAGAAGAAAATAATTTTCTTTTCTTGCTGCTGTGCTGAAGGGCTGAAGGATTTCCGTTAAACGTTACATAAAAATTTCAATTATTCAATATAATTTTCTAAATAATTCCACATTTCGTCGGGCTGTACGAAAAGAGATGCTGCTATTGAAGCTATAGTTCCAGTTCCAGTTAAGCTAAGTGAGCAGAAATGTGTAAAGTTTTGATAAAAGCATTTGCATAGAGCGCCATTTATGTGCTGCCTACAAAAATTTGTTAATAGAAAATTCACACACATACAAATATCACACGAAAATTAAGGTTTTTAGTTAAATAGTTAGTAATGTTGCCTAATTTAAGTTTGTAAATGTGAATAATTGGAAATCAACAGCCGTAATTCGACAACATTTCAACATTCAGTAAAATCGATAAGCTTCAGCATCCGTACAAATTCGCACTACAACTTGATAGACAAAAGGGGCCGTCGTCATTCACCCAACACCAACACCACCACCACCACCGCCATTCGCATTAGCCACCCACCCACCTAACAGAGCTAGCTCTCTCGCTCACTCGCTCTGTGTGTAATCGCCAACAACAACAACAACAACAACAGCAACAACATGTCATTCATAACGAAATTGAAAGCAACGCCATTGCCACCAATCAGGAATATACTCAATGTGGCCATGCAAACGGCCAGACAACAAATTCCAGAGCGCAAGGATTATCAACAACCAACCGGCACAAGTGGCAATCCCCAGCAGAACTTTGCTCACGCTCAAGGTCACGGCATGTTTCCACCAGGAGGCGATGCTGGCGCTGGCACTGGCACTGGCACTGGCGATGGCACCGAACCACCCACAGAGATGAACTCGAATCCCTTTCGAAATGCGGCCAGTTGGTCCAATGAGGATGCTGCTGAGGGGGACTACAAAAACGAATACCAGAGCACATCCTTTGTGGGCAATGAATACGATGGCAGATATCAGCAAACCGATGGATTCAGGTACGTAGCACACAGTTGCACAAATTCCACACAATGATGCAGTTGCTCATTTGTTGTGTCTTCTCTCAATTTTGTAGGCAAAGCAGCATTGCCTCGGATGCCAGCTCGTTTGTGTGCGAGGGTGAGGGTGGCGGCGGCTCCAAGATCGATGAGTTCCAAGCGGCGTGGAATGTGACAAATGCGATTCAAGGCATGTTCATCGTATCGCTGCCATTTGCTGTTCTACACGGCGGATACTGGGCCATTATTGCCATGGTGGGCATTGCGCACATTTGCTGCTACACGGGCAAAGTGCTGGTGCAGTGCCTCTACGAACCGGACCCGGCCACTGGTCAGATGGTGCGTGTACGCGATAGTTATGTGGCCATTGCCAAAGTGTGTTTCGGTGCCAAGCTGGGTGCCCGGGCCGTCAGCATTGCCCAGCTAATTGAGCTGCTGATGACGTGCATCCTGTATGTGGTCGTCTGTGGGGATCTGTTGGCTGGCACATATCCGCAAGGATCGTTTGATTCACGCTCCTGGATGCTGTTCATTGGCATCTTTTTGCTGCCCATGGGTTTCCTCAAGTCACTGAAAATGGTATCGACGCTATCATTCTGGTGCACGATGTCACACATTGTGATAAATGCGGTGATTTTGGGCTATTGCCTGCTACAAATTGGGGATTGGGGCTGGTCGAAGGTACGCTGGAGCATTGACATGGAGAATTTTCCAATTTCGCTGGGCGTCATTGTCTTCTCGTACACATCGCAGATATTTTTGCCCACCCTCGAGGGCAACATGATTGATCGCTCCAAGTTTAACTGGATGTTGGACTGGTCCCATATAGCCGCTGCTGCATTCAAGGCCGGATTCGGTTACATCTGTTTTCTAACCTTCCAGAACGATACGCAGCAGGTGATAACCAATAATTTGCATTCACAGGGCTTTAAGGGCATGGTCAACTTCTTCCTGGTCATCAAGGCCATTCTCAGCTATCCATTGCCATACTACGCTGCCTGCGAGCTGCTCGAACGTAATTTCTTTCGTGGCCCGCCAAAGACCAAATTTCCGACCATCTGGAATCTGGATGGTGAGCTAAAAGTCTGGGGATTGGCATTCCGAGTGGGCATTATAGTATCCACAGTACTTATGGCCATATTCATTCCCCACTTTTCGATACTGATGGGCTTTATTGGCAGCTTTACGGGTACTATGCTGAGTTTTATTTGGCCCTGTTATTTTCACATAAAAATCAAGGGTCATCTGCTCGATCAGAAGGAAATAGCTAAAGACTACCTCATTATAGGGCTAGGTGTGCTCTTCGGCGTTATTGGCATCTATGATTCTGGCAATGCCTTAATCAATGCATTCGAGATCGGTCTTCCATTTTAAACGGTATTATTACGATTGTTACAAAACTATTTATAGATTTGTTTACGAAAGCACTAATCAAACTGGGTAACACGCAAGTATGCCTAGGTATATATTTGTTGGGTTTTATGGTCTGCATTTTTGGCAATACATCCACAAGTCTTCCAAACTATATAGTTAATATTGTATTTAATGCCAAAGATGCAGTCTATGATGATATATATATGAATGAAAACGAAACAATAAACTTAGTCTATAAGAAATGAAACGCAAGTCTTCCAAAACAAGCGAACAAATGTCTTCCAAACATGAAATATGAAACTCCTAAGCTAATTTAAGTAACGAGTAATTAAAGAGATTATTGATATTTACTGTATGAGCGCATATTATATATATATATACACAAATATATGTATATATATACATATATATATAGAGGGAAAAACTTCTAAAATGAAAACAATAAACCATTATACAAATTGAAATGTATGTAAATCTATTAACGTATAGATAGAACTCATTGATTATTTATATACCAGCGTATAGTATATATACATATAGTTGAATGCGTTTTTTTAAACGATATTAATTATACAGTTGCTGTACTTATACATACGATAATAGCCTTTAAAAACGACACTAGCATCTTTTAAAAATTCTCAATAAAAAAAAACCATCATCTCACGTTGAATAAGCACTCGTATTTAATACTATTTTATAAGAAAAAATCAGTTAGGGTTTCTTTTGTTTTTTAAAAATGATATGCATTTATTGGTTAATCTTATTAATATTGTTGGTTTTTCGTTTAGGTAAGTAGATATTGTATAAAAAATATTGTCATGGAATCTTAGGCACTATGTGATATGATATGAAGACAAGACACGACAAGAAAAAAAGAAACGTACAAAAATACGATTTTATATGTTAGTTGGAGGATTTATAAAATTTATGATCGTGTGTACTTCTGGTATGTTGGAATGCACCTTGCTTAATCTTATGCACAGCACACGTTGTTGCTGGGGCAGTTATATATTCGCTCTTGTAGAGACTGGAACCGGTAAACTTATCGTTGCCCAGACTGATCGACGATTGATTGCCGCGACGAGCGGTCATACAACGTTCGTTCTGGCCATGGACATTGTGGGAAGAGGAGGAGAAATCGATGCCACTCGACAAATGTTGGCTACCACTGCCACCACGATGACGCGTCATGTGGCGCTCGCTCTGCGATTGGGATTGTGAATGGGATGGGAAATCGATGCCACCAGACACATAGGTGCGTGTAACCGTAGACCTATCTAGATTCGATCTATTGGCATTATTGGCGGTGTCAGTGCCACCCGAAATAATGCGCGACATGGATGAAGTAGATGAAGAGGTTTTCACTTGAAGGTCCTTATTTTCCTTGTGGATGCTGCAACTGCGACGCTCCGTGGAATAACCTGCGCTCAAGTCCGATTCCCGATTCTGGCGATGAATGCTGCTGTAACTCTGGCGATCATTCGAATGAGCACTGGTGCTCGATGGCTGCTCGTGTAGATTGAGGATACTCTTGCGTTGCATCTTGCCAGTTGATGTTAGGCTACTGTTGACAGCATTTGAGTCATTTGAAACATTCTTGCGATGGAATATGGTGTTGGACACATCCGCTTCCGATGAAAACTCGCTCTTCCTGTGATGGAAATGCTTGGATGAGCTCATTTGGGAAGTGGAGCTGCCTGTCACATTGCTTGAATTGGTTTGCATTGAACTACCACCGACCACACGAGATGTTGTACTGCCGGCAGACGCATCACGATCGATCACGGTACGCCCACCGACCACACGAGATGTTGAACTGCCATTAGTCACATTATCGGTCGTTGAACGACCATGAGATGTTGAATCACCGTTGACCTTACTGGTAACTGTACTGCTTGAGACAATATTGGATGTTGAGCCACCCGATCCCGTCACATTGTTAGTTACGGTGCCATTTTGATTCCTTCTGGTTGTGGTGGAGGTCTGCAGAGCTCTGCTGTCATCTGTTGAACCTCTTATCTGTTCAGTGTTTATAGCAGTCCTTTCCACCACATTGAGATTTCTTTGCATAGATGTTGATTCCTTATGTATGTTTTTAGTGTTTTCGATGTTTGTAGTCGTCGTATTTTTGGATACATTTTCAATAACATTTATCTTAGCTGGTCGTTTCACATATTCCGTTTCCGGCTCCTTTTTAGTCCGACCACCGACAACTGTCGTCACCTTTTTCGTTGAAACAATTATTAAGCCATCGACTGGATTTTGGCTATTAGAATCCACTTGGTTAATTGCGTCCTTGCCCGATACAAAGTTCATCTGGTTTGTTGTTTTCAGAATTGAAGTATCAGTTCCCAAATTAATGGTCGAGCTATTATGCTTGTATTTTTGTGTACGCTGAACTCTATCGACGGCAGTCTTATTCGTTGTTGTCTGGTAATCATCCTTTCTTGTCACCGTCATGGAACCTTCGAGTTTTAAATTATCCACCGGTCGCTTCACTGGCTCTCTTCTAGCGCTCTGTGTTATCGTAGTGCTGTCTGTTTCGGTTCTATCAGTTCTCTTATAGAATTCACCTTCTGGCTTCAAGTTATCCTTGGGTTTCTTTTGGGTCGGACGTTCCGCTGGTTTAAATTTGGGTTTTTCGGGTGCATAAAATGGTCCTTCGGTCTTCAAGTTATCGCTTGGCTTCACCTGTTCGGGTCGCTTGACATGATGATATTCCTCCTTTTTCGTAAATGTCATTGTACCCTCGGTCTTAAGGTTGTCTTTTCTTATGACAGTCTTAACCTTTTCCGCTGGCTTAAATGATTCCTTTTCTGGAATATACATTTGACCTTCAGGTTTTAAATTGTCAACATATCTCTTTTGTTCTGGACGATCTGCTGGCTGGTATTTGGGCTTTTCTGGAGTATACATA
This sequence comes from Drosophila anomalipes, assembly GCA_035041615.1. NCBI lineage: Eukaryota > Metazoa > Arthropoda > Insecta > Diptera > Drosophilidae > Drosophila > Drosophila anomalipes. Next base: position 4,174,548 of record JAWNKZ010000040.1, read on the forward strand.
ACACCTTCCAGAGGCTTCAGATTATCCTGAGGTTTCTTCTGCTTGGGTCTTTCAACAGGCTTAAAGCCAGGTTTCTCAGGAGTGTAAAACTCACCCTCAGGTTTCAAGTTATCCTCTGGCCTGACTTGAGATGGCCGCTCACCAGGGCGGAACTTCGGCTTCTCTGGGCTATAAAATTCGCCTTCAGGTTTAAGATTATCTATTGGTCTAACCTGTTCAGGGCGAATGACGTATTGATACTCTTTCTTCTCCACAAATGTCATTTCACCTTCAGTTCGCAAGTTATCCTTTCTGATGATCCTTTCATTTTTCTCTGCTGGACGGAAAACTTTCTTTTCAGGGGAAACAAACTCGCCTTCCGGTTTCAGATTGTCGACTGGCTTCTTCTGAACTGGACGCTCTGCTGGTCTAAAGCCTGGTTTATCTGGAGTATAGAATTCACCCTCAGGTCTCAAGTTGTCTTCTGGTCTGACTTGAGATGGACGTTCACCTGGTTGATACTTCTGTTTTTCGGGGCTATAGAATTCACCTTCAGGTTTAAGATTATCTGTTGGCTTAACCTGCTCGGGGCGAACCACATACTGATACTCTTTCTTCTCCACAAATGTCATTTCACCTTCGGTTCGCAAGTTATCCTTTCTGATGATCCTTTCATTTTTCTCTGCTGGGCGGAAAACTTGCTTTTCAGGTGCAACAAACTCCCCTTCAGGCTTCAAATTGTCCACTGGTTTCTTTTGAACTGGACGCTCTGCTGGCCTAAAGCCTGGTTTATCTGGAGTGTAGAATTCACCCTCGGGTCTCAGGTTATCCTCTGGTCTGACTTGAGATGGACGTTCACCAGGTTGATATTTCGGCTTTTCCGGACTGTAGAAGTCCCCTTCAGGCTTCAAGTTGTCTACTGGTTTCTTTTGAACTGGACGCTCTGCTGGCCTAAAGCCTGGTTTATCTGGAGTGTAGAATTCACCCTCGGGTCTCAGGTTATCCTCTGGTCTGACTTGAGATGGACGTTCACCAGGTTGATATTTCGGCTTTTCGGGACTGTAGAAGTCCCCTTCTGGACGCAGATTATCTTCTGGTTTCTTCTGAACTGGACGCTCTGCTGGCCTAAAGCCTGGTTTATCTGGAGTGTAGAATTCACCCTCGGGTCTCAGGTTATCTTCTGGTCTGACTTGAGATGGACGTTCACCAGGTTGATATTTCGGCTTTTCCGGACTGTAGAAGTCCCCTTCAGGCTTCAAGTTGTCTACTGGTTTCTTTTGAACTGGACGCTCTGCTGGCCTAAAGCCTGGTTTATCTGGAGTGTAGAATTCACCCTCGGGCCTCAAGTTGTCTTCTGGTCTGACTTGAGATGGACGTTCACCAGGTTGATACTTCTGTTTTTCGGGGCTATAGAATTCACCTTCAGGTTTAAGATTATCTGTTGGCTTAACCTGCTCGGGGCGAACCACATACTGATACTCTTTCTTCTCCACAAATGTCATTTCACCTTCGGTTCGCAAGTTATCCTTTCTGATGATCCTTTCATTTTTCTCTGCTGGGCGGAAAACTTGCTTTTCAGGTGCAACAAACTCCCCTTCAGGCTTCAAATTGTCCACTGGTTTCTTTTGAACTGGACGCTCTGCTGGCCTAAAGCCTGGTTTATCTGGAGTGTAGAATTCACCCTCGGGTCTCAGGTTATCCTCTGGTCTGACTTGAGATGGACGTTCACCAGGTTGATATTTCGGCTTTTCCGGACTGTAGAAGTCCCCTTCAGGCTTCAAGTTGTCTACTGGTTTCTTTTGAACTGGACGCTCTGCTGGCCTAAAGCCTGGTTTATCTGGAGTGTAGAATTCACCCTCGGGTCTCAGGTTATCTTCTGGTCTGACTTGAGACGGACGTTCACCAGGTTGATATTTCGGCTTTTCGGGACTGTAGAAGTCCCCTTCAGGCTTCAAGTTGTCTACTGGTTTCTTTTGAACTGGACGCTCTGCTGGCCTAAAGCCTGGTTTATCTGGAGTGTAGAATTCACCCTCGGGTCTCAGGTTATCTTCTGGTCTGACTTGAGATGGACGTTCACCAGGTTGATATTTCGGCTTTTCGGGACTGTAGAAGTCTCCTTCTGGACGCAGATTATCTTCTGGTTTCTTTTGAACTGGACGCTCTGCGGGACGATATCCTGGTTTATCTGGAGTGTAGAATTCACCTTCGGGTCTCAGGTTATCTTCTGGTCTGACTTGAGATGGACGTTCACCAGGTTGATACTTCGGCTTTTCGGGACTGTAGAATTTACCTTCAGGTTTAAGATTATCTGTTGGCTTAACCTGCTCGGGGCGAACCACATATTGATACTCTTCCTTCTCCACAAATGTCATTTCACCCTCGGTTCGCAAGTTATCCTTTCTGATGATTCTTTCATTTTTCTCTGCTGGACGGAAAACTTGCTTTTCAGGTGCAACAAACTCCCCTTCAGGCTTCAAGTTGTCTACTGGTTTCTTTTGAACTGGACGCTCTGCTGGCCTAAAGCCTGGTTTATCTGGAGTGTAGAATTCACCCTCGGGTCTCAGGTTATCCTCTGGTCTGACTTGAGATGGACGTTCACCAGGTTGATATTTCGGCTTTTCGGGACTGTAGAAGTCCCCTTCAGGCTTCAAGTTGTCTACTGGTTTCTTTTGAACTGGACGCTCTGCTGGCCTAAAGCCTGGTTTATCTGGAGTGTAGAATTCACCCTCGGGTCTCAGGTTATCTTCTGGTCTGACTTGAGATGGACGTTCACCAGGTTGATACTTTGGCTTTTCGGGACTGTAGAATTTACCTTCAGGTTTAAGATTATCTGTTGGCTTAACCTGCTCGGGGCGAACCACATATTGATACTCTTCCTTCTCCACAAATGTCATTTCACCTTCGGTTCGCAAGTTATCCTTTCTGATGATCCTTTCATTTTTCTCTGCTGGACGGAAAACTTGTTTTTCAGGTGCAACAAACTCCCCTTCGGGCTTCAAATTGTCCACTGGTTTCTTTTGAACTGGACGTTCTGCTGGCCTAAAGCCTGGTTTATCTGGAGTGTAGAATTCACCCTCGGGTCTCAGGTTATCTTCTGGTCTGACTTGAGATGGACGTTCACCAGGTTGATATTTCGGCTTTTCCGGACTGTAGAAGTCCCCTTCAGGCTTCAAGTTGTCTACTGGTTTCTTTTGAACTGGACGCTCTGCTGGCCTAAAGCCTGGTTTATCTGGAGTGTAGAATTCACCCTCGGGCCTCAAGTTGTCTTCTGGTCTGACTTGAGATGGACGTTCACCAGGTTGATACTTCGGCTTTTCGGGACTGTAGAATTTACCTTCAGGTTTAAGATTATCTGTTGGCTTAACCTGCTCAGGGCGAACCACATATTGATACTCTTCCTTCTCCACAAATGTCATTTCACCTTCGGTTCGCAAGTTATCCTTTCTGATGATCCTTTCATTTTTCTCTGCTGGACGGAAAACTTGCTTTTCAGGTGCAACAAACTCCCCTTCGGGCTTCAAATTGTCCACTGGTTTCTTTTGAACTGGACGTTCTGCTGGCGTAAAGCCTGGTTTATCTGGAGTGTAGAATTCACCCTCGGGTCTCAGGTTATCCTCTGGTCTGACTTGAGATGGACGTTCACCAGGTTGATATTTCGGCTTTTCCGGACTGTAGAAGTCCCCTTCAGGCTTCAAGTTGTCTACTGGTTTCTTTTGAACTGGACGCTCTGCTGGCCTAAAGCCTGGCTTATCAGGAGTGTAGAATTCACCCTCGGGTCTCAGGTTGTCTTCTGGTCTGACTTGAGATGGACGTTCACCAGGTTGATACTTCGGCTTTTCGGGACTGTAGAATTTACCTTCAGGTTTAAGATTATCTGTTGGCTTAACCTGCTCGGGGCGAACCACATATTGATACTCTTCCTTCTCCACAAATGTCATTTCACCTTCGGTTCGTAAGTTATCCTTTCTGATGATCCTTTCATTTTTCTCTGCTGGACGGAAAACTTGCTTTTCAGGTGCAACAAACTCCCCTTCAGGCTTCAAGTTATCGACTGGTTTCTTTTGAACTGGACGCTCTGCTGGCCTAAAGCCTGGTTTATCTGGAGTGTAGAATTCACCCTCGGGTCTCAGGTTATCCTCTGGTCTGACTTGAGATGGACGTTCACCAGGTTGATATTTCGGCTTTTCCGGACTGTAGAAGTCCCCTTCAGGCTTCAAGTTGTCTACTGGTTTCTTTTGAACTGGACGCTCTGCTGGCCTAAAGCCTGGTTTATCTGGAGTGTAGAATTCACCCTCGGGTCTCAGGTTGTCTTCTGGTCTGACTTGAGATGGACGTTCACCAGGTTGATACTTCGGCTTTTCGGGACTGTAGAAGTCCCCTTCAGGCTTCAAGTTGTCTACTGGTTTCTTTTGAACTGGACGTTCTGCTGGCCTAAAGCCTGGTTTATCTGGAGTGTAGAATTCACCCTCGGGTCTCAGATTATCCTCTGGTCTGACTTGAGACGGACGTTCACCAGGTTGATATTTCGGCTTTTCGGGACTGTAGAAGTCTCCTTCTGGACGCAGATTATCTTCTGGTTTCTTCTGAACTGGACGCTCTGCTGGCCTAAAGCCTGGTTTATCTGGAGTGTAGAATTCACCCTCGGGTCTCAGGTTATCCTCTGGTCTGACTTGAGATGGACGTTCACCTGGTTGATATTTCGGCTTTTCGGGACTGTAGAAGTCCCCTTCAGGCTTCAAGTTGTCTACTGGTTTCTTTTGAACTGGACGCTCTGCTGGCCTAAAGCCTGGTTTATCTGGAGTGTAGAATTCACCTTCGGGTCTCAGGTTATCTTCTGGTCTGACTTGAGACGGACGTTCACCAGGTTGATACTTCGGCTTTTCGGGACTGTAGAATTCACCTTCAGGTTTGAGATTATCTGTTGGCTTAACCTGCTCGGGGCGAACCACATATTGATACTCTTCCTTCTCCACAAATGTCATTTCACCCTCGGTTCGCAAGTTATCCTTTCTGATGATTCTTTCATTTTTCTCTGCTGGACGGAAAACTTGCTTTTCAGGTGCAACAAACTCCCCTTCAGGCTTCAAGTTATCGACTGGTTTCTTTTGAACTGGACGCTCTGCTGGCCTAAAGCCTGGTTTATCTGGAGTGTAGAATTCACCCTCGGGTCTCAGGTTATCTTCTGGTCTGACTTGAGACGGACGTTCACCAGGTTGATATTTCGGCTTTTCGGGACTGTAGAAGTCCCCTTCAGGCTTCAAGTTGTCTACTGGTTTCTTTTGAACTGGACGCTCTGCTGGCCTAAAGCCTGGTTTATCTGGAGTGTAGAATTCACCCTCGGGTCTCAGGTTATCTTCTGGTCTGACTTGAGATGGACGTTCACCAGGTTGATACTTCGGCTTTTCGGGACTGTAGAAGTCTCCTTCTGGACGCAGATTATCTTCTGGTTTCTTTTGAACTGGACGCTCTGCTGGCCTATAGCCTGGTTTATCTGGAGTGTAGAATTCACCCTCGGGCCTCAAGTTGTCTTCTGGTCTGACTTGAGATGGACGTTCACCTGGTCTATACTTCGGCTTTTCGGGACTGTAGAATTCACCTTCAGGTTTGAGATTATCTGTTGGCTTAACCTGCTCGGGGCGAACCACATATTGATACTCTTCCTTTTCCACAAATGTCATTTCACCTTCGGTTCGCAAGTTATCCTTTCTGATAATCCGTTCATTTTTCTCTGCTGGACGGAAAACTTGCTTTTCAGGTGCAACAAACTCCCCTTCAGGCTTCAAGTTATCGACTGGTTTCTTTTGAACTGGACGCTCTGCTGGCGTAAAGCCTGGTTTATCTGGAGTGTAGAATTCACCCTCGGGTCTCAGGTTATCTTCTGGTCTGACTTGAGACGGACGTTCACCAGGTTGATACTTCGGCTTTTCGGGACTGTAGAAGTCCCCTTCAGGCTTCAAGTTATCGACTGGTTTCTTTTGAACTGGACGCTCTGCTGGCCTAAAGCCTGGTTTATCTGGAGTGTAGAATTCACCCTCGGGTCTCAGGTTATCTTCTGGTCTGATTTGAGATGGACGTTCACCAGGTTGATATTTCGGCTTTTCGGGACTATAGAAGTCTCCTTCTGGACGTAGATTATCTTCTGGTACCTTTTGAACTGGACGTTCTGCGGGACGATATCCTGGTTTATCTGGAGTGTAGAATTCACCCTCGGGTCTCAGGTTATCTTCTGGTCTGACTTGAGATGGACGTTCACCAGGTTGATATTTCGGCTTTTCGGGACTGTAGAAGTCTCCTTCTGGACGCAGATTATCTTCTGGTTTCTTTTGAACTGGACGCTCTGCTGGCCTAAAGCCTGGTTTATCTGGAGTGTAGAATTCACCTTCGGGTCTCAGGTTATCTTCTGGTCTGATTTGAGATGGACGTTCACCAGGTTGATATTTCGGCTTTTCGGGACTATAGAAGTCGCCTTCTGGACGTAGATTATCTTCTGGTACCTTTTGAACTGGACGTTCTGCGGGACGATATCCTGGTTTATCTGGAGTGTAGAATTCACCCTCGGGTCTCAGGTTATCTTCTGGTCTGACTTGAGATGGACGTTCACCTGGTCTATACCTTTGTTTTTCGGGACTGTAGAATTCACCTTCAGGTTTGAGATTATCCGTTGGCTTAACCTGCTCGGGGCGAACCACATATTGGTACTCTTCCTTTTCCACAAATGTCATTTCACCTTCGGTTCGCAAGTTATCCTTTCTGATAATCCGTTCATTTTTCTCTGCTGGACGGAAAACTTGCTTTTCAGGTGCAACAAACTCCCCTTCAGGCTTCAAGTTATCGACTGGTTTCTTTTGAACTGGACGCTCTGCTGGTCTAAAGCCTGGTTTATCTGGAGTGTAGAATTCGCCTTCGGGTCTTAAGTTATCTTCAGGCCTTACTGGAGATGGACGCTCTGCAGGACGGAATTCGGTTTTTTCGGGTCCGTAAAACTCTCCTTCTGGTTTTAAATTGTCTGGATGTCGCACTTGACTTGGGCGGTCACCAGGCTGATATTTGGGTTTTTGGGGGCTGTAGAATTCGCCCTCTGGCTTCAGGTTGTCCGTGGGCTTTACGTATCCAGGACGGACAACGTATTGATATTCTTCTTTTTCCACAAAAGTCATTTCACCGTCCATACGTAAATTGTCTGTGTGTATAATTTTTTCACGTTTTTCGCCTGGTTTGTATGGCTCTTTCTGTGGAACTAAAAAGTCGCCTCCGACTGTAAGATTGTCTTCGGGTTTCTTTATGACTATGTAATCTACAAATATGTCTTCATTTTTCTTAGGAATGTTATCATCGTTCTTAGACCAAGTGTTAGTCCGTATCCTTGAGTAAGTTTCGTCGACGTTATCTGTAAAATCAAATAAAAAAAAAGAGAAATTAGTCTATAAGGTAAATTCAGTAGTAACAAAATTTCAGAGCACTTGCCATCTATTTCAACAACTGTAGTTTCTGTAGTTTTCGTTGCGCTTGTGGAGCAATGATGACGCCTAAGAAATCACGAATCATTAGATTAATTCTTTGCGAGAAAATACAAATTGACTTACCCGCAAGTACATATTTCACAAATACATCTCTCACTGTGTTGTGTTGTTCTTTTGTTTTTACTGTCGACTCCGCGCTGGAATACATATTGAATTAACAATCTTCTTCGATTACATTAGCATTTATTAATAATCACTTACGGTTCTTGAATCGTCTAAGCGTTTCTTATCAGTGCGCAAATTATCGATTTCATCATAAATATTCTCTGTGATATTTTTGTGTTTCGATGTTTCATTCAGATTCAATGTGATATTTTCATTGTTCTCCGAAATGGATGTATTCTTTTCAATTTCCACAAACTCATCCACATATATTGTCTTCTTGGGTGCCTCCACAATTTTCTCAATAACATCCGTATGGACCTTCTCATCGAGAACTCGCCAGTCGTTAATGCTTGCATCGAATATCTGAGGGTGATATAAAAATACTATAGTTAATTAGTTTCACACACACCCCCGAAAAATAGTGTGTAACACACCCAAAATGAGAAGCAGGACACACGCACCTTTGAAAAGGCTCAGTGGTCGAACTTACTTACCTTTGTTACTTCTGTGGTGGTCGTTATATTTGCCACATCGGTATTATCTTTCTCGATTTCACGAGCAATGTCATTCGGCACAAATGCTTTCGTATCTGTGTACGATTTCTCGTCGACGACCGTCCATTTGCCGAGCTTCGTGTCATACACCTTGGTCGTGTAGGTTGTGGTTGTTGTATTAATGACATCATCGACTATTTCAGGATAGCCAACATCAGAATTGCTATCCACAATGCGCTCATCCACCACACGCCACCGATTGTTGCGTCTATCGTAAATCTTCTTTTTGTATGTTATTTTCGTGGTGCCATCCGAATCTCTGCTAACATATCGCTCAATGGTCGGCGTCTTTTTGTTTGTGGCATGTGTGCTGCCATCGCTAAACTCGCTCCAAGTCTTCGTCTTCACATCGTACACCTCCTTCTTCGATGTGGACGATGTCGACTGTTTTGTGCTGCTGCTGCTGCTGCGACTCTCGTTGACCTGCTGCTTGCTGCTGGCTGTTTTCGCTGTTGTTGTTGCTGTTGCTGATGACGTTGCGACTTTGTCCACGTCAAAGCTAACAGCTGTGCTGTCCCGCAACGTTGATGACGTCGTAGTTGGCTTTGTTGTGGTTGCGACCGGTTCGCCCGGCGACGTCATCGTTGTTGTCAACGTTTTAGTTGATGACGAATCAGCAGCAGCAACAGACTTTGGCACGCTCTGAGATTCGCCGCTGCTGCTGATGATATTGGTGTTGGTGTTGGTGTTTGTGCTGTGCTTGTTAATGTTGGTGTTAATGGTGCTGGTGTTGAGGTTGCTGCTATCGCTGACAACCTGTTCGGCAACATCAAGCATATATTTGTTGCTCGACAGCGACGAGGATGATGTCATACCGTCTGCTCTCTCGCTTGCAATGAGCGTTTCGTTAGCGTTGCGTTGCTGCTGCTGCTGCTGCTGCTGCTGTTGTTGCTGCTGCTGACTGGAACTGGTTGTTGTCGACTCAAAGTAACTGGAGTTGCTCGCCTCCTGGCGGCTGCTGCTGCTCGACATTTTAGATGTCGATGCATACATTTTGGATATGCTGCCACCGCTGGCGGACATTAGGAGGCCGCCGCTGCTGCTGCCGCCAGGAGCTACAATCTCAACCACCTCGATGGGTACGGAGAAGACCGGTTCCTTTTTCTCACTTTCGAGAAGATCGATCGATGATATGATCTTCTCATTTGAGTAGTCTTTGGAGAACTTGTTGCTGCTGCTGCTGCTGCTAAAGACTGCTTCCGACTGCTCGGACTTTGACTGAGATTTAGCTGTGTATGAGCTGGAAGTGTACCTCTTTCCACCGGCTGCTGTCACCAGACTTTCCCCCTGCGTCAACTGTCCCCCAGCTGAAGTGCTGGGCGCAGTCGCAGTCACAGTTGGCGCACCAAAAGAGACAGATTCATGCTCCATTGATGTTGAGCTGGTGTTTGTCGTTAGCGTTGCCAACGCATTCGGGCCAAGTTTTTTGGTTAATTTGGTCGCCGAGGCCGATGTTGATGTTGTTGTGCTTGATCTGTCTGCTGGCGGCTGCGTTGACTGCGACGGCGATTGCGACTGCGACTGCGACGAGTGCGACACTTGTTTCTTTTTATTGCTTTTTGATACCATTTTTTGCTGTTGGCTCGATTTTCACACACAGATGAGGTAATCACTGACTATGTGCGTTGAATTGAGTAATATTGTTATGCTACTCTATTTTTTATTTGTTTCTTTTTTTTGTTTCGTATGCGTTTCGTTTGTAATTAATCACAATTATCGGCTGGTTTTGGCACTACATTCAAAAACTATATTAGAATTATTATCTCTCTCTATCTCTCACTCTCTCTGTCTCTCTTTCTCGCTCTCTTGGTGTCTCCTGAATGTCGAAATACTTATTTTTAATTTACGTATGTATATTTATTATGCGCGAGCCACAGTTCAAGTTGAAAATGACAAAAGGTGGCGCTCACACACACACACTTACACAAAAACCACACAGAGTGCGACACTTGAATATGTGAGCTGGGAGCGTGAGCGTAAAAAGCTTAACAAACACAGGCACAGACAGCAAAAAAACGCTTAGATAGATAGAGAGAAGAGACTTTATTCGGTTAGATGCTCAATTGGGCAAAGTCGTTTTTATATGTACATTTATATGTACATATTATTCGTATTCGTAGAGCAGTATTAAAAGATCCACAACCGTCGCGAAGCACAACTCAAAACGTACTGATCAACGTTGGCGCTGTCTGGAATCGCTTTCGACCGTATCTGTTGCCGCTCTGCCAACAGCCAAAAACAAAAAGCAGCGCAGCAGCAGCAGCAGTAGCAGCGGCAACAACGCTCGTGGGCTTTGCTCCAAAGCGTTGGAAGCTTTGCACGCCTGCGTGCGTGCGTGCGAGCGAGATGGTACAATGCAGCGCTTCGACTTCGCCTTCGCAAAAGGTAAAAAGCCAGGCCAGATCGGTACCGAGGCAGCGACGCCGTCTCGCGTAGGTTGCCATTTGAGTTATGTGTGCTGGGCCAGTCTGTTTGTGTGAGTGTGTGTGTGCTTAGAGAGTAATAAAAAGTTACAGAAAAAGTTTTTGCGTAGGTTACTTTAGCTGCTGAGACACGCTCACCGCCTGTTTTTGCCACGCAGCGAGATCAATATGCCAATAAAAACAATAATACAACAACAATTTGCTCATTTCGAAAGTAACCGCAAAATGAGACAAACAGCTGCTTTATGAACACCAGCGGCGTTTTTTTTATTTTTTTTTTTATAACTGCTCCCGCTCCCAATTGCTCTCCGCCTCTCTCTGTCTCTCTCACTCACTCACACGCTGCCGGCGTACGAGGGTTTGATCCAAACTTTAGAACGGGCCAAAAATGAGCGCACTGACCAAAATTGGCCAGTTTGAACAGGCGTCGTCGTCGTCGTCGTCTGTCTGCCGGATGGATGCACAATTAAAATGTTAATACATATATAATATATATGTATCTATGTACATATCTCATATATATGACACTGAGAATTAGTCAGCCAACAGCCAGTTTTTGCATATACTTTCCGAATGTCTAGCTTGGCGCTACGTGGGCGCATCCGTCCGTGCTTATAACTCAGCTCAATAACAGCAGCAACAGCAGCCACAGCCTGCCAAGATTTATTTACTATGCATCGACAAACAAAAAAAAAGAGAGAGAATTGATGCTGAATTTTATTGCTGAATTGATTTATAACGGCCTTAGGTGGGTGTTGCTCAGAAATTATGCTGCAACTTGTTGTGTCCATAAAAAGAGCTCAAAGTTTGTTATAGACTATATATACATATGTACTATATAGCAAACAGAGCCCAGGTTTAAGCAATTCGACCTCTAAAAATCTAGACAAGAAAATTAAATTCAATTCAATTCTTGCTTAATTCACGAAACGACTCTCAACTTATGACGTCACCCGGCCAAGACTCATTTTCATGCGAGGCTTGCGCGAACAATCAAAACTTGTTTGCTGTGCGCTGAGACAACAAAAAAAGAAAAAAAGAAAAGATATTAGCAAAATAAGCCAAAATGAAAAAAGAAACAAACACACAAAATTAAAGTGAAAAATAAAAATCGCACTATGGGCACAGAAAAAAAGACACATTACAAATTCAAAGCACAGCTGAAGTGACCCGAATTCACCAAACAGTGGATTAAATACTATGTGGCATGTACACAAATGGCAACCAGTTGGAATCTGGTGCATTCGCCAATTTAGAATATTCTGAATATGTGTGCAATTAATGATCAACAACAGCAACAACAACAACTACAAATAAAAACACAGTGAATTAGATGTGAGATGATGACATCTTTCGCTGCCATGTCACGGATTTTCCATGGAATTGAAATTGAAATTCAGCAATGAAGGCAAACACGAAAATTGTATATGCCACTTGCTCAATTAATTTTAATTTAATGCCAGAGGAATAAAAAAGCAGCTGAAAATATGTTTGATATCAAGGCAAAGGAGTCCATGCCATGTCAGACCCTTATATGGGCAGCAGCCCAAAAATTGTTGGCCTTACACTTGTCAGGTAAATGCACTTTTAGGGCACAATTCCATGCATAATGTACGAGCACCACTCAATAAGGCCAGATTCTCTCTCCCTCGATGACGTAATCGCTGCAGTGTCTCACGTATTTGTACAATAATATTCAGAAAGCTTAAATACTTTTGTAATTTACTAGGCAATTATAACCGATGCCAATTATGAATGAGATGTAACAACTCTTTTGGCGGATATTTAGCGCTTTGAATGCTAAACATTTGCTACGTGATCGTTTCAACTGTTTCAACTCGGCCATATCGGCCATATGGCCAGGTCGAAATATTTTTGGTTGGTAACTTCGTGACTTCAGGTAAAAACAACGCTAATTATTTTTTATGTATACATATATGTATTCAAAACTGAAGCTAATAGCTACAAGTGGAGAGGGGCTAACTAAGAAATACCCTGTGCTAGAGTAACTTTTAATAATATTTCAAATATAATATATATCACTGGTAACTGCAGCTAATTGTATATTTATGACCACCCTGCTTGCTAATGTTTAAACGCATAATCTACCCTATCAGCACTCTTTTGATGTGCATAACTAAATAAAAATTTTAAACATTTTAGTTTTATCGCGCCGGAAAGTGAACTTCCACATACATAGCAAAAACACACATACGTGTATCTTATCTACCCAGGAATTCTACGCGAATAAGCTGTGTATAATTCTTGAGAACATTATTTTTATGAACTGATTTAATTAAAGAAAGAGAACTTGCTTTAACAAACTAGTTTGCTTTTACTAAACTGGCTACCTTGCAAAAATAATAATAATAAAACATATTCTAATTAATAATAATACTAATTGATTGTGGAATGTTAATTGTGACTAGCAGCTACCCTTTATGGGTTTTAGGAAAACTCAATTGACTGATTCACTACGCAAAACAATTGACTCAGAATATAATATGACGTTTTTGTTTGTTTAATCAGCAATTCTATTAATAAATTATTAATACATTTGCCAAACAACTCGAAGCTGTGCAAAAATACAGCATATTTGGGAACAACTTATACATAATATATATATATGTCTGTCCATTTGTCCCTTTATTGTACTCTGTGGCTATTTTTGCACTTATGTATTATGATAAAAGCAAACAAACTGATAACACTGAAATATTTACCAGATCTCAGATATGAGTAATTATGGCTGAATCTGAGTGAAAGAGAAAAGTATCCGAATTAATATATACAATAAAAATACATACAGTTACACATTCTTTTTTATTATTCATAGTCGTATTTTCTTTAAGGCTTACATATTAAAATATATGCTTAATATTAGGTTCATCTATTTATCGGATTATGTTATCGATTTACTTTTTGCATTCATTTAACGCATTCCTAAGTTTAAGGTATAAGGTTTTTGTTTATATTATATTTTTACAATTTTGATAATAAATGTTGTTTGTTGGTTTCTTTTTCCTTTTTTTTTTTGTTTTGTTTTTGTTTTTGCCACAAAAAGCGTGCATTGATTGATGGAACTGCAACTGCGAACGTGTGGGTTTCTTTGCGTGTGTGTGGGTGTGTGGGCGTGTGTGTGTGTCTATGAACTAATTGCTCTTTATTTTTTGCAGTGTTTGTGGGTGTGTTTTGTGTCGTCTATCATTTTGTTATACAACTAACGTTACTTACTTACAGCTATTCATATTTTAATATATATTTCCTTTGCTTTTAACTTTCTTTACTTTTTGCTGTCGTCTTCCAAGTTTAGATATAGTATTCTTTAGTTATTGTGCCAGGCACCTACTCAAAGTCTCGCTGACGGCGTGGGCGCCTAATCGAACCGGCTACGAATTAAATATCTCAATATTTTTTCTTCTTATTTAGACCTGTTTCTTTTTATTGACTTAAGTTCTAGTTGTAGAGTTGCATGTTGCATGTTGTTTAACTGATTTTCGTTTTATATACAAGCTTGAAATGTTCGACAGTGTGTGTCTCTGTGTCTCTTTGTGTGTGTGTGTGCTGGACAAACGCCCACGATCACGCCCACAACAACATGATCGAGACGCCGAGTGCTGTTTCATTTTTATTCTTTTGTTTTCTCGTCTATTTTACGTATTTATCATAATTATTATTTAGCGTGCCTAGAACTAAACGTAGTTGTAGTTGTTGTTATGCATAATCATTAGTTTTAATATATATATATATTTGTTTTTCTTTTTTCTTTTTTGTTGTTAAAATGTATACACAGTTTACAGTTAGGCAATATATAAATGTGTGTATACATACTTATGTGTGTGTGTGTGTGTATTTGTTTAAAATGTTTCAATTAAAAACTAATTAGGTAAAAACTTTTGCAACTTAAGACGAGGTTCTTGTTTTAGATGCGACCGACGCATCACAATTTTAACAGGAGAGAATTAGTTATAGTTACAATTTAATTTTTGTATATTGATGATGTACATATGTATGTATGTATGTGTGTGTGTGTGTGTGTTTGTGTGTAACGCTAGTTAACTATTTAGGTGTATATTTAATTAATAGCTAAACGGTAACTAAATTAATACAAACTAAGGGAATCGCTTATTTCATATTATTTGCCCAAGGATATCTCTCTTTCACTTTTAGCTGTTGTGTGTGGGTGTGTGGGGTGTCTGTGGCGTGGAAAGATGCCCTGCTACATATTAATGCATGTGTGTGTGTGTGTGGGTGGGTGGGGTGGTACATATGTATATGTGTCTGGCGGATTGTGTGTGTGTGTGCGGGGAGCAACAATCTTCCGCCTTCCGCCTTCCGCAATTGCAATTGCACATTGGCTCTGTATATTTACAAAAAGTTACAACAAAAATGCTCAAAATTTACTGCGTTTATAAAATAAAAATTGTAATCATCATCATCTTTCCCTGGCTTCATCTGCTCCACTCTCTCTTTTCTTCCTTACTATTCCGCATGCATTGATGACTGCTGCTGCTGCTGTTGTTGCTGTTGTTGTTGCTGCTGCTGCTGTTGGGCAGATTGCTCCTCCTGCAGGACATTTCGACAGATCTCATACTTGATGACCTTGGCATGGCCACCGGGCAATATTTGCACCTCCACCTGTGTGGATTGTTGTCCAGCGGCTGCTGCTGCAGCCGCAGCTGCTGCTTGTTGTTGCTGCTGCTGCTGCTGTTGCACGTCGGCCTCCTGTAAAAATGTGCAATTCAAAACTTTAGCATATTCTAACAAGAAATCTCGAATCTGACTTCTCTCTAACTCTCTCTCTTTCTCTGTCTCAGTTTGAATGCAATTAATCAAAATAGATGTGTAAAAACTAAACTAATATATTACGCTCAAGCAAAAATTGAAAAGGATCTATCAAAATTGTAACTTGTTGTTGTTTTTGTTTTTTTTTAGATTGGAAATAGTTGGAGTAGACAGATTAGAACAGAAAACTGGAGAGTTTGGTAAAAAAAAAATAAAGGAATGCACAGAAGTTACACGGGTGAAGAGGACAATAAAAAAGAGAAGAGAAGACACAGGCACAGGATACACGCAATACACAAAAATACAAAAAAAAAATAATAATAATAATAAAACATAAATAATTATTGTATAAAACATATACAAATATAACTAAGTACACATGACAATGAGACGTAAGTAAAATAATAGGCATTTGATATTAATGACAATTAGCCATAAAATTTTGAATATTTTTTTATTTGTATACACACCTAAAACGCGCACAGTGAAGCCTTTCTTGCGTACACGCGTCTTACAACAAATTTTGTAATGTAGTATTTGATCTATTTGTTATTATTTGCTTTATATGGATTTTATTGGTTTATCAATTTGATTTTCTTTTTTGCTCTTTTTTTTTGAGTCTGCTACTCACACACAAACGCACAGGCACACACACACACACACACACACACTCACACACACACCCACACACACACACGCACAGAGACGAGACACTATTTTATTTTTTTTATTTAAATGGCAATCCGAGTGTGCTTATTGTGTATGTGTGTATGATGTGTGTGTGTGAATGGGGGTGTGTCTGTGTGGGTAGCTTTCTCTAGCATTTATTATTGTTCAGTTGATCTGATCGATCTATTTGTTTATTGTTTTATTTTAGTAAGAAGTAGTTGGTACAACAAGCTGCAAGTATTCGAAGTTAAAAAAAGGTAATGCAATTATCATTTCGTGATTGTTTTTCTTTCTTTTCTTTTTTTTTTTGTTTGTGATTTGTATTGGTTTACAGAGGCAGGATAATAATAAAATAAAAACATTAAATAACGCAATACAAGATGTTGAAACAAATATATATATATATATATATATATATATATATAAGTGATATATGTAGTTGCAGTTGCTTTAATTAATGTTAACTTGTGTTTAGGCTAAGTTAATGTTGGACAGAGTTTAGATTTCCATAGAGAGAGAAGAGATTAACCCCGACAAAAATAGGCAAAGTTCTCCTCAACAGACCGACTTTCCGACTTTATGAAGCATTATGTTTTTATTGTTGATCTTGATATTTGTTCAGTTAACAATTGCTTGGTTCGTTAATAGCTAAATTAAATTGCATAGCTTAGGGGACTAAACTAACTGCGCTCCCACATAATATGTAAAACTAAGCCTAATCCAATTACAAACTAAGCCAGATTTCTTATCTTTTTTTTTTTCTTTATATCTTTTACTTTAACACGAAAGCAAATGGAAAAACAATCGAAATATCTAAATATATATATATATATATGCATATATATAAATATATATATTTTTATTACTATCGGGTTTGGGGTGGGTGTGTGGAAATTGGAGCTTAGGCTTAGGCTGTGCACACTTAGCATACCTGTTGCTGCGATATGGCTGGCTTCGTTTCCAAATGCTGGCGCTGATGCAGCATCAGATGATTCTTTTGGAAGAACGCCTTTCCACACTCGCAGACATGGGTGCGCACCGTGCAGCCGCCATTCGGATGCCTGCGATTGTGTTGCATGAGGCCGTGCTTCGCGGCGAATCCCTTGCCGCAGCTGGCGCAGAAATGCGATTTGGGTTTGTTGGCCGGTGAGACGGTGACGACATGTTGTTGCTGCTGCTGCTGCTGCTGGATGTGCTGCAGATGATGCTGCCCGTGGAGAGGCATTGTGGGCACGGCGGTGACCACCGCTTGCGGATGCGTCGAATTGGCGGCCTGCACCAGTGTGGTCTGCGACATCACCTGACCGGTCGATGATATGATTTGCACCGGCACCGGACTCTGCCCAACCATATTCGGATTGGCCGTAACCACAGTGCCCGGATTTAAGCTGGCCGTACTCAAAAAGTGTCCCGGCAGCGCCGCTGTCAGCGCACACAAATCGGTCATCAGACTCTTGTCGCCGGTGTGCAGTCGCAAGTGCAAGGCGAGCGCCTCCCGACTATTAAAAGCGCTGCCGCATTCTCTGCAAGCCAAAAATATATATTTTAGCCTCTTTAAATCGAGTAAACTAGGATCAAACGACGATCACTCACCGGCAAACGAATTGTGGACGCGCCACGCCATTTGCATCGGTTGTGGAGACGGTGAGCAGCGTTGAGTTAGCCGGATTGCTGACAACGGTTATGGTCTGCGGATGTCCCGGATGATGATGCGGCTGTTGTATCTGCTTAAATATCAATTTAATTAACTTGCTGCTTTAACATGTGTCTATCTGCTTATACCTGTTGATTGGCTATAATGGTGGCGCTGCTCGTATTGGGATTGACGCCATTGTGCGCCGCACGCACATGCTGATGCAGTTCCGCCTTGGTGAGGAAACCTTCGCCGCAGCTGACGCAGGGATGCGCCTGCTCGCCGGTATGTACGCGCCTGGCCATGGTAAGGTAAATGGGATAAATTAGTTAAGGGACGACACTCGCTGCGATCTAAGATCAAAGCACTTACCTCATGTGGGAAACTAGTGTGCGCTTTTGTAGAAACTCTTTGCCGCAAACGGTGCAGGAGTGTGGTATCTTGCCGTGTATGCGTCCGTGATTAACCAATTGAAATTTTCGTGGAAACGAGGCACCGCAATCAGGACAAACAAATGGATTCAATGAACCATGAAAGCTGAAAATTAAATTGGAGAATATGTAATCAGAATTTGCCAGAGATTGGTGGACTGGTTGGACTTACCGCGAGTGCATAATCAGATGGTTCTCCTGTGCGAAACTCTCACCGCATTCCTCGCAGACGTAGGGACGTTCGCCGGCGTGAAATTTACTGTGCGTGACCAGATGCCGTTTGAGGGGGAAGGCTCGTCCGCACTCCTGGCAAACGAACGGTCGCTCCCGGCTGTGGACCCGGGAATGCGTCAACAGATGATGCTTGAGTGTGAAACTCTTCTTGCACTCCTGACACTGATATGGCCGATCCGTTGAATGCAACAGCAGATGCGTATTCAGACAGTGTTTGTGCGCAAAACTCTTGCCGCAATGTGTGCAAATATGGGGTCGTTCACCTAAACAAAGATATGGCGGACCGGAGGAGTACGGAGGAAGGGGGAGATTCGATTAGACCTGCTCGTTGCATGAATGGGTAAGTGCTAGGAACAAGAACAACCACCTGTGTGCACGCGTGCGTGTGTTGTCAAATGATGTTTGAGCAGAAAGGATTTGCCGCACTCGTCACAACTGTACGGGCGCTCCTTTTTGATGGTGGCGTCGGTCTAAAAAAGAATATAATCCGCAAGGTGAAGAGAGAGAGATAGAGAGAGATGTAGAGAAGAGAGAAATAGAGACAAGTTGATTACTAATCGATTTCGGGGGGACAGCATATCATTGTGTATATATAAGATATATTTTTTTTGTGTATTTGTGTTTATGTGTGTAAGGTAAATGTTGGGCTTACTTCGCTGAAATGCATTGATTCCTGTAGTTCGGTCTTTGGGGACAATTCTAATGTGCCTGGCTCCAACTTTAAGTTGGGTGCGTCGCCCTGCGAGTCCTCGTTCTCTTCGAGTCCTTGTATTACTTTCTGTACTTGAACTGAAATACCAGGAAGTATGTCACCTAAGAGTGTTGTTGCACCGCCAACGGAACAATAACCAAATGGAATTCCAATACGATTGTTATCATCCAAAATAAAAAGAGAAGAAAAACACACAAGAAACAAAATCAAAATTACGAACTAAACGAAACACAAAAACTCTAATCAAATCAAAGTCAAAAAACATATTAAAACACATGAAAAAACCAAGATCAAATGACAAAATTAAAGAAAAACCGAAAGGCTATAAAAATCGAAACAAAAATGTATGCAAATTAAAAACGAAAAGCAAACGCAACGTAACGTAACGTAACGCAACGTAACAGGAAAGCAACGAGAACCGAATACCAGAAGAGAGAATACCAGTGCCAAGAGCAGTGTTGAGCAATTGAAGAGGATGAGGAGAAGGAGAAGTAGGATCAGAAGGAGTAGGAGAGAGGAGGAGTAGGAGCAGGAGGATCAGGAGCAGGATCAGGAGGAGGATAATCGAAACACAACACAGATTTGAGATGCTTACTTGGTGTCGCGCCTGGCGCCGAATGATGATGGTGCGCTCCGTCGCCAGCGTTGGTGATTGCTGTTGGGTGCGTCTGATGATGATGGCCGTGGCCGGCTGCAATGGCGCGCTTAATTAGTATCTCATTGCACTCCTCTTGGGTGAGATGCAGTGCACCAATTGAGCTAAAATGCGATTTGGCTGCCGCAGTACTCGCCGCTGCCGCCGCCGCCGCCGATGTCAATACGGTTTGTCCAGTTTTGGCATCAACAATGCTGCCACCATTTGTCAATGTATGATGATGATGATGATGGTGGTGGGCCGCCGCCGGATCACCTCCTCCGCCCGCTGCTGCTGCAGCTGCAGCTGCTGCCGCTGTTGCCTGATCGACCAAAAGATCTAATTTGCGCCATAGCCGCCCGCCGCCGCCGCCATTTATATAAGATGTGATGGGTGATGGGATGGTGGTGAGTTGAAGTGTGGTGAGTTAAAGTGTGGGGAGTAAGAGAGAGTGGGTGGTGGTGGATAGTGGAGAGAGGTGGAGAGTTGTGATTGATGCATGAGAGCAACACAAATCGAGCGACAAACAGCGACAACAGACAACACAGAGAGACAGACAGAAGAGAGATAGACAGAGAGAGAGTGAGAGAGAGAAAGAGAGAGCGAGTGGAATTTAACATTTTAGTGGATCATTTACAGCGAGCGAGCGAGCGAGCAGACAGTAGCGAGTGGAGCGAGAGAGGGAGAATGATAGAGAAAGGAAGAGAGAGCAAACGATTAGCGAAAGAACAAAAAAACCCCTGCATGATAATCGATAATCGATAACCAATAAGCGAGAATCGATTACAACCAACACATCAACAACGCGTGCAACACTAATTATTTGATGATTTCTCAAAAACAGACAAGACCACTTACAATTCTTATCGAGCGAATTTATGCTCAACACCTGCTGACCAGAGTCCTGTTTTTTGACCACCGTTGATGCGGAGCCTGTGGTAATTACTCTGTGAATGGATAGATATAGAGATAGAGATAGAAGAGAGTGAGAGTGTGAGAGAGAGTGAGAGTGAGATCATCGAAGCAGACGAGAAAAAAAACGTGGGCTTATTAAAGCTTTTACTTCGTTTTGTAATTGTTTTTATTTTTTTTGAGCTTCAGTTTAATTTTTAAGTTTTTTTTTTTTTCAAGTTTGTTGTGTTTTGAAAACGCACCTTTGTGTTCCGGGCGCAAATGAGGAATCGTTCACGACGAACATGCGACGAACGACATTGCCCTTATTGCTGGAAAGTGCGCCCTTAACATCCTTTTGTACGGCCAATGATCCATCCGTGGATAACAGATAGGGCATCTAAAATGGGTGTGTACACATTGTTTTTTGTTTTTTTGTTTCTTTCAGTATTTAACTCAGGCTGGACTCGGGCACTAATACTCGGCACAAACAAACGATTGAGATGATGATGTTTTATTTTTTTGTTTAATGGAGATGTTAATTCGATTTTGATTTCGATATCGATTTTTTACTTGATTTTCTAGATTGTTTTGGATTGTTTGGTTTGCTTTGCTTGATTGCTTGATTGATTGCTCAATGTCTGTTGTTAGTTTTGTTTGATTCATTGATTGATTTGTCCCCAAAAACCGAACAGATTACAGGAAATGCAAGTGCAATGTTTTAATCAGCGTGTATTGTTCAACACTGGTCGCCGCTGCATAACACATTTTTTTTTTTGGAAATTTTAATTAATCCAATATACAAATAGTTGTTGTGGGGGGAGAGGGGGGTGGTGGGGTTGGTTAGGTAATTATTAAACTAATTCTATGCTAAATGATTAGTACAAAAAAGTACAGTTGCCACTGCTATTATTGGTTGATAGTCTTTATGTATTTTTAATGTTGCGCTTTGTCGTTCTTGTTTTTTGCTGTTTTGTTTTGTTTTGTCTTGTTCATATTTTGTCTTATTAACACGCTACACCTGCGCAGCAGCGGCAGCAGCAGCGGTGGGGCAACGGCAACAGTTGATAAAGAATACAGATACACAGATGCCAAATGAAAGGGAAGCAGCAAGCAGCGGTGGCAGCGGCAGAGGTGACGACAGCGACAGCGGCAGCAGCAGCGGCAGAAGAGCAAGAAGAAGACGAGCACACAAACACGGAGGAGGCAAACAGAGCAAAGCGCGCGCTTTTTTTCTGCGAGTGTGTGTGCGTGTGTTAATGTGTGTGCAATTGGACTTTTGACAGTTTGAGTTGAGCGCCAAAACGTAAGCAAAGTGTAATCAAAACACACGCACGCATCGCACGCACACCAATATATGGTAAACTGGGTGTGTATGCGTTCATCAGAGCGGGAGACAGAGAGAGCGAGCGAGAGCGTCGCTTTCTTTTTTTAGGTGTGCGTGCGTTGGGCGTGTGTTAGTATTGAAGATTTAACGAACGGCGAATTGACTGTCGCACACATTCACACACAAAATGGTTGCCAGCAGAGCGGCGCGGCGAATTCAAACACAACGAAACTTCGTCGGCGTGTGCATGTGTGTGTCTCTCTGTATGTGTGTATGTGTGTATTCACAATCGTGCGCAAAGAGGCAGAGAGAGACAGGCAGGCAGGCAGAAACACAGCGAAATAGGGTTGCACTCTGTGTGATGCCAAAGCAAAAAAAAAAGGGACTGCCAATTGTATAACAAACTTGTCCAACACAAAAACAAACAAAATGAACCAAAAAAAAGAAAAGGCAACACGAAAAATAAAAATATATGCATGATTAAAAACCAATATGCAATAGATGTATTTTAGAATTAAATTAGATTAATATATATATGTATATGAAGATAATTATGGTTATTTATCGATTACCATTCGATGATTGCTGTTGGCAACAACGCCAGACTGTAGCTTTCGCCTCCTCTAGCCACACACACAATTAATAATTGCGACCAGTAATTAAATTGTCATTACCAGGGAGTAAAGTTGCAACAATCAGCTGCCACCGCAGCGCAGCAAAAGCAACGTGCGTATTTTTGTTTGTTTGCATACAACAGCAAAACAAGGTACATACATGCATACGTAGATACACACGTACATACATACATACATACATAGCATACGTCGTACGCATACTTTTTACAAATACCAAATTATGAATGTTTACGAATGAAATGGAAACGAAAAATTTTTGTATAGATGTATGGTAAAAGAATTCTAACACACTCGTCGCTCGTATTCGCATGACCAACGCAGTTACATAAAAGTATATGTAGCTGCCTGTTTTTTTCTCTTGTATTTGGGCCTTCACGTACGTACGTATGTATGCATGTGTATATCGTGCGACGTGTATACGTGTATACATACACGCGCACAACCCTGCATACGTATACGTATACTTATATATGGCCGATGCACTTATACACACAGCGTGGCAAACCAACGAGTGAGCGAGCGAGTGAGCAAACGACGTAGCTGTATCTGTACTAGAGATGGCAACGTGACACTAAGGCTTGTCGATTATTATACATATTAGAGGGATAACTTATTAAATATATCAAGGAAGAGCAAAATGCAAGTGTATTTAAAAGTATAGTATGTATGTAAATTGATTGATTGAAATGCTACAATTGTTTCGTTTCTGATCAAAAATCGTGTACAGCTTACACATGACATTTGATATTTCTCTCGTGATATTTGCTTACACGACCAAGTCATGTGACCATCTCTAAACAGTATGCTTATGTGTATGTGGCGCTGTTGTTAAGGAAACAACAGCGTACAAAGGGGAGAGCTGTAAGAAGAGGACACAACACGATTCGCTGTGGGAAAGCAACAGCAATATTATTACGTGGGTGGCGGGGGGAGAGAGGGGGGGTTTGGCGCTAGCTAGCTCGTTGGGTCGATTGGTTATTTAGTAAAGCAGCTTGCACTTGCAAAAAGCACTCGCATTCGATATGTACGAAAATACAAATGAAAAAGGAATAAGAAAAAAAAAAAAAAATATAGATGCAACCAAGGAAATTATTCTATGTATACATACAAATTGAAGATATAAAATGTTGGCTCGACTTACCGATTCCCCACTGACAGTGTAGTTAATATTTGGCGATATCTCCAAAACTGATTCTGCGGCACGGTTGCCGTTGTCTGCAAAACCCCAAGTGTAGCCGAAGGGCGGCGGATTGCTCTGTGCAGCGCACATTATAAATGAAGCAAAAAGCAGAAACAGAAAATGTGGGGTGGGGAGTTGGGGGGTAGGCGAAAGAGAAAAAAAGCGCAAAATTTCCAAACGCAAATTGTAATTGCACTTTTCTGTTGCTTCTATTTGTATTATATATGTATATGTATTTATACAAAATCACGTACAAAATACTAGCCTCCTGCTGTACGTCAAACGTCGCATTTAGATGCAATTTGCAATACTTTTTTTTTTTCACTTTTCTTTTTTTTTTATATTTTATCGCGACAAATATGCGACGAAAACGAGCGACGAGTGCGGCGACGAACTACACACACCGAAAAGAAAGTCAACTTGCTTCTGTGGCTGAGGCGGGCGCCATTTTTTTCCGTTCCCTCGAAAAATTCACTTCGTTGGCGTTGGCGTGCTTCTTGCTGCTGCTTTTTGCCTCAAATTCGATTCATTGATAAGCGCACTTTAGCATTTGTCTGTCTGCCTGTGTATGTGGGTGGGTGGGTGTGTGTACGCGCTATTTATTTATGTGCCGTACTTGCAATTAAATTTATAAACAAAATAATGCACAGTTTTTTTTTACCCCCAATATATAAATTCACAGACACAGACACCACTGAAAAATTCCTTAGTGTTCGTGTTCGACTGCTGACGCCATTTTGTATGATTAAACAGTGTGTACACACTCATTACCCATAAGACCCAGAGTTGCATTACCACAAATATTTGAAAAACTAAAAGACAGCGTTTTTCAACACGAATTTTAGGTCCTTGCATTGCTGTCCTGTCAGCGGGAAGCACTATTATTATTAATCAAAGAATTTTGCAACGATTTAATTATTATTATGGTAAATTAATCGATAGTCCGTTCGTTGATAATTTATCGATAGGTATTGTAGTTCAGTGTGTTTTCATAACACATTTTGTTTTTTGGTCAAGTTTTGAATAGATTTGAAAATGTCCTTGTCACCAGCCAGTGGCATTGGTCGCTTCTACAAACACTCCGCCAAAATAATACGCTTTGTGCGTCTCGGCTGCGCCAATCGGCCTTTCTATCACATTGTCGTTATGGAGGTGAGTCTTTGATTGGACTCTCCTTTGAAAAAGGTATAATGAATTCATAATTTACAGCGTCGCAAGAACCAGCATCAGCCTGTCATCGAGCAAGTTGGCTCCTACGATCCCATGCCAAACGAATCGAACGAACGCCTGGTGGCTCTTAATACGGAACGCATTCGGTTCTGGCTGGGCAAAGGCGCCCACATGTCGGAGCCTGCTGCAGAGCTGCTGGGCATTTCCGGTCTGCTCCCGGTGCATCCCCGCACCTATATGACTGCATGGCGGAATAGGAGAGCAGCTGCAGAGGCAGAAGCAGCAGAGACTGAAACCTCCAAGGCCGACACGGCGTAGTTTTGCATTAATTATAATTAAAGTATTCAATAAATAGTTGTTGATTTTTACAAAATTTATGTGTAACAAGCCGAGTATTCCACTAAAAACACACATAGTAATCATTATTTAATGAGGCGGGGGTTGCGAAAACCATGTGGCATGAGCCCTATAACAACAATTATCGAGTACAAATTTAAAATAAAAAGACAATCCGTGATACAAGCGAGTTGAATTTTTCGTGACATTCTGTCGTGCCTGCGGAAGCTACCAATTGCTCAAGGAAGTGAGAAGTGAGTGAGAATTGTGTGATAGCATCTTCATTTTAATCGTTCTTCAGCACGTTGCCGGCCTTCTTCAGGCCATCATCGATGATCTTGTCAACAGCTGGAAAGGGAAAGGTAGAGTTTCAGCATGGGATTGATATCTATAAATTAAATATAAATCACTTACAAGCATGATGCTTAAGGAAATAAGGTCGCACCAGCTTCTGGTAGATGATCTCCGAGCCATTGTTCTCCATTGGGAGCATGCACCAAATGAGGAAGCCGCACTGACGAGATGTAAAACAATGGCAAATTAAAATAACCTGTTTAATTTAATAATTAAAAAATGCTACTCACCTTTAAGAGCCAGTAGAAGGGTATTACGTGGGTTAGCATATGCGAGAAGAACTCGATGACCGTGAAGATGCCGAAGGTGACCCAGTAGGTCAGCCATTTGGTGTCATCCAGCTTGGTGCTGGTCTCAATGGCATGAATCGAGACATACGCCGGATAAAGTACGCCAATAATGTTGCACAATAACTGAGCGCCATAACCAAATATCAGATAAAGTCCACAAAAGACAGCAGCACCTATAAAAATTATATTAAATATTAATTATTAGTAATTACTAATTAATGCCCTTTTTATTTTTAATCTGACCATATCGCACAATGGGATTCACTTGGAAAATTTGAATTAGTTTTTCTTCCAATGCCTCGAATGCCATGATCTCAATCTCTGATAACTTAATGCAGATGTTGCACGTAGTTTAATTCAAAGACGATTGCCCTTTTTGCAGCCCGTGTGGCTATTATTAACCATTTAGCTCTTGTCATAAGTTGATTTTTGGCCACGCGCATTTCACCCATAAATTAGGAATTCTGTTCTACGTCTACAATTTCTATGATCACAGATTGCCCAGCTGCCCAGTGTTGCTTTGCTCGGCGACGCATAATTAATGCTCTCCTTTGCATATTATCGCTAGTGACGTCACAGATTCAACTAATTAAATTCGCGCTCTCCAACACACCTTACCCATGGGCAGAGAAATGTGAAGGTGCCGACAGATAAGAAACAAACGCTGCTGATTCACACGCACGCAAAAACTCACCTGAGCCTATGTAGACAAGGGGAACTCGAACATTTTTACGCGCCGCCTGCCTTTGTCGAATTTCCATCATGTAATCCCAGAGCCACATTAATATTGCGCTTTAAAACACACTTAACATGCTTAAACACACACTACACACACATGTATATATGAATATGTATGTGTGCACACCTGACCCGACCTTTTTATTACACACGTGTGCTAAACAAAAAATCGCCACGAAAGCACAAAGTCGAAGTTGAGCTTAACCTTTGGATTAATTAATTCATTAATTATCTGGTTTTTTAATAATATAATTTTGCAGCTGCTGCTGTTACGAGAGAAATTACGCTTCTACACGCAGCGAGAAATGCGTTGTGTGTGAAGTAAACAAAAGAAAGAAAAAACACAGCAATAGTTTATAGAAAAATATGTGGAGAAAATACATAGAGACTTTGACTTTGTGTGTGTGTGAATCTGTGTGTGTGCTGTAAAAAGTATGCAATTGCTGTAGTAATAAAAGTAGTCAATCTGCTATTCTCGCATTGTGATTAATTTTCGGCGCCCGCATGAAATGTTTTGTATATGTTTGCCTTGCTATAATATTATAACAGGTTGCGGCTCCTATTTATAAGTGTCACACAGATAAAAAAAAAACCCACTTAGTCACGCCGCGTAGCCACGTATTATGCATGGAGGCATTTTAATTGCTTATTGCGACATGTTTAGTTGAGTTTTCAGCTGGAGAATGAGTCTCATTAGGAGCAGGACTCACCGAAAAATATTTTAGACCTGTCGATGCCCGTGCGCTGCTCGACCGTATCTAGGGGTTTTGTCCATGGCTTGCTTGCGTCGCGCAGCGATTTGTCCACTGTTTGCTTGTAGTTTTCAAACCATTGCGTCACAAGTGAGAATTGGGCGGCCATTATTACCTTAAATTTCTGAAAATAATTGATTTAATGTGTTTCGCCGACTAGTTTCACCAGTGTTCTTTCAATATTTCGATGCCAATGTTTACTTTCGATAGTACGCACAATCAACCGACCGCCACAGCGACTCAATTTTGCGTTTGCAGCTGCTGCGAACTTCAAGTGATGCTTAAGCTTGCAGCGCAGCACAAAACTTTCCAATTGGAAAGCTTAAGAGCTTCGCAATTATACTCTGTACGTATAATAAATGTGTAGTCTACATTAGCTATATAAATAAAATAAAAATACAAAATCTAAAATACAAACAAAATAACGCATTTTATTAAATAAAAGTATTGCACAGTTATATTTACGTACTACAGGTCTACTTTTCTAGCTTTGCAAAATGGGAATTCTAAGTTGGGATTTGAGCAAAATAAACGCTATTTGTTTCAATATTTTTTGTGGATATTCCAGCTCTCAAATCTTAACCATACATTACAAAATTACACGTTAAGGCACATTTATAGGAAGCATTTGAGGAATTGGGGAATGGAAAACTCTTTGGGCAGGTTTTTATTTGTTAACAAATCTAGTAACAACTATTTAAAGAAATTTGTACTTAAATTAAGACAAAGAAGACTAGCACACAGCACTCAGACTGGAGTACATTGCAATCAGAAGCGAAGATTGTATTTTTCCCGCACTGCGATCAGTTCGTCAAAGAACAGTAGGACCAGAGTCGAGTGCGGAGCGATGCGCAAATAGTTGGCCCAGAAACCCTTGTACATACCATAGATGCCCTCGGTGCGCAGAATCTTGACGCAACAATCCAGATACCCACTGTAGTAGAGCCCACGACCCTGCGCATCCACGCCCTGATTGTACAGACGCGTACTTATCACATCCGGCGGCGTGATGGCCACCGACATCAACGAGCCCGCAATCAAACCCGAGCAGAACGAGTTGAGGGTCGGCTGCGTCACCAGATCGTATTCCACAAGCATTGTCTTTGTCTTGCCAAAGGTGGCTATCTGGGCACCGGAGCCAATAGCAGCACGTGGCAACGCCGACAGTGATCCTCGCCAGAGGCCAACGATGCCACTTTTGCCATAGATCTCTCGCAGCGCACTGCTCATCGATTTGTGGGCGTGTTGATGGCCAACAGCAATCTCCTTGGCTGCCTGCGATTGCAGCTGTGTCTTGATCTGAATTGGGAAGAAGGCGTTATCATTTCATCATATCATTATATTATGGTAAAAACAATTTGAAAAGATTACAAAAATTGACATTGAAAGTTTTCAAGCTACTTTTGTGGCGATGTATAAGTTTCTATTTTAAAATTAATATTAATATATATTAAGTAATAATAAAATAGAAAATGTGTAATAAATCTGTTGCTGTGGAAATGAAATTATAAAATACAAAATGAACACTTTGAGTACAGAAATAATAAAAAAATAATAATAAATTTGATGCTGCAGCTTAAAATTGTTATGCAGAAGGTATTTTTTTAATATTAGAAAATTTAATGTAAATCACAAGTCGTTACTCGTTTTTAATTGATATATTAAATAATAAAATAAAAATGTGTAATAATGCTGTAGCTGTCGAAAAGAAAATTGAAAATTAAATTAAAAAATAAATAATTCTAAAACAGTTGTCATTCGAAAAGCATTCAGAAACAATAATTGCACAGTAATTCGAATGAGTAATGGAATCATCGATATAATTAAATCTATAATATACTATAATATATACGTGTGGTGGTAAAAATAAAAGCATGCAACACGCTCGCATCGCTAGTTGAGGAGGGCAAATGTAATTTGTGTTCTTATCTAAGCCCGAATGTATTCAGATCACATTTTATGCCGAGGCACACAAATTACGGCTAGCCTCAAATGATATTTGAGGGAAGCGGAATATAATCATAAAGATAGATAAATTGTCGCCTGATTTTATATAGCATGCTTTATGTAACCGTCTCTGCACTCACCATAAAAAACGGACTAGAGCAATAGCTGCCGACAATGCCGCCAAGGGCGCCCCAGCAGAGGCCCAATCCAAATGAGACCTCGCCATGCTTATTGTGCATCCAATGCTTCTCCATGGCAGTTGTGTAAATGCTCAGTCTGATGATGAAATAAGCACCATTTACATATCGCGTTTAACTTAATTGATTCACTCACCTGAAGGAGTTGATTATGAACTGAAAATAGAGGGCGGGAGCCAGGCCCTTTTGGAGGCCCTTGATGCCATCATTTTTGGCCACTGTAATGAAGGCCTGCAGGACTCCCTTATAGGGCTCCACATAGGAGCCCCTGGCGGCCAGTTCGCCCTGCAGCTGGATGCGCGTCTTAATCACCTCGATGGGGTTCGTGAAGAATGTTGCGCCCACGGAGGCCAAGCCGCCCAGTACAAAGTCCGAAGTGGCCATTAGTTTTTAGTTACGCTCGACTAGAGATAGCTCAGCTGGATCCTTAATAATTCGTCGGCAAGCGTCAAACAGTCATGTTAGGATCTACTCAGCGTAGATGGACGAGATTCAGTGCGGCTGGTGAAGGTGCTGACGCCTCAAAGATCTACCGGCGTTTAACAAAGCAAAAAAAAACTATATTTATTAAATTTGCCTCCATGTGGGAGTAGCTGCTGCCACAGTGTTGCGGCTAGTAATAAATAATGTAATATGGTATCGATACCCATCTGTGGGCGCTCAACAGCTTTGACATTATGCGACAATGTTATTAACAGTGCGAAGCCGTTACGAGTGCTGTGTGTTGTCAAATTGCAGCCAACTGTAAAATGAGCCGTTACGAGTGCTGTGTGTGTTGTAAAATTGCATATAAATTCACAATGGCACCAGCAACGCTCTGTTTCTGTGTGTATCAATGCAAGAGTATCGGGTAATACGATATAGCCATTCGATATATCGATAAGCATTTAGAAGTGCAGCAGCTCTGGCTAGCCTTGGTAGTTGTCAGCCCTGGCCCAGATGCAAAACAACAAAAAAGTTCGTCGAATGTATTTTTAAGCATTTTTTACAATAATAATTAACGAACAAAGGAACGTGCATGTCTGCATTTCAAATCGCGCACACATAGCACGCACGCAGGACGTGCCAAATACGCCAAAATACAAACACAATGAGCAAATACACGCTTTGCTCGCTACTCAAATTGATGCTTGCAATTGCGTTCTATGCGCCAACTGCAATTGTTTGCTACAAAACGGTGCGTTTACAGGACAATCTCTGCTCGGACAAGCTCATTTATACGCTGGCCAAACCGTTCCGTGGCAATCCAACGCTCCGGCTAACAGAAGACCACGACTCGGGGGCGATCATCACCCAATTGTGGAATGTGACGCTGCCCAGCGGAGGCGTTGGTGGTGGTGGTGGTCATTCGTCGAATAAAATCAAATATGACTGCCAGTTCCGGGTGCAGACCAATGATCGTCCGCCCGGTGGCATTTATACGATTATCACACGGCTGAAGTTTCGCAGTGATCCAGTTACGAAAAAATGCATCGATTACATTCAGTTCACCAATGGGAATCGTTCGCCCAGCGAACGCATCTGCAGCGACATCTCCATCGATGGTCCAGCTGGTCGTCTGATCTTCGATCAGCGGGATCGAGATGTCCATGTGGATATATTTATCGATAGGAATCGTCATATATTCGAGAATCCATTGGAGCTGCGCATGGTGCTCACTGCCCACTCGGATTGTCAATTTGCGGGTGACTTTTTGTGCGATCCCAAGGATCAATACTCTTGCATATCGCGTCATTTTGTGCGTGACAATATCACCAATTGTTTGTATCCATGCCGGGATGAGGGCACCTGTTTCCACGATGCCATCGCACCCGAGGAGATGGACACCACCAATGTGGCCTTATCGGCAATCACATCCCTCATATTCACCATGGTCGGTGTGGGCTTCTGTGTATGGATTTGCTGGAAATATTGGAACTGCATCACTGTGCAGCAGCATGCCCACGAAGCATCCGCTGCTCGCTTCAATCAGCGGCATGTTCGGGTGAGTATAAAAAAGCGATTACTGCTTGCATTTATATTTATATTTTACATTTATTTGTTGCTTGCGTTTGTTAGTCGGACGTGCCCACGATTGAGTTGCCGTCAGCACCGTCATATGATGGCGTGCTGGCACATGATCTATCGCCAGTTTCGCCGGATCATCATCAGCATCATCAGCAACAGCAGCAGCCGGGAACCCCAAAAGATTTGCCGCCCAGCTATGAGTCACTTTTTCCAGAGAGATAAGGGCTGCATAATATGCTATATTTATAATACGCTCCGCTTTGTGCCAGAACCGTTGAACCAAAAAGATGTTGGCGCCAAAACAAACACAAACACGAAAATCAAAACTCCAAACAATTGAAAAAAACTCGAATTCACGTTTAATGCAACAGTTCCATTAATAATTGTTAGATGATTGCATTTGTTGCTAACGAATTATGCAATTACTATTACAATATTGATATTGATAGCAGGCGAGATATGAATGCAATGTAAATATGCACATTCGTTGTAGTGTTAGGGCTGATTTTATGTTCGATTCGATATTCGATTAGCTTTAGGCCAAAACTCAGAATATTATTTTATCTATCTTATAAGACTTTGGGTGAATGTGTTCAAGCGCTAACAAATCAAGTACAACCACTACTACTAAAGCAGCTTACTTTAATTTCCCCCATTTGTTTTTAACTAACAGTTTTGTATATACACACGCATATTATTTATATAGATATATATTATTATTTTGTTTGTTGATATTATAGTCGCGAATTATGTTTGTTTTTAAATGTAAAAGCTGCCGTTCAAGAATCTGTAGTAAAAATATAAATAAAACACAATCCAATCAATCTCAATTACACACTAATGAAATCTCACGCAATTAGTAATGCAAATTGTATCAATTATAAGATAAACTACAACTAATGCTAGTTAGTGCAAATTTGGAAATTCCAATTAAATAATTGTAATATAAGTCCACAAAAATGTAGCGGCATTCCATCTAGTTGTACCTGTAACATATTTATCTATATCTATATATATATATATATACAACACGCTTTTGTGAAACTGAAAGAAAAAAAATAACTAAAAAGACAACTTGTTACGTATTTGTGAAAGACAACAATTATGTTATTGCGGGCCTTGTCGTCAATTGTTTAATGTCAATCCATATGCGCAAAATGTTATTGTGTAAGCTACAGTATGTACTCGAAATATGTAACAGCAATAGCCGAGCAATATGTAGAAAACTAGCGGTCAATTTGTCTTGAAACACACAGAGAATTACACAAATACACATACCCATATACGTATATTAACTATAAATAAAACAACTAAATGTTAAAAACTAAATAATATGATTTTTGAATGGGTGCGGTAAATTACCCATTTATAGTTAATTTTTATCCACATCAAATGGTGACACAGAGCTCAAAACCAAATGATTCATCGCGGAGCGACCAGCAGCAGAAAAGAAGCCAAAAACCAGTTGCAGCCACAAAAAGTATTTCGTTATTGTATTCATTTTTGCATATAGGGAAAGTATATTTGTTTATTCACCTCGAATCTGACACGCGCATTTAAAATATGGCAAACATTTGCAAACAACTCAGCTAAACTCTTTGACTGAGGTCAACAAACCATATAAAGCCAGATGATTTTTAAGCCTTAACGTGTTCAATGCCAATGCGAAACCAATCTAAATGGTCAAAAATTTGGTAATTGCCTTGGTAAAGTTCAACTAAACTAAAACTTAGTCCAAAACATTGGTAATTTAAAGAAAACCTTTAATATTTATTAAGTCAGTCATCGAACCCAACTGAAGTCGATGACCGATATTTCACAATACCGATTTGTAATGGTCAAGTTCAGGGCTAGCTCCTGAACTACCTCAATTTGACGCACTTAGCCATAATTACCACTTGTTATAATTGGTAATCAGGTCAATAATTTGATTAGCGTACTCGTTTTGCTTTATTTATTTTCTTTATCTAGCATAATTCAGTCACCAGATAAGAACACATCGTATCAAGTACAATCGTCGTGGCTGGAACGCAATTGCCCGTTGACGCTAATTAGGCTGTGTCCACAATCAGATTTCAATCATTTGCCATATCAAAAATAAGCTGAAACCAGTATCCAAATGCTATATGTATCAGATATCAAGTGACAAACTCCAAAATCTCGATCACTTCGAAGTGACGTCAAAAGCGTTAAAATTGATGAAATTCATGTTTATTTTTTGTTTTCTGGTTTTCAATACACTCACACAGAGAGTATCTTAAATAGCACATGCGAAATGTGAGCGAAAAGTTTGTGTATTTTGCGCAAACTTTGTATTGATAACAAGGCAGTAAAATAACAAAATAACTGAGTATGTATTTTGAAATTTATTCAATTTTGTTGAAGTAACTCGTAACTCAACTCGTTTTGTTAAATTATTTATTTGATTGCTGTTGATTATGTAATTTTTAAATTAAATATTG
This sequence comes from Drosophila anomalipes, assembly GCA_035041615.1. Taxonomy (NCBI): domain Eukaryota; kingdom Metazoa; phylum Arthropoda; class Insecta; order Diptera; family Drosophilidae; genus Drosophila; species Drosophila anomalipes. Next base: position 4,208,513 of record JAWNKZ010000040.1, read on the forward strand.
TTTCAGATCGATTAGAGTTGAACTTAAGGGTATTTAAAAGGCGTAAATTTGGTTTAAACATAAATTGAGTATAATAAATATACTAAAAGTGAAAAAAATTTGTCTTAAATATTATCAAAGCTAAATAAATTAATTAAATTATTTTTGAAAATTTCATTATTTATATGTGAAAAGCTTTGTTGTCTTAAAAATTATCCTAATGGAATTTTATCCATTTTTTTTTTTATAATTTGATTGCTGTTTAAAGCACCGTTTATAAATTCATTTAAAGCTTCTTGTGTTTTTTTCGTACACACAAAAGATTATTTATTTTTAAATTAAATTTGTGTTGCTGAAGTAGAGTATCTGCTGGTAGATTATTTTGTCATGCTTGTTAATTTTACAATTAGTGTGCGTGTGGGCGTGTGGCCATTATAATAAGATGCTTAGGGCCACGCCCTGAAGACGCCCTCAATCTGAAACGCCAAAATGCCATGAGATACTTTTTGCTGCACTTTATTTATAAACTGAATTAATGAAATGTGCGAGTTAAAAAGAGCGACGATAAAAGCGTAAATATTGGTATATACAATGGTACCATAACACACATCTGCAGGTATATAATTATAAATTGTACTACACGAGTATGCGTGTGTGTGTGTGTGTGTGCAGGTCTGTGCATGTCGCCGAACACGATTCGCTTGGATTTCGCTGTGCAGCTGCTACCTTTTTGCGTTGCCGGCTGCGACAATTGCTGCAGTTTAATGTTGTTGATGTTGCTGTGACTTTGGACATTTGTTTGATTTTTGGTCAGTGGTACAATTAGCCACGTTACGCTAACTAACACAAGCATCAACAAAACACAATTTGTTGAAATTACTTTTAGCATACACCAAAAAAAAAAAAAAGTAGAAACGAGTTAAAACTCTGCGATCGCAACTCAAACGATTATTGTCGTTGTTTGTTTGTTTGTGTGTGTGTGTGTGTGTGTGTGTGACTCAAGCGACGAACGGCGGAACGAAGCAAAAGTGTTGGTATCGACGTGGGGAGAGAGTGGTGGGGTTCGTGGAAACTACCCATACCCATAACAATACCAGCTCGAGGCAGTTGGCTGCCCAAGTTGCTGGAGAGCTGTGCTCAGTCGACAACACAGACCTCAACCAGAAAGATCAATTTAGCGGGCTTCGCAGCGCTGCGTGTCGGAGAGTGCCAGTGAACTTGGAGCTACGGCGAATCGAAACCGGGGTGGCAAACTTTACCGTCGCTTTACACTCGAACGTAATTCCCATGCAAATTGTGCGCGCGTGTCGCTGAAAATTCAATTGAAACTCAACGATTTATATTTCATAAATTCATCTTACACATTTATTTCTTCATTGATTATTGTGCAGTCAATTGTGCTATCAGCTTTTGTTTAAAGGGAAAAAATCAAAACGCGGAAGCGATAGTTTATACAACACAACGCATAACGCCAAAGTCAAATATTTTTTGTGTCTAAAGATATAAACGATAATTTGTTTGCGCATAGCGCGTGCTTTTCAAAATTGTTTAAATACATGAAAAGGCTTTATTTGAAAATGACGACGACGCCGAAAACTCAGACAATGCTGCTAATTATTGCAAGTGAGTAAAGAAACAATATATATTCTATAATGTAATTGTTAATGCGGAGGAGTGTACGACATTTTTGGCCTCTTAAATACAAAACTTTGTATTTTTTTTATAGATTTCAAAATTTGAAATTGTAATTTTAAATGGGATTTTAAATTACCAATGATCTGCGACAATTTTTTAAGACCTTACATAAATGCCATTTTTTTTAATTAATATATAAAATTGAAGATTTTATAATTTGAATTCTCTTGTGAACACATCGCATGGGAATGTTCCTCATTAAAATATGGCTAGAGATTAAAGATACATACATTATAGTGCACTTAAAGGCAACTAACTACACTCAGAGAAAAACTCGACCTGAATTTTAGAAAATCGGCTTACTTTACTCTCACATTATTATTCAAAAAGAATAATTCTAAAACAAAAATCTGGATCTGAATCTATTTCAGGCAACATTTTTATATATTAAAAAAAATTCCGAATTTTATGGGTTTTGTGTTTTTATATGTGTACACAGCTTATTTCTTAGTTATTATTATTTCAGTTATGCAAACTTTCTTGGTAGTTTGTATATTCATATCATTAAATTTAAAAAAAAAACTTAGGATTATAGAGGGTCCTACTATTTTCTGAATTTCAGAAATGATGTTTTTGAAAAATATGTCTTTGCACTTATACTTTTTAGAAGTATATTTTTTAAATAATAAATACTAAAGAAGCCTTTCTAATTTTTTCGTAATGAAAAATGTTCTAGTTTTCGGGACAATTTTTAAATTTAAAAGTATATTTTTTTCTGTGAATATTAGCACATGTATATGAACTATGAGCACTTTTCTTACTTGTGTAATTGAGAATAAGTTGAGTTTAATGCGAATTATGATGTTATTGTCAATGAGCAATAGTTTGTACTTGACTTAAATTATTCATATTGCATGCATGTTGCATGAGAACTTCCCGTGGCAGTTCTCATTACTCAATAGCTGAAAGTGCTATTTGATAAATCGCAATTAATAATTGCTCATATCTAAACACCGCTTGTTAACTGAATTTGCCGAGTGAAATGCTTGTTAGACAGGGTCAAAGTCAGCCTGTCAAAATATTTGAGGTAACAGCTAATACATTAAGAGCGAGTATAATTTATTTGCTAAATGCGTGTTGTCACTGTATTGATAAGGAAATTGGGCTTATATTGCGAAAATCTAGTTAAGCACTTTTATGGTTGACGAAATTTGAGTGTTGTTAATTTATTGATAAGGAAATTGGGCTAATTTTGCAAAAATCTTGTTAACCATTTTATGGTTGATGAAATTTTAGTATTGTCATTGTATCTGTCACTGTATAGATAAGGAAATTGGGCTTATATGACAAAAATGTAGTCAAACCGTTTTATGGTTTATGAAATTTGAGTGTTGTCAATGAATTGATAAGGAAATTGGGCTTATATTACAAAAATCTTGTTAAACACTTTTATGGGCTATTTAGCAACTGAGCAACGATATCAAATAACATATTATCAGCACTTATCCGGTGCTCATAAACAGTCTAATGACGTCTATTATGAGATTGCCGAGGCAAAGATAAAGAACTGACATGTGCTTGTTTTTAGTTCATATTAAATACATAAATAAAATGAATCTGCAAACATGACAAAAGATAATTTAATCAAAACCGTTTGCTAAGCCAGCAAGTTCAATTTAATTATATAAAGTTGGACATCGGCATTGAAATAAGTATGTTATATTGAAATTGCACACCAAACGGTTAACCGTTTCTCATTGCGTAATGGCTCTCCAACTGTTTATGCTAATTTCCACACACACACAATTCTGGCTGAATTCTCAAAAAGGCATTGGACTCGACTCGACTTGTAATCAGCACAACAGCTATGAAAATGACGGACACAACTCACGGCACGTGACCGACGCTATTTCGTTGAAAGCAATTGAAAAAATCGGCGAATTTCGATTACGTTCACTGACCCAGTAGAGAGCGAGAGCGAGAGAGAGAGATAGAGCGAGAGAGAGAGAGAGAGAGAGAGTGATAGAGAGAGAGAGAGAGAGAGAGAGAGAGAGAGAGAGAGAGCGGGAAAGAGAGAGAAATGCGAGAGTTTAGAGTTTAGATATAAATAGAGAGAGGATTGACACGCGTATACTTCTATTGATTTACTATATCTTGATAGATTAAACACCTAAATAGATTTGCCAGATGTGGCTACAATTTGAACAGTTGCATGATTGTAAAATATGTGTAAATATAGTTTATAAAGTGGCAAGGTTGACATTCGTCTTTAGCCGCCTTTAACAGTTTGTTCAGCTTTTTGTTGTTTAGTATTTTCTTTATATATACCCTCAACTCATTAAATATGTGTAAAAAGGGTGTAATGAAATTGTGCAAAAGTTTGAAACAGGCAGAAGGAATTATCTCCAACACTATAAGGTGTACATATTTTCGATCACGCGGATATCAGAGACTATAAGAGCTGGAGAAGAGAATATAAGTTCTCGTATCTCGCACTTTTCAGGATATATCGAAGTCGAGCTCACTCTACAATAGTATTCTTACTTTATTTATCTATTTTTTTGTGTCGCAAAGTTGGTACGCTTTTTATGGCTGTCGGTTCGGTTTTTGTTTTATCAGCTCGTATTTTGCATTTTTCATATGTGGCAATAAAATTTGAAGAATCATTGTTTTTTCTTGTTTACCCTTCAGTACCCGTGCTGGCCATAAGAAATGAGAGCACTTCCACAACTGCTTAGAATTTTGGAAATTAAACAAGAATTATATATTTAATAACAGGGTTAAGGGTATCTCGTGGTCGATCGCAGCCGACTATATCATTCTTATTTTTATATTTCTTTTTTTATTCATTTTTTGTTTGTCGTATAGCCGGTGCGCTGGCTTTATGGCTGTCGCCAATAGGGTTCGGCTTTTGTCTTATCAGCTCGCATTGTGCATTCTATAATTGGCCATGGGCGCTCCTTAATGAGCTTATGATATGGCCGCATCAGGCAAACGCTTAGCGTTCATCGATCTTAAGATGCCTGGTTAAAAAAACATATATTGATTGTGCGGTGTATTTGAACTTCTAATCACTTGAGCACATTATCTGATGAATCAAGTGTCGTGGCAATTAATTGAGATTAATGTATTTTATAAATATAATCAACCTCCATCCACATCTTCATTATACCCTATCACCCATTTTCAATGGGTATAAGAGCTGGCGACAATAAAAGACTACATTCCTTTTACTACTTAAATGCATAATTTATAATTCAACCTAATCTTATTTTTTTTAATGCAGATATCTGATTTAATAACTTGAGTACCTAAAATAAGAACTAAAATACGATTTAAACTAAACAAGAGTAGCTAAAGATAAAGCCGAGTGATAAAGTCACTGTTGTTCTAAGCAAATTTTATTTGCCATAATAAATTAGATTTAATGTGGCTGTCAGATGCAGCTTGTGACTTAAGAGTTGTCAGATTGCATGACATAATACCGGGCCCAAGAGGCGTATGAATAATGGCTAGGACAGCCCCTAAGTTGTCCGATAAAATAATAAGGAAAATGGACAGCTGCTACATTTTGAGCCTAGGCCAACAAAACATTTGTACATCGGTCGCTTGCGTTGTGAAATTGATAAAATCCAACAAAAAATTAGAGTGAAGAGAACAAATATGTCAAAATTATTGAGTTTCCAATAAAGTCGTGTGCCGTGTGCGCGGTTCCATAAAGATAATTATATTTACTATTTCTGTCGCTGACACACGCGCTTTTGATTTGCCGATTGATAAATGGTGAAAAGGCAAAATCGTTGAATGTTCCGGCAGCGTAAGATAGATTAAAAAAAAGTAGACAATAACAAAAACAAATCGATAAACCTGCTCAACTAATAATAGCAATGTGTTTTTGTTATTAACTGCAATTTTATGATGGAACTTGAACTTACCTATAAGTTGCGGCACTTAAGTGCTTTGCCTGTTTATGGCAACTGACTGTAAACTGATCCATTAACTATTTTTGTGGCAGGTGTTAAAATTAGACATAGACCAATGGACGCCAGTTGTTATCAAGAATCTACTTGAGAAATTGCGCCTTTGCGTATTAGGCTTATTATCGTTTCCCTAACGAATTGGTTAATTATTCATATTATCGCTTCATTGCGATAAATGTACAACTGCTGCGATCATAAGGTCCCACCCCAATTCCCCTCGATAAAATTATATGGAAGTCTGGGCATTCTGTTTCTTTGTATGCCTTTGTAATTTGCACACGCCCAAAACCAGGGAATGACCGGATAGTAATATACAATTTATAAGTATTTGTTTATTTAGAGGGGGAAGCATATTCAATGGTAACATACCTGATAGCTTATCTGTGTGATCATCATTTCGTTGTGATTTTATTGCTGTTCGTGTGTTGGTTGCCTTCTTGTTTTATCAGTAATGCAGGTTCTATAGCCTTTTTGTATTTTTACCATTTCAGTATTCAGTGTCTACGCACCCGCTGTACATGGCCAGTCCTATGTGCTGACTTTGGAGAACGTTATTACACGACAACTGCCATATAATCGAACGACGTTTAACGGTACAACGGATACGGATCTATTTACCGAGCAAGTGGATAATAAGTCCAGGATATTTGTTTATAAAAACAGTAAGTATTGTGCCCAGATAGACTTAAGTTTAAAGTACAAAAGCTTAAAAGTTGAATAGAGTGAATAATTATTGCAATTTGTTAAATATAAACCTTACCTTACCTTGTGAACTTAAAAATATGTTAGGTCTGAAAATGATAACAGACAACTTTTCCTTATTTTTTTATTGCAAATTGGAACACGTTATACAAACAGGTTATATGCAATTCCATTTAATGTCCAGCGCAAATGGATTCACTCAATCACTTCATGTATTCGCTTGAATATGACGCGTTGTTGCAAAGCGAACATTTTGCGTCATCAAATGACGAATAGTTCAACAGTTTTTCACTTGGAGACCGACGTCAGCCTGATAAGCCCCCATTTGGGGGATCTATGTAAGTTGTGGTATATATGGTAGCACAAAGATCCGGGTAATTGTGATATTTAGTTTTTTGTTGATAAGATGCATAAGAATAAATATTTGTCACATTTAGTTATTTATTTTTATTTTGATAAACCTATTTCAAAATCAGTTTCGGTTCTGTTTATATTTAACAATATAATTCTTGGTGACTGCTTAAGCTTAAATGTTATTTGGAATACACATACTTTTCATCTTATTGGTAACTAATGATCTCCGATTTTTATCTACTTTCAGCAGCTGATTCCAGCAACGAGTTGTCACAGACGGCAATGGATGTGATCACGATTGTGTGGTATGTGGCAACATTTCTGGCATTGGCCGCCTTCTTCATGCTGATGGCCTGCTCGGATCGACGCTGCCGGGGCATGCGTGTCGGACGAGCGAATCCCATGCAAAATGAGGCACAACGGGCACCGCCCACACCCTCACCATCGTATAGTGAATTTGCCCCGCCCAGCTACGATACTGTTATTAAAATGCAGCATGACGCCAAGACGAGCGTCTTTGTTATACCGTTCAACAGTGAGAATAAGGCCAATGATGCGACTAATGGCCCTGCCCACTCCCCCACCAACGCCTACACAATTGATGAGCGGCCAAAGGCACAGGTGTAACTGGATGAAAGTTGGCCGTTATCGGCCGGAATATAACTGTATAACGTCTCTGTGATATTTGCTGTGCGTGCACCTGGTGCCAAATTCAAAATGTCGAAAACGTCGAGATTTTGTAGTGCAGTGTGAAATGTATTATATTATATATTATTGTATTGTAGCAATTGTCATCCGTATATTTAACGAATAGGTTATTAGAATTGCTTAAAAAGACTGAATGACAAAATATGTTAACATGTTTTCCACTGGTCCATTTATTTTTTGTTCGCAATTAATTTAGCATTTTGTTAGCTAATAAAATGTATCAAATTTTATCTCATTTAAAAATTGATTATTAATTCATTAGTTGTCGATTTGGATGAGTATGCAAATCTTTAAGTTATTGCTCACAGAATTCAGTGGAAAATGATTCACGTTTTGGTTTAAAAAAATTACCGATTGTTGGGCAATTTATCAAGCAGTGTGTCTCAAGCAGTGCTTTCAAGCAGTTCACATACTGCTGTGTTGCAAGTAGTGCAATCAAGCAGTGCTAATGTGTGAAACAAGCAGCTCAAAAAACGATTTTAAAACCAATATTTAACAAAAAGCTTTTCAATTTGAAGATTAAAACAAAAAATAGCGCCGCATATTAAATACACTTGTCAGCTAATTTAAGAGCAGTTTAAAAACTTGAGCCACTAACCAGTAAAGTACAATTAATGCTTTTTCTGATTCTTCCAGAGCAATTTATTTGATTCCAATGATATTTATAATTATTTTAAATAAGCTTAGTAGCAATAATAATTACTAACTCCAAAAACGTTCTATTCTCAAGCATGACCTAAAAAAAACAGCAGAATGCTTTAAGTAGATCAGCTTAAGCTGTTGACAATATATTGACGACAGGTGTTCAAGTTGAATGAAGCAATTGTATTCCGTTTTATTAACAATTTACACGATGACATACGTTTAAGTCAATATAATAAGAATAAATTACTGTTCTCCAGCATCAAAGCACACATGTCTGTTTGTTATCAGAGGCGATGACTAAAGTCGGGGATTTTCAATGAACGTTCTTTAAGTTCTACTCAGATTATGAGATTTCATGGTCGAAATTGCTTTTGATAATGTTGAGATTTGTGCAACATTTTGTTTTTTATTTTTGTTTTGTATTTGTCAAGTAAATATATAGTTTTGATTTGTGAGCGAAACGAGGCTTTTAATACTGAAGGCCCGTAATTAGCAGAACTGTTGTTATTAACTGAAAATAAAATATATTTAACAGAGAACGTTCTAGTAGCAATTTTGTTCTTAATTTAGCATCGAGCTATAATTAAACTATTATTTCCGTACATTGCTAAAATTTCCAAAAACAAAAATTCACTCAGCTGACACAAGCAGTCACACGAAGTCCATTGCAGCTGATAACAACTACAGATTGGTTCCCCAACACAACACACACACACACATACACACACACACACACACACACACATACACACACTTACACACACACACACACGCATGCACAGATTATCTTAACCGGAGCAAAACCAGATCATTTGTGTTATATGCAGTTAAATCACGTTCCGCATCGATAAATGCGGTTAATCATGAAGAAGTCTTACCTCTGGATTTGTTTATAGACTGACGCCTTTTCCTGGCTTCGCAAATACCCCGTAAGCCAAGAAATTACCAAATAGGCAATCATAAAGTTGTGCAATATTATGTGACTATGGAGAATCTGGCATTTCTAAAGATACAATTTAAAATAAAATAAAAATAAATTGCACTTGTATTAAGTTTATATATATAAAAAAAATTGAGTTTCAACCACAAGTTTTGAGACACACTTCCGATATCCGGGCTAACTGCTGACAGGGTCAGTTGTAGTCGATCAGGCCACTCGTTGTTGCCATTAAATAAACCAAGAGGCGCATAAATACTACTTGAATCTAAATACTTGATGGGCCATTCATTAAGTTATTGGCATGCTTTTCAGAGCGCGTGAATACAACAAATGAATTATGTTTTATTTTGGATCGCGTTTGGCTTTGGGTATGAGTACCGTGCTTCCGTTGGGGGAGGGGTGGTGGGGGGTGTGTGTGTGTTTGTGTTTGCTGCCTCTACCTGCTGCCTACTGCCGGCTGATTTCTTATGCGCCACTCGTCATCATGTCGGGGTTTCCATGATCAATCGTGTGCTTGCAAACGCGCCAATATTATTATTAATGACTCTCACGCTCTTCAATTGAACTGAGCGCCCGCATTCAACACTACTATTTGCTATCTGTTGCTGCCCATTTAAACCATTCTCCCCGACCTTCTCCTCTGCTCATCTGTGCTCGCCTCCTCTCGTCTCTTCTCTGCTGCGTCCGACTCTCTGGCTGCTGGCTGCTGGCTGTTGTTGCTGTTGTTGCTGTTGCTGTTGCTGTTGCTATATGTTGTTGTTGTCGTGGTTGCCTCTTGTCTCATTTACCGATCGTTCGTCGAGTTTTGCAAAACAACGTTGCGGCCCGCTGACGTTGTTTGATGGTTTCTGTTCGACAATAATTTTTCGTTGAAAAGCATCTGGAGCGAATTTAGTTTTGCTCAGTGCTACACAAACCGTGCTATTGTGTGGATTACTTTTTTTACACGCAGCGAGAGTAAACATATTTCAAAATAAATATTCAATAACACACTACATACATATTAATACTAATCGTAAAAGAACAACAATGTCAAATACGAGCATATTTCTTGGCCTGTGCTTAGTGTCAGCTATAATGGTGCAATTCGTCTGTGCGGATATCGAGACAAACGAAGTGACCGATAATGATCCAAAATTCTTTAGTAAGTCTGATCTGATAATGATAATAAATATATGTATACATATATATATATATATATATATTTAAATGTATATATGTCTAAACCCCAACTTGTAGTGCATGAGGGCGTGCGTGTATATCTGCCTCATGAAGAAGAATGTGTTAAACTTGGAGGTTTATGTATCCAGACTAGGGATTGTGATAAGCGCACATCCTACGAGGGTCTCTGTCCCACCAACAAGAAGTACGGTGTGGAGTGTTGCTTTGAGTGTGAGTAGTCAAATTTAAAGCTCTCAAATTTTTAACTCACTTAACAGTAAATTACCGAAAGTTTATCATCATTCATTTGGTATTGGTTCAAGTACTCATATATTGTTTTTATTTTTATTTGTCCTTTTCATCAAATGCGATCAACAAAAATGTACTAACATGGATTGTTCATCCTCTACCACTAAAATACTGTCTCTCACATGTAACTGTGCTTGTTATTATGTGTGTGTGTGCCTACCGTAAATTATTCCGATGCCGCTCCAGATTCGGTTAAACCAGCGCCGTGTTCGCATTTCTCGGGAGAATGCATGGAAAGGTGCAACAAAGACCTGGAAAGACCGGGCAATGACTGCAAGAATGGAGAAGTTTGCTGTGTTTTGGTTTAGCTAATTTGCGTAGTAATATATAATCTATATAAATCAATGAGAACATACACATGTCAACTGTAGACTATATTTATCTATATTTTTATTTATATGTTGTACCAATATTTTGTATATAAAAATATTTCGATTGTTGTAATAAAATGCACTGTAAATATTTTTAACAATCTATATATTCAAGTAACTTATCTGAAAGCTGATATCATTGTTATACAAGATTTTATCAATTTATTATTCATTATTACAGAATGACCCATTGTCGAGCGTACTTCTTTGAATTTTTTTCTAGCTCTTTAATAAACGAAAAACGATTGGGACACCAATTTTAATTGAATGGCGCCTATTCATTTATTTATTTGTGTTCATTTCAAGGCCCTTGAGTCTATCACATGATGGAGTGCCTTAATTGGATGGTCCAGATGTGCTGTGTCCAAATGTGCTAATATTATTAATGGCTCTCCTATGATGCAATTTAACTGAGAGACCGCAACTTAATGCTATTTATCGATAGATCCCAAGTGAGTGTTATAAAAACCGTAAGAAAGTAGGGAACATTGGTGAGGGGAATTGTCAAAGAATTTATCAAAGGGAAATTGTCTAATGAAGTATTCAATGCTTTGGTCTTTTTAAATATGTATTCTATAAATCAATAATAACTTTTGTGAGTCAATTGTGGACTATATACATATATATATAATATCTTAAATGCTATAATGAAACAAGTTATACAAATGAGCACTCAAAAACGTTAACATTTCCGTTTGCGATAATATTATTAATGATTTTCCAGTTCTTAACTTAAATGAGTGTACGCTTTTTCATGGCTTGAACTCAAATATTTATTTTTGCTTAAAGTTATGTATGTAAATTTTAAATTATAGATAACAATTTCAGAGGAGACTAAAAAGATCGCGACTTTTTCCACCTGCTGAGACTGTTGGTATTATCGGAATGACAAACGATGGTGAGTAAAGTCAAATACTCAATTATATTTCTTCTCAGCAATTGCTTTAATCTGCATGCGCAAACTTATTTACACTGAAATTGTATTGCAGGAATAATACACTAAGAAAAAAATTCGCTCTGATTTTTTAAAGATTTTTAAAGATTTTCTTTATTAGAAATAATTTCTAAGTATACGATTTTTCTTAAGTAAAAAGCTTCTTCATTAATATATTATTTTAATAATAGAAAATATTTCGCAAAAGAAGAAATGCAAACCGATCTTTGTAGAAAAAATCCTTTTTGATATTTAGAAAATTTTTAAAAATTACTTTTTTTGAATTTATAAGCTATCAAAAATACAAATATACAAATACAAAATATAAATACTAATTTTTTATAATAATACAAGTAATAAAAAAGAAAATATTAGAAAAATAATTACACTATAATTTACAATTTTTTTTTTATTAATTTTAAGAAATGTACCGTGAATTAAGTAAAATATCGCTGGATTGTAGAATCACACAAACTTCCTTTTTAGAAATATACCTTTTGAATAGTACGGTGAATTATCCTTTGCAAAAAACCCATGTTGATTTTCTAAGAGTGATTGAGGAGGATTGTTTTCCTGAGTATATGAAAATATTCCACGGGTTATGTAAATAGGTGTATTTGTGTTCGACTTCTGAATCATAGGTAGCAAAAGAGACACACAGGTTGCCAACTAGGTCAGCCGTGGCGGCTCTTATCAGCGATCCACTCTCTGGGATGATATATGACCAGAATGCTCTCCAATTGGTGATCATGATGTCATCTTCATCATCATCATTGTGTTAACATATTTGTGTGTGCAATTGTCACGTGTCAATGGATCTGTGGCGTGCCCGTACAGAGCTTTGGATCCGATCAGTCTTGAGCGTAATCTCTAAATATACTTTAGTATATGCATATAAAGAACCTTATTATATAGACGTCAACGCGTATCTCTACGTTTTGGGTTTCAGTGTCAAGTTCAACGCTGGTTAGGTCTGACAACAGTTTAATTCTCGTATATTTCATCTATTCAATCGTATTTTCTAAGTGTTTTTTGGAATTTGTACATACAAATATTGTTTCTGATATTTTTGTTAAAATAAACGTCCTTGCTAAACATTGGCAATCGAAAGATTTATATGACAGCAGAGGCACGTACTCGTGTCTGGCTCTCAGATGTATAAGCTTGTCTATCCCATAAATAATATTTTAGTTTTGCGCTAATATTTCAATGTTTATTTCATGTCGTTATATACAGCTGAGTTGGAAACGTGTGGGCGAAAAATATGAAATCGTTCTAGGCGAGTGAGTTGAATGAATTAAGCCAAGGCAACTCGTTGAGTGAGTGGATGTCATTTTAAGAGCTAAAAATATTAGAATTTTTTAGAGAAAAAACTAAAGTTTTACACTGTAAGTTCTTTGTTCTATATAGCTGGGCTAAATAGACTATAAATATGCCTTGCGAGATCTTAAGAGATGTGCATGCCAACCAAATAATAATAAAAACGAGTAAGAATGGTGTCATCGAGTGAGATCGACTACCAGATACTCTGAACCCAGCTATTAAATATATTATTTTAGATTTATTGCCAAATTTCCCCCCAGCCACAAATTTCCAATCTGTGCTCTCATTTCTAGGGGCCGAAACAGATACTGAAGGACAAAGAAATAATTAAGATGACATTCCAAATTTAAAGAGTTCAGTTCTTATTATCTCTGAGATCCTTTAGTTCATACTGACGGACGGACAAACAGACAAATATGGCTAGATCGACTCGGCCGCAGATATATAATAAATAGACTTTATGGAGTCGGTATGGAGTATATTTTATGGGATCACAGTCATATCCTTCAAAGTGTTGAAAACCAGAAAAAATAGTATAATACCCTCAGTGGGCTTATACTCTTTTGCTATTTACTCGTATCCATTACTGTCGCTCTCTATAACCTCCAGATACACCCACACTCGTACAACATGTGTATATTGCAGTAACATTGCAATTCCTTAATTTAGTCAACTTGCTCCAGTGCCAGTGAAAACGAAAATTGACTTTGAACATGAAACGACGGCCTTGAAATAAAATATATTTCTGTATATACATAAAGTATACACTATATATACATAGATTCTAATTAAATATACTATACAGACTTGGTTCAATTGAATCAACTACGTCTTAGATTACACAACATTTGTTGTCTGGTCTGTGCCTCGCAGTTGGTCAGGCTGCAACTGTGAACTTCCGATGGCGATTTGAACTATTTGAAATTGTTTATATTCGCACGAATTCGCATTTAATAGTCGATGGCAGGGCTAGTAAATCAAAATAACACATAATATTATTATCTATATATACACTCACACATACTTCTAGGTATTTTGTATTTCCCATTTTTTAATATACAGTTGCTTATCAGGCGGCTCTTCTCTTTTCACATATTCCGATTGATGTGTTTTTATTACGATTTTGTTTTCGATTCAATTTCGCTGTTGATATTCGCTTGACATATGAGCTAATAGTACTCAATAATAAGACGCGCTTCACTTTTTGCATACCCTGTAAGAATCCTGGAACTTGAACATATTATTTTTTTAAGTTTTAGGCATAACTTTGTATTGTGATTTAGAAAGATACAAATCACCCTTTTAGAAATCTACTTTCCAAATAATAAGATAAGTAACCCGTGGCGCCAAAAGTAGGTAGATTTTCTAAAACTCAGGGTAATTTTTTGTCAAGTGTATATAGTTTTAGAATTTAGAAAAATATTGTTAATCTAGATTTACAGCTTTGATCAAAAATGCATTGCGTTTGTGAATCGATTAAGTTTGGCAGGTCTGTGTTGGATGCAAGACATTTGCTGGTCGGGCACAGTCGTTCAGAGCACTTTTACTTGTTTATGTCTTATTTTATTTCATATTCAAAGCGTACTAATAAATGGTGGTGTGTGGGCTGGTTAAAGGGGCTGGATGAAGGGGGTTTGTTGCATTTGGGATGCGCTCATATTTCATGTCATAGTTCGCACTCATTTTTCACTTGACATAAACTGCGACTCATCGCCGAAGGCGCTGCAACGCAATTTGCATGTTTCTTGTCTTTTTTTCACCTTTTTCATATTTCATATTTCAGTTTTAATTTTTATTTTGCATGTGGCTGCGTGTATAAAAGAAAATGATTTTGTGGCATAAATTAACGCCATGAGGCACACGAAACACTATTAAAAAATACTCCACACATGCCCGAGTTGCACATGCTTCAGCCGCTGTCTGCCTGCATGTGTGTGTGTGTGTCTGTTGTCCTGGCAAAGGATGCGGATGTGGATGTGGATGTGGATGCAGATGTGCAAGTCAATGGCTTATGGAAAAGCCAGGATATTCAGTGCCGTGTTGCCATCGCCGTTGCCACATATCCCGATGATGTCATGCCCTCAGCTCCGTGCAGCACTCTCCATGCAATTAATCCTTTTTTCTCATTCTCATTCGCGCTGTTGCTCCATTTCGCTGCCTCCTTAGCTGTCTCGCTGTCTCGCTGACTCGTTGCCTGCCTGCAAAATGACTTTTTAAGTTAATTTCTTATAACATGTATGCGACGAGAATGTTGTCCCACAGCAACTACGTGGCCAACACACCCTCCAACCCACCCAACCGCATGACCCTCAACCTTACCTTGCATGGCTGATTGGCTGCACAGGAATCACAATCAAGTTGGGCTTTAAGTTTTCTTTTAATGTGATTAACATTATAAGCAAGTAACTTTGCTCTCGAGTCAAGAGTGATCAGATCTCAAATGTATTTGTAATTGATTGTAATAAGTATGTATTTATATCATCTTGCATAAATATTTTATTAATCTAGTTATCACAAACTATCACAAACAAGTAAGAATGAATTCTCAATAAAATGTTTACAGTTGGTCAATATTCCTTTTAGGCTCTTTCACAATGCTGTTCGGATAATTTGTAAGTCTTGCCATGGCTGCTCTCAAGTATTATCGATGGAACTCTCTATTCCTATAATTGAATAAAATAAGTAAATAAAAATAAATCTTCTGAAATCCTCTGGGCGTGCTGAACTGTGGTAAACTTATCCTACTCCACAGGTTCAGAGACTTGCATATATTTTCTTTATTTTATATCGCACTATTTATCTCTTTTATTAACGATTTTTGCTTTGCTTATTACTAAGCTACTAACGCTTAACAATTTTTAGACTGACTGTTTGTTTTGCAGACATTTTACATTTGAATACCCTTGATTTATTTATTATATCATTTACTTTATTTCTTTTCTTTTAAACAAATTTTGTATTTAATTTCTCCCTTTTAATTTGAAATAATTCATTATCTAATTCGTAAATTCAAATATAAATTTAATTAATTTTGTTTTATTAAACCCTATTTAAAAACCAAACCATTTTTAGTCCACATTAAATAAATCAATCAATAAAAATAAATAAGCGCATATTATATTTCAATTAGAATCGTCTGCTTTTAAAATATGTGAGTTTTATTGCCAGCGGAAATCGATATGTGTCGAAACGGTGGTGGTCAGCGATAATATACAATAAACCTGATATGCTCGTGATATACGAGAACATGTATACAATTTTGAAGTCCCTCGTTCTTATAGTCTCTGTTCAAGAACAAATATATCTTAAGTCAGAGATGCTTTCTTCCACCATTTTACCCATTTAAAGGTATAAAAAAAGGTTTAAAAATTGGTTAACTGTCAAAGTTCTAGCGGCAAAACGCAATAACCCATAAAGGCTTCACTTTAGGCTCTGCTAATTCTTAAATCAAATTGATATCGTAATTTTTTCCGCATTGTTTCCAATACTCTTTTCAAGTTTATTAGTATTTCACCGTTGTGTTCACAATTACAATGTGCGTACGAGTTGAAAATGAATTTCCTGTTATAATCTGTATGTAAATTGATGTTCAGATGGCATAAAATGCAATTACTCAAATTTCTTTGACAAATATGCACGAGAATGTACTTGGCACACTTGGCACCCCACGTCCCCATTCATCTTAACGTATTCCAGCCATGGCAATAAATCCCATTAATATCATGCAAATGAAAGCAAATTTTGTTGTCCTCCTGCGAAGGTGTTAAAATATTGGTGCTTTGAAGTGGCATGCAAGAATTCTTGTCAAGCACCGAAAATGACATAATAATTGTACAGGTTAGAGTTAAGAGATATAAAGATAGAGAGATAGGCAGAGGGGGAATTAGGGAGGGGTGGGGCGGGCTGAAGAGTTGAAATTTAACAATTAGCTAAAAAATGTTGTGTTGCCAACATGCTACACAATTTGGGCGAGAAAATACAAAAATTACAGCTGCCCCAGGCAGACTGCCTCCATCTTCTCTAAGATATACAAATTTTTTTGTAGCGCTGCTAACGGGATTAACCGCAATTTCTTTAATTAAAATTTCACCCCCAAATCCGACCACATCTGAAGGCACGAGAAACAGCTAGCAGGGCAAAAGGATTGTAAATTACGCTGTCATTCAGTCGTCTGTCAACAACAATTAAAACGGGAAGCAACATCACAAATTAAAAAATTCATCTTCCGCTCGAAAACCTACACACAGATAACTCATGTTTTATGAACAGATACAATTTTCTTGCTTTCCTTTTTATTAGGTTTTTTTTCTTCGTTTTTTTTTTTTTTGTTGTGTTGTATCTATGCTAAGCATGTCTACTTGATGTGCTACCGGTCCCTTTTTAATTTGATTGGTGTGGCTCTTCTTCGTGCCGGCATTTCCGGTTTTTTTTTTTTGTTTCTGGCTTTGCCCTCAACCCTCCGCTTACCTTTTCAGCATGATTAGCATGAAGCTTAGCTATAAAAAAAAATGGGGTTAATTAATTTGTGTACTGGCATATTTGATAAAGTCTTGAGCCTGCATAAGATGCGAAACAGGGGCTACGGCTTAGGGGGCGACTGTAGTTAATACAGAATAAATACAATATCAACGATAGCTACGAGAAGATATGAGATTTGATTTAAAAAATAGCGTGAAATTCAAAGGTCGGTTAGTATTTTCTTTTCTTCGCCAAGTGGTTTCAAAATTCGAAATTAGAATAAGTATAGGAGTTTCAAGGAACCCCTTTAAAATAAATGTGGCACCCTGCCAGTGTTATTTTTAGTTGCAAATGTAGCAATTTGAAGTTAGATTTCAATTATAGCCTCACGTTATCTCTTCAGTTTGATGAGTGCAGCAGCTAACCTTTTTCTTTTTGGGTCGGATGTGCCTGGGGAAACTCGTATTTCTTGTAACCGACTTGTATACCTAATTAACTAAAGGGTTGCCTTCATTGCTTCAAGTTGCAAGTTACTTGTGGTATAATTGCGATACGTTCTTCACAACAATTGCTGTCAAATATAGATTATAGTCCAGCCGGTTATATTTGTGTATATACAGTGTAAAGGCATGTCAAACTTTTTGTGTGTGGCTGTGCAACTTTTTGTGACTTTTGTTGTGTGCAAATAATTTGCAGCTCGTTTCTTGGCTCATTAACAATTTAGGGGAAGCAGAACTTTTATCTAATTAATGGAAACTTCAGCACAATGACGTGGCGTGTGGCATGAGAAGATCTTTTGCTTTTGCTTTTGAAACTGTTGAGCGACACGCGTATTGTTGACAGTGAAGCGACGAACTCTGCGTACAACATGGCGTATGATTGCTTCTGTGTAAACAGACGGATGTATGGCCAAAAAGGGGGCAGGGTGCGGGAAACGAGTGCTTCCATGTCTTTGGCAGTTTTTTTGCCACTTTTCTTTTTGGCGCTGCGTAAAAGTTTTTTAATTAGCAACAAAAGTAAAGGGGTTAATAATGCGAGTCGACTCTACTCGACTCTACTCGAGTTGAGTTGAGTTGAGTTGAGCTGACTCGTTGAATTTTTGTTGGCTGTTGCAAAAAGTTTGGCAAGCTAACAATTAAGTTTCGGCTATGCGGCTGACATGCGGAGAGGCTTGTGTGGGCGTGGCCACAGATAATGGGTATTAAGCAACACTTACTGACAATTAAGTTGGGCTCTTGCCGCTGCCGCCGTTATCCTTTGCTTCATTGTTGACTTTTTTCGGGGTGTAATTACGCTTAATCGTGAATTTACAACGCTCTGCACATGGCAGGCAAACAGGCGGAGGCATGTTGTGATGCTGCTGCTGAAGCCGAAGCAGAAGCAGAAGCTGCTTAAGTTGTGACAATAACCCGCAGCGTGCCGCAACATCAACTACCGCAAATCGTTGCTTGACCAAATGGCAACAAATGCATTTGCATTTGCATTTGCACAATCTGCACAATTCAAACAATTGAAAGATAAGCTCATAATATTCATGAGCTTTGTTTTATGAAGTGCTAACAATGCGTAAAGCTACAACAACAATTACAGGTGGAAGAAGTGGGGTGTGCTTCCTACCACTAGCAGCCACTTGGCAGAACACCTTTTCTATAGGAGCAGCAGTCTGGCTGAGATACTTTCACATTCCACATTCAGCTGACGTCTGTTTGCCTTTGCCCCGCAGTACATTTTTTTCCCATTTTCCTTTTGACCATACTTATACCTATTCAGCAGTTTTCTATTTCATTTTTTTTCCTTCCTTTTCTTGTGGTGCTTTCCTTTCGTACTTTTGCTCCCTGGGCTGGGTAATTTTTCACTTTCGCAAGATGGCAGCGCATTTTAATGAGCCACCAACAACACGCGATCAACCAAGGAACAGTAGCCACAGCATCAGGACGCTCTGTACAGGACACTCGCTAGATAATTTGTGTTGCATTTGCATTTTCATTGGTGCGATATGTTAATGACTTTGCTTACTTTCCCCCTAACCCCACTGCCGCTCATCTTGATAATGTTGTTGTTTCTCCTTGCCACTACCTGTCTCGCCTTAACGTTATCTGTTTTCCTTGCTTGTATAACAATTTTTTCGTCTTTTGTCTGATTAGCATAGGAAAACGACTAGACAAAATGGCAAAGTTTTATTCCATAATTAAAAGCGTCATTTATCATTCAATTGTTGCAGTTGCAATGCCAGCTGGTCTGATAAGTACGCCTGATGCATAGATTTAAGATATTATAGGCAAAACATTAATCATATTTAAGACGACACATCTTAAGGGTGGGCAAAAAAGAAGAGATTTCAAAAAATATCAGCAATAGTTATAATAAAGTTATAATAAATCCAAATGAAAAACGATTGAAACGGATGATAAAATTGCATTGCGTTTTCAATTTATGTGACATAGAACTCAAATAAATGTCTAATAGCAATGATTTATTGTCATTCGAATTGGCTACACATGTAAATATACTTTAAATCCAATTTGAATGGTCTATGATAATATTGTGTAAACGAATTTTATTGAACGCTTCGAATAGCACAAAAATTAAATTTGTGCTGTCAATTATTGTAAAAATTGAAATGAAATTGTTTTGTAAACATCATTCAGCTTGCTAATTTTGAATCACAAAAATATTTTCACAAAGTTTATTCAACTGTATATTTATTTTACATTTTATTAAATACAATTTTGTACGTTTTGGCTCAGATAATATTGCTAAATGTGAAATGAAGAGAAAAATTACATTTAAAAGTCAAAAATGCAAAAGTCGTTTAAAATATATCAAACTCAATTTTACACACATGTGTGTTTGTGTGCGAAAAACATTAAAATAATTGTTTTAAAATCCTTTTGTCAGAAAGCAAAGTAAATTATAAACACAGAGACGGACAGAGACGGACTGCAGAGCGAGTCAGTGAAGCCTGGCAGGATAACGATAACACGTCACAAGTCACAGGATTTCACTGAGCCATTAAAAACGATGGTCCACACACACACACACACACACACACACACACTTTCACACACACATTCGTACACACAAGCTGTGTCTGCAAAAACATAGCAAAAAATTAATTTTATACAAAAAGTTATGCAAATTTTTGTACAGCAAAGTATACTATAAGAAAATGTATTATTGCACACAAAAATTGATGGGAATTAAAAATAATAGAATGCTCGACTTCACTATACTTTCTCAAGGAAATTAATACCTTCAAGTATCTACTGCCCATTATTGTGGTAATAATTTCCAGCAAAACGTTTCTCATTTCTGTCGCCATCCAATCTTTAATCTCATTTTTAAAGGAGTATCCCAATTTTGTGAAATTGAATGACAAAGAAATCGAATGCTAAGCAAACTCTCGAAGTGGGCATATCATTGAATTTGTTATATATAGCTAAATATCTAACGAGTTGAACTTTATCGCAAATGAGACACCCACTTTGGCCTGTATTTGTTTACAGGGTGTCGCAAAGGAGAGAGGCAATTGCTGGAAATATTTTGATAGTTGCAAAATTGCAATATAAGAACGATACGAATATTGTTTGTACATTTGCATACAACATGCAACATACATTTTCCATAAGGCTTTTCTCCTCATCAGGATGCTACAAATGTTTCAATTTTATTCATTGTACTGCAATTTTTCAAGCAATTTCGTTTTGGGTTTTTTCGGTTTTTTTTTTCTGTTTTTGGATATTTACCCTGAGTGGGGGGTGATATTGGATGGGTGTGAGACAGGCACAGGTAAACTGTATTCCATTTGTAAGATGATGTTGCCCGTGCCGCAGAAGTTGAGAGGGCTTTTTGGTGCAGCTGCCGCCTGTTGGGTAGGTGGAGCTCATTTGGATGGCTTTACCTTTAGCACTGGCTCTCAATACAATTGTACAATATTTATTTAATGTAAATGAGAAATGAGAAACGAGAAACGAGCCACGAGCCACGAGCCATGAGCCACTCACATAGTACAGGCCAGTTCGGGCTATAGCCCGGCTCATGTGGCAGCGCCACATTCCACATACCCCAACCCATCATTTACGATATGCGATATGATATTGAACATTGTGTCGATGTCGAATTGCATCTCACCCTCTCTCTCCCCCTTTGTATGTGCCAATGCATTCAAGCAAATTAAAATTGGAAATTAAATGTTTACGAAGTAAGAAAATTTTAAACGAAAAAGTAATTGCTTTTCATGCAGTTGCCTTGAGAGGTTGCCACGCGTGGTGGCGTGTACCAGAGTGAGAGAAGACACCTATTGTGGCACATCTGTATGTGTGAGTTGAGTGAAGAAAGCAACTTGAGGTTAGTTAGCCGAGATTTTGTCTTTAGCTTTGATAAAGTATTCCTTGCATCTGGAGCTAAATGGCCTCAAGTCGTATTAGAGAAGTCATTTCCAACAAGTACACTGTGCCAAATTTGCAATACTAGTTACAATAAACTCCATTCCATTGTCGAATATTTCAAGCATCTGATCCAAATAGTATGAAATATAATATAATGTTATATATTATTATTTTTAATTCTGTTTGCATCGTATCTAAACCATGGCAATTCGAATTTGGTAAGTAGCTTTTTAATTTGAAATAATTAAGATAGTTGTGCAAGAGAGGGGGAAAGAGAGTTAGAGAGAGAGAGAGAGAGAGAGCAAGCGAAAATATTAATATAACAGAGAGAGAGAGTAAAAGAGAAAGACACAATATGAATTATAACAAAAAATAAAATAAGACATTCCCGACTTAGCTGAATTCAAGAGAGTCTATAAAAATGAAACGAATATAAGAATATTTCACTTAAGAAAAATATGTAATATGAGAATCGTAAGGGTAAATAAACAATTATTTATGTTTTATCAGTATATTCGGTATATATTAAATATTGGCTGCAACAAGTGAGATAAATATGCACCCTTTAAAGCGTACACGAGCGACAGATTAAAGATAAGTTGCAGAAGCAGAATGGATTTCCAGGCTGGGCTTTTGTTTGCTGTACGGTTGAAGCAGGTTGAATGAGCAGCCGTGAGAAACATACGGAATTTTTGCGATTGGACTTTACTGTGGGTTAAAAAAAGAGGAAGTTGCGATGTCATCTAACGTCGTTGGCAACGACTTTTGCGATTTGCAGAGGGCATCATTATCCAGGCATTCAAGTCCTTGGCTTCAGCACTAGCTAAGGCTCAACAGCCAACAAGGATAGGCACCCTCCAAAAGCGCGCTCGGGTTCTGGGAACGTGGAGTAGTTCAGAAATGATATCCTGTTTTCATAAGCGTCTGCATGTGTGTGTATGTGATGTGTGTGTGTGTGTGTGAGAGTCTGTGTAAGTGTGTGTGTGTGTGTGTGTGTGTGCAACAACTGCAAGTTTTGTTTGAGTTGTAGCCGCGGGATTCATTGTAATGTGCTGGTATCTTGTTGCCAGTCAGTCAGCCAGGTGGGTCGCTCACTCATTCAGCCAGTCAGTCAGTCAAGCAGAGCAGGTTACGGTTGCGGCTACGGTTATGGTTACGGCGGAAATGGCTATGGTTTAGAGGTTCCTTTGCTGTTTTCTTTTTGCACTTTTTAATTTCCGTTTTCGTTGCCCTCGGGCGTTGGCTACTGCGCCAGTGCGTCCATGTCTCCGTGTGGCGGCTCTGTGCTGCTGATGTTGTTCTTATTGCTACTGCACGACTGGCTCAAAAGTTGGCAGCAGCAGCAACAGTCACAGGTAAGCAGAGACCGAGACTTGCAGTTGGAGTTGCCCTATTCTCATTCCCATTCTCCATTCACATTCCTGGCTACTACCACCGTTCATCGTCAACGGCCATGTCCAGATTCACGTTCCCGTTCACGCTCACATCGTTGCCAAGAACAACATAAGCTAACGAATTTTCGTAGGAAACGCCAATGGCCAATTGGTCGACGCTGTTGCTACTTGTGGGCCGTGCAGGAATGCTCGAACCTGCTCGGCAGTAACCGTACAAGAACACCTTGAGTTAAGCCCGAGACTCTGAAAATTGAAAGGAGAGCGTTAAATTCCCCATTGGATATATACGTCACAAACACTTGCTATGTATTACAGCCACTTCCGGCGGCGGCATGACACAATTCTTGTCCCACTTGTCTCCACCCCCTCCACCTAAAACAAAAATTGACCCTTGGGGCTGTGGGTTGTCCTCTGCGCGTGCTCGATTATTAACTCCTGTTCGATTCACAAAACATTTGAATTCATTCTGTAAAAATTATTAATATGCAATGTTTCCTTCATTGTAGCTGCAGCAAAAAACTAATTAATATTAAAATATCACAAAAATTACAAAAATATGTATAAAAATGAATCCAGCCTAAAATTATGCAACATTTTTATTTTCTGTTTAGCCCGCAGCCAACTATTAATTAACATGTTAATTACAGCTTTGCAATCCATTTTTTTTATTTTTTATTTTTTGTTGCATGCTCTCTCCTGACATAAATGAAATGCAATTTTGTAAAATGTCGCCATTTTAATTTTATGCATGATACGCACACCACATAGCACACCCACACATATACCCAGAGGTGGGTGGAAATTCATTCTTATCGAAAACTCGCTCAGGTGTATTATGGAGCTGCGGTAGCATGGGAAAATATTGTGCAATGGCTGGAAAAACCATTAATATTCTTATTTGCTTAGCCGCTGATGGCAAATTGGTAGGTGCTGCGAGTCCCCGCTAAAACCCATCGCTCTTCGATATTTGTATACCCTCCAACTATCAGAATGTGACAACAGGAATATCACAGCAGAAGTCAATTTTGATCTGACCTGAATCCGAGAGGCTTTTCTGCAATTGGCTATATAAAAAATTATAATCGATTGTTTGTCATAGCTATTTAAATTGCTTGATCTATGTTTTTTTTAAAGGATGGGATATGTTAGAGTAACTCTATGTTGACCAGCCTTGCTTCGATTAATATTAGTTGTTGTGCACCACTTTATGATTGGCAATTTAAAATACGCTCGTGCTTAGTATCGGGACAAACGACAGGGAGCTGCAGCAAAAGCATCACCAGCAGCAGCACGAACAGCAGAATTTTGAAGCTTTATATAAATAATCGAACTGCATTTTATTGGACATTGGGCAACAGTATTTTTAGTCTGGGTGGAGCTCTGGTAACGCTTTGTCGCCGCCAGCTAGAACCAAACACCCCGACCACAGTGATTGTCAAAGGATAGCGGCGAATTGTCTGCTCCGAAAATAATTAAAAATTCCATTTAAATGCAGATTAGCTGCGTGCGACTATAAATTTATATGGCCATGTAGCCCAGTGCTATAACGTACTATAGCATCCACTTTAATAGAATCAAAATCATCAAACGAAGTGGTAAAGCGACGTGCCTGTGCCTAAAAATATGCAAATCGCTGCAACTGCTGCAGCGGCAACATTAAAGATGCATGCCACGAGCTGTGAAGCGCGTTGCCACTCCGCTTCCTCTTTTATTCTCTACCTCTACCTCTCCCTCTCTCTGTCTCTGTCTCTCCTTTTCATATTTCTTGTGACCGTGTATGTGGCGCGTTACATATTATTTATTTATAAATATTGTTTGTAATAAAATCAAAAATAATATTTGTATAAAACTAATCAAAAATGTATGAACATTTGTGCCATGTGTAAAAACCTACAGCGGAAATAGTTGGAAATTCTAAGCTTTGTTTGAATTTCCTCCATGTGTGCGTTTATGTGTGTGTGCGTGTGTATGTGTGTGTGTTTGTGTGTGTGTTTGTAAGAGTGTGTAAGAGTGTTGAATGCCAACTTGCGAAAAGTTTTTTGCCTCTGCGCGAATCCCACTCCATAGCTAATCGAGTTCAATTTATATGTACTGAGTCAGCAGAGTTTTAAGCTTTAAATTCGCTTAAATGCAATTGCTTGAAGCATTAACTAAATAATAATTATAATGTAAGATTATAAGATTTGGAAACATTAATACACTCATAAAGTTAAAGTTTTTTCTTACAATACATTTTTATTCAGTAAAAACTATTATCGAAAATTTGCGTTTATTTCGACAGCTGCTACAAGTTCTACAAGTTCTACGGTTATACTAAAGTTAGTAAAGTTAAAAGGGTATCTTTGGGTGCTTCTTTTAATTTTCTGATTGCCTTATGAATATTATTCATAATGTCTACTTATACATTAAATTAATGAAAATAATGCACAGGTCTGCTATCAATACAATTTCTGTAAATGCTCTATTGAATTGAATAAGTTATTTGTACTCTCTCCAAATAAATGCAATAATGTGCATATATTTTATATTTTTAAAATACGATTTTAAATTTGCCATATTTTTTATAAACGAATATGTATATGACACTGTGGACCTATATCGAGTGTTTGATATATGTAGCTTTAACATTACCCATACGACATGTTCGCCCGTTTATATTTTACCCGCAGATACGGTTCGCCGTCAATCAGTGTAACAGCATTTAAATGTATATGTACATATATGTTACACAATTTGTCGCAATTCGATGCATTTTTATAAATATTTTGATGTCCAACGTATACAACAGACAAAAAATTGTACCATTGGGATATGGCTGGGCCAACGGATCAGACATCGTGGCAAGTCATCATTTTTTATGCTCTTGCAGTGACATTTCGCAGTCACAGCCTCAACACTGAAGCCCCCATTTGAATCTGCATGTATATTGCGAATTGTAAATGCTCATATGCAATTGCAGTTAATAATAATGCAGCTGGATTCGGCTTTTGTATATCGTTTTGGATGGAACTTTTTTTTAAGGGGGTACTGCAAAAATTGCAGTAAAATTGACAAGCATTCAATCACCCAAAGGAATTTCGGTGCATGAGTCTCGTTGTGGTTTATTTTGATTTTAATTTAAAATATCGAAATTAAGCTTAAATCTCATCAGCTCGTTGTGCATTTTTGAACTGTTCAAAGGTTTTAAAAGGAATTATTATTAACATTATTGGGGAATTTCATGCACTGCGACCTAGTTCTAATGTGTCCCCTTCTGATTCTGTGGCGCTTCCATCAACCCTAACTTTTGCGGGAATTCAGGAATTTGTACAATTTTTTATCGAATTGATGATTTTTATTGTCACAAAATCAGTGGATTATAATTTGCTCTGATTAAAGCTAGCCTTAGCTAGGTGAGCTCTTAGTGTTTAGACGCCGGCCAAGAGACAGGTGAGCATTCTAATTCTAGTACAACTATACAAACTAATATTTAAAGGGTCGGCATAATAATAAAATTCATACCTTCCATTCAAGTTGGCTTTAATATTTCGTAACTGAAGCCCTCCATTGGCTACCGAAACGTTTGATTGAATTCTTGAGAAACGTATCCAGAACATATTCGCCCACATAGTAGCAACATAAATGCTTTTCTTGCCTTAAACTTCCGTAGAAGTCATAAAATCAACATTTATTATGTTTACATTTAATGGCAATTTGCAGTTTATGGGCTTAGCAGATGAATGCAGCCTATTTGGGCTGCCAGATAGCAACTGTCTCCGTTTCGTAGCACCATTTTTAATGTCATCCGTTTTCAGGAAATATATTTTACTGCCGCAAAATGTGTCCTGTCCAGTAATGTGCACAAAAGCTTTGATGAAATCAAAATACGGCCGAAGTATTTTCACAACCAGACACAGACACGGCACACAAACACACACACAGCGCAAACACACACACACACACACACACATCGCTCACTTGGAATACCCTAAAAACTTTACAGCTCGTTTGTGAGGTACGCAGCGTGTATCCTGCGGCGTCCTTTGGTTCCACCATTGAAATACAATTTTTTTTTTTGTATTTTTTGTTGTATAAATTTCATTTTTGGTATGTTTAGAGGTTTCCCGAATGGCCAGCGGCATATTTTATGTACAACTTCAACACTGTAAGTATTCATGTGTGGGTGGGTGTGTGGGTGTGTGTGTGTGTGTGTGAGTGTGTGCCAGCATGTGTGTTGTTATCGCACTGCATTTATGTATGTGTGTTGTGTGTGTGCCGCGTGGTTACTTAATATACAAAGGCCTTTAATTTTGACTAAAGCTAAATAAACTTTGTACCCTTTGGTATCTCTCCGTCCCACACCCTCCCTCTCTCTCACACATACACCTGCGGTCATGCCGCCATCAGAGGACAACGTATGTGGCTGTGTGTGTGTGTGTGTGTGTATGTTTGATGTTCGGCCTGTGTTTTGTTTCACAGTGTGTCTGTTGCTACTTTCTCTGCTGCTGTTGTTGTTGTTGTATTTGCTATTGCAATGTCCTTGGGCGCATATTTGCATGTTTTATTGTATCTGCTCGCAGTTTAGGAGCAGACCCCCCCATTTCCATCGTTTGCCACTCCCCCCTGTCAGCTACTATGCGTGTACCTATGTTTTTAATTCTTTACATCGATATTTGGCCGCTGGCATGCCAAAAACGCGAGCCGCAGCCAAAGGTTGATTGCGGTGTGGTGGAGGTTTGGTGGGGGGTGGGGGTCTGTGCGGTATTCAGTTATTTCATTCCCATTTGTCTGAGTTAAAGGTTTGGGGTGGAGCGGGGCAGGTTTGGGCACCGTTAGCGGCAATTTACTCTCCAAAATATGCATGATATGTGCTACACCTTTTGTTATGCAGTTGTTTTGATGTTGAATTGTTGCCCGCTGGCGGCCATTTTGTTGCTTCAATGGCAATGAGATGCTTAAAAAAAGTTGACCCCCATAATTATACCGTACTGGTAAATGAGTACAAACAAAAGATATTCCACTTTTATAACAGCTAAAATTGGCTATTCTGGTCAAGAAATTTTCCTTAAAGGAATATTTCTCTCGTTCGCCTAGGCTAACTAAAAGCGTCTCAAGCTTGACACAGGGTATCTACAAGTCGGGGCTCGCTGTCTTTGCAAACTTATTGTAAATATTTGTAATAACTTGACAAGCCCGGGCTGAAAATTAAAGCTGAAATATGTGTTCTTGCCCAAGCTAATTAAAATTGACTGCTGCCTGCACAAAAAAGTGTTGCATACTTTTAGCTGCACTTACACCCACAGACACACCCACAGACACACACACACACATACGAATCGTTGATATTTATACACTCACATACGTATTTACCCGTTAGTTTCCCATTACTTGACATTTTCTTTGCCTCGCACTCGGCGCTGGCAGTTGGATTTTTAATTTGCGTTATACGAGGAGTTTCCTTTTGAGTAGCTTGCGGCACCGCCACACACACACAAACTTACACATGTGTGTCTGTGTGTCTGTGTGTGTGTGTGTGTGTGTGTGCGATGTAGTCGAAAGGATGTGCATATAAAGGGCAAGGAGCGGCGCAGCGTAGCGTGACAACCGCCAGCTCGTCGAGCAAATGTCACGCTTGACTCATTTCCGTCCCATGACGTTGCCGGTGCCTCCCGTATGGTTAGTGGCAGCAACAGCAGCAGCAAGAGTCGCAGTGCCACAGTGCAAAGAAAACCACATAACAATATTGGTTGCTTGGCGGCCAAAGCTAGCTGGCAGCAGTATGTTGCGAGTGGGTTGTGTCGGTTCCTCACGCCTCTCTCTCTCTCTCTTTATCTCTCTCTCTCTCTCTCTATCTCTCTCTCTATCTCTCTCCCTCTTCTACCGCTGGGTAGGCAACCTATGAGCCGGAAGCACTTGAGAACTTGCAATGGCCGTGGGGCATTTTGCGGTCTCGTGCGTCACATCGCATCGCATCGCAGCAGTAGCAGCAGCAGCAGCATCACCGGCAGCAGCAGCAGCAGCAGCAGCTGAAAATTCCCTTCGTTTTCATTATGTTGCGGCTGATGTCCTTGCCTCATGCTCGTCCTTAGCCTGAGCCTGAGCCGCAGCCGCAGCCACAGCCACAGCCTCATCGTTATGTTGCTTTTCAGTGAGAAGCCACGTCATCATTATTATGAACACCGTTATGGCCAGCAGCTATATATTCCAATTTGTTGTTGTTGCTGCTGCTGTCGGTCTCCTCTGCTTCATCTCCTTCTTCTCCTTCTTCTTCGTCATCTTCTTCTTTATTCCCCTTTTTTGCCAGCGGTTCTTGCTTTGCTTTTGTCTGCTCTTTTGGAGGGGGGGTCAGCTCTTGGGTGTTCTTATATGACCGCCGTCAAGTTATTCTAGCCAGCGCTTGTTATAGACTATATACCCTATAGCTATTGAATAGCAACAGAAATGGGCATACCCAGTGGTAGGAATCTATGATCCTTTCATCTAGATCCTTCTATCTCTGAGAACAAACAAAGCTTAGAATGCCAAAAATGCATGCCATATTTGCAGATTCTTTGATTTTTAGGAAATTTTTAAAAACTTTTATTTTCATATTCTCAAGTTTTTTTTACTTCATTTTATAAGTCTTATAAGTAAATAATAATGTAATTAATTATATAAATAATTAATAAAAAAAATATAATTTAGACATAAATAGAAGCTTCAGAAAATTATAGTTCTTAATTCAAATGTAGGATCCATAACAGCAACCTCTGGAGTCTTATTTACTTAACATTTATTTTGTTAAAACTGTTTGTATAATGGTTTTAGCTTTGGATTTGTATCAAATCAATATTTATAGCCTGAGAAATGATTTATAAAATATATAAAAATACGTAAATAAGATTATCTGAGTTAGGGGTATCTCCTAGTCTCGTCCACACACTCGACCACCGAATTCTTATTTGCGATTGTTGTTTATTTACAGCGCATTTCTGTGAGGCGTTGACAAAAAGTCTTGGCTGCTATTTATAAGCCCAACAATTGGTAAGGTATGTGAGTTTCTAACGTTGCAGCACAGTTACCTGGGGCAGTTGCCGTTGCTTTTGCTGCTGCAGCTTCTGATGCATTTGCTAATACTCGTATATTCTACTTACGTTCGCGTCCGCTTTTCATATGGATGGCAGCTGGCAGTAGCGGCAGCAGCGGCAGCAACAATAATAACAATAATCGTGCCACACTTAGATAGCGCACACAGCACAAAATAATAATAAAAAAAAACCTTTAAAACGCTTTTAGCCAATTGAAGAGTTTAAACATTGGCCAAGTATAAAATTTGTTTGCATACCAAAAATGTTAAGTTGCCGCTGCCAGCGTCGATGCCACCAGACGCAGTCGCAGCCGCAGCCGCAGTCTCAGTTTCAACCTCAGTCGTTGGCTCGCCCGCTTATCTGGCGCTGCTTGCAACATTTGCTGCGGGCCTTTTTACTTTTCGTTTTTCGATACGAGAGCCGCCTGAATAAGGTGCGGTGCGGTATGGTGCGGGGGGTGGGGGGCAGGCGGTGAAGCAGGAGCAGCATAAGCGGGTGTGCTGCATTCAGTTTATGTGTGTGTGTGTGTGTGTGTGTGTGTGTGCCTGTTATTGTGTATATGTGTGTTAAGTTGGTCGCAAATACTTTTGGCCTCGCTTGGTGTCGGTGCCTTACCGTTGCTTCCAGCCTTATAGTTGTTGTTGTTGTTGTTATTGTTGTTGCTGCTGCTGCTGCTGCTGCTGCTGCTGCTTTTTGGCATCTGCTCCTTGGCCCTAAGCTGATTGTTACTTTATGAAATATTTGCAAGCAACTTTATTTACAATTTTTCGGTTATTTATTGTTTGCAATTTATGCTTGAATATTCGTATTCGTATACAATGTGTATTTGTTATTGTTATGGTGATTGTTGTGTATTTGGTCAAGTTTGAGTAACTGATTTATCGCATCCCGCTTACGTACTTACATATATGTGTGGTGAGTGGGTGTTGCCTTATTGAAGAGAGTGCAAAATAACATATCCACCCACAAAAATACTACTAAGGATATTCCAAGCAAGTATTAAAGAGCCTTTTTGAATACTTATTTGAATTTCCTGAGAACTAAAATTGAGTAGCACTTTTAATTTGCAGATTATGAAAAGTTGGTTGAAACTTAAAAAAACATAACAAAACCAGGAGCAGCTTCTTTTTTTTTAATTCTACAGGAGTTGAACAATCGTTTGAGATAGTCTTAGCCAACAGTATTAGTAACAATAAAAGTATCAATCATTGAAGAATATTTAAGAATTTCTCAAGTTTGTTGCTTAAGCTGAATAATTTTTTAGCATTCAAATGAGTGGCAAAAATATATTTTCCATGAAAAGTTTTCAATTTCAATTTGAGCCGCCTTTGCAATTGCAACTAATAGGAAAATTGTTGAGGCACAGACAGTGCTCGTTGCTGTTGTTATTGTTATTGTTGATGGACAAGGCACAATTAAAAAGAATATGAAATCTGTTTGCCGAAATTGAACATGACATTTGGGTTTGGACTGGTTGAGTTTTACTAATGATGACGAGATGCATATTGTATTTCTATTGTTATTTGTTTGGTTCGTTTCGTTTGTCTTCTCCACATCGAAAATTGAGCATTTTTTTGTAATGAAGTAGTTGCCTGCCATTGCCAAAATGTCTTTAAATTCGAAATATGCAAAGCTTGCCTAAAGTCGAGGAATGAATATTGATGTCATGATTGCAGGCCGAGAAACGTAAGGGCTGAATTATAGATGAGAAAATGTATGTAATTAAGCTGGAAATATTTAGACAACTGACTGTTCAAGTTGCCTAAAGTCCTGCAGCTAGAAGAGTCCAGTCTACTCTCTCATTGCTGCTCAAGGACTCACCTCACCTCTGCAGGCATTCTTCACTTGTGTTGATGAGTTGCCATTTGACTGTCACTTTCTGTGATATTTCATATCTAGAAATGATTTTCTGACTTTATACTAGTCACTGGCCGTTCTTAATTTATCACTTGATATACGAGCCCAGCTGAAAAATGAGCATAAAAATCAAATTTCGCTTCTGGCCAAAATTTGAGCCGACAATGGTTTGCTTGTTGTTTACTTTCAGATTATAGAAATATATGCTTTGTGTTTGTTTACTTAATTCAAACGTTGTGCTCTTTAATAAACTCTTTGCAAAATATTGTTTTAATTGAACTTTGTTTTAGTTTGTTCTCAAACCACATCAACCCTACCAACAATAAATTTTCCACAACTTTAAACTACAATTAAAATGCAATAATCCAACGCAGCGCTGATTGCATTTCCTCAGCGCATTCAGTCAAATATAAAGGGGAAGAGGGGGATAGATGAGTGGGAGTTGTGATGGTAGATGGCAGGGGGAAGGTGAGGGTCAAAGGGGGAGACGGGATAGTGTGGATGCTTTCGATATTTTTGCATATGGATCGGGATTCTCGTCTATGTTGCCAGTGGTCAAAAGGCAACTGCAATCAAAATTGCAAATACAATAATATGAAAAGCACAATGAAATAAATTGAAATACCTCAAGCTATGTAAATGGCCAACCAGCCACAAGGACACGCAATGGCCGTCCCCCCCCTCCCACCCCACACACACACACCTATGTAGAGCTTGCCAGAGCAAATATGGACGAGACAACATCAACATCAACAACAAAAACAGCTAAAGCTGGCGGGTGGCACAACAAAAAAAAAGTTTGCTCGCCCTCTTTATATATATATATATATATACACCTACAGAGTGAGTGCAACCCATATGTACCCATAGGGCACCATATCAGCCAGCTCTTGTTTGTAATAAGGGCAGCTGGCGATATCAGCGAGCATGTTACCTATGTCATAATCCATAACTATGCAATTGGCATCAAAAGTTAGCAGAAATTTACACGCTTTCGCTCAGAATCGGGAGCACAAAGAGAGAAAGAGAGGGAGATATAGAAAGTTGAAGACAAGTTGCAAATAAATGTATTTATACATATATATATATATATAGAGAGAGAGAGACTGTCAGTATGTTCCTTTATATATATGTATATATATATTATTAATTCGTTTTGGCATTGTATCTTGTTTACTAATGACTTGTCATTTATCACATTTACTCCGACAGATACCACAGTTATTATTCGCTGCTTTATCACCTTCAATATTTCACTTGATATGAGTATGCAGTTAAGAAAGGGTACACAAGTTTCGTGATTGCTTTGTTTTTTTTGCGGCTGTTGTTGTTGTTGTTGTCTCGCCGAGGAAATGGAGAAGGGAGCGTCTACGTAATCAGCATTTGTGGCGCTCGAGGTCATCCGCAAAGTCTTCAGGCGACATCGTGTTGCATGCGGCACAGCTACGTTCTACAGCAACAATATCAACAACAACAACAACAACAACAAGAAAAGTTCCGTGTGGCTGCGGACCCGAATGACGACGACGACGACGACGACGCCGCCGCTTCATCTTCCTGCCTTGGCCGTTGTGGCTGCTGCTGCTGCTTGGCCCGGGGCAACATTTTGGGTTGGCTGGAATATTATAATTACAAGCGAAACAGGCCCCAGAGGTGCCCGAGCAGCGCCTCAACAACGTCGTTCGTTGCTCATGACAACGATGATACCCAAATGAAGCTGAAACAGAAACTGAAACAGAAACTGAATCTGAAGCTGGCAAACCAGCCGAGGCAAAGGTGGCAGTGCCACACAATTCTCTGATGATGCTGTGACAGTTCCGCTTTTTCCCTTGCCTGTCAACTAGCAAGCTTTATGTGTTGGTGTGTGTGTGTGTGTGTGTGTGTGTGCGTCTGTGTTTATAGAGTGCGTGTGTAAGCCAGTTGCATGTGCCTGCTGCCAGTTTGACTTGACTTCCAGTTGCTACTGCGCTGAATCTAGTTGAGCTCTGACTGATGGCCCAGCAAATATGGCTCGCTTACTTGCTTGGCCAGCTGCCGGGCAGCTGGCAACTGGTAACTGCCAACTGGCAACTGGCAACCAATATTTTTTATGGTGCCACTAGACAAATTAAGACTTAAAAGACATATAAATGACTTAACGCTAGAGCAAAAGAAAAAAGAAGAAAACCAGCAACGACTTCATTCAACTGATTTTCGTGTGAAAATTATTGAAATACATTTCCTAAAGCCACAACAAATGAGTCAAGAAACGACTTTGGCTGCAGTCCATATACATACATACATATAATCGTAAGTATACTTGTATATAGCATTCGGTATTGGGCCTAAACATTTTCGTCGTCGACGTCGTCGTCGACATCGTCTTCGTCTACCTCTAAGCGGACATTGGCGATTATCTTGTCCACGACTGTGAAATAAATGAGCGTCGTAGTCCGTACTAAGGATAGCCCCAGGCTCATTGTTGGCGCATTGTTGCTTCAAAGAAAAACAAAATACCAAAGATAGGTTTCAATTTATCAGTGTGTGTGTGTGTGTGTGTGTGTGTGTGTGTGTGTTTGTTGTGTGCGATGTGGTTTTGTCTTCGAGGCAAACTGATTAAGAGCCAAAAAGTTCCCACATTTCATATGTGTGTGTATTTAGCCGCATGTGGGTGTA
The DNA here is from genome assembly GCA_035041615.1 of Drosophila anomalipes. Lineage (NCBI taxonomy): Eukaryota > Metazoa > Arthropoda > Insecta > Diptera > Drosophilidae > Drosophila > Drosophila anomalipes. Next base: position 4,243,352 of record JAWNKZ010000040.1, read on the forward strand.
TTGGTGTCTGTTGTATTTGAGTGCATGGGAATGCCCTTAAGTTCAATTGAGCCCTTCGAGCACATCAAACTCTCTGCGTCTGCGTTTTCTACAGTTGACCCCGGCTTGCATCCAATGTTTAAGCCTGCGTTGAAAATAAAGCTAATCCCACGATGTGTATCCTCGACACATAATTAAAACTGGTAGAATTATTTATAGAATTTATCCTTTGACAATTTTTGAAAGTTATCTGAATCTTATAGGTATTCAAACTCTTCATTCTTGTTAGAAATATTGATCTTGGATACTTTATTAAATATTTAATATTAACTATTTATTTATACATATTTAATATATTTACTAGAATTGTATAAGTGTTTTATTTTATTCTATTATAAGGTTATTGACGTATCCATGAAATAGCAATTCTATTTATATTTGAGTATTTATGTGGCACCGATTACTGAACGGATTGCCTATCATTATGTATGTAAGTTTTATTACCGATCGGTTCCTAATCTAAATTTGTCAAGCAACAATAATAACACCTGTTTGATTTGATAAGCGCATTTAGTTGCTTTTCAAATGCTGGTGAATGAAGTTCAGTAAAATGTCATTAATCGACACATACTACAATGAGCAGCAGAAATTTTGGTATGGTCCCGAAAATGTGCTGTTTGCCGATGCAACAACATCCATAGGAGAAGTTTTATATCAAGCGCTTAAGGAAGATCCCACAAATATATGTCAGGTAAAGAACTAGAAGTATTTCATCCAGTCTATTTATTAAGGAATCTGTTTGCCACAGACATCACATGATAGTGGTAAAGTCATTACAAATGCGGAAACTTTGACTAAAGCCGTACGCATTGCACAATTCCTAAGGGCTGAAGGACTGAGCCACGAGGACATTGTGGGAATCATAGCCAAAAGCGACATCCATGTAACTGATGTGCTACTTGCATGCTTTTTCAATACGACACCCGTTCATGCCGTCAATCCGTTGCTTGAAACGTCAACTATTGCTTCTCTATATGGGATAACAAAGCCAAAGCTAATATTTTGTGATGGTTGCAATTACGAGCTAATGAAAACGTTAACTAAAGACTGGAAGCCAAGGATTATAACGCTGAACGATCATTTCGTGAATGTGCTCAGAATTGAGGAACTCTTGAAAGCAACAAACACCGAAAATAACTATGTGTAAGTAGAGTGAGTTATCTTGAAGAAGCTAATTAGTTTTATGCTTTCAATTTATAGACCTTGTAAATTAGTGCATGGTGGCGATCAAACAATGGCCATCATCTGCTCATCGGGCACAACTGGTCTGCCAAAAGCGGTCACCTTAACCAATTCACAATTGTTGTTAATATCACCGTGAGTATGCTGCTATTTGATAAAGATTTGCTTTGCTATTGATTGTGGGATGTGTTCTTTTCAACTACAGCACCAGCGGCATTAACGATGTTGTCTACTCCACAGCCAGCTTGGATTGGTTGTCAGCTATCAAGTGTCTGCTGAGTAGCATTGTGAATGGAGCAGCACGCATTGTCAGTAGCCAGCCAATTAGTACGCAGCTAATTGTGGAGATTATAAAGAAATGGAAGGTGACCTTCTGTTATCTATCGCACTGGCAATTTAATGAGCTCTTCGCCAGTCCATTGGCCACCACAGAGAATCTGTCGAGTTTACAGTTCATACAGTATTCCGGGGGTTGGGTCTCTTCGGGCGTTGTCCACACAGCTAAACGAGTACTCGAATCTACAATCTTTGTGTGTATTTACGGTACAACCGAAACCGATGGCATATCGGTATGCCTTAATGCTGAAATGGAGAATTTGGTTGGCGCTTTGCTGCCGGGCATAAGTGCTCGTATTGTGAATGAACAGGGCGTTTATCTTAGCCACAATGAGATTGGCGAAATACTCGTCAAGACGAACCAAAACTGGAACGGTTACTATGGCAATCCGGAACAAACAGCACGAACACTCGATTCTGAGGGCTGGTTCCATATGGGTGACTTGGGCTATTTTGATAACGACAATCAGCTGTATTTAATTGATCGTAAGAAGGATTTGTTAAAGTACAAGTCTATGCATTATACACCCAACGAAATTGAGAAGATCATCATTGAGCTGCCAGCTGTGCAGCATGTATGTGTTGTTGGTATTAAGGATAAGTTATATGGAGATGCGGCTGGTGCTTTAATCATCAGGAAAGCAGGTTGTGAACTAACTGAACAGCAGGTCATCAATCATGTGGCAAAACGCATTTCTGTGCACTACAAACAGTTGCATGCAGGTGTGCGATTTGTGAATAGAATTCCTGTCAACTTCAATGGAAAAGTGCTCAGAAATGTGGCTAGAGAAATGTTTGAGGACGCCAAAATACCAAAAGCTAAACTTTAAATGTATTGAAGTACAAATATTGACTCCTTTGATAAAAAATAGGGTATCCAACATAATACTAAAAACCTAAAAAAACTTCAAATAAACAAAAAAAAAAACGTAGCAAATTAATGTATTATATTGCGTAGGGGAAATGTATTTCAAGTATAAAATAAAGATATCCAAACATGAACATGAAAGTGAAGATACAAAGCTTTAAATGTAAGAATACTTTTGTAAACAATTTGGGTTTTGAGAATTTCAGATGCCAATAGGTTGAATAAGAAATCACAATCTTGGGCTAAGCAAATGAAAAGCAAAGAGTTAGCTTTTGGATCAGCTTTCGTTGCGTTTATTTTGCTCTGGGTTTGATTTTTATTTTTTATTCAGTTTTATTTAGCCCTCATGTTGCCACCGGCTGCATTTCATGTGAAATATGTATTACGATGAGGAACAGAGCAATGGGAAATTCCCTGGCGGCGATTTATTAGTAAAAAATGTTTCGTGTTTGGCGTCTGCGAGTCGCATTGTTCGTCGTGTTCTGTTTACGTTGTAAGCTGTTGCTGTTGCTGTAGCTGCGTTTGCCTTTTGGCCATGATAATTTAGATGCTGTTGTTGTGATAACAATACACACACACACACTCATACACACACACACACGTAGTCACGCACGCTCTAGCCTGAGTCGAAGCAAAGAACTGCACGAACAAGTTCGATGTTGGCCAACAGTTGTGGGAGTCTCTGGCGGTCTGTTCCTGACTTCTTGTTGCCTATCGTTAGCCTACGTGTATTTATGGCCAATGTGAAAGTAACCTTGATTTATGGCCTCCACAGACCCATCACCTCAAATAGGCTCAAATTATATAAATTGTGCCATACACACAAGTATAAACTGCTGCCAGCCCCAGGCAAACGGATTAAGCCCCTGTAGGCCATGACACATCTATAAGTCGTTATACCCTTATCCCAAAGAGTTAAAATAATGTTGTATTTATAGCTTGTTGTATTTATAGCTTGCCCGTCAAAGAATTTCGCTTGGTTAACTGAGAGCGAATAAAAAAAAAATAACTGAAACATTCATATAAAATCTGACTCTAAATGTGAACTACACAAAAATTAGTTAATTAGTATAAAAGTACTATTACAATGTTTTTTTTTTAATTTATCTATTTATTTAAAATAAGCTACAATTGAAAGGAATTCATTGGAGGATTGTTAAAATTCTGTTTTGGGTACCTATTCAAATGCCACATACATAAATCGAATTTCAGGGTCCTTTCAGTAATCCCTTTGATGTTTGCATTAGGATTCGAATTTCGGTTCGGTGGCCAAAATTGGTCATCATTGCGATAGCGCTAATATTTTTCTAACACTCGCGCAGTTTAAATTTATGCATGGTCGGTCTCTAATACCATTTAGAATAACAGAAATAATTTATTATTTTTAACACTTTACAATTTCGGATTATTTTCGGTGTCGTTGTTGTTGTTATTCTCGCTGTAGTTTTTAGTGTTATTTGGGATAACAACAAAAGCGAACTGTTTGTTTTTCATTTGGTCAAGCGCTGAACGGTGGGAGTTGGTCGCAAATGAGGTATGTTTTGCGGAGAAATGGACGCGTTCGAGTGCAACTAGATTTTAACACTTATGACTAAAATATATCAATTTACACATATGTATTTTACACAAAAATAAATTGATTTTGTGCATAACTGAACAATAGAAAACTGGAAATTGTCAATTAAAATATTGGCAACTTTAGCAGTCGCATGATGTAGTAAAAACCTTTGGCTAAAACACCAGCCGATTTCATTTTAACCAAATAGCGCCGCTCCTCATTGATATATTCGATAACATCATAGCACAGCAAATAGCTGAGAAATGCAAATGTGCACAGGCAAAACACCAAATGATAACCCAATAATAAAGTCAAGCTTAAATACGACACATGAGATTTACCAAATCGCATTACTTTCTGAGTCATCCCATGGATTTTAATGTGCTTCTGGCAGCAATTGTGGCACAACATTGTTGGCCTCACCAAGCTTTTTGCTGGTGGTCTCTAAATGAAAAGAATAAATAAAGAGTAATATTTTAAGTAGGGAACTGCTTAGTGAAAGTCACATAACAGAGCAGAAACTTGCCTCATTTGGTTGTTGGTCTGATTCTGCTGTTTCATAGCAATCTTCATTTCCGGAGTTTACGTCCTTATTTAAGTAACATTTTTTCTGTTTGGTTTTCTTTGGCTTTCTTTGGAAAGTCCGAACTTGTTTTGGAACATGCATTTTTGATTTCTGTAGCTTAACTGTTGGCTGCTTGGGAAAGGTATTGGCCCGTTTTGCCAGCATGCAATCTTTGTGTGTAAATCTGGTCGCGGGTTGCTTTTGCTTTTCAATTTGTTCTGGTGCGTGGTATTCAATTTCATTTTCGTCCAATAGTTTTGATAAACTAAATAGATCATTGTTGGCTGAGACGGCGCAACGCTCCTGCAGTGCTGGTAAATTCAGATCAGCCCATAAATGACGATCGCCGATGTTGCCTACAGTTTTGGTCTTTATCTGTCCATCCGCAGTGATTTTAACAGAGTTTACACATACTGCACACAGTCTGTTTTGCAAACTGGACATTAGCTGAGATATTCAGAATTTTCACTACGATTGACTTACGAGTCGGTCACAAATTTATCATTTCTGTACAGCTCTGTTACATCAGGAAGGGCACCAGATCGATTTGTATGCTTACTATCAAATATATATAGTATTATATTCCCTTGCTGTCCATATACATTTTACTTACTGTGCCACCTTCCACATTCTTTTCAGATGACGTTTTTCTTTTCTTTGAAAAATGAAAAATAAATATTAAAAACTCAGTTTACTGTCATTACTTATATCATTAAAAAGGTCAGCCTGCCTAGAATGAATTTGTGCTATGGTTAAATTTTAGTACATATCAATATACTCTTGAAATTCAAGAAATTGAGTTCTGTTTCTGTTATTTTTCAGAGTATCTAATATAAAACTCTCAATGCTATTATTTTGAATTTAAGTTATAATTAAATTTTGTTATACATTATTTTGTACACCTTTGAAATTTAAGAAATTTACTGATAATACTTGAAACTTGAAACAATCAGAAAATTGAATTCAATATGTATTATTTATATACTATACTATATATATTGATGTATCTTAGGCATATAATTATATTTATTAAGTTCGCCAAACTCAGAAATAATATAATTTAGCCCTTTGGGGATTTAGTTGGCAAATAACAGAGCGGAGATTGAAATGTTGCCACATGGCCAGTGGCCTTTAATGTTGCTGCTGCTGCTGCTGCCGTTGCCGTTTCTGTTGTTGTTGTTGTCGTTCTTGCCTACCTTTGAGCTGCGCAAGCGCAAAACCGCAGGCAATTTGCCATGCCCACTAACAGGTCGCACACACACACACACACACACACACACATACACACACACACACATTGCTAGTAGCAAACCCTCCCGAGAGTGTCCCTTACTGGTGCGATCTCGCCTCCTGCCACATTGTCCTTGCCTCGTCCTTCGGCTGTCCGCTGCGCACTGCTCGCTCATCAAAGCGGTAAGGTCCTGGGGCAACATTAGCAAACCGAAGCGTACGGCTTCGCTGCGGCGTTTGCGCCGCCGGCTGTCGAGTTTTTCACGCAGCGACGCTTTTTCGCCCGTACAGTCAGTCAACGCCCGTTGCCAGCATCCGCAACTCCTTCAAGCCTGCCAGCACTAACGGGGACAGAGGGAGGGTGGGAGGGACTGTACATAAGACTTTGTATATATAGAAAGCGACTGTCTCTATATCTGTGTGTATATGTACAAGTATGTGTGTGTGTCTGTGTGTGTGTGTGTGTGCGACTATTCTGTGTGTTGCTGCCGGCTATTTCGTGCGGCGCAACTAAATGCACTTGTTGTTGTTGCCGCTGCTGCTGCTTCCTTTTTTCTGGTTCTGCTGCTGCTGCTGTTGTTTTTGTAGCTGCTTAGCCGTTGCCTTGTCATTGCCCCTAGCTATTTCAGGCTGAAATGTGCGTGCCACCGGCAACAGCAGCTGCAGCTGCAGCTGACTGACTTCTACTTTGACTTTGAGTCGCTGGCTTTCTTTAATTGTCTTTAAAGTTGCTCCAAAAATTATACATACATATTTTTGTACAAATATATTGTATATATTTCTGAGTGCGGCAATTATTTAGCGCGCGCACACACACACACACACGCGTACACACACACACGCACACTCGCGCAGCACAGAAGCACAACAAGCAATTTGATTTTGTTGTGCAACTGACAGTTGCATAATTTCTGCATGAATGCCACTTTCAAATTCAATGCACACGTACACACAGGGAATTCGTTTGTTGTGCATTTAACTCCACTTCTGTTGGGTGTGTGTGTGTGTGTGTGTGTGTGTGTGTGTGTGTGTATGTGTTAATTAAATTGTGTCTAAACGTTAGCCTCGTCTGTGATTGCTCAATGGTGCACATAATTGCATAGAAAATAGAAAATTACTAATGCGTTGGTATTTCTACAGCATGCCCAACGATACAATTTATATTAGTTTTTGTTGACTGAAAGGATTTAGTTTAAGATGTACTCTACTCTAGACAATTACTTGCAGTTATCTTTTTAAATGAATATTAAAGGGTATTTGAAGTGCAAAAAATGATTGTTCAACCTTAGCTTCAAGTTATTATTATTTGAAAATTTTTACAAGACAAGTCTTATATGAGAGCTACCCTACTATTTATTGCCTAGTTTCCTAATCTTATATTATTTTTTTAATTGGATAATTTGACAAATACCATTTAAATACATTTAATACACTTAATTTCTTTAATATTTTGTATCTTTATTATATAAATAAAAGTAAGTAGATTTAATTTAAAACTACTTAATAAAATGTTGCTTCTGAGGTATTTTATAATTTATACTTCTTCTAGGGTAGTCAACGGTCTGTCTGTCCCAGAGGCACCTCAAACATTATGGCGCAGCATCTTGGCAAATAATGGGGCACGGAAACGCCGGTTTGGCTTCCGTTATTCCGTTTGCTTTAGATTCGTGGCTGGGCGCAGTGGGTGGGGCTGGGTGTGTGGCTGTAAAAACACTTCAATGCGACGTTCGACATTAAACAAAAGCAGCAAACGGGAAATTAAACGTTGCGGTTGTTGCTGGAGTTTGCTGTTGCTGCTGTTGTTCTTACCAATGCGGCGTATGTGTTATATTATTGGCACAGAGCGCACAATGCGACATGGTATGCCGCATGTTATTATTATTGTTCTTATTGTTGCTGCTGCTACTGCTGCTGTCAGCTTTTCATTCAGCATTTGCAGCCATTATGAGCAGCCAGCACTGATAAGAGCAGCAGCAGCAGCAACAACAGCAGCCGCACGAGAAGCAGCAACTGTGGCAGCAACAAATAACAACGAATAACCATTGCCATTTTGGTCATTAAGCGTCGTTTTAATGGCCATTTCCCTGAGTTGGTATTAAGTGCACTGCGACTTATCTTCAAGCCACTAAATTGCCAAACTGATAACTGCGTCCCGAACAAAAAAAAAACAAAAAACAAAAAGTTTTGGCCAAAACCAAAACTAGATATGCACGACAGTTGCCTAAGAGAAAATTTTAATTAAATGTCGCCGCAAACGATGCGGTAATTCGAGTTGCATCTACAAAACTACGAAATCTACAGACACATTCATTCAAGCAGCAACAGCAGCAGCAGCACAAAGAGGTAAGCAATATTTTAGCAATATGAATATGATTTTGGCTGCCGGCTAGCGGCTCAATTTATCACAAAATGCACCACACCTCAGTCTAACCACTTGGCTACTCCCCGCCCTCCCGTGGGCTCATAGTTGGCCACGCTGTGGCAGGTTGCACATGTCAAAGATTTGCAATGCACTTAAATAGCATTTTGTGTGTGTTTGCCATTTGGAATTGCATTTTCATGTGTCAGCCACATTTTTAGGCGCCTTCGAGCGCTTCGCTTCGCAGCTTTGCGCCGTTTTTGATGGCTAATTTATTGTCCATAAATAACGAGGCCGGTTCACTGTTCGGCACTATTTAATTTGAGCCACATTTCTATGTAAACAGCATAAGAATGAAATCCTCTTTTCTGTAAGTTTATATATATATATATATGTATTTTTTTTTTTATATAGCCATATAACAGGTATAGCAGGCAATGCATACAATCAAGCACTACGCAGCGCTTGAGGACATGCGGCGAAGGCCACAACAAAAAGCAGAACAGACCACAGTCTGTGGCAGCGAGGTGGATTTGTTGTTGTTCTTGTTATTGTTGTTGTTGCTTGTCTCTCGTTGGGTTGTGGCGTTTATGTGGCAGACATTACTGTACGAGTAACCCACACGCCAAGTTCAAAAATTCATCATTGTTGGCGTTGTGGCTGCATTGTTGCTCTGCTCGGTACTACTTGGCTCTACTCTGCTCTGGTGTCCTCCTGTTGGCCCCCCCCCTGTCGCACCCTGCGCTGTGCTTCAGCCTGCAACAAGCCGCAAACGAAACTGACGCTGATGCCCGCCAGCTACTTTTGGGATGAAATATTATAATTACAAGCGAATAGCCCTAGGCCAAGGAGCAGCAGGAGAGACACGAGGCAGTGGCACGGGTAGAGGCAGGAACAACAGCAGCAGCGAACAGCAAGCAGCGAGCAGCAGACAGAGCCCCAAATCAGACCGAACCGAACTCAGAGCGCTCGAGCTGCAGCCAGTTCGAGTATGGCCCGCGGCTGGCTCCCAACATGTTCGTGCGGACAACATTGAAAAGGAGGAGGATGAATCGCAAGCAGGGTAAGAGGAAGAGAGGCAACTTTGTTGTGTTTACATATGTATGTATGTGCGCTCTTATGCTCTGGCTCTGCTTCAGCTCAGCTGCTGCTGCTGCTGCTGCCGGCATTCGTGATAATTTAGATGCGTTTGCAGTGATAAGACATGAAACTGGTTTGATGTATGGAGGAGCATGTTTGATGGCAACAGACAGACTTAGACTGCAGTTCGACTGATTGAGTGAGCGAGAGAGAGCGAGAGATATGCTCTCTTACAACTGTTTTTGTGTGGGTTTACTGTTTGAAACAAAAGACAATCGAATGAAAGGAATAAAGGGAGGGGGAGGCAGAGCACCGTTATTAATTGCAACTTTATTGCTTCCAGCTGTTTATTAACTTTTTGTTTAATTTATAAAGCGGACATTGACATACATACATACATAAACATGCATAAGCACATAATATTATTTGTGTGTGCGTGTTTGTTTTTGTATTTCACTCATTTCCATTTCAATTTGCAGCACGTCAGGCACAAAAGAATACACACACTTACGCCTTCGATATGCGTGTGTGTGTGTATGCGTGTGTGTGTGTGTGTGTGTGTGTGCGCTTACATATTACATAGCTGTCAGTTTTATTGAAAATTAGCCTCAAGTTAATTTTGTATACCATTAAATTTATACATGCTTGCGTCTCCACATCTCTTTACTTTCCTCTCCCGTTCGCTGTTCACTGTTCGCTGTGTGTGTATGTGATCCCAAAAGTAATACATGCAGATTATAACTTAAATATGAAATGTCACACATTGACAGGCAGTTTTGAAAAGTGTGCAACACTAACAACAACAACAAAAACAACAACAGCAAAAACATAATAGTAATACACCAACAAGTTTTACACCTGCGGGGCAGTTACGCCGCTGCCACTCCGTTTATGAGGCAGTGCCAGAGCCAAAGCCAAAGCCAAAGCTGTAGCCGCAGTCCGAGTCGGAGTGGAAGTCGGAGATGGAGATGGCGATGGAGCAACCACAGCACCACCAGCATCATCAGACCAGCCAACCAACCAAGCCACAAACCAGAAAAAAGGAATTTATGCAGCTTTTGCACACCCAGCAGTCAGTAAACTCAAAGAGGTCTGTAACATTTTTGAATACCTTAAAAGTTGATATCGAAAGTCGATTATTGAAATCAGTCAGGCACAGAATATCTATCAATTTATGGAACATTAATTGCGATTCAGCTATTCAAAAATGTTAAATGTTTTTAATCAAAAAATAATAACTGTAGTCCAAATTGTTCATTTAAGTAATATATTTTCACTTTTTAAGCAATGCGAAAATGCCAGCTGCTTTTTAAAGGGTGTCTTTAAGTCGACATAACATATCTTTATTGTTTTCTTACCCGCTTGTAGTATTTGCTTTGAGGCGAAAGTGTGCGCTTTGGGATGTGGTTATTCGGGCCAGATATGATAAGGGTCATGTGGCTCTGACCAGCCTGCTGAGGTGTGCGGGAGATGGGCGCATTACCCATGTTTATATACAGGTATATACCTGTATAATCACCCCATGACTTGTCTTCTCTTAACTGATACCCCCGGCCAACACATATTTGTCAAACTGTTTAAGGACAATTTCTTTACACTTATTTAATTGGATAAGTGGGGTCTCTTTAACGCTAGTTAGTTATTCAGTTTAAATACTCGGTATATTTGCAGAGTCCTTTGAAAACCGGACCTAAAACCGGAAAGTTATATGGGCAATGATATTCCTTGGGTTTCTGTCGCAGCAAAATTGTGTTGTTCTTATAACCGAAGGGGAAGTAATAACAAATCAAGCTAAGACCATCATCAAACCTGTGGGGCATAAAGTTAACATTTAAAGAAATCAGAAATCTCGAGGAACCAGAAGCTCTCACTCACCGGGCATAGGAGCAGCCCAAACGATGCATCTGCTTGTAATAAATGTTCTTGTGGTATTTGGTCTTCGTGGCGTACTCTAGTTGAATGTGCGACTCGTACCAGCTGCCCACCGCATACTCTATGAAATTGGTGGCATAGATGTTCTTCAGCAAGTAACTGCTTTGTGCCAGGTTGCTGTTCCGGGTTGCTCCTTCCAAATTTTCGAAATTCAAAACGATTCTCATCTTCTGCTTTATTCAATTGATTTTTTCCAGTTTCGCAAGTCACTCCTCGCATACAGGACACGTGCAGCATGTCACAGATATTCAGCTGGAGGGCTAAACGATTCCGTAATCCACTATGGCCATAGATTAAGAGTGATCTTATATCAGTGTTCTCATCATCGCGCAGATCATAGTGATTTTGCAGAGGACAGTAAATATCATATATCATCATGACACTTGTAGAAGCCGTTGCAATCAATTACACACTTATGGTCTGACAACGGTCCAAACGTACGATTCTCTAGCACTAACGAATCTGCTGCAACAGTATAAAATAGCAGTCGGACAAATGTCAGAAACCACATAATTTAAATAAAACACAGATGAATTGCTTCATTTCATTTGACTTGTTATGGCGTTTGTAAGATGTGAAAATAGATGTATACTTTTCAAGATTTCAAGTTGTTGTCTTTAGTTTGTTCCCATTCCAATTTTGGGTCACTTCTCAGCACACTTAACGCTTTAATTATGTTAGCTACTGTTTAATTGTAAAACTTTAAACCTTTTTCACACGTTTTTCTTTCTTGCACGTTTTTCTGTGTTTTGTACTCGCGCAGAGGCTATACAAGTTTTCCCAAGAAATTTGAAACGCATTAAGGGGGCCAATCGAAACGATGAAGATATATTCATAAACACTACATTAGCATAAATAGAGAAGTCATGTATATCTACGCAATCTTATCTCTCAGATTTAAAGAAGCATAAAAGAAATTGACTTGAGTTTTGAAAAACTTGAGAAAAATGTTCTAAATATACGAAAAATAAACTTAAAAATAATAAAAAAATTAAAAGATAAGTTTTTTCTATGTGTTTCTTTAGCAGTGCAAACCCGTATTTAAGAATAAATCTTTTCTGAAATTCACAAAATAGTAATTAAGTTAAAATATTTTAATTTGTATACTATCTAAAACGTTTGTATAAGTGAAATTTTAAAATTCTAGTGTAGAATTCTAGGTACTTAATTACTCTACAATTTAGGAGAGTCAACCCAAGCATTAAGAAGAGAATAACTTTGGCTTTTGGAAAGATACAATTTCCTTTAAAAAACATGCTTACTAAATCATTAGGTGACTTACCCTCTGCGTCAAGTTATTTAGGGTGATTTGCTTTGTGAGCATGTGTAAAACGGAGTATTAAAAACAAACTCAAAAGCTAAACCATTATTATGCAAGGGTATGTAATCTTCGGCATGCCACAAACAGCAATTATTTTGTTTTTCTTTGTTTTTCTTTTTGTTTTTCATTTTGCTGTTGGTCGTTGACAGGTGCCTAAAATGCATTGGCACCTTTTTTTCGGCGTGTGAATTTTCACTCCGCATGTGCAACGGCGTGTGCAAAAACTTGACTGTATCCGTGTGGCAGTGTGGGTGAGTGTGGGTGAGTGTGTGTGGTGGTGTGTGTAAAACACATGTCTGCAAATTGCTTTACCAACTGACTGACTGACTGACTCACTGACTGACTGACTGACTGACTGACTGACTGTGAATACCGACTGAATCGACAGTTTTGGCTGTTGGCAGCTCTTTGGCTGCTGTTTGGTTTATGTCTGCCAAAGTGTTGGTTCGTGTAATGTATAACTGCATTAATGTGAGCTTATGTTGCATCGAGTCAGCCGCAGTCCGCAATAGTGTTTGCCGTTGTTGGTGTTAGTGTTGGTGTTGGCATAACATTACAGACAACTCTCCACGGCGTTATCATATATTCATGTGAATATGTATGTCTACAGCTGCCGCTGTTCGGCAGTTTGCCGTTAAACGCGACAATAAAACAAACAGCCACGTGCAACATAAGCACACACACACACACACACACGCTGTGGAGCGTTGCACACAGGTGAAAATAATGAGAGAGCAACTCTGTTGCCATATGGCCACAAATGGGCGGCAATGATGAATGGGGCGCGTCTGCCCGGACATTCTGGACACTGTGGACATCCTGTTCGTCCTTGGTTGCCTATTAAGTGATTTTAACACTTTGCGCATGAAAATTGCAAAAAGGCAACGACGTCGATAATTATCCCTTAATTGTTTAATGAGCAGCACTTGAGCACAGCGACCGCAGCGACAGCAACCACTGAAGCTGCAGGATGTGTCAGCTTAATTAATGTCAATTTAATTACGCCATATTCACATATGTGTATATATGCATAAGCTCCGCTCGTAATACGCATATATGCATACGGATGTAAATACGCCTGCTACACTCATATCTATATGGATAATGATGGGCTTAATGCCGCTCACTTGTCGCACTCCTCGAGCTGTTTGTGCGCTCGCGGATGGTTCTCAAGAAATGAAAAACTTTGCATCTGACGAACTCAAATATAAATAAATTCAAAAGCCATTTTTAAAAGATGAATTACTCTACGATCTATCGTGGAAACCGTTAGCATAATGAAGTTTAAAGGTTGGTTCTTAAGAAATGTGAAACTTTGCATCGAAAAGTGATTCTCTGACGAACTCAAATATACGCAAATTCAAAAGTCATTTTTAAATATTTGAGATTTATTTCGTATTTATAATGAATCGATTATGTTCTATTCGTAAAAGCTGTTTCTTTAACTTTGACATACATTTATTTTTCAATATTTCTTGCTCCTTTATTATACTATAGTATTTTGCGCTGCTATGTTTTGAACTGTTTTCAGCGATTGTCATATGAGTGAAATGGCTTAACATGTTTGTCTCTTTAATTAATACAGCTGTCTAGACATAACTATCAGTTAGCTGCTTTAAATAGACTTCAACTCATTTACACGCACTCCCAACTGGCCATGTCTATGTCTCTATTAGCCGGGTCCACAAGTTATTTGGTTGTTTGACTGATTAATGTTCAGCTGCGAACGAGATGAGTTGAGAGCTGAGAGCAAAGAACTGGGAAATGGAAACTGTGTACTGAGTCTGTCGGGGTCTTTAGCAGCTTAGAGGAGAGCTAAGGCACCTCCCCACCTATCACATTTTGCAGAACATAACTTGGTCGCTTGCGAGTGGCAGCATCTTTTACCCTTTTCTGTCAGTTATATAGCCAGCGGTCAAATATTGTTGTTGTTGTTGTTGTGGTTGTTGTTGTGGTTGTTGTTGCTGTGTGAGTCCAACTATGATCTAATGCGGTTATTACCGTTGCCAGTGATGAGAAGCAGCAGCAATTCAATTATGTTGTCTATAACAACGCGATATATTTTTATATAAATGTGTAGATATCGTTTTTTTTCTCGCAATTATACTGAGACTGAGACAAAGTAAAACTTGTGCAAGTACAGAGAAAAGACAAATGCCCCGCATACATAAATTTATATATATGGACAGATATATTTAATATACAATTATAAATATGTATATCTATGTATGTATCTATGCATGTGCCACATAAAATAGTGAATGTAATTTTATTCACATGTATGGCCGGCGGCCAATCCGTTTTGCCCCTTGGCCACAAATTGCACAGCGGCAGCAGCAAGCAACCCCGGAACCCCAGAGAAGGCGCACCTCGATGCCACAACCAAGACCAACAAAAACCAGCTGGGAATGTCTGTTCAAATGTGTGTGTGCTGCTCTGTGTGTGTGTGTGTGTTGCTGTGTGTGTAGTATGGTATATTATGTGGCATGGTGGCAGAGTGAGGGGCAGAGAGTTGAAATCCATCATTGGCGCATGGCCGGCGGCAACATTTGGGTTGAAATATTATAATTACAAGCGAACGCCCCAGGGGCAAGGAGAGGTGAGGCAGCAACAGCAAAAGCAACAGCAACGTTTGCGAGCGTTGCCATCGCGTGTCTGTCCGCCCGTCTGTCCGACAGCTCGTCTCTCTGTCTATCTGTATCTCTATCTAACTGAGCTGAAACTCAACAAAGCTGCGGATATGGATACTTAGTTTCTGCCACTGCTGCTGATGCCACTGCTGCTTCCACTGCTGCTGCTGCTGCCACTGCTGCTGTTGCTGCTGCTGCTGCTTAGTTGTTGTTGCTATTGGTTGCTTGGCTGGCTGTTCGTTTGTTGTGTTTACGTTTTGGCTGATAATGTGGCGGGTAGTCGCAGCAGTTCGTTGCTTCGGGGCAACTGGCATGTTGCAGCTCGTTCGCTCTGCAACATGTTGCACGCAACCGAAATAACCGAAAACAATTCGTCTCTAGCCACGTCCTCTAGACTGCCATTGTCCTTGCGTGAGTGAGCCTGTGTGTGTTGCTGCGTGTGTGTGTGTGTGCGACTCTGCAAGTGTGCCTGTGTGTTTAGTAGTTGTCGGTTGTGTTTTGTTTGCTCAGGTGACAGCGGACAACGAATAACGGAAAGCAGGTGAATAGTTTGCCATCCATTTTTTTTTTGCTCTTGTTTTTCTCCATATCATGTGTGTGAAGTGGAGTTACTGTCTGACATACCCTGTACGTAACGCATAGCGAATAGAGTGGATTAGACATTTGCCCAAGTAAGTGGCATATGTAACACGAAATAACGGCTATCTTAGGCACGCCGCATTGGCAAAGAAAATAAAAGACAATCTAATAGGATGTAAAAAATCTAAATAATCTAAAATTTTGTATTCTACATGTTATTTAGTCCTCATAGAAAATGTTCACAAAATTTTGGATGTGGACTTTTTTTATATTTATTATTTATTTAAATTGTCCTACATCAAAGATACAATATCTTTTTCGCTTTTATTCCTTAATAATCCAACTGGAGTTCGATGGAAAATATTGATTCAAGGAAAATTAAATTGCTTCGAGTGAAGATCTCATCTAAACATGTCATCTACTTATATATGTGGTGAATATATAATGATGATTATAATCGGAATATAAAACTGATTACAGGACAGTCTTCAACTTATTAAAGCTGCTATATATTAATTCTGCTTTCAAGATACATTGGACTAAGCTTTTCAGATCACTTGCAACAAGTCTAAAATTGACATTGTGCTACACCATTTGTTGAGTGTCTCAAGGGGTATCCAGTCGCTTCCTCTTTCCACTTTTCGAGCAATGTCACTTGTTTGTTTGGTAAGTAACTTGTTGCACTTATATGTGTGTGTGTGTGTGTGTGGGCGTGGCAACAAAAACATGCGGCATACACTTGGTTATTTGGACAAGTGGGCGAGTTAGTGAGGCGGGCAAAAAATTGAGCTACCTGTGCCAAATTAGACAACAACAAAAACAGCGTTGACGTTAACAAAAACTTGCAGCACACATGTTGCACTGCAGCAGCAACAACAGTAGCTGTCTCCATAAATGCATATAAAGTGTAATTTAAAAATAACAAAAAACTGGACATCCTTCAGCATTGGGGCGGGTGTCTCAGCCTATAATTATGTTTGGACACATGCGAACCTCTGACTCTGTGGCGGTGCCACAATCACAGCTCATAATTGTCCCCGAAATGTTGTCCAGTGGCATAAGCAGCAGCAACAACAACAACAGCTGCCAGGTGACAAGTCCTCGGCGGACTTGAAGCTGACTGCGTAGTACCCTCATTATATGCAAAATGCCAAAATGTTGCCTGCAGCTACTTAAGTTTAACTTATTTTTAACTTATACATACATATATATGTACATATACATTGTTGCTGCTGCTGCTGCTGCTGCTGCTGGTCCCTTGGGGCATTCTTAGTTGCATGTTCGACGCAATCCTTTTCCGTTCAGCATTCAGAGTTCTGCAGCAAATAAAGAAACTGGTCCCATTCATAACTGGCGGCAATTTTTGCATTTTGCATTATATTTTTCTCAGATCTTATTCCCGTTCCCGTCTCAGTTTCTCTCTCTGCATCTCTCTCTCTCTCTCCCCTCTCTCTCTCTCTCTCTCTCTCTCTCTCTCTCTCTCTCTCTCTCTCTCTCTGTCAAATATCAACTGTCAGTTTTCGAGCTCAACATGCCAGCGGGCTAGTTTGTAAATCAGTAAAAATTATGCACACACACCATGTATATGAATTTATGTATGTGTACACACACACACACACACACTCACACACACACACACACACACACGCACACACACAATTGAACAGTTTTGCAAGAAACTTAAGTCACCAATGACAATGAAAACTGGTTGGGAATAATGCAGCTTAATGGCAAATGTCACGCAAGACTCAAATAAAAAATATATATATATATATATATATTATGAGACGAGTCCATGCGTTTTGACCAAGACTAAGACTCTTTTTTACAATTCCATTGGCGTGTGTAATTGTTATTTGGTGTGTTCCAATTTTCATTTACTGGCTGTTGGCAATATTTTCAGGCACTTTTTTATTTCATTGATGAGAGCATCTCATAAAAAATGTAATCTTTGCAAAAAGCCAGTTTTTTAGATAGATAAAAAGTTATTATTATTAATGCCATCGTTAAAACGACGGCTGAGGCACTTTTTGTTATATTTTATTAACACAAGTTTCCCATAAACTATGTCCTCTTTGGAAAAACCAGTTCTTCAGATTGGCAGTGCAGGTGTTAGTTTTTTAACGCCACAGTTAAAATTGAATAAAAAAATGTTGTGTATAGTTTTTCTCAAAGTCTGTTTGACTAATACTTGATTTTAGATTTAGTTTGCACTTTGTTTTTGTACTGAGTTTAGCAAGTTGTCTTTGCGTTGACCTTAGGACTGCGAAGACTGCAGTCTTCTAGCTGGTGTCGTCGTATATTACACACAATGAATAAGCGATATAAAACAGCACTCAAAAAATAATATATATTTCTGCAGAAATTGTTGAAATATAATGTGAAATATGAGTATTGCTTTTTGCTGTTTTTATTTGTATATATATATATATATTTTTTTTATATGTGTTGTTGCAGTCAGTCGTGTGTTAAAAATTAAACGCGAATTTTTCAGGCAGCGTTTTCAACGCAAAAATGGCATCATTAAGTAAAGGGCCTACGGGCAGGCATTGTAAATTTTATGAGCCTTTTTTTTTTGTGTCGTTAATAATACAAAAAATATATACACATATATACAAATGTATACAAACACAGACACACACGCACACGCACGCACATAAGTGATGTATTGTATGTGCTATATATAAATAATAATAATAATAATGATGCGTAAAAAAGTGCGGAAATTCTCAGTAGCATATGCTGCTGCTGCTGCTGCTGCTGTTCTTGTTGTTGTTGTTGTTGTTGTTGTAGTGTATGGTGGGTGTTTTCAGTCGATAAGCATTTCATTCGCGCTGTTCTCAGCCAATTGCTGTTTGTTATTTTATATTGATTAACACGCAAAATGCACAAGCACAAGTGAAAAAACTACATACTTAAATAAATATGCATTTTGCGGGCCACATATGGATGTGGGGCAGAGTGGGCGCGGCTCTGGGGCTGCAGGGCTGCGGGGGAGGCGGCAACTCAATGGACTCTGTGGATTGTGGCTTCTTTAAAAATCCATCAACAATTATTACCATGAGAGAAATACATCTGGCTGTCGACGCTGATTTTGTAGACTCGCCACACACACACACAAACACACACACACACACACACACATTCGCATGTGTGACCACGCCCACAATTGCTCACTACCCCCCTGCCCGCCTGCAGCGTTCCAAACAATAAAGCATAAAGCGCGCCGCGCACATTTTGTCGAATTATTTTGTTGCCAGTTGCTGGCGGCTAACTGCAGCAAATTGGCTTGAAATATTGGTATTGCCATATGTATGAGCGCTCTCTCTCTCTCTCTCTCTCTCACTCTCTCTCTCTCTCTCTCTCTCTCTCTCTCTTGCCCCTTTCTCTTTATGTGTGCGAGTACGAAAGTGTGCGTGAGTTTGTGATTAAAAAAATATTTAAAATGGCAAAATCATCGCGGCACAGAAATATAAAAAACTGAAAGCCCGCTTCGCTCCGATACTCTGTGTGTGTAAAGCTCAGTCCCAAAACCGAAAGAAGTAATAAATGTCAGGAAACGTGTGTGCGGCTCGACGATCAGATACCCTATCATGCGCATACATTATCATTTGACTATTAAATATGCATTGAAAATCGAGTAAGCTCAAAGACAAGAATTAAATATTGAATATTGAAAATTGCAAGTAAATGGACTTTCAAGCTATTATATTTGAACCAAAAAGATTAAGCTAAAAACAATTAATTGCTATTTGAAATATAGTTGACCTGGTAGTTGGTCAGCCGGCTATTTGTGGCACTTTGCAGGAGTATAACAATAAATGGACTGCTCTTTTGCACAGTTTCCGCCTACTTCGCCTACGCTTTGACTCACAAACTCGTTCCGGGGCACAATAAGTGAAATGAGCGATAAAATTGCAACAATTTCCACTGGCAACATCCTCGTCGTCGTCCTCGTCCTCGTCGTCGTCGTCGTCGTCATCATTGTTGGCGTTAGTCGCTTTCGTACCCCCGTTGTTCCGATAAAATATGAAAAATTGAAATGTCACTGGGCAGTGAACAGTCATTGGTATTGTTCATATGCACACACACGCACACACACACACACATCGTCCACATATGCAGCTATTAGTTGTAGTTGTGGCAAGTTGCAACTTACAACAATGGCCACTTGTATGCAAATAGCACAAAAATATGAAGTATGTACAGAATTAATTTTGCCTGCGGCTCAATTGCAGCTCGGCTAACAATTGCCAATGAAAAATGATGTGACATAAATGCGTGTCTGTGCTGGAAGGATGGGCTGGGCGGTGGGGCAGCCTCATGTTGTTGGGTTGGGGCTACAAAAGGGTGGGTTGTAACTGTGTGATTGCGTTTTGGAGCATAAAGTTGGCACTCATTTTAATTACAGCTGCCTGACGACTGAAGCCCTACTGTACTCCACTTCCGCTCTTCCTGCTCCCTCTCCTTCTCTCTCTCTCTCTCTCTCTCACACTCTTCCACGCTTTGGCTGCTTTGAAATATGCCCCTCGGCATATTTATCACAAGTTTTTCTTTGCATAGCCTAGGGCCAACTACAAAATATTTCAGCTGCCCGACGTCGTCGTCGGCTTCGTCATTCTGCTCGTCATCGTCTGGAACTGGAACTGGTTCGCCTGGGGCATTGTTGCCAGCTACGTTTCTGCTGCTGCCGATGCCGATGCTACTGCCGCTGCTGCTGCTGCTGCTTATTTTGCCAACGCGTCAAAGTCTCTGCGACGCTGGCGCTGCCGGTTGCCGGTTGCCTATGCGCACAAAGTTTCATTTCGTTTTGAGCCTTCCGGCGGCTACAGCAGCGTTCTATGCTTTGTCATTAACACAAACACACGTACACAAGCTAAAAAAGAGATAGAGAGAGAAAAAGAGATGGAGACAGAGACAGAGAGAGAGAGAGAGAGAGAGAGAGAGAGAGAGGGAGAGCGAAAGAATCGCATATGCATAGCGCAAAAACGGAAGCTGCAACTGAAGTCTAAAGCTAACTTTGGCACTTACAACTTATATGTACATATATACGTATATATATATATATATCTATGTATTTGTGTATTTGCACATAAATGATGAGCATAGTTAACATATCTTAATCTTGTGAACTGACCAACTCAAGCTGCCTGCTCCTAAAAAGGAACAATTTAGATAAAACTTTAGCTAATTATTTCTAAAGATTGTAAAAAATATTTGTGGAAAATATGCAGCTGCTTTGGATAAGACTCAATAGAATATTTGGACATTTTTATTATGTTATGGTACATTTACTCAATATATCTGCACCATTATTAAATCTGATTAAAAATTTGGATTAGCTGCACTTTGAAATTATTTTTTCCATAAGCTTCTAGTGATGAAAAAATTATTTATAAATATTATATTCTTTCGTTTTGTTGGTCGGAACACTCAAAGTCGTAGCAACATTATTTACAGCTTTCAACTAATGTTAATAGTTAACATTTATTTATAATTATTAACTATTATGCTATTTACCACAAAGCTATTACGGACTTGTACATGTATGTTTGTCTTTGCATTGATTAACCATCAGAACGATCAGAGCAGTCAGCATTTCACACGCCACACGCAAGTCCAGTTACAAAGTTAATTGCGGCAGCTTAGTTGCAAACAACAACTGCAACAGCCGCAGTAACAGCAATCGCAATAGCAGCACCAACAACAACAGCACTTAAACCGGAAATAGACTATTAAACGTTCGCACGCAAACACACTCAAACACACACACACACACGCGCACGCACACTCACACACACACACACAAGCACTTACACAAACACACTGGCACTTGCAACTGGCAGTCATATGGTGGGAAAAGTCAGCAGCAACAACTAAACAATCGTTTGTTGTTGTAGTCACTTGTGCTCTCTCTGTCTCTCTCTCTCTCTCTCTCTCTCTCTATCTCTCATTCTCGCTCTCCCTCTCTGTTTCTCTGTCTCCTGCTGATGCTGATGCTGCTGCTCTCTCCAAGGTCGCCATTCGCTGAAGACGTCAAGCGTCAAACAGCAAACACGACTTGCAACTCGAACCGTGCTCGAACACAACAACAACTGACAACGTGTACTGCAAGCCACGCTAAATTCTAATAAGCTTGTTGTTTACATTTTGAAATTAGTTGACTTAAGTGCTAATAATTATGTTTTAATTGCTTGAAGGAACTGCTTCCATTTCAAATATTCTAGGTTCAAATAAATAGGTTGCTTGTAAGTCTAGTTGGATACATATATCATTTTAATTCTAGTCAGATCTGGAGTTGTCATTTGATGAATGTAATACTTATTTTATATAAATAACAAATTATTATATATTGAAATTCCACATAAACCTTTGTATAGTCATCCAATATGTTACATTTTAATGATATCATGTTTCATCACAATTTTCTAAACCCTTCGCAAGCATTTTAAGCCAAATCAGTCCTTTTGCAGCTTGCATAGCCCAAAGGCGAACGTTTTGGTTTGATGCCAACAAGTTTGAGGTTGGGTAAAAACCAGTTGGATGTCGAACAACATTTCAGTTCATAGCGAACACTCGACGCGAATGCAAGTCAGGTAAAAAGCAATTGAGAGGCGCCACAGAGATTAGTAGGCAGCAAACAGCGGGCGCGTCAACAACCGGAAACCGGAAATAACAATTCTAAGTGATTTTTAAGTGTGTGTGTGTGTGCGACGCCATTTTGCAATTAACAATGCGCTTAAGCTAAAATTTTGAAACTTTAGAAACGAGAATTAAGTGCTAGCCTAAATGAAATGAATCAAAAATAACAATCAATTCGAAAACTATATATATATATATATATAATAAACACAACACAAAAACAGTTCTAAATTAGTTGTTCACACGCGCTGGTTAATATAAAATAGTTAAAGTGCATTTCCTAAATATACCGACTTTTTTGTGAGTTCCATTTGCATTGTATGTGTGTCTGTAACAGTTACAGTTGTACTGTGTCTCTCTCTCTCTATCTCGTTCTCTCCATCTCTCTCTCTCTCTCTCTCTCTCTCACTCACTCAGTTTTGCTCTATGTTTATCTAAGTGTGTCTGCATTGTGCAACAGTTTATTTTGATTTGGCTTATCTTTGGACTGAATCGTATTATTTCTAAATCAAATTACATCTATGGCAATTGGACATTAGTTTCAAATTTTAAAAAGTCTTTCAGTTGGGTTACTTAAGAAATATTCGTATTTTGTATATTGTATGTCAGTTAAGTACTTAAAAACTGTTATGCGGGCGCCTTTGGGTTTGCCTTTCGGTTTTGGAAGTTTGGTGCTATTTTGGTAATGATCTTGGCAGCAAACTCAAGCAGATTAAGCTAAAGCACACACAAAACCATTAAATATCATTTTTCTTTTTATATTTGGAATTAAAAAATCTCTTTCCAGGAGATTTTAGTTAACATGTGATTTAAGCAATATCGTCTAATATCTCTTTTTTGTGTTATCATTCTAGAACTCCATTTGTTGCATTGGATCAACGATCACCATTGACGGTGGAGTCCTCCTGCCCCAAACGGTGAGTAAATCAAATGACTCGACCAAAACAGATACCGAAACAAAACAAACCTCCCATTGGCTCTCCCTCTCTATCTCACTCTCTCTGTCTAAGCCAATAAATTAGTTCGAAAAAGATTTTGTAATAAACGAATTTGAAGCACATAACCGAAACCGAACGCAGGACAAGGTCCCAGTTGCATGCTGTGGAGAAACCTCTTTCAGTTTTTGATTTCCCCCTTTTTGTTGTAGAATTTTGTTGTTGTTGTTTCTTCTTTTTTTTTTTTTTTGTTGTGTGGTATTCGCCTGGGCCAAATGCGCCTTGGGGTCAACTGATTTTCGTCTCTCCCACATCGGCCGCACATGCACATGGCACGTCCATGTCCAAGTCCAAGTCGCTGTCCGTGTCCGTGTCCATGTCCGAGTATGAGTTGGAGTCCGAGTACGAAAACTGTGTGCCATAAACGCAGACGTTTTAAAAATTTGATGCGCCTCAAGTGTTGCTCGGCCCGCACCAAAGGAGAAATAAACAAAAGTACCAAGAAAAAAAAAAATCTGAAAAAATATTACAAACAAAAAAATTGTACCACGCCGCAAGCATTTTTCGACAAACTTGGCCCGCAGCTGAGTTATGTGTGTTGTATGTGTGTGTGCCTGTGTGTGTGTGTGTGCCTGTGTGTGTGTGTGTGCAATGGAGGCAGCAAATGACGATGACGACAAAATGAGAACGGTGGGAAGGGTTTGCAGTGGGAGGTCGCATTATTTTTTGTACCTTAAAAGGCCACAAAGCACGCTGGCTGCTGAGACGGGCGTTTGGGTTGGGGCGAGGGAGGCGGGTGGGGGGGGGGGGTATGCGATTTACCGGTTGTTGTGATTGTGTTTGTGGTCGCTTGCCAGCCAAAACTAAGCGGCGGGCATGGCCAAAATGCCCGCCAGGCCAAGAGCTCACCATGTAACAACACCAAAAGAATTACAACAACAGCAACATTTTTTTTTCTGTTTTGTTTTATTTCGACGAATCGACAAAGTTCCAAAAGTGTTGGACGTAAAGTTCAAAGCACGGCTGCAGCGTTGGCCAAAACAAAAATCGCATTCAAGCGGAGCCAAAAACAATGGCAACAACAGCAGCTGGTGGCGGGAAGAGTCTCGGGAGTTGTGTGGCGACCTTCACCAGTTGCGACACTACGACAACTGCTCTGCCCATCTCTCTCTCTACCTCTCTCTCTATCTCTCTCTCAGTCTCTATCTCTTTCACAATATCTGTGGTAAGCAACTGGTTTTGACTTGAGCGAAGGCGGAGTCGAAGCCAAAGTCAAAGTTATTTATTTTGTTTTGGTTGCCGTTTAATGTTGTGTGCCACAATCGTAACGTTAAATAACTTTACGTAACGTAGCGCGAAATTCTAAAACTTCAAATTGTTCTAAAATCAAATCTGAAAGTTGTATTCTGTGTTGCGAATTTGCACTGCAAATGCAGTATTTAAAATACATACTCATTTCGTCCAACTTTCCATTACACATGAATAGTCAAAGGAGCAGGGGAAAGGGTAATGGAAATGGTTATGCATTCGAGTGCTCATTTAAAGCGTTGTTGTTATTGTTGTTGTTGTTGCTGTTGTTGCTGTTGCTGTTGCTGCTGCCACCGCACACAAAGCGCTTAACGCGCTGTGTGTTAATTAAGCTGCAATTGGGCATCATTACCAGCAACAACATTTGCCAACATTGGCAACATCGCAATTGCCAGTCGGGAGACGAACAGGCCAACAGGCAATAAATTTACAACAATTCACCTTTCTCGACCGTGAAATGCTCTTTCTTTATGTAAAAACAGAGTCTGCTTTTAACTTATCTTAGGCGGCTTGTAACCATCTAAATCAGTGTCAGAAATTTGTATTGGGAAACTTTCTCTTTCCAATTTACTGAGTAAGATAGAATAAAAGATTTTAAAAATACAGGCACAGGTATTAATTAATTTCCCATCTGTAAGCCAAAAAAATCGAATACTAATAATTAAGATAATAAAAATAATATCGTTCAATATTTCATTCAAGAAATGTAGCCGTATATCCAATCTCAATTTGAAGTATTGTTGTCTTTTGTAGTTGAGATTTTACTTTAAAAATATAATTAAAGGCAGACATTAATTTCAAGATTAAGAGTATACAAAATGTACATTTGATAAAGACAGCTCTTATTGTTTATGTAGCTCAAAGTTTAGTTTAACTTAACTTTTGATGGTATTGTTAAAGTTGAATAACTCTTAGTATACCAAGTAGACCACAACATAATTTCGATATACCCATTTTTGAGATTTGCCCAAAGGGTAAGTGAAAAGGCAATTGTTGCCGGTTCTGCTGGCTCTGGTTTTGCTGCGGGTTGCTGCACCTGGGCCTGCATTTGTTTCACTTGCTGCCAATTTTGCTTTGTGTTGCATCTGCTGCCAGTTGTTGTAGCGGTTGTTGCTGTTGTAAATACTGTTATTGCAATATGCACACTCAAATTGCGCCAATTAGGAAATGCGCATTGGATGCTGCCAGTTGCCGGCTGCCATTTACCAGTTACAGTTACAGGGAGTTTGAAACGCATTGCAAGTAGAATTTGCCACTTGAATGGGGATGCACATGCAACTGAAACTGCAACTGCAACTGCACCTGCATCTGCATCTGAATGTAATGCTGGCAACTGTTTGATCTGCATTCAACTGGAAGTATTGTTGTTCTTTTTATGTTCACTTGATTAGGCTCAAATCCATAAATGATGGACTGAATACATCAGCGAAGGTATGAACGAATGCAATTTTTAATTGTCTGATTTCACAAAAGGAGTCCATTGGGGCCTGCGTATATTTATTTATATTTTATTGTTTTATATATATTTATTTAAAATCAACTTACATTTAAAATTAAAATTAAATGATATAATAATCCAAATTAATATATAGATTAAGATTTAAATGATAAAGCAAATGTATTGGGTCATCTGGGGGACTTAAAGCGTAAAATGACCCAACAATTTTAGCAAGGATTGGGGAAACCCAGAAAAAAAAACCCAATCAAACCAGAAAATGTTAAGCATAAGTAGCTTAGTATTAAATAAAATAAAGCTTAATTTTATATTGTATTATTCAAATATCAATATGAGTTATGGTACAGTTAAGATAAGTTCAGTGTTATTGGAAGCTTATAAAACCAATCTTAATTTCTTAACATAGATTTAGTCAGTAAAACATTTTTTGCGAGGTTATAAGGAACTTGTCTAATATCTTTAATATCTCTCGATTAGTTTCTAGGCAAACTAATTCGAAGCTATATTTATGTATTAATAAGCAATATAAAGAACTTAAAATATCCATATATATGTACATATATATTATATTTGGTGCAGGGTATTACATCTTCGATATCTTAAAGATCGGTGTTCAAATTGTTGTTTACCTTTATTATCCATCAATCAGTGTTTACATTTTTACTGCACATAATTGGCTTACCTGTGCACAATGCGGCGTATACGCAATTTATTATTGTCTTCGTCTTCTAGCATATTTGTTACTCTTCTGCTCTGTTTATTTTGTTTTTTTCTTCTGATTTACTTGCAATTCAATTTTTTGAACATTTAGCTATAACAACAGTTGTGTGCCTTTGTTTCTCAGTGTGTGTGTGTTTGTTGAAGTTGTCTGTGAGTTTTTGCCATGGAACGCAGCAAGTCAGCCCAAGCAATCGCATGCTGCCAGCTGTAGAACACATAGCATATAGCCACACACAGCCATATAGAGTGTATATAGCCATCTGGTGTGTTTCTTATACAGGGCCACATCCACACAATCATTCTGTGCAGCTTTTGGCATATGCAGCGCAATCGTCGTTTTTATTTAATATTTTCTAATAAATTTTTCAAAGTTTATTTTTGAAAGCCTTGCAGCGTTTTAATATCTGCTACACTCGACTCGACTCGACTCGACTCCAACTCAACTTTTGCAACACACACACACACACACACACACACATACAGAGCGCATATATTTGTACAATTTGGCACACACACACATACACACCCACCCACACACACACACACACAAACATTCTGCAACTTTTGCTAGCAAATTTTCATAGGACTTGCGACTGATTTCCCATATGCGTCGGCGACTCCCTGCAACTGCTGCTGCCTCGGTGACGGCTTCAGTTTCGTGGCCTTTTTTGTAACTTGCTGCTGGCTAAGTAGAAGAAGAAGAAGAAGCAGCAGCAGCGGCAGCAGCAGCAGAAGTTTTGGCTATGTGTGTGTGTTGCATCAAACTGCTTCCTGCCCTCGTTGCTCCCTGCTCCCTTTTTGTTTCTAGCTTTTGCTTTGGCTTTTTGTGCCCCTCCTGCGTCCAACAAGCACCAACCACCCACCAAATAAAAAAAATAAAAAACTTTTTCATTTGCCTGCTCATCAGCGTTTTGATTTTGTCCGCCAACTCCAGTTTTGCCTGAGCTCCCCAGTTGCCTCAGCTCCCCAGTTGCCAGTTTGCAGCATCCACTCGACACTTGAGGCATTGGATTCTTCTTTAAGTGCCTTGCGGCCATTTGTGTGATTTGTGAGTGTATGTGTGTGTGTGTGTGGGTGTGGGTGTGTGTTTGCAGTGAAGCATATATATGCGAGCACTTTGTGTTTGTCTTTGCCAACATACACAAACCTGGCAGCCCTGCTCCAGCCTTGCCCCAGCACGGGGTCGCGTCTGTCAGCCCTTAACTACCTTTCAGCCACCCACCCACAATCCTCAATTCCCCTCTACCACATCCTTAGAACATGACACTAGAACTAATTGAACCGCATTGGCGGTAAACTGTTGCCAAAAACAGTTGTTGCAACAAGCGCGGCAATAAATCCGCCTTAAATTAATTCGCCATAAGTTGCATGCAAAAACTTGGTGGCATCTGATACGACTCCGCTCCACCTCTTTTAACTGCGCTCTCCCCTACCCTCCCCCCACACCACATGAGATACTCGCGAGCGGGCAGTGGTTGGAAAGGGTGACGGCGGCGGCGATGGTGGGGGGTGGGGGAAACAACATTGCTTGAGCCGGCGGCATTTTAAAATTGAGATAAGGTTTTTGCCTCGACAAACTTTCGTTTCTGGGGCTCAAGCAGAGAGCAGCGGCAGAGACAGAGGATTTGGATTTGGGTTTTTTGGTTTGGTTTGGTTTGGTTTGGTTTGCCGAGCTTTGGGGCTTTTGATTTCTTCTTCTTATTATTCGCTTGTTGTTGCGTTCAGAGCAATGTTTTATGCTGCCGCAAGGGATCAGCAACTAAGGTATGATATCTTAAAATGCAGACACACACACACATATGCAGCTCATATGAATGTGTCTGTGTGTGTGTGTCAGTGTGTGTGTGTGTAAGCCAGAACGGACACCCAACTTACCTCGAACCAAAATTCAAAGTTTTCGCCTCTCTCTGTGTGTGTGTGTGTGTGTGTGCGTGGTTGTGTGTGTGTGTGTATTGTTTTGGGACAAAACATAGAAAGCAGAGGGCAGAGCTGGCTAGAGCAAACTGGAGAACTAGAATCCGAGTGGAGCTGTGGAGTCAGTCGCCTTGCCGTGGTTAGAGCCAATGCTTCATGCTCTTTTGTTGTTGCTGTTGTTGTTGCTGTTGTTGTTGCTGTTGTTGTTGTAGTTGCCTTTAGCGCTGCAAGGATAAATGAATGAGGAGGCACACACAGATACAGCACACAACACACATACATGCATATACATGCAACAGCAGCAGGCAGCAGGCAGCCCTAGGAGCAGAGCAATCCACACCCACACCCCTCCTCCCATGCTCCCAATACCAAATCTCCGAGCACCTTTGCCATATATGAGCTGCTCCTTGGCTTGGGTTGGCTTGGCTTGGCTTGGCTTGGATTGGGTGTTTGGTTGGTGTTTTGCTGTTGGTTTTGGTTTCGTTTCGTATCCATCCATGATTTCCGCACTAATTCCAAACGATCGCCGCTGGCGAAGACGAGCGTTTTGCCCTTTTTTGCCAGTGCACACAGAGAGGGGGTTGTGGCTGCGGAGGGGAACGGGGGGAGGGGATGGTGTGCTGCAGCACAGGACACACTGTCTGGCTGGCTGCCTGGCCTTTGTGTGCGGAAGGTTGCCTGGCCGCAGGACATTTTGTAGGGGTTACATAGCCAGCGTCAACGTCAACGTCAACGTTAACGTTAACGTCAACGTCGTCGTCAAGCTCTGCTCGCCTCTGCTGAGGTGTGTATCACTACCACTAGCTCACTGTGTGTGTGTGTGTGTGTTGATCTAGTGTGTGTGTGTGTTTGTGTGTGTGTGCACTTTAGCTCATTTCTTGGCTTTTGTTATCGCTTTTGTGTGGGTTTTCGAGATGGGATAGCTGAGGTGAGTGGCAGGAATGGACTACAACCAATTGCTGGGGCGGCCATGTCGCATTTTGAGATTGAGCTGTGTGGCTGCCTCTGGCTGAGGAGCAGCTAAATGGAAGGGCAACCAGGCAACCAGGCAGGCAGGCAGAGCAGAGCAGGCAGGCAGACCAGCTAGTCCAACTCTTAGCCAGCGGCTACTTTTGTCTATGCTACGAACTCTGCAAAATTATTTGCACCCGAGGCACTGCAGCAGCAGCAGTAGCAGAGCAGCAGAGCAGCAGCAGCAGCAAAACAACAATAAGAGGAGCAGCAGCAGCTGCCACTCGATAGTTTTGTCCAAAATTTGAACAATGCCAACTAATAAGCTGTATTTTAGCCTACACACATATATTGTCTCTCGCTCTCTCCCTCTCTCTCTCTCTCTCTCTCTGTCTGGCTCTATCTCTGTCTGGCATGTGTACCATGAAACTGAATATTGGTCAAAACTGGCTAAGCAAGTGGAGCAGAGCTGAGTTAATGGCAATGCCATTAAAAGGCAAACCAAAGATGTCAGATACTAGTTCCGGCAAAAGGGGCGTGTGGGAGGGGGGCGTATTATGGTAGCCACAACCAGAGACGCCCACTTGAAATGCAAATGCAGGAGCAGCACCAGCATCAGCATCAGCACCACCAGCAGCAGCAGCTTGGCAGGCACAGGCCGGGGCTTGGGCTCGTTCTACGGCTCTTTTAGACAGACAAGAAGAGCAACAACAACAACAACAACAACAAGCTTTTGGCAACAACAACAACAAGCTTTTGGCAACAACAACAACAACATTTGGCAACAGCAACTCTTCAAAATTTGATGCTAAACTGAAGTGTAACCAAAGGCGCTGCGAATGGCGCCCCTCTCTCCATCTCCCTCTCTCTTTCTCTTTCTCTGTCTCTGTCTCTGTCTCTCTTTTTGTGTGTGTGCTGTGCTGTTGTGGCCGGTGCTGGGGCACATAGAAAAGATAATGCCTGTGGCACTATTGGACTAGAATAGCTGGCAAAACTGCAAAGCAGCCGTGTGTGTCTGTGTGTGTCTGTGTGTGTGTGCTCTTGTGCCCATATACAATACCGTTAACAGTGGGTATGTGTGCGTGCGTGTGTGTGTGTGTGACTGCTCGTTGGTGCGCCTGCTGCACCTGTGCCAAGCTAACTGCAACCTGCATGCAGGCAGCCTCAAGTGAACCGCAAAGCAATTGAAATTGAATTGTTTTGTGGCAAGCAGACCTCAAAAGCTGTTCTGCATATGTTCCCCTTGTTCTTATTCGACTTGTTGTTGCCGTTGCTGTTGCTGTTACTGTTGTGGCATTTAAGCCATATTCATTGGCCGCATGCCTTATAATTGTTGTAAATTAATAAAAATGTGAGAACTACCAACGCGAGGCAGCTGCACACAAACACACACACACACACACACTCACACTTGCCATGAGAATTGCCCCGCGGCCATTTCTTTTAGCAATACTTTTTTTATACACTTGCTGTGGGAAATATAATTACATCGTCAAGTTGGTAACGTATTGAAGGAGACGTCTTTGACGTCCCATAAATAATATATATATTATTGATCAGCATCACCAGACCAGAGTCAATATACCCAGATCTGTCTGTCTGCCTGTTGTGCTGGGCTGGCCTGATTGAATCTCTATATCTTATAGCTGATATAGAAACGATCGGTCGAAAGTGAGTTATATTTGTTTACCGAGTTATTCTAAACAAACTCACTAGATATGCATGTCATTATGCTTCCATCCATAGTTCAGTTGGACCCCGGTCAGCAAGGGTATGCAATATGCGTTGTGCTTTCTGGCTTAATCATATTTTCAGCGTTGCTTTGGCATTTTTTTTTTTCGTCTCGAATGCGAATAGGAATGTCAGTACGAATACAAATACGAATAGTAATACGAATACGTATGCGAATGTGAATCTGAATGCGAATGTGAATGCGAATGCGAATGCGAATGCTCATGTAGTTAAAGTTAATCAAATCGTAATTACCAGAGCCATATGGCCCAAGGGTTTAAAACATTTTAAAAAGCAAACTTGTTTAGTAAATACGCTGAGCCAAAGGATGAGGAGTGGCTCGAAGGGGGGGCGGTAGCGGGGAATTGAGTAAACTGAATGCATCACCGGACGTCTGACAACTGGCAATTGCTCTGTGGCCTAATGCGCATAACAGATTAAACAAGAGAAAAACCAATTAGCCAGCTAAGAATAAACGATTCGAATATACCCTGTAAATGGATCGCAATTAAGATGAAACTTCACTTCATAGTTGGCTTTTATTTTTCCATCTTTATAAACAATTCAACATCAAATGTAATTATGGTAAATAATAATATATATTTATTTGTATAATTTATAGAATTAGAGTGGCCATTTTAATAATTGTATAGGCCAGCATAAAAAAGTATTAAACTAATTGAAAATGGCATATTTGCCGATGACTAAGCGACAGTCATAAAAATGCCCCAATGCATGGTGGAAGTGGTAAGGCTGAGCTATTCCCGCCACTCCTGTAACCCGCGGCACAAGTTTTGATTGAGTTTTATTAATTTGTTATCCATGACGACCGCTAATGATGCAACAGCTAAGAGAACTGTTGCTGCTGCTGCTGCTGCTGTTGCTGCTGCTGCTGCTGATGATGAAGTAAGAGACAAAAATAGCGAATGAATTAGAGGGAGAAGGCGATAGTGAAGGAAAATGCGTTGGCCGCTTAGCGTTGATTGTGGCTCAGATTACATTGCGTATACGTCATGTTGGACAGGGCCTGACATGTCATAATTAGCGTGCGGTGATGCCGATGCCGATGCCGATGCCATCATTTGTCGGTTGTTCTTTGTTGCCTGTTGCCTGTTGCCAGTTGCCTGTTGCCTGCCGGTTGCTGCTTGCTGCACGCAGTTATCTGAGGGCGACCGCAGAGCGCTCAGTTTGTTGCCATAACGATGCTCAAATCAACGTGATTTTCGTGTGAAAATCGAGGCGCATGCCCTGTGGTCAATTTGACTGCACACTCAGTCAACTGTACCTCCACTCACCGGCCCAACCCCAACCCCACTCCACCCACTATTTTTTTCTCAGTATCTTGTCGTGGCTGCAACAGCAACTGCAACTGCACCTGCAGGCTATGTTTGTGTGTGTATGTGTGTGTTTGGGGAGTTTCAGCATAAGTGAGTTGAACGCAGTGAAAAGCCAAATATTCCCACACAATCATATGCAATACTCTGTATTATATATATATATATATATTATATATATTATGTATTATATATATATGTATATATAACTTAAGTTGCATGCGAGACAAGAGCTCTCAAAGCATTTGCGTTGGGCATTTGCTTTGTCACGTTTGCTGTGCCAGCCTGGCTGTCTCCTTTTAGCCATAGCTGCATGTAATCAACAAGCTGTAGTCAATTTTGATTCACAGCCTTACATTAACTCATCCGGCTGCGCTGTGTGCCACACTAATCTGTCTTATTTATTTCTTTTTTCGCTTTCAAATTTTTTGTAGCAAAAAATGCGATATGGATCGAGAGCGCGAAAGAGATGCAAAGGGCCTCGAGCCGCGCGATTTATCCTCCACGGGCCGCATCTATACCCGCAGCGATATTAAAATCAGGTAAGAACCTGATCCCGACATCCAAACACCTTTGCAATTTGAGAAAAATGTGTGCATATTTAAGTGGTGCAACAGCCTGTAACAGGCAGAATCATTCTTGATCACTATCAATAGCCGAGTCGATTTAGCTTTCTCAGAGACTGTAAGATCGAGCAACTTTAGTCTTTTAAATGGAAACGGAGTAAGCTTAATTTTATACAGGCTATCCAGTCCAGTCGAGCTATATTTACTATATCTTATCAACATAATGTTAACGTTGTTGTTTGTTTTTTTCTTTTTTGCATCCCGCCCCAACTTGCAGCGCTTCGCCCACCGTTTCGCCAACGATCTCAAATTCCTCATCGCCCACACCGACGCCGCCCGCCAGCTCCTCAGTGACGCCGCTGGGTCTGCCTGGTGCGGCGGCGGCTGCCGCTGTGGCCGCTGCCGCTGCGGCTGCTGCGGGCGCCGGACCTGGTGGCGCCTCGGCCGGAGCCAGTTCCTATTTGCACAATCACAAGCCCATCTCTGGCATACCGTGTGTGGCAGCCGCCTCGCGATATACGGCGCCGGTGCACATCGATGTGGGCGGCACAATTTATACTAGCTCCCTGGAGACGCTTACCAAATATCCCGAGTCGAAGCTGGCCAAGCTATTCAATGGACAGATACCCATTGTGCTCGACTCGCTGAAGCAGCACTATTTCATCGATCGGGACGGGGGCATGTTTCGCCATATACTAAACTTTATGAGAAACTCAAGACTATTGATTGCCGATGATTTTCCCGACCTCGAGCTGCTACTGGAGGAGGCGCGCTACTACGAAGTGGAGCGTAAGTACCAACAGCAACACTGTTCGCCCTTTCCTCTTACACTGTTCAAAATTTCTAATTGAATTCGAAATATTTCTTATGGCAAAACAACTGAAATTGCAATTAAATACATACAATAATTTCAAAGAAATTAACTAACAAATTAAAGCCAAAAATAAAGAGATTGTTTTCATTATTATTTCATTATCATTGTCATTTCGCTGTGTTGATTTTGACAAAATGGAATTCAAATTTGAGTGTTATTTTTAAAGCAACAAAAGAATGAATAACGAATTTAAACTGAAAATGTTGTTAAAGTGTAAACAGAATTAACCTGTGGCTAATTCGTGCATATGTTCTCTATTCTCCATTCTTTGGGCCCCTTGGCAGCGATGATTAAGCAGCTGGAGAGTATGCGCAAGGAGCGTGTTCGTAATGGCAACTATTTGGTGGCGCCACCCACACCGCCAGCACGTCACATTAAGACCAGCCCAAGGACAAGCGGTGCGCCTGAGTGCAATTATGAGGTTGTGGCGCTGCACATCTCACCGGATCTGGGCGAACGCATTATGCTATCGGCGGAACGGGCACTGCTCGACGAGCTCTTCCCGGAGGCCAACCAGGCAACGCAGTCGAGTCGCAGCGGCGTCTCCTGGAACCAGGGCGACTGGCGCCAAATCATACGCTTCCCCCTCAACGGCTATTGTAAGCTGAACTCGGTTCAGGTGCTCACGCGGCTGCTAAACGCCGGCTTCACCATCGAGGCGAGCACTGGGGGCGGTGTCGAGGGTCAGCAGTTCTCCGAGTATTTGCTCGTCCGTCGCGTTCCAATGTGATAGACTCCATGTCCAGGTCAACGTCTGCGTCAACGTTCTGGGCACTGTGTAATCGTAATCTATGTGCGAGTTGCGCACTAATTGCTACCCCTTCGGCTAATTTTTCGGGGGACGGGGGCATCTCTACCAGGGGGCGGGGGGGTGAAAATGGGCGTCTTCTGAAGACAAGGGCGGGGACGGGGTGCAGAGTGCGGAGTGCGGCGGGGGGTTTTCTTTGCAAATTTCTGAATCCAAATGTTATTTAATGTTTATATCAATTAGGTTTTTGCTGGCAATCAAACCCAGCCCGTTCACACGCACACACACACGCACACACACACGCACACACACACACACACACCTAGACACACACGAACAAGCACGTGCACATCATAAATAAGATATGCTAGTATTTCTTTTAGTATTTTTAGGTAGAGCCCAGAGCGCCCAGCACTGATTTGTTTATGGCCTTTGAGTTGAGTAGTTTGGCGTAGTCTTTCGGCATAGTTTGATTAGGTATTCTACTTGTTTTAAGTGCTCCCAGATGATGGTTATAATTGTATACTTTCGGTTATTTAATTGCCTAAAACTAGCCAGACAGACAGTTTTCGGGAATTGTCTCAAAGCATAACTTATTATACGTACATATGTGTAGCTATCGCAACAAACTAAGCAACTATAATAAATTAACTCACAGCAATAGTTTTGTAGTACATAATTGATGTAATTGAACTTTTAATGAATGTAAACTATGGATTAACTTCTCAATATACATACATATAATACATATACATAAACATACATACCGACAAGCTCTACATTATGTGCAAGATACATATATATACTCAATCAAAAAAGGAAATAAAACGAAAGAAAAACAAAAAAAAACACAGTTTGCGCCCACTTTTAGCAAAATCCATTAAATTGTCTAATTGCATATTTCAAAATATAAACAATAAAAAAAATTACAAAGTGAATTTATGCGTTTCTCTTGTTAACGGCTCAATTTGAACAAAGCGCCACCTTTCGGTCAGCGGGAACGAGCGCAATAGTGCCAAGACGTGTCTTACCAAAATGTCGACAGGTGGCGCAAAAGCTTGACAATAAAGGCTGCTCAGAAAAATTTGTGGCTTAAGCGAGTAGCAGAAAACCAAAATTATTAAAGCATACTTTAAGGGTGGGTCAAACTTAAGGACAATTGGCTCTCACAAGGGGGTTCTAATGACATTTTTAACCATATTTTTATTATCGAATGCTGGAAATCTGTGAATGCTAATCGATGGCCCTTTTTACAGCGAGCTCAAGAATATGTGTCCTATGTTTGAGCTATGAAATGAAAACAATAGTAGCTCAAACTCAGCCAAATCCTTATAGATTTTCAAAGAACATGGTGAGCTGGAACCACTGCGACATCCTCTATCCAACTGCTTTTAAGGATTTTGCGGTTATCTAAGAACCTATATATCCCTGAAAAAAAAATCAGTTGAATCGTGACAAAATGCAAAATCACTAATAGCTCGGATGGAGAACGTTTTGGATTTCCTTTGGCCCAGTCGTCACAATTTGCATAGTAATAATGACAATTCTTTCATTTATTTTAAAATCGTTTTATTTACTCGTTTATGCATATCTTTGCGTAGGTACTCGTAAATTAATTTCAATTAAATTAAATTAAAATATATATGTATTATTGTATATGCAAAGTACAAATCTACATGTGTATAAGAAGTAGGCGTAAAGATTAGATATTAGCTGCATACGTTTAAGTATTATAATCGTATATATTGTATATATTTTTTACATAATTATATCTTTGATCAATATATATTAGACTAAGGCTTACATTTACATTTCAGTTTCGACCTTAATGTGCCAACAAATATTCGAAATCTTTAGGAGAATTGCATAATCGATGCATGGCACGCTCGGGATTTATTGTTTCTCAAATCAAATCGGTTCTATTATTTTATTTATTTATTTTCGAATGGTAATGAAACTAGGCCCATAAACTGCATTAGATCTGAGTGGCTATTAACAATTTATACAGTGGGTTGCATATCGTTTGAGTTAATTCAGAAGTAAGTAAAATTCTTTTATTATTCAGAGTTCCCTACGAACTATATCACAGTTGAAAACTATTAACTAAAAGCCTATAACTCATACATATTATTAAATAAGTTTATATATATATATAAGAAGATTATGATGGGTACAACTGCGACAGTCCACGACATGAACTAGAAAACATAATTTTAGCTTAGTGAACGCCCAACGCAATACCAGACCCATTGAACCGACCACAAATTGGAGCGGGTTGTACAAAGTTCAATTTGCTGGCTTCGCTGGCGTCTAAGAAATGCACTATCGGTGTTTTGTTCTCGTAATTACATAAAAATCTACATGCGCTGATCAGCGACTGGACATTAAAAACAATATGTGTAGATATTGATAATAGAGAAAAGTTCGATAAGGGGATGAGGGGAAAGGACTAAACGGCTAAGTACGATAGAGATAGATAGATAGATAGATTGATAGATAGATAGATAGTAATGTACACGAGATATATATATATATATATATATAGTATAGCTACACGGGGTTTATACAACTAGACACGAATTGGTTTTATCTATGATAACAGCATTCAGAAGGCACACCTCAGCAGCCGTTCCGCAACTGGCAACTGGCAACTGGCAACTGACAACTGACATCTGGCGATGGGTTCAAAGGCACTTGGGTACTACGTGGCAAGATTGATATCCAATGTTTCATTGTTTGTTTTTTTTTTGTTTAACTTGTTGTGTTTTTGTTACATTCTGGCAGTTAGTGTGTGCGATGCAACTGCAACTGCAACCACAACTGGCAACTGTGTGCTACACACGCGTCTCCGTGTTGCGGCTGCGCAGTAATTGAAGCGGTTGCAGCTCCCGCTGCGTATCATTGTAGTACTCATGATCGGAGCTGGTCGATTCGCTGCCCGGCATTTTCACCTCCATGTTGCTGGGCACCACACCCACCACCGGTATGCCAATCGTTTGTGTTGGGATCGGCGCCTCGCCGGCGCTCAGTGCGTTCAGCAGATACTCGGGATTATCGACACTCGCAGGCACCTGCAAAAGATCAAGCAATCGATTAGTATTTATTACTTAACTTTACTTTACATTAAAAGATACAAAACAAATTCACATTCCTTTCAAAGCAGCTTTTAAAATCTTTAATATATTTGTTAAGGAATCTTTTAGGATGTTTGCAACTCGTTTTGTTATCTGGCTGATCTGAGTAAATAATGTTGTTTCAATACTTACGCCAATGACATCAATGTAGCCCGTGGCTGCTGTGGCCATGTTGTTGTTGGGATTGTTGCTGTTATTGTTGTTGTTGTTGCTGCCATTTGGATTACTCTGGCACGTGGGCATCAGATAGTCATCCTCATCGACTGGCAGATCGAGTCGCAGATTGCCAACGCCCACTTCACGGGCATTGGCGTCTGTCTCATCGTCTCCGTTGATGCCGCCGCCTCCGCTGCTGTTCGAGTTCTTGTTGCTGGGATCTTTGCAGTAGCGATTGAGTTTGGGTATCTCATCGGTGCCATCTGTGCGATGGCTGGGACCCGCTGCTGCCTTTGGCTGCAGATAGTCATCCGCTTCGACAATGGACTCGGAGCCGTCCGTTGTCGGCGCCAGCTTGCGTATGAGATCCTTCTCGTCCTGGCTCGTATAGGCGGGCAGGCGTGTGAACTTATCGCCGGGTATGGCCAGATATCGGCCCGGATCGCGTGCAAATTCCGCAAACACATTCGTCAGCTGCTTGAACGGCGGACGCAGATCAGCATCCAGCTGCCAGCAGGAGAGCAACGTGCAGTAGATGTCCAGGGAGCAGATCTCTGGCTGTTCCAGCTTGAGGCCCATCTCGATGAGATCCGGTATATCCTTGGCCAGTATATTCTCATGCGGTCGCTGGCCAAAGGTCAGCAGCTCCCAAATGGTCACGCCAAAGGCCCAAACATCCGATTTGCTGGAGAAGACCCGATGCCTAATGCATTCCAGAGCCAGCCATTTGATGGGCATCTTGCCGCCAGCCGCCTTATACTCATTGGAGTCCAGACTGAGCAGCTTGGCCAGCCCAAAGTCGGTGATCTTGACCAGCGATGGCGTCTGCACGAGGACATTACGTGCGGCCAGATCACGATGGACGAGACGACGTTCCTCCAGATAGGACATACCCTTGGCGATTTGGGTGGACCAGTTGAGCAGCGCCTTGGAGCCGATCTTGTCGCGATTGTTGCGCACATAGTCGAGCAGGCAGCCCAGCGGCATCAGCTGGGTGATCAGCATCATCTGCGATGACATGCAAACGGCCAGCAACTTGAGAAGATTGCCATGCTCCACAGTGGCCATGGCGTAGGCCTCATTGAGGAACTCCTGACTCGACTCGGCGCCGGACGTCTTTAGCAGCTCCTTGATGGCAACGGGTATCTTGACATTCTCACCCTCTGGCACCCAGACGCCCTTGTAGACACGCCCGAAGGCGCCCATGCCGAGAACACCACCTTTGCGCAATTCGGCATCTTTGACAATGCGCAGTTTGCTGAGATTGGCGCCAATATTGGAGGGACGCAACGGTTCCGAATCCTCACAGCCGAAGAACACCTTGGCCAAGTCATCCGTCTCCTTCTTCTCCTGCTGCTTCTGCCGGCAGATGTAGATGATGACGCAGAGCACACAGATCACGGGTATAAATACAGCCACAAAGACAATGATAATCGTGTTCACGTTGAGGCCGGCATTCACCTTCGATCCCCGGGGCGGACTGGACACACAATGCGGCCCAATGATGTGCGACTGATAGTTGACATGCGGCAGCTCCGCCGGACACTTGGAGGTGCAGTTGAACAGCGTGGAATTATCATAGATTTCGCCCTCGGCAAACAGCTTGAAGTTGCGACAGGCGAGGCAGTCCTCGGAGCCGGGTCCCGTGCATCCCTTGCACTCCGGATGGCACTCGAAGCACTCGCGCTTCTCCTCATCCGCATAGTGATCCGCTGGGCATTCGTCCTCGCACTGCTCGCGCCGCTTGTAGCCGGCACACTTGGAGCAGACCTGCTCGTGGAAGCCATAGTTGGTGCAGAGCTCGCAGCGCGGATGGCATTTGCGGCAGATCGCCTTGCCTGCGAGTGGCTTGAGGGAGCCCTGCTCCTGCGGATGCACATACTCCCAGTAGTAGCCGTCGGGGCACTTGTCATCCTTGCGCAGACAGCGCTCCACAGTCGCATCCGCATTGATGATGGCCAGGCTACATGTATTACAGGCGCCATGTCCAATCGTATTCCTTGGTCCCGTGCAGCCGGTGCATGTCTCGTGACACTTGCGACAGATGCCAAAGTCCGAGTACTTGTCATCCGGACAGACGGTCACACAATGCTGATCATTCCGGACGTGCACGCACTCATCGCAGTGCTCGGCACCGGGTCCGGAACAGGTGCGGCACTCCGGATCGCATTTCTTGCACGTCTTCGAATCCAACTGATAAGTGCTGCAAAGTGGAGGAGGAATAACCAGTTAGTAACTGCTCACAAAAGAAAAACAATTCAAAATACTCTAGTCGAGAGTGCTCGACTGGGACATAAAATGAACCCAAGTTTTTACCGAAAATGTTCTTCAATTTCTATTTCCTTCTTTCTTAGTCTTTCTTAAATGATCTTGATGAAATTTGTACAGATGATCAACAATATGCACAGATATAAACAAACCTGATGGGAACGATATATCTATGACATTGCGCTTTTTATAATAGTTCTAATTTTTAATTTATAGAAAAAGTTATCGATAAACTGAAATAAACTTGAGTCAACTATAAAAACATATCGAGTTTGTTTAACTTTATCGATCACTTTTTCTTATTCTATGATATAAATTATTATTATTTCACTTTAATTATGTTTTACACTCAACTCAGATCAAGTTAATTATAGTTTATCGATAACTTTGTCTGCTATGGACTTATTTTCTAGCAATTATAATCTTTGAGATCGGAGATGAAGAAACAGATAGATAGACACGACTACTCGCCTATTGATGCTGATCAGGAATATATTCTGACTGCATATATACTTATATAGAATGCCTATATATAACTTTAATGATGAATCAATATTGTTACTTACTTGGAGACATTGCGACAGTCGGCAATGCAGGTGCCGTTGTAGTTGAAACTCTTGCAGTTGAGACACTCATCTGGTCCAGCGCCCCAGCAGCCATCGCTATTACATTGATCCGAACAGACCTGACCGGCTTTGACTAGCGGAGATTTGGGTTTGGGATGTGTTACGAATGGTTTCGTTAAGAGAATTATATATGCGAGAGTACTTACCACATGCGGTTGTATTGCGATTCTTGTTGATGAACTGCTTCTGCTCGTCGAGCTTTTGGAGCGTGGGCCAGCGAATGTTGCCCACGTAGCAGAGGTGGCTGTTGTCCTGGATGACGATGCTGCCCGAGTTGATGCGCTTCAGACTGCGCAACTCGAGGCTGGACAGCGAGGACTTGACAATCGATAGGGCGGCAAAATAGCTCTCCATCAGCTGTCTGCCGTGTATGACCTCCAGATTGCGAAAGTAGGATAGATTCTTGAAGTTATCATGGACACCCTCAATGTTGAGGTAGCCGGTGATCTCCTTGACTGTTGAGAAGACCTCGAGGCGATCGGGATGCATGGGTATATAGCGGGGTCCCATTGTGTAATTGGAAAAGATATCCTGATAGCCGGAGAAGGTCTGGTCGAGCACCCTGATATTGCCCTCGATAACGGTGCAGTTCTTAAACGAATCAATGTTGCCCGAGTGCAGCACTGAGACGCCCGGGCAAGTCTTGGGGCATGGTCCATTGCAGGCGACACACTTGCCATCCTTGGCCATCTTGTCGGAGGGACAGCTGCGCACACAGGCGCCATTGTCCTTCAGCAAATGGCCGGG
Source organism: Drosophila anomalipes (assembly GCA_035041615.1). Taxonomy (NCBI): domain Eukaryota; kingdom Metazoa; phylum Arthropoda; class Insecta; order Diptera; family Drosophilidae; genus Drosophila; species Drosophila anomalipes. Next base: position 4,285,141 of record JAWNKZ010000040.1, read on the forward strand.
GCATTCGCGGACACAGGTCGCTCCATAGGCGTACTTGCCCTCCGGGTTCGGCTCCAGCTCATAGTTGGATGGATTGTATTTTCGCATCGGCGGGCATTCCTCCTTGCAGACGCCATCGTCGAAGAAATTCTTGCACGCAATGCAATCCTTCTGCGTGGGTCCCGTACACCCACCGGCGCAGAACAGATGACAGCAGTCTCGCGGCCCTGGACCGAAACAGCGACCCTGGGCGCACTGTGGGGCACACGTTATCTTGCTGAACTTCTGGCAGTTTTGCGGTCCCTCGGCCCAGCAGGCGCCTGTCTCACAGGAACTGTCGCACTTGGGACAGATGCGCTCCTTAGCCGTAAAATTGTATGTGTAATTGAAATCATCCTTGATGCCCGACAGAATCTCGCGCCAGACAATCGAGCGCGTGTGGCACAGATTGTAGTTGTTGAAGAAACCCACCCAGCCCTGCAGTATGTCCCGCAGCTCGGGCATCTCCAGCGTGTTCATCTTCGAGTAGGTGGCAAACAAGGCATACTTCTCCTTCTCACCATTCACGCTGAATAGCGTTCGTCCGCGTATTATTTGAAGTCTGCGCCAAAACAGATTTGCCGAGTTTAGTTTTGTGTAAGAAAGAGAATTGTGATCTGTTGTTGTTTACTTACTTTGGGAATATCACATTGGTGACATCAACATGACTGATTAGTATGTAGCCTGTCACCTCACGTATGTTGGCCAGAAAGCTGAGATCCAAAGTGGCATCCTGCAGCCAGGTTAACTCTAAATTGCCATCGACATAGGTGCAATTTGTGTAACGATCGCGCAGATTGCGATAATGATGATCCCGATTCGAGGGCACCGATAGACGACTCTTTGTGCCAATGCAAACTGTAACAGAGAATAAATAAAAGTTGGGTTTTAGTTGACTTGAAATCGAATATTGTCAAATGAAGTCAAGATTTGGCTAGAAGAATCATCATTTGAAGTAAGAGAAAGTAGAGAAATGCTTTGCAATACATAAATATAAATCAAATATTTACAATTTTAGAGAAATAGATGAAAAAGTCTTTTTACTTCACTTTGCAATTCATTTATAGTTTTCAACTTATTCAATATTTATAATATATAATAAAAGTAAAAAGAAGAGAAAAATTGTGAAAGTTTAAGAGATAATTCGGTGAGAACTTCACTTGGTAAAGGGAAAATCAAGTCATTTATAATATTTATTTGAAGTATTTTACATCACTTGGGCACTGGGCAACGCCAGGAAAGATAATGTTTTACTTAGGCACTTAATTATTTGGTGCAGTGAAAGCAACGAAAAATTTCACGCTTGATTTCAGCGGAACAACAACCAAGAAAAAAGAAGAAGAAATATGACACAATGTGTGGGCTAAATTTAATTTCGAGCCGTTGTCTAATTAGAGGCAGGTAGGTGTTGAATTATGTGCTACAGGTGAATGCAAATGCTAAGAAATTAAAATTAAAATCAAACGAAATTCATTCGAATTATAGACGGAAATAGCAAAGGCTGGCAACACAGAGCGCAAGTTTGTTGCCTAAGTCTTTTGTATTTAACGCTCGGAAGCAATGAAAACAACAACTTAAATAAACAAACTTAAATAACGACAGTGAAAACAACAACAACAACATTGAATAAGTGGGCGCTGCCAAGTCACAAGTTCAGTTGGCGTTTTCAATAATTAGCAGCCCACGCAGATTCAGATTTCGATTCAGCGATGGAGACGGAGACGGAGACAGGCCCGGAGAGTCGGGCCCGACTGTGACTCCGTCTGTTATCATTAGTCAGCGACCTGTTTTAGCTTGCCAGCCTAAGCATCTGCCATTGATTTGCATGGCCTACTACTACTACTACGACTACCACAACTACTGCCAGTTGATGATTATAATAGAGATGTGAGCGAGTAGAATCTATTAGGAAAGGGCTACGTGGGTCGCGGTATGGTCTGGGTACGTTGCAACGATATGTGTGTGGGCTGCAAAAGTGTGCCATGTGTCAGAGTCGGAGTTGTCGAACACCCACTTGCTGCTGCACCACGGCCTACGGACCATGGACAGCGATGGTGGGTTCCACACCCACCCGTCACTCAGCTAATTATCAGCAAGAAAAGCAAAAAGAAACTGAAAGAGTTAAAAATGACGAGAAGAGGAAAAAATTCGATAGCCATAAATATGGCTGATTTCATTTCGAGGAAAAAGACAAGAAACCAACAATAATTATGAGCAAAGATTGTAACGAAATATTGGCAGAAATATTTTGTTTGTCGCCAGAAATGCGAAATTCTTGACTCGGGCTTGGGAAACGAGAAAGAAATATAAAAAAAAAGAAAAAAGCTGGAGAATGCCTGCAGTTATGCAGCGCCCAAAGACAGCGGACCAGGGCTAAAACAAAACACCACACAAAACATCACACAAAATACAAAATACAAAGGTGAGGCTGCAGTTGACATTGGGACTGGGACCCAGACCGAGACTCGAGTCCCAGCACAAGGCGGACATTGATCAAAAGAGGCTGCTTGGCTGCTTGGCTGCTTGCCTGCTGGCAAATCGAAGCGCAACAATTTTCGTACAAATTCTTTGGCTTTGTTTTTTTTTTTGTTGTTGCTGTTGCTGTTGTTGTTGGCCCGCTGGCCAGTTGAAAGCAGTTGAGCAGCAGCAGAGTTGCAGCATCAGCAAGCCGCTCTTTTGCGTTGGCATTTCTCATACCGCGCCGCATGAAACCCTTTTCAAGCCGCGGCTGCTTTATCGCGCACAATTTATCAGCAGCGTTTTTCATGTTGCTCCTTTCGACTGAAACTTGAGACACGAACAGGCCGCAAGCAGCAAGCAACGGGCATTGGCAGTGGCAGTGGCAGTGGCAAGGGGGCTGTGTTGTGTTTCTTGTGAAATGCTTCAGATGTTGCATATGCGATTTTTCTGCTGGGCTGTGGACACGCCCGCATTGCCAGTGACGCTATGTGTGTGTGTGTGTGTGGTATGTTGTGTATGTGTGCGTGTGTGTGTGTGGCAAAAAGGCTAATTTGTAATCCTTAGGCTAAGTGTCTCGACGCTAATGAGCAAGAGACTGGCTCTATCTCTGTTTGGCAACAAATCAAAGTCATAATTCAAGCGTTGTGAATCATTAAAACAAAAGACTTAGGCAGCGAACTTGCACGTACTATACAACAAAAAAGGGGCGTGGAGGGGGAGGCAGAGTAGTTGCTTGAGGTTAGCAACACTCACATATGGCGACATTGTGTTTTGTGCAGAGCCAACTCAACTTTATCTTCAACTTCGCCCTCTAGTCAGAGCTCTAGCGCCCCCCTACTACTTTCCCACTCCCTCCCGCTCTCTCCGCCCCTCTCTGTCTCCCCTCTCTCTTTCTTTCTCTGTGCTGTGCTGCTGACGCGCTGATTAATAGACCCAACCGCATTCCAAGCTTCGCTGTGCGGTGCTGACTTTCTAAACATTGTGTTTTTTCTTCGATCTACGGTTAAAGTTTGTTTGTTGGCAGGGGGGTTGCAGGGTGGGGGAATGTGAGGATGGGGTTAGCTGGTGCTGCTGCTGCTGCTGCAAGCACGACGCATTTTCGTGTGGCAAGTCAAACGGCTGCATAATCGATTTGAATGCTGCAACTGCTAGAGACTCGAGTCTATGCGCAGACTCCAGCAGCAGCAGCAGCAGCAGCAGCAAACAGACTTCGAACTCTTCAGACTCTGGCTCAGTCTCAGACTCTCAGTTCGGTTCTCAGTTCTCAGTTTCGGTTTTGAGACTCGCTTAGCCGGTTCTGGCTGTGCATGTTGCTCTGTTGTTGTTGCTCACGTTTATGTGCGCTCCCCGCCTCCAGACCTCTTCATCATCATCATCATCATCAACATCTTCTTCTTCTTCTTCTCGTGCTTGTTCTTTTTCCCTCTAGCTCTGTCTGGTTGTCTGTTTTGTGTGTATTTTCATTTCGTGGAAAAGATTTTTAACTCTGTGGCCAAACCATCTGGATTTGCTGAGTTCTGCTGCCCATCGCTCTTCGCTTGTACCTTTGCCTGCGGCCACACCAACAACAACAACACTAACAACAACAACAATACTAACAACAGCAACATTAAAAGCCATAGATTTTTGTTGTAAAATAACAAAAGATTTAAAAGGGCATTAAGCATGCTTTGTTTTTTACCTACATAGAATCAATGTTTGCTCAGCATGCTCCCCCCCTCCACTTTCCAACTCCCCACCTCCCTACGACTCCACCACTCGTATCGAAGTGGGCAGATTCTGATCAACAAAAATTATAAGGCGTCGGCCGTTATTGCCGCCAGCTAGTTGCTGCCACAATTTGAACCGAGACAAGTACATTGATCTCTAAACAACAAAAAAACAAAACAAAAAACATGCGGTGAAAGTTCGTCAAATACATATTGACATATAAGCAGCTCTATACAAATATATACAAATATATACAAATATATATATATATATATATATTATATATATTATATATATATAAATATATATCTATATATACACATGCGTTTGTATGCAGATGCAACAGCAGCTGCTCGCCGTCGATGATTAGGTGTCATAGATTAGCCAAGTTTGTGCTTGTCTTGTTGTTGTTGTTGTTGTTGTTGCTGTTGTGGCAAAAGCTGTTGCTGTTTGCTACATTTAAAGTTGGCAATTGGCGGTTGGCAATTGTTAGCTGCAACGTTGCCACATAAATAATTCATAACTGTTTTGCGACAATTCAGTCGCGGCACGCGTTCACTTTACAATGAAATTGTGTAAAAGCGCTTAATAAATTCATTTGCGAGTGGCCATTAAAATCACGCAGCTCATTATAGATACTCCATACACCATACACCATACACCATAGACCATATACCATAGACCATAGACCATAGACCATACTCTGCAATCCGCTACCCCTTGCCCAAGCCACCCCTCGTGCTGGCCATGGGCCGAGCGATCGCTTGGTTACGTGCGCGGATTTTGCAAAACAATTCTGCAACATGCGGCAACTTTCTTTCATAAGTTGTTGTTGTTGCTGTTGTTGTTGTTGTTATTGTTTTTGATTTTGTTGCAGTTGCTGTTACTGTTGTTGTTGTTGTTGTATGTATATTCTATGTCGTGGCGTCACGAAGACAAAGGCAAATAAGCGCAACGAGCTTTCGCAGAAAACGCTGCAAGCGCGCATCTTCAACAAATTTTTTGTAGCTTTTTTTTCTCTTTTCAGTGAGGCAGCGCTGATCATGCAACAACAAAGCACCGACAAGGCATGCCTCTTGTTGTTGGCCTGCAACAAAAAACATAAGACAAACAAGCACAGCTATCTTGGGCAATTCGAAGATTGAATACGCTTGCAGATTAAATCTCATTTCAAGCTTAAACGCTTTCCATTAAAGCTATGTGAAATATAATATATACATTATAATTAATCAAAAATAATAATCTTAATAATAATAATAACAATTTCAGACACAATGATGGGAGCTTAATAACCATCTCAACTGGATACTTTGGTAAGGAAAACGTGACGAAAAAGCTAATTTTAAATTTTAGAAAAACCGATCCATTCTTACTATAAAATCTAATCTAATTGATTTTCTCACCAAATGATGGCAGCATAATAACAATCAGAACTGAAGAGTTTGGTTAGGATAACTTAACTAAATTGTATCGTTCCTGTGAATATATATGATATAGTGGAACAATCCCGATGGCTACTGCCCATATTCAAAGTTTCAGTGAGATAGCTTCAAAGCTGAGGCAGGCAACAAGTCATCATCAAATCAAATCAATAATATATATGTACCCTCAACCAGTCTACAAAATTAGACGATCCTCTGCCGTAAGGGTATACAAAATCAAAACATCTCAAGCCACAAAAACAACAAAAAAAACAAAATAACTGGCCCTGGCTTGAGGTTGCTGAGCGCTGTTTTGCTGCCCATTTCGTGTTCGATGCGCGTTCATTTAAGTTTTTTAACTCAAAAAACAATTGGGCGCAGGTCGTGCTGCATGATAAAAACGACAACAACAACAACAGCAACAACAATTGCAGCAGCAACAGCAACAGCAACTAGAATGAGTAGTAGAAACAGCAAACAATGTTGCCATTAGATAAGCTCGACGCGATTGCGCTTTGCGCAAAGTCCGAAGCAACAATAAGCGAGGAGCGAGAGGAGAGTGGAGCGGGAGGAGAGTGGAGTGGGAGTGGAGTGGAGCGAGAGGAGAGAGAGGAAAGGAGAGTGGAGTAGAGAAAATGACGTTATAGCTGCTTGGCTTAATGAGCACGCCCTGGCGCCATTTTTGGGCTGTTCAATGCCCATGGCTATAAGCATTTTCAGTAACTCAGCATTTTAGCTATTTTTAGGCATAGAACCAAGCGAAGAAACCCACAACAACAACAACAGCAGCAACAATAACAAATACGTGGGCCGCAACAACGAAGCTGCGGAAGCTGCTGCTGCTGCTGCAAGTTTCGAAATCGAAACGCCCACACGAGAAGACAAGCAAAGCACAGCAAAACTTAAAAAAAAGTCGCTAAAGCAGAAGAAGAAGAAGATGATAAAGAAGAAGAAGCAGAAGAAGAGGGTAAGACCACACAGTGGAAAGCAAATCATTTGTTGGTCGGTCACACTGTGCACACTTCGGCAATTCAAAATATAAATTGCAGGCAGGCTTCAAAAAAGGTTGTTAAGAAAAAGTGTCGTAAAATGTGTAAATACAAATGTGTCTGTGTGTGTGTGTGTGTGTGTGTGTGTGTGTGTGTGTGTGTGTGAGCAAATAAAAGAGAGAGAGAGAGGGAGAGAGGGAGAGGAGGCGAGTGAGCTGCGCAGTCGCAGCAGCCAGCACTTCACACTGCAATTGCTGCTTGCAACTGCTGCCTGTCTGTCTGTCTGTGTGTGTGTGTGTCTGTGTGTGTGCGTGTGTGTGTGTGTGGGTTTAGAAAACCAGTATTTTGTATAAAGACTAGGTACTGCGCACTCCACACTAAAGTTGGCTTGCTAAAAAACTAACAACAACAACAACACCAACACCAACAGCAAAACTGGCATTAAAGTTCAACAGCTCAAAAAAAAAAAAACAAAAAAAAAACCGCAATTGGCGATTTGCAGTTGAGTGTTTTTTTTATTTGTGTTGCTTATATGATGTCTTAATCAGGAATTATAGAAATGCTATGCAAACTAAGCAACACACAGCTGCAGTTGCACACCAGCACACACACACACACACCAGCACACACACACACACATACATAGTTAGAGTGAGCGCGTGCCTGACGCCGTAATTAGCCAGAGCTTACACCATTTTATGAAGCTGGCTCTCAGTGGATGCTGTTGTTGTTGTGGTTGCTGTTGTTGCTGCTATTGTGAGTCTTTGTGGATGCACAGTGTGGCCAGGCACACTATGGAATGTGGTTTTTCAAGCACCAACTCACACACACAACCACACACACACACGCAGACTGAACACAAAGCTAGCTGAGGAAACCTTTCAGTTCCCAACTAGAATCAGGCGCTTGGGCTCTCAAATCGTGGTCGATGCTTTGTGTTGTTGGCCCGGCCAAAAAGCGTTAAAGTGCAGCCCAAAACGCACGCAAGCCATAAACCAACAAAGAAAACAATAGAAAGGTAAGCCTGGAAATAATGTGTACATATAGAAAAAAACACGACTTCAACTTTTCGTTTAGTGTAAAACCTGGCAGAATGTTCAAATTTATAGACAAGTTTAATTGGTTTTTGTGTGCATTTTAAATGGTTATTGATAACTAAAAATGGCTAGACTAATAAGTTTAGGTAACTTGGTTAAGAAATTGTAAATAAATTGTACACAGCGCTGGGAAAGAATAAATTGCAAATGTATTCAGTTTCATGTCAATACAAATATATATTCTAAGTTAAGTCTGCAAACAGTTTAATTAACAGCAATTATAAGTAACCATAGACTTATATTAATCGCTTGATTTGAGCCCTTATTTGCGCTTGCCCCACTTTAGAGTCGCTTGTGTATACGGCAAATATTTAAGCCCTCTTATTATGGCAGCTGGCTGTCTACAGTTGCGCCACAATCGTAATCAAAGCATTGCGAATACTCCACAGTTGCCACAACAATAATTCCAATTGTCCTCGATTTCCAGGGCTTTCCCCTTTTCGCCCCCCCTGGTAGATTCACAGTTAGTGTCCGTGTCGACTCGGTTTGTTTTGCCAATCGACTTATTTGCATATCTGTTGCAGCTGTGCTTGTTTACAACAACGACGACGACAACGTGCCAGAAAATCGCAAAACTACTTTGGAGTGATGCAAAACATATACACATATATAATTATATATAGTCACACAGATATAGCAACAGATTCGATACCGAAGAAACGACCAAATCGACCCTTGGGGACTTGTAGCAATTGACAATTGGTTGGCAAATCGCTTATCAGTATAATAATAATAATTATTATTATTGTTTTCTTATCCATATCCGGCAAACCTGAATATGTATATAGTGTATATAGTGTGTACAAACATTATAGAGCTGGATCCATTAGCATACGGCAACCCAACTGGCGATAGCCGTGGCTCTTATCTCAATATTTGTACAATTGCGGACCGGGGGCGAGACGCGTATTAATTTGCAGCTACAAGATCACTGAATATCGACAAAGTATGGAATGTGGTGGGGAGGGGAGGGGAGGGGGTAGAGAGGTGGAGTGGTGTTGGTGGTGCTGGTGGTGGTGGTGGGGAGCAGCAGAAAATTGTTAACTTATTTGCCAGTCAAATGCTAATATTTGCGCCAAAGTATTGGGCAAACAAATGTTTTGCTTAAAGATACAAACAAAATAAATGAGATGCCAAATGGCGTCTAAAGTGCCCTGACTAGCAGATACCCTGCTCTATTGTCCCAGCTGTAACCTTCATGAAAATGTGTAAATTGAACAGATACAAAAATACGCTAATGGAAATTAGTCGAAACTAATCCAAATCGATATTTATCAATATTGACTGATTAAGAATATATACATATATATATATATATTCACAACCAGATGGCACCCATCGTGCCGACAATCAATCTGTGCAGGGTGTAAAAACGTGCAATATTTTGTTGCTATTAATTTTCGAGTAACAGCGACAATGGGGCAGTTTATAAAATACCCATTTTTTAAAAGCCTTGAAAAAGATATCAACATTTTAAACAATCTACGAAACAATAATTTGGTAAAATAAGCATACAAAAATGATGTGATAATGATAATAATGGAAATGATCTCGAAAATGGTTATGTTGTTGTTGAACTTATTGAACTGCCCTCGAGTGTTGGCTGTTATGGGTTCTCATTAATTTTCGAGCTGGGCAAAATGAGCAAATGCGATACTCGTGATACTTGCGATGTCAACAAATTAAGTCGCCATTTTAGCTGGAAATTGTGTCGACTGTTTGCGACTGTTGCCGCTGCTGCTGCTGTTGCTGACAAAGAGAAATGGAAAATTTGCTTGAAAGTGCAACAGCAACAGCCAACGGCCCACAGCCAACCAGTCGCAACATAAATAAAAAAATTTCAAGTTGGTTACGAAATGCGCACAAACAGTAGAGAGATTCTTACAGGGTTTCGTGTTTGTAGAACGGATTGATAATAAAAACAAAAATAAGCTAAAGAGTAAACTACATACACAGGCGGGGAGGAGTAGGGGGGGAGGTTGAGGAGGCGGGGTCGTGCGCCCAAGTCAAGAGGTTGAGGCCCGAACACCGGCCAACTAACTGGGCAGGTAAAAAAAGGTATGAAATGCCAACAAGCAGCCCAACAAAAAAGAAACCCCAAACTCAACCCAAAACTAAACATTGGTGCACTTCAGCACTTCAGAGCGATAAGATAAGCGGAGCTGCATATCAAATACAGATACACAGATACAGATACCCAACGAAGTTAACTGCCGAGTAAATACGAGTACCTTTTGGGCATACATCACATACATAAATATATATCTATATGTATGTGTATATGTATATATATGTGTGTGTATATGTATTTTGATTTTTGTGTTGGGGCTGCAGTTATTCGGGGCAAATGTCTTGATATGATTATGATATATGGGCAGGCAAATCTACATAAACATCATGATGGATGCGCACGCATGATGGATGCACATGACTGATGTGTGGACAAGGCTAAGTGTGGCTAAGTTGAATAAGTCACCCCCCACAACTCAGCAGATAAAACAGGTTCAATATTTGCGTTTTCCAAATTGAACAAGTCATTGAAACAAATCTTACAAAATAATACTAGTATAAATTTAAAAGTAAATTGATAATCGAGCATATAATATATATAAATATATATTTATTATATAATTTATATATATATATATAATGTTAAATATAAAATAATTTTCTCTTCCATCAAATCCAAATACATTTTCAGCTTTGCAAATGATTTGCGAAAGTGGCTTAAACGTGTTGCACCAAACAAAGAGTAAATTGTGCAACTCATCGGGTATATAATAATACGATAAATCTTTCTCTCTTCTTTGCTAATGCCATTTTATATAAAGCCCAGTAGTTTCAACGATTAAGCAGTTATTTCTTTATTCCAAGTGTCAATAAATATATAATATATATTTAATGATAAGTCTCCAACTCGCTTCTATCAAATCCAAATGCATTTTCAGTTTTGAATATGACTTGAAAAAGTGGCTTAAACGTCTTCAGACATTAAGCTGTTATTTTCTTTATTCCTATCGTCAATGAGCAAAGAGTAAGTTGCTCAATTTATATATATATATATATATATATATATATATATAATAAAAGATCTCTCGCTTCTAGCAAATCCGAACACATTTTCAGTTTTGCAAATGAGCCGAGATCTCTTAAGCATTTGCAACCTTTACGCTGACATTTTCCTTATCTGAATCGTTAATAAACCATTTGAATTCCGTTAACGTCATCACATTCCGTTAAGATGCCACATTAATAATATAACAAGTTATAAACTTTGAATTTGACATTTGTTTGTTTGCCTGCAATTCCATTATGACTGCCACTTACTTTTGCCTTTGGGGAATGTATCCTTGTTGTTATCGCCGACAACGCTGCCAACGTTGCCGATGATGACGCCGCTTACCGCTGCTGCGGCTGTTGCACGATCATGGGCAACGTTGGCGGCACGATTGCGTGCACGGTTCGCGTTGCTGTTGCGATAGACGTCCTGGTGCCGCTGCTTGGCATTCTGGCGGGCGAAGCGATCCCGGGCCGCCGAGACGGGCCACACACAGACGCAGTTGACCAGGAGCAGGAGCAGCAGGACGAGCAGCAGCGGCCTCAACAATTTTAATATGCGCATCGTTTTGCGTTGCAGGCAAACTGTTGCAGCTGAGCCAAAATGCGAATCAAGTGCGAATCGAACCTGAGGCCAGTGACGTCATGAGTGTCTTTGTGGTCTCTTTTTTTTTTGTTAATTACAGAAACTGGCAACGTTTTCAGCCTTCTATGTTGCTTGATTTTTCTGTTTCTTTTTTTTGTTTGTTTAAACACTTTTTATTGGTTGCTTTTTTTGCGTTTTTGCTGATTTGCGCGTGTTGTTTTTCGCTTTGTCAGCGCGAAAAGACCAACAAAAAATTTGCTACGTTTTGCGTGCCAAAAATACAACAAAAAAAAACTTCCGAGCTCTTTCACTGCGTTTTATTATTGCTGTTGTTGTCGCTGCAATTGCCGTATCTGCGCGTGTGTGTGTGTGTGTGTGTGTATTTTGTGTTTGTATTTGTAGCTGCTGCTGCTATTTATTTTTGTTGTTTTTGTATAGGAACCAGTTTCACATTACGAAGGCTTTTGTTGTTGTTGTTGTTTTTGCTTTTTGCTTTTTTTTTTTGTTTGCTGGCAGCTTTTCAATTCTCTTTTTCGAGTTCGACTCGCGCGTAGCTTTTTTCGAGGTTAGGGTGAGCGCGCGCAGGCGCAGGCGCAGCTTTTAAAAAGCTGAGCTGCAAGCTGCCTGTCGCCTATTTTGTTGTTGTTATTCCTGATGCTGCTATTGTTGTTGTTGTTGGTGTCTTTTGCATAAACACTGGGCCATCTTGTGGCAACAACAACTAGTACTAAACAACTACAGCTGCACTTTCGTCCCTGTCTCGCCAATTAGCAATGAAATCACAAAAATTATTATATATTTTTGTGGCTCTTCTCTTTGCACTAATTCTTCGCCTGCCACAAACACACTCGTTTCTATCAGCAGCCAGTCGCTAAACAATCGCGCAACCAAACTGGACTTTTTATTATTTGTTTTTCTTTTTTGGCATTACATTCGATTAGCGGTGAATTAGCGGCAAGTCGAGCGGTTCACGGTGCAACGAAAGGGGGCGGCAAGGCGTGGCACAGTTATATCGAGTGCCTGGACTCACTCACGTCACGGCACGTCACGTCACGACTCGTGTAGCAATTCGCGTCTGCGCAGTGTCACGTTAGCTTCGAAACTGAAGCCGAAACGAACCTCGCTCAATGCACAGCGCACACTGCTCACCAATACAAACACACACAAACACACACAGACACACACACATGCACAGCTCACACGGCGAGTTAGGTAAAGAGCGAGCATAGCCAGTATAGAATACAGGTAAACGTCGCAATGCTGGTAAAAGGTGAGCGGCGAAGATCCCGAAGCGAAGATCAGGCCTACAACAACAACAACAGCACTCAAAACAACAAATACAAAACTAAAGCAAAGCGAAGCGAACCAATGCAAAGCGAAGCGAGGCGAGCCAAAGAAAATGCTGCCTGTTGCTTGTGCAGCTGCACATTAGATTCAAAGACAGCAACAGGCAGTCAAAGATACACACACACACACACACACACACACAGCTACACCGATACACATACAGTTGCAGTCGGTTAGACTGATAGAGTTAGTGATCCTAACTAAAGACAACTCATGATTGCAATGTGATCGTTCCATAATATTAAATATGTCACATTGTGGAACCGTTCCATAATATTAAATATGTCACATTGTGGAACCGTTCTATAATATTAAATTTGTCACATTGTGGAACCGTTCTATAATATTAAATACGTCACATTGTGGAACGCTCACAATTGCAATCACGATTTATCTTTAGTTAGCAATCTCAAGTGAGCATTACAACTAAAGATAACTCAACAAGATCGTTTTGGAATACGATAGTTTCAAATATTTACCCAACTTATTCAGAATTATTTAGTAAACACATTTGTTTTCTACAATTGATATAAAAATAAAAGAAAATCTTGAGTAGAATAGGAATATAAAATAATGCAAATACAGCTGTTAAATCTATGCATTTTTATTAAGTTGTCAAATACAGATTGCTCTCTGTTTTAGCACAGCACAATTTGAACTTAAATAGGCTTATCAAATTCTTAAATCCTTTTGCGTCATATTGCTGATAACTGTTTAATCCTAATCCGCCCTTGACTTCTGTCTACTGTCTGCTGTCAGCTGACAGCTGTCGTCTGGTTGTCGTTTGCAGCGGCTTCCCAGATTCGTTGCGAACCCGAGCAAAACACACACACACAAACACACAGGTAAGTTCACAAATTGTATATGTACCGAAATTCGTAGCTGTTGCTGCTGTTATTGTTGTTGTTGTTCTGCTACTTCTTCTTCTTGTTCATCGCTTGTGTGCGGCGAATTCGTGGCGAAGCATTTAAACAGTTGTTATAGTGCTATAGGCAGCCATGCGCTTGACGCTCAGGTAAGCGAACACGTTCGCTCTCACTCTCCCTCTCTCCCTTTCTCGATCGCTCGCTCGCTCTCTCTTTCTCGCTCACCTGTGCCTATGTGTATGTGTGTGTGTGTGTGTTGAGTCTGAGAGAGTTGTTGGACTGTGCAAATGCTGCCTTATAAGCACTCAAGTTCGCCGCTTGCCTTGTCTGGGTGTGTGTCTGTCTGTGTGTGTGTGCGCTGTGTGTGTGCGTGTGCGAGACTGATCTCTGCGTGGGCATTAAATCTACGGCGCTTTGGCTTTTGTCTTTCTTGGCCAAAAACAAAAAAAAAAGAAAGAAAAAATACACACAGATTTGTAGAAGCGCTGTTAACATTGTATTTTGGCACTTTTCTGCGTTGCTGTTGTTGTTGTTGTTGTTGCATCGAGAAAATCAGTTCTCACCTGTTGCAAGCCGCAGGGGTTTTTACGTCAGACAGCAGGCAGCAAGGACACTCACAGGTAAAACGAGGCGCATACTTCAGACGCACAATGCCGAGCGGGGCCATAAACAATAAATATTGTGCAGCAGGATGGCAGCACGGACAAAAGATGTGTGGCACGTAGAAGAAAAGTGCAACAGGCTAGGCAGCTAGAACCACAGCTGCACCATCTAGCCAAATACCAATCGAATCCCACGCGGCGACCGACGACTCTCCAAACTCTGCCGCATTGTTTTACTTCTTCGATTTTTCGGTTTTGGTTTTGAAGCATGAAAATACGTTTCAAATTTGAAAATCGTTGTTAAAAGTTTGGCTGAAGCGCCTCTTCAGTTTACAGGCTTTCTGCTGCTTGAAATCGAGGTCTATAATCAAACATATTAATAGCTGTCTATGCAGCAGTATCAGACCTCAATCACAGTCCGTGCCAGTTAAAAAAAAAAACCAAGAAAAACAGAATCATCTGTCAAAAATCGAAGAACATGCAACCGACAAGTGAGCTCCAGTGAAAACCACTTCAAGTCAACATCAGCATCAGCATCAGCCCCACACTCCAAACTTCAAACAGGTAAACGAAGGTGTAAAAAATTGGTTACAAAACATTTTCCATGAAGCGTACAAAATGCATATGAAAACCGTTCCGCACCCTCTTCTCTCACACACACACACACAAAAGGGAGGAGAAAAAAATTGATACTAAAAGAAAAGAAAGCCTCTGACGACGACCCTTGAGACGAAGATGAAGCTGAAGACTCCTGCTGCTGCTGGTGCTGCTGCTGCGACTGCGACTGCGACTGCTCCTTCTCATAATCATCATCATCATCATCCTCATCATCATCGTTGTTGCTGTTGTCGTTGAAGTAGATGACTTTGCGCCTGACTGCGGCTAAAACGCTGTCGGGATTAATGGTAACAAAAGAAGCCAGCATCAGTTCAGTTCAGCTCAGTTGCGCTCGCTCAAGTGCAGAGCTGATCCTAAGTCTGTAGTTGTTGTTGCTGTTGCAGTTGCTGTTGCTGTTGCTGTTGCAAGCGCCGTTACTCAAGTGTCCGTAACGAAATGTAAAGTGTGAGGCGTTTTGCACATTTGACAGCTGAATAGGGCCAAAACACACACACACACAAACACACACAGAAACGGAGTACAGTCAGTTGTTAGTCGTGTGGCGCCGCTGTTAACCAACACTCGGTTCCAGTTTCAGTTTACAAATAGTTTTAGCCACAAGTAGACATTTAATTTAAGCACGTGCTGCACACAGCAGTCCAAAAGGTGCTTAGTACTAAGCTTCCACCACACACTGATTGGATTGTCAGACCCTTTGTTGGCGTCTCCAGCAGCGACGAGTACACGCAGTCTGCGATAGATCGATCAAATACACAATTTTGCTACATCAGCAGCAACATCAGCAGCAACATCAGCTTCAACATCAGCTTCAGCTTCAACATCAGCTGTCACAAATATTTTGCGGCAGTGGAATCCGCTTAGAATTAAAGCTAATTGCCACAGCTTTCAATCATGATGCGGCAAATTTCACTTGCTTCGATACGTCTTCTTCTGCTTCTTCTTCTTGTTAACCTTCTTCTACTGAGTCTTCGTCGTCTTCTTCTTCTTCTTCTATTTGGCCACATTTTACAATGACGTCGTCGTCGCTGCGCCGTTGCCTTTAACCCCGACAAAATAAGCATGCAAATATCACGCTTCATTCGTAGACGCTGATGAGTCGCCGATTTCGGACAGCGACTTCAAATTCACATTTAACTGCCAGTTGGCATAAGTATTTTTCTTGTTGTTTCGTTTCGTTTCTTTTTTTTTCCATTTAGAATTGTATTTTATTGGTTGTCGCCAGCCAGCAGCGAGTGCTGTATTTTGCTACCCTGTACAGCAAATCGGGGGGGTCAAAGGGTAGCTGAGCAGAGCTGTGTCTTTAGCTCAAATCAAAATCGTATGCCTGTGGTTTATATGGCTTTCGATCTATAATTAATTATTGTTGTAATCAATCAAAAGAGCAATTTATTAAGAAAAACCAATAAAAATACTTGCAGTTGTAATTAGCTAATGATTTACACAGAATACTAAGAATTCTCACAGACAAAGCATATCTAAAACAGGTTCTGCAAAAATACACAATTGTCATTATGTAAAAAAAAAGAAAAACGAAACAATTTGTTTAATATTTAAGCTTTTAATTACATTTGTCTTCAGCGATTGACTTATTGATTATCAACACAGGGGCTACAAGGCTACAGGGCATTCCCGCAGTCGTATTCCTAATGAGTGTAATATTAGCATTCCTGATTTTGTTGCTTATATTTATTTCGTCGCACGACTCACGTTTCAGCTCAAGACTCAAAAACGTCTGCGTCTCTTTTGTTGTTGTTGTTGTTGTTGTTGCTGTTGTCGTATTCGATTCGAGTTTAAGCTTTGAGTCTGTGTGCTTTTTTGGCATTGCTGCTGCTGTTGTTGCTGTTGTTGCTTGGGCCTTTTCTTTAATGTCTTTGTAAACATAATTGCAACAACTCCAATAACAGATTGTTTGCGCGACGTTAATCGCTTTGTCGTGAAGTGTGAAATATGAGCGACCGCTGCTAGCCGACCCGAGGCGAGCCGAGCCGAGTCAAACCAAGCCGAAGCGAACCAAAAAACCGAGGCGAGTCCGCGTTCGACTTGAGCCGAGGCGAAGGCAAAGACGAAGACGAGTTGAGGCGAAGGCGAAGGCGAAGGCGAAGGCGAAGACGAGGTGAAGGCGGGGCGAGGCGGGGCGAACTCTCTGTGGAGCTTTTTACATTTTGCCGCAAAGGCGATTGCGATGCTTTTTATTGTTGTGCGCACTGGTATGCTGCTGGAGGGGGTGGGGCAGGGTCGCTCGTCAGATGTAGCGCATACAACAGCATACACATCTATATATACATATATATACATATATAATATATATATATGCGAGGCATTCATTTTCGGTTTAAAAATACACGCAAGCATCAAGCATTGTTGTGTTTTTTTTTGGCACATTTTGTTGTGCATAAATATTTGCGAGGCGACTTAATATAAAATATGGAAAAGCAACAAACTTGCTTCTTCTTCATAGTTGTTGTTGTTGTCGTCGTCCATTTTGTCAACAGCTAAGTGGGCAAGAAGAAGAAGCAGCAGCAGCAGCAGCAAGTTCAATTAGCGCATTCGTTGTTTGCCCGCTTCGATTTGCTAAATTTAATCCAAGCATAAAGCACGAGAATAAAAAAAAAAAACGCAGATTGAAAATGGCAAAGAAAGGCATAGTTAAGTGAATAATCGACACGCAGATACCCTGTACACTGCAACACTCTTTTTGCACAATATTTATTACATTTCCAGGGCATCCGCTGGGCATGCAAAAGTGCAGCTATCCAAAAATGCAGATGATGCCTTGCAAAATTGTTATGGCTAAAAGATGTGCTGTGCAATAATATGAAGACTTTGTGGAATTATATATTATACTTTATTATACCCCTTTGCAAATCATTTCTGATGGCTACCAAGTAGAACAAAAGCCGCAAGATAAAATAAAAAAATGAGAGCCAAGGCAAGGCTGAAAACGGACGTTTTAGCAACGCACACGTGTCCAAGCGATGCACGGGGAGGAGGGAGGGGAGGACGGCATAGGGTCGAGTTGGGTAGAGTGGCATGTCCAGGGCGCCCAGCTACAAGATGTTGCAACAACACTCGACAGCAACCTGTGGAGCCACCGCCCATTAGGCCGTGAAGCATGAAACAAAAGACGAACCAAAGAACTGCTTGCCACAAAAGAAAAGAGGCTGCAACTGCGACTCCAACTTCAACTCCAACGGCGACTGCGACTGCGACTGCGACTGGGACTGCGACTGGGACTAAAGGCCCTTAAAAGCCAACTCAGCGGACCAAGTGAAGTGCAAGATTTGCACAGTGAGATAGCTCATTTTGGATTTAAGCCTGTTCCGAGCAAGAAGGTCTTCGAGTCGCCGAGTCGTCGAGTCGCGTCGAGTCGCGTCGGGGCTGAGTCGCCACAGCGTTGAGCGTCTGCCTTGGCTAATCGGCGACTATGTAAGATGGTTGTTAAAGCCGAGTACGTGCGGCGACAGACACCAAGATTGAAGCAAACGTGAGATGTTGTTGTTGTTGCTGTTGCTGTTGACACAACTGGCAGCAGCAGCAACAAGCAGCAGCAGCAAAAAAAAAAAAAAAACAACAGTCGAACCGCAGCCGCATTCCAATATGTAAGGATTCTGCTGCATGCAGCCACCCAATTGAGAACAGCAGCAACAGCAGCAGCAGCGGCAGCAGCATCTCTTGCCGTGTTGCAGTTGTGGCAAGGTCAATACATTGCCAGCTAAGGTCACAGATGCCAGCCACGATATGCTGACTGCTGTTCAGCTAATCGAATAAAGCTAGATACTTATGTCTATATATACATATATATATATATATATATATATATATATATAGATATATATTTAAGTTCTTAAATTGAATGCATTGCAAATGACGATTCGAGTTTCGCAGCAATCATTTTGTTTTTTATAATTAATATGGAATTTATTTGCATATCTATATAGATATATAGATATATCTATAGATATTTGAGCGAATCGATAGCTGGCTTAGAAAGTGTACATGCTTATTAAGTTGACAATAAAAAACAAAAGAGCGATTATTAATTTTAAGCATTCCTCCAATGCTATTCACATTTTTTTCGTTCTTTGTTTTTAAATGAAAATTATAAAAATGCCAATAGCTGTATTAATTTGGGGTCTCTGCTGTTGTTCTTGTTGTTGTTGTTGCTTTACGGATTTCATTTGTTGTTTGCTTTGGTGTTTTATTTGTCGTGTTTTTGCTGTTGTTGTTGTTGTTGTTTCTTCAAGTCAAGATTCGAACTGAAACCGGTTCGGCGCTCAAAATAACAACAACAACAACAACAAAAACAACAATGGCCGTTACCAAAGCTCCCAGCTAAATAGAGAGTGAGAGCGAGAGAGCGCAACATACACATACAATCACAGACTTATCGCATGTATGTGTGTGTGTGTGTGTAAATTTCCTATGAAAACGGATCGCTGAGCATCCACAGTGGCGCAAAAGGGGCACCAAATGGCAAAGGGGCAAAGATAAATTAATCCTGATTATTTTGTTTTTGCAAACTTGTTGCCAATTAATTATAAGATCCTGCACACAAATAGAGGAAACTTTTATGTCTGGCAGACGTTTCCCATAAAAAATAATTGCCTTAAGAGAAACTTCCCAAAAGATTTCGATAAAGAGCAGTTAGCACACACACTCACACACACACAACGAACCCATTAAGAGATGCTGGATATGACAAGCTGAACTTATGGAATGCAAGTGTGTTTGTGTGTGAGTGTGTGTGTGTTTGTGTGTGAGTATTTCCGCAGAAGTTGTTTGTTCGCTCAGCATCCACACAAAAGTCTCTCAACTCAAGGCTGCCTGTGCTAACTGTGTGTCTGTGTCTTAGCTAAGTGGTGTACGTTCAGTTTGTGACTTTCGTTAAGTGCGATCCGGTTTGCGACTTTACTGACAATAGTTAAGTTTCACTTCTAAGTGCGAAAACATGGAAATAGGAGACATGGTATGTATAACGGTAGTACAGAAAATAGAAAGATTTTAACTACAGGAAATACAATAGTAAAGACCTACACCTTAGTGGAGAAAAAGCAGCGCTAGGAGGGAAATTAGCAAGTGGTGATTATTATAGGGAATTAAGGGAAAATTAAGTGACGGTCCCAGCAAAGCTAAATAATTGTCTTAATGCGAAAGCAGCTAAGAGGGAAATTAGCAGGAAAGTGATTATTATAGGGAATTAAGGGAAAATTAAGTGACGGTCACAGCAAAAGCAAATAATTGTACAAGTGTAATGGAGTAATGTAGCAAATTTTCACTTCTTGATGCGAACGCAGGGAAAAAGACATGCTGCAGTAGTACAGAAATATGTAAATTAGCAAATATTTGCACCACACAAAGTATTATAGTTAAGTCTCACACATTACTGGGAAATAAACAGCAAGACGAAGGAAATGGCCAACAAAGTAATGATCGATTAAAAAGCAACTAAGAAATGGAATTTCCTTAAGCTAAGTAACGATCATGTACGATAATGTAGCAAAGTTTCACTATTTACTAACCAAAACAGGGAAATAGCACGGATATGCTAGGCATTACGGCTACTGTAGCAAAGAAACATAGGTAAAATCAAAGATGTGCACTACAGCAAAAAGAGTAGCAAAGACAAGCACCTGCAATGCGTACAGAATTCCCCATTAAAATTGCCAAAATAGACACAAAAAAAAGTACTGAAAAAGGCACATTCCAAAGCCATATTTCTGAGCTCAACACGAAATGATAAATAGTTTGGCTCAAATTGAGTTGTGGTCGTTATAACGGTCACCGCACAGAGCATGTCTATTGTTTTGGCCATGTGGAATTTCCATTGTCCAAAATGATGATAATATAACTAAGCGCTAAGCGAACACAGTTAAAACAAGTTCAAAGCATTGTGCTGAAATGCGTGTGTGTGTTTATGTGTGTGTGTGTGAGAAATAATTGCAAATGTTTTACCATTAGCATTAACCCTTAGTGTGCTTAGTGTGCTGCTGTTGCACAGGTCATATGCCAAACTATTAATGTGTGTGTGTTTATTTTTGTGTGTGTGTTGGCGCATGCGCAGTCGATTGTATCCGCTGGAAAAGAACACCCGATGCGAGATCAGACAGCGTGAAGTTTTCCAACTTCATTTTGGGCTGTGCTTTGTTTTATTTTGTTTCTTTTTTTCTATTCGTATAGAGCAGAGGGAGGTGCGTGGAGTGGCTAAGGTTTTATCAGAGACAAACACACTCACACACACACACACACACGCAGAGACAAAGCGGAGGGGCAGAAATTAAAACGCATGCGTGTCGGTGTCGCCACCAAACGGCAACAATAATAAATGCAACAAGAGCAGCTACACTCGAAGAAAAAACACAGTGCCAACTGATGAGTTGTATTTATATATTCATTTTTTTTTTATATGAAAAAAAATTACCCCCAATTAATTTGAAATCTAGGAAAAAAGTTACAGGTCATATTAATTTTGCTTAGTGTGTCCTGATGGGGTGGTTTCAGACAGCGGGTGTGTGTGA
This sequence comes from Drosophila anomalipes, assembly GCA_035041615.1. Classification (NCBI taxonomy): domain Eukaryota; kingdom Metazoa; phylum Arthropoda; class Insecta; order Diptera; family Drosophilidae; genus Drosophila; species Drosophila anomalipes. The sequence goes on from JAWNKZ010000040.1 coordinate 4,306,427, forward strand.
GTGTGTGTGCAACAATTGGTTGCAAGCACTGCGCTGAGCTGAGTGCCAGCGCGTATCTGTTGCATAGAAGTTCTTGCTTCAGGCACTTTTTTTTTGCCATAAAACACTTGAAGCATAACTTCAACAATAACAACAACAACAACTGCACCAACAACAATTTGCGTTACGCTTTGCAGCGGCAGCAGCTCAGCTGCAGTTGAAAGTTGAATGCAACATGGTGTTTTATTGGGCTTTTAATAAATTTCCCATTGTTTGAGATGCCCAGTTTTTTTTTCGGTTTCGTTTTGTATGGTTTTGGTACTTTAATTAAATTGGCGCGTGTTGAGTTTTATTTTCAATTACATTTTTTTTTTACTCAAGTGGAAACGTTAAACATAATACCACAATGTGGGGCACAGCTGCCTAATTGCAGCTAATATACAGACGGATACACATTTGTGCTTACCTTTAATTATCGAACTTAGAATTACACGCCAGCTGCAATGCAGCGCAGAAGGCAGACTCACCTGCAAAACACAGAAAAAGAGAGAGAGAACAAAAATGTTAATTGTTATTGGTTAAATCAGCTTTGAGTCGGACTTACGCTAAGTGCACATTTGTATGTGTGTGTGTGTGTGTACAATTGTGCCTTGAAACTATTCTAACTTTTGCGCTACTCTTCTTTCTTTTGGTAAGGTATTTTTGCTCTTAAAATCCCTTTTGCAAATGAGCTTTGTTAAATGAGCTTTGAATCAGACTTAGGCTAAGTGCATATACATATGTATGCATGTGTGTATTTATTTATGTATGTATGCATGTTATTCTAACAATTTCACTACTCGTCTTCTTCTTCTTTCTTTTGGTAAGGTATTTTCCCTCTTCAAATCCCTTTTGCATAGCAAAGCAACTACTGAGTTATGTAAATGTGTAAATATGTATGTATGTATGTGTGTGTGCATGTGCATGTGCATGCAGCATTGCAACAGTTTACAGTTGATGATTGCCGTTATCGGCCAGCTTAGCTTGCAACACTTTCGCTACATTTAATGCACGGGGCAGAGCCCAGCGAAAGAGAGAGGCGTGAGTGGCGCTCATTTTGGGTGTGGCAGGCACTCGAGCAAACGGGCGCTGCCACTTTTCAATTCACACGCTGTGCGACCAAACGCGAAAAATTCTCACGACACTGAAGCAACAGCAACAACTAAAACAACAACAACGACAACAACAAAAGCAACAGCAACATCAACACTAAGACAGCCGCTTCAAAATGATGCCACATGCAGCAAGCGGACGCTTTTTTTTGCCATCGCTCTTTCTCTCATTCACTCACTTTTTTTTTTGTTGCTTTTTTTTTTTTTGACTGACAAGAGCCGCGTTGCAAGCTGCAATTGTGACACATGTAGCAGCCACATGTGTCGGCCTTTGGCTAATTGTGGGTTAGCATTTCCATGATGCGGCAGCTGCTGCACTTGAGACAGGGCTTTTAGTGTGCCTGCTCGCTTTCTGTGCCACTTAGCCAGAGGTCAATGCGACACAATCGAAAGATCCAAATTATTTTGAATATGACTCAGATGCTGATACACATATACAATCTATACCATTATAATATGGGGCATGTCATGCATTCTAGGAAATTCCCAGTTCGTGCCACTTTTCATAATTGTAGCTCTTCCTCTTCCTCTTCTTACATTACTTTAACATGAATGTCAAATAGCGCCTGAGTGTATCAAAAATTTAAAATATTTTAATATTGGTCTATTCAAAACTTGACCTGGAGTCAGAAAAAAAAACATATTTTAATTATAAAAAAACCAAACAGTAAATAATATATTTAATATATTACATATCCTTACTGAACTCTCAGTACAATTTTAAAAATCTAACCAATTGTTCCTTGTGATATAGTGGACCGATATGGAAGATTTATTAGACCAAATGATGGGACCATTATCTGGTGAGTTTGGTTAGATTAACTTCGCAAACAAAAATGTTTTTCATACAAGAAATCCGAGACCGATGTTCCTATGGGAGTTATATTTATACAGCATATTTATACAGCATATTTATACAGCATATTTATATTTATTTATATATTTATATTGGGCAAGTTTTATTTGGGTACCTTATCTTATCTTTTCTTTGAATATCTGCAGCGAAAACTTGGATATGTGCCAAGTTTCATCAAGATAGCTTTAAAAGTGAGCAGACACACAGGCAGACGGACATGGGCATATCGACTCAACTAGCTATGCTGATCATGAATACATATACTTTTTTGGAAACCCACAAATTAATAGCTGAAAAATGTTAATTTGATAATATTTAAGATCACTTTTAACGAAATATTGTGGTTTTAAGGTTGACGATTTTCAACAGGAATATAAATTAAAAGGTTATCTTTAAAATCAAGCAACTTGGTGGATATTTTACCACTACATAAGTTTTTGGTATATAAATTCAAAATTATTTTAGTCTACGAAATATGTTTGCAAATTAAAATGTAATTTTTATCTAACTGCAAAGCCATCACTAAAAATATTTTGAGTTCTCAAATCGCAACTGTTTTGAGAAAGTTTTGGTTATGGAAAATTAAGATTAGCATTGGAATCCCTTTAAGATACTTGGCCTCTAAATTTTCTATTTTCAAAACTTTCTCAAAACTGATACGATATTTGAAAGCAATTCCATTTGAGTCAGAGTTTGGCATAACAAACTCCAAAGACATTTAAAAGTTTAAAGAAGATTTTGAAAGCTAAAACTCTACTTGAAATTGTGCAATTCGCGAAATCAGAGAGATCATTAATCCATCATTAAACAAACATCAAGTTTTAACTGAAGAATCCTCAAAAATCGCAGCTTCAGTTTTCAGTTTTAATTGGGCTATAAATAATTGTCTGCGTTTCTAATTTGTACAGAAATACATATAAAAATAATATGTAATAAATTCGTATCTATGAGTTATAGGCGGATGTGTCGGATGAAATTTGATTTGAGGTTGCCATTAAATATATTTCAGCTCTTTGTGCTTGATTATTATTGTTGCTGTGTCTGTTGCAGCTATGGCATATTGTTTCTATCAATGTGGCATATACGGGATGTACGTACATGTGTGTGTGTGTGTGTGTGTGTGTGTGTGCGTGTGTGTGTGTTCTGCTCTGTATACAAAAGCTGCACAGATCCATTCCAAATTCTGCGACTATGCAGAAATTTGTTGTAATCGTATTCGCATTTAATGATGCCATTTTTCAACAATAACTGACGCGAGGGTGGCTTGAATAATTGTGCAAAAATATTGAAATTATTTTGTATTTGTATTTGCAAAAATTGAAGATGAGAATGATTGATAATCAGCATGTTGTTTACTTGAATTTCCAAGAAAAAATATCTATGGGAAAATCAAAATAAACACAGACTGAAAAAGTTGTTTTTAAATTTCTGAATTTCCAGGTATATGCAAATGTTTATTATGAATTAAAATTCTATAACTTAGATGCTTGATTAGATTAAGCATTTGAGTTGTTTTTTTTTTTTTTCTTTTCTATTTGTAGTTAAACAGACTATTTGACGCCATTTGCGAAGAATCGAAAGAATAGAATAAATGTTAATTGGAACACATTTAAAATCGAACGAAATCAAAATTGATAGCACCCGTTACGAGTTGACAAGCGTGGCACGCCAAAGTCCGTGTTGCATTGAGCGATAAGCACGCATCGTTTGGCTGCTGTTATCAAAGCCACAGATTTGTGTTGACGCTTTAGCTGCACTCCGTGTCAAAAGTTATCACGCGCTGCGAAACGAAAAAAACCCAAAACAACATTCAATAATACAAACAACCACAAGAAATATGCTGAAGAAGCAGTCGAAACTTGGCTACAGCTAAAGCTCGTGTTCAGCCGTAGAAAAAACAAAGACGCGGGCAACGCAGAAGGGGCACAGATACTGGGATACTGGGGGAGGGGGGACGTGAGACGGCAGACGGGAGACGGGAGACGTAGCCGGCGACAGCGTACTCGTAATTCAGCTAAAAAACATGGCGACAACAAGCGTGCCCGATTCCAATGAGAAAACCAGCCACAAAAATAATTGAAAAACAAATTAAACACACAAAAAAAAAAAAAAAAAGAGCAGCAAAAAAATAATGCTCAAATAAAATATATATGAAACGTTGGCAATTAAATGAAAAAAAAAATAATAATAATTATCACTATCTGTTTATATGAAGAGCAGACAGTGCGCCCCAATATGCGAGCCACAGTTGGGATTGGAATTGGAATTGGGGTTGGGGCTGACTCGTTCCAATGACCACTGGACAGGGCGGGCATGGCTCACTGAGCTAGCTAACTAAACTGACAAACTGACTGCCTGACTGACTGCCTAACTGACTGACTGACTGACTGAGTGGAACCGAGAACGCTGAGGCAGTCGAACATTGACCCAACCAGCAGCCAACAGGCAACAGGCCAGCCAGGGAGAAATTAATCAAAGCTTGCAGGGCGTATCGTTGACTTGGGAGTGAGGCGCGACTGCAGCTCGTGGCACAGTTTTGTGAGCTGTGTGGCTAAGTGACTATAGAGGAGCCTATTGTCGTGCTGCAGCTGCAAGTGCCACTTGTGCAATCTGTCAAACGCTATATTCAGATAAATCGTTACTCATTATTCACTTCTAGCTATTCTATGGTAACTTTTTCACATTTTTCTCGTTACTCATTAGTCGCGATTTCCACATTTGGCACTCGTCGCTTGCTACACGCTACTCGTTCGTTCGCAACACATCACTCGCTTTGTAGCACATCTTCGTTTTACTAATCATCACTCGTGACGTATTCCTAATTGAGCGTTAATCTCTACTCCAAACTTGTTACTCGTAGCTCGCTACTTTAAACTCTTTACCCTTCACTCATTACTTGTTGGTTACTCTCTACTCGCTGCTTTATACTCGCCACTTAATCTAATATAATCTTTACTAGCCACTTTAATACTGTGTCTAGTCGTTACTTTGTACTCTTTTGTTGCTACCTTATGCTCGATGCTCTATATTTTCTACTCGTTTATAAATTTTCTACTATTTACTCGCCACTCTATTCTCTTCGAACTCCACTCGATACTCTCCCCACTATACTCGTTTATACAGTGTATACTCGTTATTTGCTTATAGTTTGTTGTACACTCCAAACCCGCCACATAAGTCTCGGATTGCCATTGGCTGCAAATTGCGCACAGATGGCTGGAACTCTCAGATAACAGGACTGACTGACATGCAGCTGATGGCACACATCAGAGTTCGATATATGGTTATGGCTACAGGCTCCACTTATGGGCAATTGCTAGCTACAAGCTTGGCTTAATTAAAAAGCAGATACATTCGAAGGGTAGCCAACGTGCAACGCACAATGCACCATGCACCATGCAGCAGCATGCAGCATGCAACAGCATGGACAGCGTCTCACAACTCGTTGCTCGTCACTGCTGCTCGTCACTCGTTAGTTGTCTTGCCGATTAAGGCGCATGACCAACTATGGCCTCCAAACTGGCTTGGATAGGATGCGCTGAGCTGCCGCCAATTGATCAATTATGTCGAATTGACCATTTCTGGATGCAAGCAGCACGTTGATGTTGCCTTTTGTTGCAGTCACTGCTGCTGCCGCTGCTGCTGCTGCTGCTGCAGTTGCAGTTGCAGTTGCAATTGCCATATTTGAGGCATGCCCGCCCGCATTGGCACATCACATTCTGCTGTTGGCGTTGACAAACGTTTTGCGGTCAATCGAATGGCCAAGCTGGGAATGATGTTTGCCACAGCACTGGTGAAAGTTGAGCACCAACGACAATAACAGCTAAGAAAAAACTTCAACTTTAACTTGGCCAAAGCACTCGACTCTAATGCATAGATTCTGTTTTATGTTTAAGCGGACAACAGATAAAAAAAAAAGAAAAAAGAGGCAGGCATTAATTACTTCCGGAGCAAACAAAAAAAGCGCCAAAGTTGAGACTGAAACTGAGGCTGAAGCTGACGCTGTGGATGTGGATGTGGCCGAGAGTCTGCGGCTCCAGATACCGGTTCTTCTCGAAAACCGCCAGAGAGATCTCCATAATAGCAATGGGTTTTCTCAACCTTATTTTTTATTTGTATTTTTTTTTGTTTGTATTTTTTTGGGCCGCACGGCGGGTGTTCATCAAAATTCAATGAGCCACAGAGCAGCAACGAGCTTTGGCAATCAGTTTCATTTATTGTTGTATTGGAACCTTCTTTATTATTAATCTTTTTTATTTTTTTTTTCTGCTTCTTTTTAGCATATAATGTGAAAATGAATGCCGGTATGGGCATTAAGTTCATATGTTGGTTCGACGACTTTAAAGTCTACATCGCAGACACTTTTGCTGAGCCCAGCATAAAACTCAACTTTTCGTTATTATTTCGTCAAGTTCTTTGAGCACCTCATAACAAAAAAAAAAAAAACAAAAAAAAAAAGAACGTGCTGAGCCTAACAATATTATTTATGGTATTGTAAAGCTGCTGACTACTCGCCATTGCTTTCCATTTTTTTTTTTTTTGGTATTTTTCTACGTATTTTTTTTTTATATTTTTTTTTTTTTTTTTTTTGGGTTATGATGATATGTGCCTACATGTGTACACGTTGTACAAATGTTTTTGTCGTTGTCATCTAGTTTTTGAGGTGATTTTTAACGCTGCAATCAGCAATCAGCACAAGTCAACACAAAGGTCGCCCTAAGCTGCCTGCATGGATCTTTTGGCTGGGGAGGTGTAGCTCTGAGCTATATTCTTTCTTTTCTTTTTTTTTTTTGGGCGATTGACTTTAGCTTGTAGCTGCAGCTGTACTTGCATTTATGTTCAGCTTGTAAGCAGAGATTTTAACAAGCTCGATGACAAGGTGCGAGCAACAGCAACAACTGCAACTGCAACTGCAACTGCAACTAGCGACCCCATTATATGTTCTGCTTCCAGCAGCGCCTTCCAAGAAACGTTGGGCGCCCAGTTGTTGCTGTAGTTGTTGTAGTTGTTTTCTGTTGCTACGTGATCACCATGGCAATTTCTCAATTGTATTTTTATTGAGTAAAATATTGGTTGGCATTCAAGCGTCTGATCGTGTGTGTCTGTGTGTGTGTGTGTGTGTGTGTGTGTGTGTGTGTGTGTGTGTGTGTGTGTGTGTGTGTAGAATTTTCATTGGAAGAGCGCGTCGCCTCGTCGGACACTCCCTGAAATTTTGGTTTTGCTTGTTGCTATTTGTCTCATGTCGCATGTAAAATAATTGTCACATTACGAAAGACAATTGCTTGCTATTCCAAACTGATTTCTGATCATTTTTATCGACGATTTATTTTTGGGCATTTTCGATTTGAAATAAGAATTAGAATAGGCGTACAGTTGCTGCACACACTAATTATAATAATGAACTCGTTTTTTTTTTAATTGAATCATCGAGCTAAGGTTTATTTTAATTATTCGATTTTGGCCCTTTATTGATTTCCTCTCCGAGTGTGGGAAAGTTCAATCTGTTGTCTTGAAATGTCAACTGACTGCTTGTTAAAAGTCTGTCTACTAATTTGTTGTTTTTATTTTTTTTAGAGTTGTCAACCTGTGGGAAAATCAAAAGCGAAAAACAACTAAGTAGCGTAAGTCATAGAAGTAAATTAATATTTCCCAACTTTGTTAGATCTTTCGAACAGTAAAAATGTATTTAATAATTTTTAACATCCAATTAATATTTATTAGATATTAAATAATACAAAATTGTTTTCTTAAGTAATTTTCCCTACTTTGTTAACTTTTTCTACGATCGTATCCTAATAAAAATAAAAACTAGAAAATCAACTTAAGTCAGCGAAGTAAATTAATATTTCCCAACTTTCTTAACACTTTCTTCCAGTATATATTAACAGATGTAAATAAAAACAAATTTAATCGTGTTTAACATCCAATTAAAATTTATTAGACATTAAGAAAAAAATTTAATGTTTTTACAACTCAAACTTAAAAAACAAGTGACTTAAATCATAAAAATAAATTATTATTTTCCAACTTTCTCAACTCATTCTAACAGTAGTTACTATCATATTTTAATATAAAAATTGTTTTAATCAATAAAATCTATTAGATATTAAATACTTGAACACCAAAGGAATTTAGTTAGATAAAATGCTAAAACCACAAAAAAAACCCCTCCAAAACTAAACGCTAAAGCCACAAAGGCGCCATGAAAATATAGATATATATTATATATATGTATATATATATATATATATTTATGTGTGTGCTTTTGTGTTGAGATACACGACTATTTATCGCAGTGTGGCGATCTATGCAGCGGCATTTTGAAATTGAAAACACATTTGTATACAATTTGAATTGTGGCTGTCAACCTTTTGTTGCTCTTGTTTTTGTTGTTGTTGCTGTTGTTGCTGTTGTTGTTGCTGTTACCATGGAGCTAATGCGCGTTGCTTGTTTGTAGTTGCCTGTTTGTTGTTTTTGTTTCATAATGTGGCTTACGTATGCGCAAGTCGTACGCTTTGGCGTTGTTTCAACATTGCCTTTATGGGTGCAGCAGAGCCCAAAAGTCCGACTTGGACTTGGCCAAAGCAAAGTAAAAAGTGCAGTTGGAAAAAGTCATCCAATTGAGTGTGTTTGTCAGTTAACTAATGACTTCTAAGAAAGGCCGAATCGGTCGACTTTTAACACTTGTCTGGCTGACCCAAACCTGCATTAGCTATTAGCTATTAACCCTTGTGTGCCGCGCAGCCTATTAACTACTCAGTCTTTCTCTCTGTTTGTGTGTGCAACGGCAGCATCACGCAGATCACAGATCACAGATCTAACCTCAAATTACTTCCGCTGCATGATTCCGATTCTGTTGCACACAGCTAAAACAATTACTCAGCAACACACAAATACATATATATGTTTGTGTATGTGTGTGTGTAATCTATGTAACCAATCTGGACGTGCATATACATGTGTGTGATGGTGCCACGCCTGTCGCTCTATTCCACTATTCCATCAACAGGTGTAATTAAGGCGCGCGAGCTTACAGCGGAAATTCCAGGCAGGAAAATAAATTGCCAGCCCCTCCGCCCCGGGTTCCAGTCGCCAGTCCCCAGTCCCCAGTCCCCAGACCATAACAATTTGATTTTTCAGCTTAATTACCGCTTCGCTGGCAATCCTGCAATAGCAGCAGCAACACTAGCAGCAGCAGAAGAACCAGTTACCAAACACCGGATGATGCACACCGGATGGAGATCGAACGGCCTCTGGTGGGCTGGCCATTTTGCCCACTAAGAGCGCTTTAGCTATTTTGTCGCCAATTCACAACATAATTAAAAAAAAAAAACACACAGTTTTGCTAACACTTTGGGAGCAAGCCGGCAGTCAAAGAATATAACAGGAAATCGAACCGGCTGCGCAAGTGCTAAAGGAAGAAAGCGTAGGGTGCACAAAAAGAGCATAGACTCTGAGAAACAAGCCACAACAGCAACAACAACATTGCCAGTGTTAACTTTGCAAGCCTTCTCTCTGCTTTGCAGACTTTCTGTTACTTGAAGTTGCCTTTAAACGACTTCTGTTAATTGAAGCGCCTGCTCTGCATTTCTACTGTTGCTGTTGTCATTCAAAGCTGCTGTTATGTTATGCTGATGCTGCTGTTACTGGAAGCTCCTTGCCTTTTGATTATTTTTCCGATATGCCTGCCTGCAATTGCAGTGGAAAAAAGCTCTCCCAAACCGTTCAATTTGCCGTTGAACGCGTCGTCGGCATTTTGGAGCAGCTGTTAATCCCAATTAACCGCAATTAATATTATACAATTTTAATATAAGCCCTACACTCTCTCTCTCTCTCTCTCTCTCTGTCGTTCTCTCTCGTTCTGGCTTCACACGACCCATATTCGAAGTCGAAACCTTTTGCTGGCTGTGCGTGAGAGGCTTTCCAACACTGTTTGGTGCTGCTGAAAGCCGCCACCCTGACTTCTCCCCCCATGCCAGCTCTCTTTGCCGCTCTCCTTACGCCTTAATTGTTTTTAATTAACGCAAACGCTTTGCCTTTGCCTTTGCCTTTGACTCGTCGCCACATTCCAATTTCTCAATATGTGTGCTTGCGACGCACCCTGGCCAACCCCTCTGCCCGCTTTGCGTTCGCTGTCAGAGATCTTCTTTCGTCATCGTTTGACTTTTTGTATTGAATTTGAAATGATTTTGAAAGCTACAGGCACAAAGTGGGGTGCGGTCTGATCATAAATACACACACACACACATACACATGCATATGTCTGTAAGTACTTAGTTCTTGAGCGCTGAGTGATACTCGCGGCGCTTCATAAAAACTGTCAATGATTCACATTGTTCTCGTTGCTGCCGTTATTGGTCCGATCTGACCCGCAGTCAGCATAGGGTTAAGCAAGCAAGCACACACACACACACACACAACACACACACACACACACAACACACACACATACATAGATACGTATAAAGTTGAACAGTTTGAAATGCAGAGCTTTTGTTCAACGCAAGCAAACCTTTGCTTTGCTTTTCTTTTCTTTGCTGTTTCTGTTTCATTTCATTTTATTTTCTTTGCCAGTGTCAAAGAGCTGCTGCCGCTCGGACGCGTCTCTTTGTAATTATGCAAGATCATTGCCAGACGACGTTGACCTTTGGCAACAACAACAACACTAACAACCGCCTCCTCCTCTTCTTCTTCTTCTTCTTCTTCTTTCTTCGTCTGCCTTATTATGTGCCTAAACGTTTTCCGGCCCAAAAGCCAGCAAATAACAATAACCGAAAATCTTTCTTCTCAGCGCGTTCGTCCGGCTTGGCAGAAACAACAGCAACAGCAACAACAGCAACAGCAACAACAACAATAATCACAACACAGCAGCATTTATTTTATTGCTAATTGTGCTGTGAGTAAAAGCATAAATATGCAAAAGATTTTATGTTCACAACTTAACTGTGTTTTTTTAATTAATTTACAAAAAAACTCAAGTTCATAAATCATTTTTTCAATTCAATTAAAATAATATGTGTAGAAAAGTATTAGGTTTTTAAAGTGAGATTCAGATTTAATTAAAGGGCTTTTTTTGAACTATATTGTAGAATTGAATGTGTATATATATATGTATATAGCTGATGTAAATCAGGGTGCCATATGCTCGCAGTTTACCATAAATTGTAGCTGCATGGCCGATTTGTAACATGGGCATAAATTAATGAGGCATCAGTAGTTGGCTTAATGGTAATCCGATGCGTTCTGCAGTCTCAGCTTACAGCAACAGCAGCAGCAGCAGCCCATGTGACATATGGCCAGAGGCTAAAACACCCACGCTGCATGATGAGGATCACGATCACCATCACGATCACAATGATGATGGCAATGATGATGATGCTGGGGGATGATATGATGACAAATGGTTGCAGCAGTCGCAGCCCTTCACTAATTACAATGTGTTTATCTGCGCATGATCGTCAGCCAGCAATGTGGCGACAGACGTTTTAATGTTTAACAAAAACACACACAAACCAACAAAAAAGAAGAAAACAAAAATTAAAGTGAGAGATGCAGGGGCAAGGAGAAATGCGAGGGTCGAGGGTGGGCGAGGCGAGGCGGGGGCACAACTCGTTGAGATTGCGAGGCGACAGCTGCACGCTGCTGGCGCTTTATTATTATTATTATTATTTGGCCAACTCATAAACCAAACAAAACTGCAGAAGAGCAGCGAGCAACGGCGAACAAAGAGCGAACCAAAACGAACCAAAGCCAAACAAAAAAACGAATAAAAACGAACAACGAGCCGACAAACTGAAAGGCGCGAAGAACGCATGCGTCATGGGGGCCAGCAGCAGCAGCAGCAGCAGTAGCGGCAACAAATGGGGGCACGTTGATTGGGCCAACGTTTAACCTCGCTCAGCTACAGCTACAGCTGCAGAGCAATCAAATGAGCGCGAGAGGCGCTTCTGATTGGTGCATCATGGCTGGCCAGCTAGCCGACAGTGGCTGTCAAACTGTAAACAATAAATGCTAAGGAGACAGCCAAATGTGCACAAATGTTGCAGCAAGCCAAATAATAACAAATACCAATATACATATAACAAACAAACAAGCAATCAATTTTACACAATTTAAACAAAATACAGTAAACACTCGCTAAACCAGAAATGCAAAATATAACAAAATTGAGCAAGTGAAACAATTTAAAATTTGTTTCAAATCAAATTAAATAAACAAATGCAGCTTTAATTTAAGTGATAGTTTTGTCAAAGACAAAGCCAGCTTGTTAATCTGAGTATTCACTGTACTTGCCCCCCCTCAGCACTTCCTCTCAGTTTAACTTACAGCTGCTTTGCTCACTTTTCATTTTCATATCTGTATATCTCTAAATGTTGTTATTGTGTTGCCTGTCAATTTTCATATCGCATTTTCTCACCGAAAAAAATCTGGAAAAAAAAAAAAGAAATAAAAGAAAAACTTGCAACTCGCATATGGCACTAAATAAGTGCGATGCGATGGGAAACGAATTTTCGTTGCAACAACTTCTTCTTCTTCGTCATCTTCTACAGCACAGGAAATTGATTATTATTTATGATTACAGCAGCGAGAGAGAGAGAGAGAGAGAGAGGGAGAGAGGGGGAGAGAGGGAGAGCCCTCGCTTTGCATACTATATTTGTAGATATAAAATAATACCTAAAAACAAACGTGAGAAAACAGAATCGGCGAGCTGAAAACAATAGGCGACGTCGGCGTCTGAACAGATTCTCTGACCCTGGTCCTAAAGATAATGTAACATATGACATGAACTGGAAACCCTCAAGTGCATACAGATACCAGACTGGAAGTGGAGAGGCGAGTGGCAGGGGGGGGGGTATACAAAAGAACCGTAGAGTGTCTTAAGTGGGCGCGCGCCCTCTTCAATAATTAGATGCATGCCGTGCATATTTCTCGAGTGTTTTTCCCATCTCTTTGTTGCTCAATCATAATTCTTTTTTGGCTTTCCAGCTAAATGTGTCTGAGGACTTGCATATGGCAACTTTTTTTTCGATGGATGTGGTTTTTTTTGTGCGCATCCGCCGCCAGTGAATATCCTTATGAAATTCGATACTTTTGTATTGTTTTAGGCAACGGGAAAAAGAAAGCGGAGCTGAAAAACGTGGGCGTCCAACATATTGCCATGCCACCATATTCTTACCTGCCACTCAGAAGTCAGTCATGTGATGAGAATTGTGGAAACTCTGCTGCGTCTGCTCCTTTGAGCTGGCAGTAGTAGTCGCGTGATTTGATCCTGGCCACTGTCGCCACTTAGTCCTCTCTGTCTGTCTGTCCGTCCGTCTGTCTGCCTTTTCGCTTGAGCACCTCTTCGCTGGAAGTGCCCGGTCAGCACTTAACTTTATGCTTTGTCTTTATTCTGTTTAAGGGTCTAAAGTTGGAAATATGCGTCAGCTGAGTGCTCCTGAGTCAACAATTTCAATTTCAATTTCCAGTTTCAGCGATTTCTCACTAATCGCCATATCAAATTTGTACTTTTCGGTGTTCTGCACTCGCAATTATCTTGGGAATAGTTACTTCTTTGTTTGTGTCGCTTATCAGGCGCATTGATAAGCGGCAAACGTTTCAGGTTCACTTTGCTTATTATGGATATTTTTTCCATATATATATATATATACTTATATATATATCTATATGTGTGTGTGCCTTTGTCGCAGGCTGATTCATGGCTCAATTTCCATTTCGCAGTTTAGAGACTTTAAGATCAAGGTTCTAAAATGCATTTCAGCGGCCTAAGCACGTTTGAAAAGGGATTGCTGATATGAGGTTTATCAAAGTATCAAAGTACACATACAATTAACCTTTGCTTAACTTAGATGGCCATTATTATTTATTTATCCATCTATTTTAAGTAAGTACTTAAACTACAGCTAGATAAGAGCATCGGTTGCCAGTGATTCCATTATTATTAATTAAAAGTGTTGGCGTATAGAAGATCTCTGTTCAGCTACTTGTAGGGAATACCCCCCATTATCAATGAGCTCACAAATATTATAAATAAACGAACTACGTAAAAGCAAGCAACAATATTTAATATTTATTTAGACAGGCTTCAATTTTTAGCAGGTTCACATTAATTATGTAAATGTTTGCTTTATGCACAGGAATCAAAAATCAGGATTGTACGCAAAATGCCCTGGCCTTGTTTTGGTCATAAATACTCGAAATAAATGCAAAAAAAAAAAAAACGAGTACCGAAAAAACTGAGCGAACCTTATAATTTATAAGCTGGTTTCCTTGTTGCTGCTGCTGTTTTTGCTGTAGTTGTTGTTGCTGTTGTTGTTTCTTGTGGGTCTGCAAAGCATGTGCAATGTGTGTGCAAAACACCTGCAACTTGCTGCCAGCAACAACAACAACAGCAGCAGCAACAACAACAACAACAAAAACAAGAGGCCAAGTACTTCTACTTTTTTGCATGAAATAAAATCTCACGGTTCAGATGCGTATAAAAGTTGGCAAAGACAAAGAGCGAGACGAAACGAGACGTGGCAAGGCGAGCGAGCGGGGAGGCAGCTGGTAGGAAGTCTCAACAAACAGCGATAACAACAACAACAGCAACAACAACAACAGCAGCAACAACAGCAGCAGCAGCAGCGGCAGCAGTAGTTGTAAAGAGATACGAAATACGTTGCGCAGGCGCAACGGGAGTGCGAGCGAGACGGGTGGACGGACAAGTGACGCTGCATGTGGGTTTTATATTTGCAAGAAAAGACATTCAGCAAAAAGGTAAAGAGCCAGCCAGAGTCAGACAAAACAGGTTATTCTTTCTGCTTCCTCTTCTTCTTCTTCTTCTCTTTTTGCACACTAGCGGGTGGATGAGGGGGTGGGACGGGTGTAAGAGGTGGCACGGCTAGCGTTGCCCTTTTGCGTAGCCGAAAAACTGACATGCAAATTGGCATAGAAAATGTTAAACGTTTGCCAAAAAAAAAAAAAAAACAGAAAAAAGAAACAACAACAATCCTGCAGAGAGTGGCGAATGGTGGCAGAGTAGAGCGGAAGAGGAGAGGCGAAGAGAGGAGAGCAGCGTAAAGAGCAAAGGCGAGCAATAACTGAGTAGTCGTATCTGTACTTCATTCATACATTTCAAGCAACAACGAGACAAGCGAGAGAGAGAAAGAGAGAGACAGATAGAGAGAGAGAAAGAGAGAGAGAGAGAGAGAAAAAGAGAGAGAGGGGGCTAGCAAGAGATGCTTTATGGGCCAGCAGCTACCTGGGCGAAAGACAGGTAAATGCATAGGCAAAAGGTAAAAGTAAAGACAAACACACAAACACAAACATACAAACACAAACAGAGACAGAGACACAGACAACAGGTAGAAACAGTTCTGCTCCTTGTTAGCCATGGGAAATCTGTAGCGGCTGGAAACCTGTTGTTCCACAAAGGGCAAACCGAACTGAACCAAAACTGAAAGAACTGAAAGAGCAGCAGCAGCAGTAAGAATGAACAGATGTACGATGATTCTTATGGAGATACACTTCCTCCTCCTCCTCCTCCTTCTCATCCATCTTGAAGCAATGAATGAATTGAATCTCTTTTATCAAAAAATGTTGATGGATATGCGACGATTGTCTTTTGGGTGCTCCTCTCTCTTTCCCTTTCTCTCCCTCTATCTCTCTCTCTATCCATCTGTCAGACAGAGACACTCTGTAATCTCTGCTCTAGCATTATAATCTCTGTTACTCTGACGTTCTTTGATAATATACCCTGTGGAAACCTCAACGAACTGGGGCACTATTCAGGTTACAGCTAGCAAATTTTGTGGATTTGTTATATCTGTGTCTAAAATGGCGTATTTTTTCTGTTACAGCAGTGATAGCAATACAAATCTGAGATTATAATTGCTTAAGCTATGAAATTGATAATTGATTTGGTGTAACTATACCACAATCTATCTGTATCTGTCTATCCATACCATTAGCGACTATAATAACTCAAACTATGAAATTTAATGTGTGCTGAGATTATATTATCATTGAGCAATGAAATTCGATATATGGTGCAATCTCTCAAGTTGAGTTATCTTTAGCTCAAAATCCATTATGATCCAATTACTACAAATTTTGAATATATTTGGCCATAAGCAATTACAGGGTATTAAGCAAGACGTTAAGATTGACGTCACTTTTATTATTATTGTTATTATCTTCTACACGCTGGAAGTTATTTCATTGCATTGTGACAATCAGTGTTACGCAGAATTGGCACAGTTATATATACCTATATATAGATATGTACTTATTTATATGTGTGTATGTATTGTTTTTTTGTTGATATTGTGAAATTGCTTACCTTTCGTATCGCCATGATCGACATAGCCGGCATTGGCCGTTGCCGAGGCGTCGACCAAGTTAATGCCGCAGATCAGCAATATGCCAGCTCCAACATATAAAATTCGTAGCAAATACATCTTGCTCCTCTCTCTCTCTCTCTCTCACTCTCCCTCTCACTCTCTCTCTCGGGATTGGGGACGTATCCAACACGCGATTTGATTATTTGTGTTTAATTCATAGACCGCATAAGGATGACAACGTGATGGATGTGCAACATTTGATTATTTGTACAAACGAGTCTCTCGTTGTTGCTGTTATGCTTGTTGTTGTTGTTGATTATTAGTTTTCCCTTTTTGCGAGTTTAGAAACTCCACAAAAGCAAATGTGTAATGGGAGTGTATCGAGAGATTTGTGGGTCTATTCAAGCGTATCCAAACTCCATCTTGAAAGCGGAGCTTCCACGAGCCAAATAACGTAACGCCAAATCCGAGAAATCTGAGATTGATTTTGATTTTCGCTAAATTTGCGGTTTTTGTTCTGTTATTTTGTTTTCAACAGAATAATAAAGAACAACAAATATAAGCGTCGCGACCAATTCACGGGAATAATAATATCATAAAAAATAAGTAATACAATATACGAGAAACAGGCGGCGATCGCGTTAACAGGGCCGAAACCGAACCGAACGGTCAACGATCACCCCGGCGCCGAGGGGAGTAAATATTGTGTTATGGGCCAAAAGCAGCAACAATAACAACAACATCAACAACAAAAACCACTTTAATCGCACTGGCCGTGTTCGTTGTAATGATAGTTAACTACGCACGCGAACAACTGCCACAGTAATCGAGTATTCGAGTATTCGCGTATTTGTATTCTTTATTTCTTTTCTTTTCCTTTCTTCTCGTTAAACACAATAAAACTTTTGACTTTGCTTGATTTTCGTATGGCTTTCAACTTGTTGACCAAAAAACACCGAACCCCGATTCCGACGTAACGTCAGCGCCAAACGACCGTCAATAATAAGATTCAGTTGAGTGCGGTGTGACCGTTTCCGAGCAACGCTCAAAATCTCCCTCTTGATGTGATCGATAACAGCGACATATCGGTTGAACATGGCGCATTTTATTTGTGTATTTAAATATGAGCAGCTGTAATGTTATTTTAGAGAAAATTTAAAAATGCTATTTTTGTTTTAGGCGTAAAAATGCTGATCGCTCCCGACATAGTATGCTTATTAAGGCAATTACTAATAATCATATTAATATCGCAGTTCCTATGGCCAACTAGAATATGGCTAATCAACTATGTTGCAAAGCCTAGCCATATAGAGAGCAATGTTAACTTTTCGTCAACTGTTAAGTGTTGGCCACTGCTATGTACACTGTTAACAGCGCGAACTTTACTCTAGTTCCAAATGCAGAACAGCTGAGCGAGCGCGAACTGAACTATTTTTGCTATTGGCAAAAAATTGACAGCGATAATAATAATAAATAATATAAACAAATAGCTTGTACAATAATGAGCACGCTTGAGAGCGACGGCTGGCAAGTGGAGGAAACAATAACGCTAATCGGCATATTGAAGTCACTGAAAGAGTCGAATGGAGCCGGCAACATGTGCAAATTGGACTGGCTGCAGGTGGCCAACCAAATGGCCCAAAACGGCTCCAATCGCAGCATTTTCGAGCTGCGCGAAAGATACAAACAACTGCGAATGGATTACCTGGCGGCAAATGCTCGCAATCGCAGCTGTCAGTACTATAACTACCTGAACGATCTGCTGGCGGATGAGTTGTTGCAGCAGGAACAGGCTGACGAGCAGGAAGAGGAGGAAGACTTTGCGGCGGAGGAGCAGGAGCAGAAATATGCGCATACGCTGGAGTGTAAACTGGGAGAGAATTTGTCACCCATTACATGCATTAATATACACATATAACTTCTCTTAGATAACGGGGAACCCACAAATCGCTGCTTGGATTCAGCTGGCAAGGCACCGCTGCGCTGCAAGTGGGCCGAGGGCGAGGTGGAGGCATTTCTCGGCATGATTACGACGCTGAAGCTGCAGACGCCGCTGCTGCGCAAGCGGAATGCGAAAGTGTTCAAGCTGCTCTCCAGGGAGATGGCCAAGCGTCACTTTGCCAAGCGACCCGATCAGCTGCGTGTCAAATATCACCAGCTGCGCCGCCAATATGCCAAGGCGCGCAATGGCGGCGACAGTTTCGAGCACTTTGAGGAGATGCACGCCCTGCTCAATGGAACGCTGCAGCAGGCGGAGAGCAGCGGCGCCGAGCTGGAGAGCGATTCGAATGAGAGCGGCGAGGAGGAGGGCGACGCCGCTGCTGCGGGCTTGGACAGCGAATCTGAAAGTATATTAACTTATTCCCACTGTCACACATCCTATTCCACGACTAATCCCTTTGCAGGTGCCCTGATCAGCGCAGCAATACCCTCGAATGTGCGGGTAAAGTGGGCGGAGGGCGAGGTGGATGTCTTCCTGGACATCATAAGGAGCATGGGACTGCAGGCGGCGCTGTTGCGCAAGCGCAATGCCAAAATCTTCAAGCTGCTCTCCAAGGAAATGTCAAAGCGATCCTTTGACAAGGCGCCCGAAAAGTTGCGCATCAAATTCCAGCATCTGAGACGGCAATACAACAAGGCCAAAGCTGGCGGCGAAACCTTTGAACACTTTGAGGCCATGCACCAGCTGCTGAATCCCGCCAAGAAATCGAACGCTGATGCCGAGCTAAACTTTAGCAGTGGCACCGAGAGCGACTGCATCTACAGCGACGAGGACGAGGCGGAGGCAGCTCAACGCAATCGTAGGTTGAAATGCACGAAACAATTTCATCTGTTTACTCACCTCAAGAAACACTTTAATTTCAGGGCACCCGGACACGTATTACTGGACAGATGATGAGGTGGACGCATTCCTGGCGATCATCAAGCAGCAGAATCTATTTCGTGCCCTCGATGGCTCCAAGAAGCGCAACTTCAAGACACTGGCCTACATCTCCAGCCTGCTGGCCAAGCAATCGTATCAAAGGACGCCGCATCAGTTGCGCAACAAGTTGCGCCTGTTGCTCCGTCGCTATCGGGAGGTCAAAAAGGATGGGCTGAAAAATGTGCGAATGTTGCCGCGCCACTTTGACATCTTCGACGATCTGATGCAGAAGAAGCGCACCACAGCCAAAGCGAAACCAGATGGCCACAAATCCCTGCTCAAAGTAACGCCCACAAAATCTGAACAAGCCGGGCTCGAAAGTGACAGCGATGCGAGCAGCTCCGGTTTCAGTTGCGATCTGTTGCGTGCGGCTGGGGAGAGTGAGGACTTTGAGGATACATTCGAGTTGGCAGCGGAGCCAACGCCACTGGAGGTGCTCACCAGCATCAGTGAGGGTCAGAAGCAGTTGCTGGCAACGCTAACCGATTCCCATGAGAGATTCCTGCGGCAACAGCGCGATATGCAAAAACAGTTCCTGCAGCAAATCTCGAATATAATGCGGCAGGAGCGTGAGGCAACATTCCGTATGCTGAGGGAACTGATACAGCCCAAGTGACGGGGACGGAATTAAATGAAGCTCGCTTTTAATTAATCATATTAAGCACTGAACGAACACACTTTCGAAAACTCGTTTCAAGCTTCTAAAACTTTTATTAAATTGAATTTGAAGTTATTTGCAAAAGTTGAGTCATTATTTATCTGTGTGAATCGGTTGTGTTCTAGTTTTTTTTTTTTTTGATTTTTTTTTTTTTTTACCTTAGTTGCCTTTATGCGTTTCTTGTTTTCATGCAATTCATTATGAATTTCATTTTAATTTTTAAATTTTCTTTATTTAATAACTATTCAAATATTTATAATGTATATGTAATTTTGAGAGCTTTGGTTTTGATATGCTACATGGTGTTTTTTGTTTTTTGTTTTTATTATTTTTATTCTCTTTTTTTTTTTTTTTACTTTGCTCTTGGGATTAAGTTAAGTTAATGTTGTATTTAGTTTTGGTTTTCCTTTTAACATTAAGCTTGAAATTTGGTTTGGTTTGTGTTCTTTGTTTTTCATTTATTTATGTATACATTTGTATTTTACTCACAACAACTAAGAAAGCTCATCATAAATTATGTGCCATCCAAAAAATACAAGTATTTTTATTGCATAATTGTCTAATAAAACTGAATCTGGCATATAACATATACTTTGTCTATTTTGTATACATATTTGTGTTTTTTTTTTTTGGTTTTTTGTTTAGTTTGTTAATTAAATGGTTTAACTAAAAACCGACAACTAATATGCTGCTGATATACATATGTAATATGTAAGTATCTATGTGTATTTGCATATTTTACGCTCAGGCACAAAGTGTAAATTACAAATATTTCAATATTACTCTGCAATATTTTATCGTTTTCTGTTTTTGGTTTTTGTTTTTTTTTTCTTCGATTTTTTAACTATCATATGATTAAACAGAAACTAGACAAAATCGAACGGCATTTTCGAGTACTGAGTAGTATTTAATTCATTTGTATATTGTTTAAGAAACATAAATACATATCTCGTTTTAGGTAGCGGTGTTTTCGTTTAATCTCAATTGGTGTAATTCTTTTTCTTTATTTATCTATTTAAGTTATTTTTAATCGTTTGTCAATTTGTCTCTTAGAGCACGGCTCGGGCTAAAGTCTACTTTCAGGCGGCGCTTGGCTGCTCTGGTCACACTGTCGCTGTCGCTGTTGCTGGCGGGGCTGGCGGCTAAAGCTTTGCTTGAGTTGGCGTCTGTTGCTGCTGCTGCTGCGCGTTTGCTGCTTGCTGTCTGTGTTTTTTTTTTGTGTTTTGGTATTTTTATGCGTAGTTTATAACAACAATAACAGTGTGTGTTTGTTATGTGTGTGTGTGTTGTGTGTGTTGTATTTGTATTTTTTGTTTTTTTGTTTGTTTAACAATCTAAGAGCTTATTGGCTCGGGCAGTGGATTCTCAGTGATGCGTATCTTGTTGCTGTGTGTGCCAAAGTAGAGAGTGCCGGATGTGTCAGTGGTGGTGACATATGCTCGATTGCCATTCCCATTGCCATTCTCCGCATCCGGATCCGCATCGCTTGTCAATTCGCTTGCATTGTTGTTCTCTCCGCTGCCGCTGCAATTGATGGCCGTCTCGCGCAGTCGATTGCCGACGCGCAGGCTCAACTGACGCTGGCGCTCTCGCTCTCGCTCCTGGGCGGCCAGCAATTGTTCCTCGCGAAAGTTGGCAAAGAATATCGAAGAGTACGTGTGATATTTGGTGCCGCAGGGGGAGCTGGCTGGCGTTGACAGCGGCGTTGCTGTTGATGTTGTGTTGTTGTAGTTGTAGTTGTAGTTGTTGTTGTCGTTGTCATTGTTGTTGTTGTTGGAGTTGTAGTTGTAGTTGTAGTTGTATATTTACATATATATTGTGGAGGGGGGGAAGGTAGTAGTAGTTTGGCTTTTGTTATTTACGTTACGTTACTTTTGAGCATGTTAGTTTGTAGAGTATTAAAAGTTCTTTTTGTTATTGTTGTTCATATTTTTTATTTTTGATGGGTGTTCTTTATACACTTTCTATAAGGATTTGCTGCTGTTTTTGGTTTGTTTTCAATGTGTATTCGTATTGAGTATGAATGTGTGTGTGTGTGTGTGTGTGTGTGTGTGTGTTGGTGTGTGTTGGTGTGTGTGCGTGTGTGTTTTGTTGCTGTGTGCGTGCATTGATGATGTTGCTTTGACCATTGTTTTTGTTTTTTTTTTCACTGGATGTTGCTGCGATTTGTTGCTGTTGTTGTAGTAGTTGTTGTTGTTGTTGTAGTTGGTATTTGCTGTTCTTGTTGTTCTAGCGCTGTTGATGCTGATGAGCTTTTGATTGATGATGTCGAGGCGTTTATGAATAATGTTCTTGATGATGAGATTGAGGCAGGCGGACTGAGAGAGTGAGAGAGAGAGAGAGAGAGAGAGCGCGCTGCATGCACTTATTTGATTGGTGAGAGGAGGGCGCCACCTTCTGTCGGCTGCTGTGAAGAGACAGAGACTCGGAAACCACAAGAAAAAAACATATTTAACAGTGGGAAAGATAGAGAGAGAGAGAGAAATTAAGCGAAATTGTGCTTTTTGTTCAGCTCAAATGATTTGGAATTTTTTGAATCGTTCGTTGACTTTGTTCATTTATTTAGAATTCAAATATACAACAAAAGCTTACAATTTGTGACATTTGTTTTTGCATAGCTTCATATAAGATAATATATATATATAGTATATATATCTTTTTATATTAGTATTTTTTTTATCTTTTTTTTATATATCTTTTCGTTTTTTTTTTTTTTTTGTGTATAGCACTGTCCTGTATGTATGTATATTTGTAGGTTTATGTATATATATATAAACTTATTGCTTTAATACATTTACGCATTGCCTGTGTGTTGCTTTGTATATAAATGTAAATGTATGTGTGTGTGTGTGTGTGTGTGTGTGTGTGTGTGTGTGTGTGTGAGCGTGGATCTAAGCAACGA
This sequence comes from Drosophila anomalipes, assembly GCA_035041615.1. Taxonomy (NCBI): domain Eukaryota; kingdom Metazoa; phylum Arthropoda; class Insecta; order Diptera; family Drosophilidae; genus Drosophila; species Drosophila anomalipes. The sequence goes on from JAWNKZ010000040.1 coordinate 4,329,220, forward strand.
GCGCCCAAGTACAGCACAATAATCAGAAATACAAAATAATATGTGTAAGTAATGCTTTTTTTTTTATTCGTTTTAACAACTGCATTTGCTGTCGATTTAATATAACAACTTTCAACTTACAGTTAAATGTCTCAAACTAATACACATACGTAATACGTAAGAACTAATCATAATAGAAAAATGTATAGCGTAATACACAATGAACGAAACGAAAGATAACAGAAAATCACAGAAAACGAAAAACAAAAGAAAAATGCATACCAATAAACGACAACTTGTTGCTGTCCTCTCTATATGCGTGTGTTTGTAGATGTGTCTGTTGTGTGTGTGTGTTGTTTTCAGCGTGATGTGCTTTCATCTCTGTTACTGTGTCTCTTCCAATTTCAATCTTTCACTCGTTTGTCTGCGCTCTCGCTCACGCCCACGCCCATTGCAACTCCAATTTTGAGCGGCGCTCACTGAGCTCATTGCACGCAAAGCTGAATTTGCGTGGAACTACTCCGACTGGCCATTGAGATTTTGCGTGCCAGCTTTTGCAGGGAGCCAACAGCTACGCATTTGCAATTTAACGGTTTAATTCATTTCAATTATTTGGCGTGTAAATAAACAAAACAAATAAATCATCAAATAAATTATATTTATATATATATATTAATATGTGGATTTAAATAAGTGCAGGAAATAAACGATATACTACAAAGCAAAATAAAGAGTCAAGTGCTTCTAGCCGATAGTTATAGGAACAGAGAGAGCGACTAGCGAGCAGCTGCATTTGCTTGGAAAGGGTATTTAAAACTGTAAACTTATAAGCAAACTACATATGTATGTGTGCCATTGTTTGTCACCTGCAGCCGAAAGCTCTCAGACACAAACACATGCACGCATCGCATACGCATACGCATTCTACTCAATTTCTTCCAAAAGCTCACCAATACTTGTGCATGCAAATGGCAAACAACTTTCGGGTTTGTGTGTGTGTGTGTGTTTTTTTTTCTTTTAATAGCATTTACTACTTGTTATATTTGTTTTATTTGCATTATTATTGTATTCATTTAATTAGCTAAATGCATTTCAACTATGTTTTGCTTTTCTTGCTGCCATTTTTCTACTGAGGTTTTTCGGAGACTATTTTTTTTTGGTGTATTATTTATTGGCATAAGTGTTAATTGTATGTGTTTGTGTGTATGTATGTGTGTACAAATATACATACCATATATAAATATAGTTTATAATTGTTGTTGCGCATAAATTGCGTTAATTGTCGCATTACATTATTGATAAGAGAATTGATAATTTGAGAAAACAAAAAGAATAATTCAGAAATCGAATTTTTATTGATGCAGCAAATTCGACAACGTTGTTGGGTCATGAAATTAAATGAATTTCGATTTGATATACAGGTTTTTGTTGTTTTTTTTTTTTGTTTTATTTATATTTTTTAAGGTTAGTTTCGGCGCCCAAGGTCGTGTGCATATATGGTTTATTTTTTATTTTTTTGGTTGGATGGATGCATGACGAGAGAGGCAGGCGAGGATGGTCGGCCAGGCGTTACAAGATATTTCGCATGTGTATTTTTTTTTTTTGGTGTGTGTGTGTGTGTTTGTGTTGCGTGTCGTGTTTTTAAGAGAGATGGGGGAGGTAGTTGTGGGAAAGTGGATTTTTATTTTATTGTATTTGTTTTTGTTGTTGTATGTTGTTTAGCAAAAAACAAGCAGTTTGGAGAAAGAAAAAAGAAATGAAAAACAAAGTAATGAACATATTGAAATATTTTTTTTTTCATGTTTTTCGATACGAAAATGCGTTTGGTACGTTTTTTTTTTTTTTTTTATTTTGAGGGGTGGGGGAGGGATTTGAATTTTGTTTTAGAATTTGGCTGTATTCTTGTGTATTTTTTGGGGACCTACACGACCTGGCTAACACTCTAACTAAATTTTTTTTTCGGGATTGGGGTGTATTGAAAGAAGTAAACGCTTGATTTTCAACAACTTTTTGTTTTAAAGATTTCAATTTTTATTTATTTTAATCATAATTTTGGTTTTTCCATTTTTCGTTTTTAATGCGTACAAATATTTTGGCTAACAACATAAATAGAATTTTTCTTTGGTTTTTATTTTTTTAATTTTTTCTTTTTTTTTTTGCCAATTCATAATACTTATATCAAATTTTGAACAATATTTATGTTTTTTTGGTTAGTTTTAGAAATTTCGATTGCTTGTTGAAAGCGCTTGGAAAGCTTTTTTCGTAACTAATTTGATTTTCAATATGCAAACATGAGGCGTCTTTAGGCTAAGTTTAGTTAAAGTAGTGGGAAGAAAGGCGACTTGAATGTAACTCTATATAAGATCTATGCTATAAGATCTATGTAGATAACACACGTGCAGACTGCAGCGGCATTTTTGATTGTAGTGAATCGAGTCCATTTCTTGAGGGACGGGGGCAGTTGAGACAACAACAATCTGTTGAGATTGGTTGTCTCGAGACACAGTCTTGATTGATCGGAAATACTGCATTGATTTGAACTGAACTGAGTAGTAGTTGTAGTAGAAATAGTAGTAGTAGTAGAGTAGTAGTAGTAGTAGTAGTAGTAGTAGTAAGGGGTACTAACTTATAGTTAACTGTTTTGCTCATTCGAATGTATACCAATTGAGGGGTGGTATCTGAAGTTGGACTATAGTAGAAGTAGAAGTAGTAGTAGTAGTAGTAGTAGTAGCAGGTAGGTTGTAATAGGTGGTAAGTAGATTGTTTTTAGTATTAGATATTTTGTAGATTTTTGTTGTAGCAGATATATTTATAGGTTGGTTGAGGTTCAGTTGTTCAGTGTGTGCGGTGTTTTCTAACACTTACCATAGCCCTCGCCCTGCAAGAACAGCCGAAAGGCCTCGGCCAACTTGGCCGGTTGCTCCTCCAGCACCATGGCGCAATCAGAGATCTGCAACACAATAAACAGAAAGAAAAAAAAAAAATGATTTAAGTATTTTCTATTGCAGAAATGATTAAATTATTCGAATGAACCTTCATCCAGGATGAGTTTGTCGGATCCAAGCGACCATTGAATGTCACCGTATCGTCGACGTGCGGCGACAGCGAACCCGTTATATTGATAACGGGCATCTTAAGCGTAGTGGCTGCCGTCTCAGCACCGGGTGTTCCTGGCGGTGTGCGCGCCAAATGCAAATCGTTGCGATGAATATAGGCGTTGATGAGCATGGCCAGATTAGTGGGATTGACGCCGCGCTCAAAGTGCTGCTTGTACATCTGCACCAGATCATGATTGCGCTCCTCCGGATTGCGTCCGAAATGATGCCACATCAGATAATCGATGACGCCCTGTGTCATCCCTTTGGTGCGCAAGAATCGCGCATTGAAACTCTGATAGCCCCACTCGATCCAGCCAGATTGTGTCGACACACAGTTGATCAGGCACAGGGCGCCCACCTTATCCGGATGCCCGTGGGCGAAACGTGCCAGAATATTGGCACCAGCACCAACTCCAAAGCCAATCACCGACTTCAAACCAAAATGCGACAGCACAAACAGCAGCTGTGCGGCCAGATCATCCATCGTTGGATACACGTAGCTAAAATAGACAAAGAACAGCTCAATATGGGAACGAAAACAAATGTCTCACTACAATTTAGTATTACAATTTGAATTTAATTCAATGTTACAATTAATGCGTAATTAACTAGAAGTTTTAATGCGCTTTTGCGTAATTACTTTAAGTACTTTTAAAGTACTTTTTGCGAAACAAAATTGCAATTATTATCTTAAGTTTTAATGTGCTTTATAAATCAAATCTATGCAATTAAGATTCTTAAATGTTTTAAGACACCTTGTGCCAAGCAAAGCACTTAAAATTATCTTAAGCTTTAATACTCTTTACTGTATTTTCATTAAGCCAACTTGTGCTAAATAAAGACATTATTAGTTGAATCTTTAATGGGCTTTTCCAATCAAATCAATGCTATTAAAATTCTCAAAGCTTTAAAGTAAAGTAAAACAAATATTTATTTATAAAATTAATTAAAGTCCCTTGTGTCAAAAAAGTAAATATTTATTAAAAACATTTTCAAATCAATTAAATACTCTCAAAAGTTGTTATTTACCTTGCAAATATTAATATTTCATTTGTAATGTTATTTAATTTAAATAAATTTTCGGATATTTCCGTGTTGAATAAGTCGACATTATATAAAATAAAATATACTTTAAAAAAAAAATAGATTTTTTAAAACTTAAAAAAAAATTTGCATATATAAAAAAAATTAAAAAATGACTGCAAATTGTGTTAGAGCCACTTTGGTCAACTTACTCCTCTGGCAATGTAGGCGCGCCCTCCTCCTGACCGGGTGCAGTTACATGATACACACAGAAGTTCTCCAACAGGCCGCGCATAACCGGAAAGTTGAAGAAGCCAGCAAAACTGGTGGCATCTGTTCAGAGTGAGAAATGCATTGTGGCATTGTTGATGATATCAAAAATAGTATAAATCGTTGCACTTACAGTTGAGTCCCAGATCATGGTAGGTCACTATGGCCGGCTTTGAGGTGTCGCCCTGTATGGCGACATGTATGTCACCCTTGTCTGTGGGCACACGTCGCTGTTCGCATGCCTCCAGTATGGAGCCGCGTGCATTGGGGAATTGCAGCTGCACCGAGCGCAGTTCGATGTCATCCATGGGATCAACGGGCATTGTGCTATAGATGCATATATATATATATATATAGAATGATAAGCAGTTTAATTAATGGCTCACGGGGTTGTTCAAATTTAAACTATGATTTATATCTTTGTGTGTGTGATTTCTTTTTTTCTTGTTTTTTTTTTTCTCTTTTTTAGGGTCAGTCTCATAAATTTTTTGCATCCGGCGGGCGGCTGATTCAGTGTGCTGGTTGATCATCATAAATGTTGTTCTATTTCTTATGAGTTGTAGTCGATTCGGGCTCTAAGGCTACATAAATGTGTGAGTGGCTTTTTTTTTTTGTTTTGTTTTTGTTTTTGTCTCGTTACGCGTCTAAAGGCGGCTAAGTAACTAAATTACAAGTTGCATTAAAAAGAAAACTCAAGATTTGTAAATGAATATAGATATTATAGTATTGTATATAAATATTTTGCTTAACATTCATTTTATGTACGAGATGCGATTTGAGAGACAGACGGGCAGATGCGTTTTTTTGGTTTCGTAATAGTAATTTTATTATTATTATTAATATTATTGTATAAATTGTATTGTTTTGTTAGGATTGTCAAACTCAAAAATATTCTCGCTATGCACAAAATACGTACAAACAAAAGTATGGCAAACATTCTATAGTGAGTACAGACTATATATGTATATATCAAATCAAACAACTAAAGAATCAAACAATTTGTGTAACTTGATTTTTGTGTGTGTGTGTTGAGTGGGTGTTTTTTTTTGTGGGCGGGTTCAGTATTACGCGACTTATAATACATATATCTTACACATGACGGGGGGTGGGGGGGAGGAGAGCTTTTGGATTTTTAATTTTCTTTTTTCTTTTTTCAGAACAGTTTTGGATCGTTAACGATTTGATCTGTTTGTGGTTGTGGCTTACCCCAGCAGATGTGCCTCCTCGGCAGTGTGTGTTGGTGCTGATGGCATCTTGGTGTTCAGTGTCTTACCAGTTTTGTCGCGGTCTCTGAAATAAATACTATGAGCATGCAAGCAAAGAACCGAAAACACAAAAATCGAGAGAGGCAATTTGCTTAATTTACTTTAAATACAAATCAACAACTCAAAACTCTTTCCATTTTCTCCGATTTTCTTTCGTTAGCCAAAAAGAAAATCGAAGAGTTTCACAAAATTTCATAATTACTTTATTTATTTTTTTTATTATTATTATTGTAATCAACTAAATACACACTAAGTATGTATGTTTATAATATGTGTATGTACGATTGCGATTTCTTTCTTTAAATGTGTATTGAGAATTGAGTAATAGATTTTCAAGAGAGAGAGAGACAGAAAGAGACAGAAAGAGAGAGAGAGAGAGAGAAAGAGTCAAGTTTAGGGAATATTGGCCCCATAATGAATAAAACGCCAATGATGATTGGGAGTTGGAAGTAGATGATTTCGTTGTCGATGTATATAGATGAGGATGAGAATGAGAATGAGAATTGCTCTACACGAATGCTCCTCGCTACGTACAACGACAATACGTTACATAAACCTAAATACATGAGTCACGCAATGTCATTCGGGGTAAATGTCGGCAATAACCAACAAAAAAAAAAAAAAAAAAAGAAGAAAAACAACAAACAACAAACAACTGGCGCCAGAAATATGAGCTTCCACCCAGTCCGACGGTCCCCTCTCTTGTGGCCCCAACTTAGTTCTCTCCGTTAATGCTGAAGCGAACAGAGCCTGCGTCTAGGTACCAAACTACTAATTTGGCTCACAGCATTTGGCCATGCTTAATTATTATGCGGCACATACACAGATACTTATATGTACATATACACATAATTTTTGGTGCATGTTTATGCTCCAAATCCAATTAGATGTTGCCCTAAGCGAAAGACTGTAATTCAGTTGGGCCTCATCAGAGCAGCCGTGCCGAAATTGAAGTCTTGCCAGGGAATTTATTTCAGACATGGGAATAATCTACGCAAAATACGAAGAAGGTATTTTAAGTGGTGCTGTAAATGGAAGGCCAGATACAACACAGTTTAAAGCTCTTAAAATTCCGTTCACTTTCCAAGCTAATCCCACAGCAGCAGGCAAAGTGAAAGGGATGTGTGTGGGTGGGCAGGCATCCAGTCAAAAAATAAACACACACACACATATACCGTTAATCAGCAGTTGTTCTTGCTACATCTGCTGCTTCTTCTTCTTCTTCTGTATGCACTCGCGTATTATTTGCGTTTGTTATTGCGAACGGGCTGAAGCGGTCAGCAACTAACCGGTTAGGACCGGTGAAACCCAAACAGAACTTGAGCACAGCGAAAAGTGCAATGACTGAAGTAAAGTGTAAACAGAGCTTTAACTTGTGATGAGCCTCACTCGCACACACACTGACAGTTCTACACACATACATGTCCATTAATTGTGTCAAACAAACAAATCAGTGTGTGTTCGTGTTCGTGTGTGTGTGTGTGTTCTAACGGAAATATTAATTAAAGCACTTGCTGATGAGCGACTAATCAACATAAATAATAATAATTGTAAAGAACGAGTACTCAAGTCGAACTCTCGTGGACACAAATAGAACAAAAATGGAACACAGTTAATGGATGACTAAATTGCGTTGTCGTTTGTCGCTTGTCGTTCGTCGTCAGATTGTCTAGTCAGGTCCCCGTGTGGGTTTGGATTACATTGCACTTTGTATTGACAAAACTGCAGGCGGGCTGCTGACCTTGAGCCGGGGCTAACTCAGCAATAAACATGGGCAAAAATATATATGGATATAAAGAAAGTTTACCCCGTATTTGTGTCGATTGGGTGATGTAACTGAGAGAGCGAAATGTGAGCAAATGTGAAAGAAATAAACAGATATTCACAATAATATACAAATATATATATATATATAAAAAATACTGTTTACTTTTGGGCAAAAATTATAGGCGATTGCAAATGCTCCAAAACAGAAACACAAAAAGCTCTCACGAACACATGCACAAAACGTAAACGGTAAGGTTGGTGTAGAGTAGGTGGGAAAAAATGAAAAGTTATGCATTGCGGCGGTGTATGAAAAACAAGGACAACAGCAATCAACAACAGCAATTAAATATATAAGATGGAATAGTATAAGAAAGTTTTTTGTGCTTTGCCTTCTTCTTCTTCGTATTATTCTGGTTCTGGTTCTTTCACTTACCTGGCACCACCACCAATAATGACAGCCGGTCGATCCGTGCGCACGAGCTCTTCGCTATCGCCTGGCGAGGATTTGATCGCCTGACCAATGGCACGCTTCACGCTCTCAAAAACGGAGGTGGGCGATGCTGCCTGTGGTTCTGTGGTGGACTGATAGATGGCGCTGCCATTCCCATTCGTCGCTGGCAGCGACACATAGCCGCCCTCTGACTGTGGCATTTTGTTTTTTTTTTTTGGTTTTGTAATTGTATTTCTTTTTTGCTTACTTTCTTTCAGTTGTGTTTTGGGTGCTCTCTCTTTATATATTTTTGTGTATATATATATATCTATATATATATAGATATATTTTTATTTACATGTGTATGGAGACCTGTCACACTCTCTGACTCCCACAATACTTGGCCTGCTCAGCAGTTAAAACTCTCAGTGCGTTGCCTGTGTGCGCGCGTGTGTGTGTGTGTGTGGGTGTATGTGTGTGTTCGTGTGAGTGAGTAAATGCATGCGATTTGTGCATGTGTGAGTGCGTATGTTTTTTGATTCGCGTGTTGTGTTTTGTATTCGGTGTCAAATTAAAATAACAATGCGTTGGTTTTTATTTTTTATTTTTGTTGTGTGTTTAATATATCGTGTGATTCATCATATGCGCATATCAAAATGTATTCCATTCGTCAGTAGCAGCAGCAGGCACAATAAACATAAATTGAATAAACGAAGAGAAAAAAATGGAGTAATAAATTATAATCAAAAATAACAATCAGCATAATCACAAAGAAAATATTAAGCCCAAATCGTGTTAATGCTGATAACGCTACAATAATTTCCTTTAATGTCCTTCACACAAACTTTGATATAAAATTTGAGTCGATGGCCTGGGTTAGTACGAGTTAATAAGACAAGTTAGTTGCTTAGTGCTTATTTGACCAAAACCATTGATTAATTTAAGTTCAGTTTTGCTGTTATTAAAAAATGTACAAATGTTATTTTCTTGCTCATATAATCAAGAGATTATATCAAGTGACAAATTATATAATACTCGTCGCCATGTGTGAAGAGCATAATGAGTACATTATGAATAACCACAAGCATTCACCTCATTATTTTTGGTTAGTAAGTGCAGCTGCAGCAGCAGCAGTAGCAGCAGCAGTAGCAGCAGCAGCAGCAGCAGCAGTAACAACTACAACGAGAATAACAGGGGTATACAAATTGTTGTGTGGCGTCAAAGTTCATACTTGAAACAAGATATGCAGGCCACACACACACACAGACACACTCCCCCGCCACACACATACATTTAATGTTGCAGGCAAGCAGCCCTCGACGCTACCCTCTCTCTCTCTCTCTCTCTCTCTCTTGCATACACAATGTGCATTACATTAACCCAGTTCCACTTCCAGTAAAAGTACCAGTTTCAGTTCTGTGTGTGTGTGTGCGAGTGTGTGTGTGTGTGCGGCTTATCCAAGGGTTTCTCGTTTGAAAAAGCTCTCTGGCCAACCGCATGGAATTTCACACACAGCAGTTTGCACTTCAGCGGGAAGCTGATTAAGTGCGTCACCAAATAAATTTAACACATTTATAAAAACACAAAACGAAAAACTAACGAAATAAAAAAGACATATGATAGCAAATGAGAAACCTCAACGGTGACGTAAGCTCACAAGATAAGGGTATACAAAATATATATAAAAAAATATATATAAAAAACGAAAAACACTCGTTACGATTCTTTTGCGTCTTAGCTATTAAAAAGCAATAGGAAACGACAGAAAGGCAAATTCAGCAACTTTTGGCCAACATAGAACCGTAAAATGTGAGGGCAGCTCAAGTGTGAAAAGTTTGAACCGACAATTCGCAATCTATTTATTATGCAAAATAAGTGATACATTTTTTTGTTGCTGCATAAATTTGTAATAATAGCAATAAAGAAAATAGTAAACTTTTTCCATAAAAGTCAAAATGAAACGCAGATTAAAGCAAAGCAAATAAAATGCGCACAAAACGCTGATTGGATCTCGGCCACTCGAGCACAACGAGTCATGCTACCTTCTGCTTGATAAATGTCCGACGACGTCGTATCAAATCAAATAATATTTTTATTGCTCAATCCGAAAATACCCTATACTATATACTATATATATATATATAAATATATATAATTTATAGGCATGACGTGCGTTTATTGAACAGATGTTCTTGTTATCTCTCTGATCGTACAGTTGATCTTGTGATTTTAGTATTGATTTCGTGCTAATTATCTGTGCATACAGCTATAGACAAATAAAGAGCACAAAACAAAAAATTAATTTATTGTACATATTGCTATAATGGTTTTCACAACTAAGTCTGTAAATTGTTGTTACTGTTTGCGACATGTTTGCTACTTTTGCTAGACAATTATATGCCGCATTTTAGTATGCCAAGTTTTTATACAGTATTTTGGCTTATCAACTTTTTTTTTTGGGTCAGTAAAAAGAAAAAAGTAATTGCCCCACAGGTAATTAAAGCTTTGATTTAAGTTATCAGTCGTTGTTAACAGCGTTTCATTTTTTGGTTTTATAAATCAACATTCAGCCATTGCCTGACTTTATCTACAGTTAGCCACTTACTTTTGACCTTTTAGCCTGGCCTAAATTACAGGCGCAAGCTGACTTTGAGTGATTTTATGGCACTCACAAGTCAAAAGTCATAACGAATGACTTGCAAGGCGATGTTAAAACCATTGGCATATAATTGTAGATTGCATATATGCATATATGCATATATGCATATATATATATATATATATATATACACATACAGTGGCTGCAAATAAAATATAGCACTAGTATCAATCCAGTGCTGACAAGATGACGTCTGTTCTCTGAGCTTTGCTTGTTGGAAAAGTCTCTGCGGCTTATGTAAGGCGAATCTCCACAGAACTCTTGACAAACGATAAATGAATTTTGTTATTTTGTAGTGGGTCCGATAAAACAGGGATAAAAACAGTATAACATGTATAAGCACATATTTGTTCAAATATTGTATGATATATATTGCCTTACGCAGATAATGAAATGCTTTCATTGTTGGTCCTCAAACAGTAAAATGAGCCCATGCAAATCAACAAGAATGCTCGCAAGTGGTTTGAGAAGCATTCGTTTATCATCATGGAATTCCATAAATATCCGTCGGATAAAGCCCCAACCAGAATATATGGACTGACTGGAGAAAAGAAGACTCTGATACAAAATCCGTGAATAACACAGAATTGTGGAGTTAAATTTAAATTTATTCAATTACAAAAAATTCAAATAATAAAATATAAAAAAAAAATTTGCCTGAAAAGGTTTAATTGCTCCAACAATAGTAAAAAACTTCATTAAAATATACATTTTAATATGAATTTAAGAAAAATAATAAATTCTCAATTCTGAATATTGAATATTGAAAACCCAAATAATATAAAATCGGCTTTGTAATGCTGAAAAGTCTATGACTTTATTTGTTAATTTTCATGCTCAACGATTGAAACAAAAAGAGAATAAAAAATGCTCTCTAATAAAGACATAATGCTATTTTAGTGCTCAATTTGCTGTCGCAGCTATATATGATGCCTTGTATAACTGGGCAACCAGGCCAAGCCTGTGGGTTAGCTACAATGCCAATTCCAATAATTGCCCCAGCAGCAGCAATGGATAGAAATTATTCATAATTACAGTGGCATGTGGAATATGACAAATTGCTAAGATTGCAGTAGAAGGAGTCGCTAGAAGAATGCTAGCGAAGACACGGAGGTGTTACCCATCTACACTGAGTGGAAAATAGTTGTCTACTTTTGTACTGTGTCAATATTTGTACATTCCAATATAAATGTAAATAAGCATGTGATTAGTGTTTAAGATGTTAGTGCCACATTCTCTGGGTGGGGAAACATCTGTCGACTGTTGCCTTGAGTTCAATTTATGGTTGACTGCACTTAATTGATGTCAATTTGTGCCCGACATTTTCTCGCCGTGTATTTGGCGCAAATATCGATAATTTGGCAGGTCGCCCATGGCAACCGTTGGCAGGTCAACCAAAAAACGGCAACAACAAACCCAGCAAATTGTAATAAGTGTGGAGATTCCGGCCTGACCCAAACGAGAAACGAGATTGTTGGCAATTTTTGCAATTGCAATCGCAATTTGGCCAAAAAAAGGGCCAACTGAAGAGTACTCAATTTTAGCATAATTTATCAATAAATTCAAGGATCTGTCTATCAAAAGCGGCACACATGTGAAATTATTCAAATATGTTGGCAACGAGGGTGTGGGACGGGGGATAAAACAGGTGTAGGGCGACACAATCAAATAGAGGAAATGTCACGCTATATGCCTAGAAGCCGCTGCGGGGGCGGAGCGGGGTAGGAGCGGATACGCTCAATTCAAAGCGAACGTCACAAACAAGAGAGAGAGAGAGAGAGAGAGAGAGACGCGAACATCAACAATGTAGTAGTTTCCTGGCCACATTTGTAGTTTGGCAGGATTTTACTGTTACGTGTTTGCAATCGATTTGAGAGTTACATAAAAACAAAGCAGCAAAGCAGCAAAGGAGCTCAAAGCAGAAAGAGCAAAAGGGAAGCAGAAAGACAGAACGAGAACGAGAGAGACAAAGAGAGAAAGAGGGGGAGGGGGAGATTGAGAGCACCTGGCAAAAAGTAATTTAGCAATTTATAATAAACTCGAAAAAGTTAGGTTAACTGACCTACGCGCCAAATATACACACATACTTACACATCAAATATGCAGACAAGTTAAACAACAATGTCAAACAAAAGAAGCAAGCTAAAAAAGTAAGCGATTGTTTGCCAAGCTGGCGCCGTAATGTTAACAGAACAGACGCCTTCCCAATGGAGCCGCAGGAGCAATAAAATTTAAGCAAACAACGGAGGTCGTTAGTAGAGAAGTATGTTAGTGTGTGTGTGTGTGTATGTCTGTGTGTCTGTGTGCGTGTGTTAGTGTGGAGCTTTTTGTTGGTCTGCTGTCTGCGTTACGTCAGAGTCAATCGGGGCTAGTCAAAATTAACAGCGTGAAGCAAATTAAAAGAAAATAATAAAAAAAAATATGTATTTGAGATGTATTAGCAGATAAATGTGGCAAGCAAGCAGGCAGGAAGAAGACAAACAACAACAACAACATTTAACATGCAATGCAATCGTCTAACAGACAACTGTTAACTACTGCTAAAAGCTCAAAGTTCAGCTGTGAGAGAGCCGAGTGTGCTAATTAAAAAAAACAGAAGGAAAATTTAAAACAAATGTATGCAAATGATAAGATGATGCAGGGCGCGTGTGTGTGTTTGTTTTTTTTTTTATTCTTTTTTAGTTTGGATGAGCTTAGAAAGAGAAACGTAGTTTGGGAGAGGGGCATAGTAATAGAAGTAATTGGAGTGAATGCAACAACAACAAGAACAACAACAGCAGCAGGAACACCAGCAAGTCAAAACTGATAGTGGCAGTGGCAGAGGTGGATTGCAGTTGGGGGAGATTACATGTGTGTGAGATTACGTGTGCGTGTGTGTTAGTGTTTGTGCATTAAACTTATGCCTCTGCTTGCCGCAATTTTGCATTGTGTTGTTGTTGTTCTTATTTTTGATATTATCACATTGTCTCTCATTTGCATGTGTCGCTGTGTATGTGTATGTGTGTGTGTGTGTGCTGGACACCAAAACTCACCTGACGCTCGTTGTGCTCGTGCTTTCTTCTTTGACGCACTTTCCGCCAACAATAACAACAACAACAATAAGAACAAGAACAGCAACAGTAACACAAATCAAGTGCCTCGGCGGGGTTAACGGGCGGGGGGGAGGAGTACGCTGTGTGTGTGAGTAGTGGGCAGTCGTTTAGTTGTAAATTTGTGGAAATTTACTGAATGTTGCGCGATTGTTGTCGTTTGATTTTTGGATTTATTTTATATTTTTTTTTTTTATATTGGCAGTTTTCCTTCGTCGTTGATTTTTTACTAAAATTAATACGCACAAAACAACAACAACAATAAGAAGAAGAAGAGTTAGCTCGCGGTGCTCTTTTCTATGAAAAAATCAATATTTGTTTGGGTCTTCGAAAATTTTTCACGTTTTACACTTGTGTAATTTGATTCGGTTTCGCGCACGACCTGCCACAGACACACTCACTATGCCTGCATTGGTTTCACTTACAACTGTTTGTTGAACACTAATTCGTTGTTGTTTGTCACAAAAAGAATTAACTTCAATTCCTTAGGACTAAACTCGGTGCAACTCAACTCGATTATGATGAACGCGACAGTGTGACCACAATGAGCAAGCAGAGAAATGTTCCATATTTTTCTTGCTAAATCGATAAGTTGCGGTGGTTGGTCGACTGCAGCCGAGTCACACAAGTTGCTCTATTATAATACTTATCAAGTCAAAAATCAATATTTTAATGAGAAAATGTGAGCTAAACGTACGTTTAAAGAAAGTTGCTTGACATACATTTGAGTTGTTTATTTCTTTTTATTTATTTAATTAGTTATTTGCGTGTCTGTCATTCATCGTAACGCGTCTACCGTCACTAGCATATTGCGCATCTCTAACTTGACGATATGCTTTAAGCTGCGGCTTTGTTAACAAACAGAAATTTGTTTAGTTCCTGAATGAAAGCCAATCGGAAATAAACGGAAAACATAAATCTCAATGAAAAAAAACTATTAACGAAAAAAAACAGTGAAAAATTGCTTAAGAAATTCAGACATATTGACTGTCATTCATCGTAATATTTCTGCAGTCACTAATAAATTGCTCATCTCTAACTTGACAGCATGCTTTTAGCAGTTGCTTATCTTAACAAAGATAAATTTATTTACTTTGTAAATGAAAGCCGTTCAATAACAGACCGGATATCTAAAATTTAATGACAAACTAGCGACTGTAACACAACCGTAAAATAACCGAAGGAAACCAAAAGTTGGAAAGGCAAAGAAACAAGGGAAAAAGGTTTGCATCAACAATACACAGCAACAACAACAACAAAAACAACAAAATATTCAAGTTGATCACACTTGCAGATAAAAGTTAAGCGACACTGGAAAGAGCATGGTGCGAAGATATACCAAACGCTTGCAGCTGGCAAAGCTAAATCAAACCATTGAGTCGAACAAATCGAAACGGGTGTCGAATTCGGGCTGCGATTCAGAGCCAGATGAGGAGGCGGATGCAGACGGGGATCAGGATGGGTCACTGGATGATGATGAGAAGCAGGAATTTGCACCGCCGCGCTATGTGCTCGAAATAACGCCCCATTGCACGCATCCGGCGGTCAATGAGGGGCTGTGTCAACGCTACGATCCCGAACGAAAGTTGAGTGTTTTCCCCAGCTGCTCTTTGACAGTGCCACTGGCGCTATACGTCTCCAGCCAGACGACAAGCATTGTGGAGCCGTGCTATCAGCGACCAAATGCCCACGACGACTGGATGAAACAACTGCTGAGCCACAAGTGCAGATACCTGCGGGAGACGGGCAAACAGAAGCAGCGCGAAATTAAGCATAAGAATCAAGTCTACAATACGCATCTGTTCGACGCGGCCGAGCAGATAGCGACACAGGAGAATGCCTATTTCCGGGATAGCTATGACTACTACTACACCGGCGGCAATCTCAATCTACTACGGTATTCGGCTGCTGGTGATGCAGCCAAAACGCTGGCCATGCATGTGGCAGGCGAACGGTTGCAGCAGCTGCATTTATCCGAAGTGGGCTTGGAGGCGGAACTGTGGCGTCCGCTGCACACTGAATCGCTGGCGGGCATGTCCAGCGAAATCTTTGAGCTGATGCCCGTCAACAGTTTTCGGGTGAATCATGGCAATATGCTGCTCGCACGCCTGCTCAACGACATTGCCATCTATGAGCTGAAGCTGGACGACGATTCGGATGATGAAGACGACGAGGCAGCCCAATATCAGTTGAGCTGCCAGGTCAAATATAGCACCCAGGAGGGACCATTTATAAGCGTTGCACAAGCTATTAACCAGCCACAAATTTTGGCCATTGCTTGTCAGGATCGCAGTGTGCGCTTCAAGGACATTGCAACACAAGCGGATATCTCGAAGCATGAAGTGAGCATTTTGATGGGCATCCACAGGGCGAGCACCTGGGCACAGTTGCGCGCCAGTCAGGAGCACTGTTTCCACTATGCCTGCCAATCGGCGCTGCTCACCATCGATATGCGTTGCACGAATGAGGCACTGAATCCGTGCTTTGCCAGCAGCGCCTATTCGACGCAATGCGAGAGCTTCTCGTGTTTGGCTCGCAGCCAGAATCCGAATCATTTGTATTTGGCCAGCAATCATAAGTTGCACTGCCTGGACGTGAGGTGTCTGGGCAAGCGGCTGGCGGATCGTTCCGTCGTCACGTGGACACATCAGATGAGTTATCCGCCCACATTTATGGATGCCATTGCGCACGATGGCAGCGAATATATCGCCATGGGTTGTGCCTATCCCAGCGAGCAGCGGATCTGTGAGCTGAAGGGCGCTCTGGCGCAGAGCTGGACCGAGATGAGTTCACCGGCGCTGCCCTATGCGCCGCCCCAGCTGATGGAGGCGCTCGTCGATAGCCGGCTGCACGGCGCCGCCGTCGATGTCTATGCGGATCTCAATGAGCGCGTCAAGTGCTGCATCACAGGCCTCAAATTCGATCGTTTGGAGCAGCCCAGCGATGGCGCCTTCGCTCAGCTCCTCACGGCGAACAGCATCGGGGACATCATGTGCCAGCGGATGACGCAGCGCGATGATGCGGAGGAGCACGAGGAACTGCGCACCGGCTTGCACGCCAGCGAGGCGATCACCTACTATGGGAGTCTGGTGCGAGTGCATGCGAAGAGGCAACTGAAGTGCACCCAGGTCGAGAATATGTCTGTGCTGCGCAACATTATGAAATCGGAGGAGGAACGCAATGTGGAGCAGGAGAAACCTTTGATTATCAAGGATGTTACCATCGACTATGGTTTCGATGATTCCGATTCGACTAAGAGTGACAGCGATGAAGCTGATGCGGATGAGAAGGAGGAGGAGGAGCAAAAGCCAACAACCAGTCAAAATGCTGAACAATTACCAGCTCCTCCTCCTCCTCCGCCTCCTCCTGCTCCTCCTGAGGAGGCGTCGCCAGCACCCAACACACAAATTGTAAAGAAGAAGGCTGTGAATCGTGGCCCCTGGCAAAAGTCGGCCCATCAACTGAGTCGCTTCACGGACATGCTGAGCACCTGCCTGCTCAACATTTGGGATATTGATGAGTTCGATTTGACGCGCGACGTCCACATCGATATGATCGATGAGAAGCTGGAGAGCGAGAAGAAAGAAGCAGCCGCGGAAGAGCGCACAGCTGCCTGGTTGCAGCAAATGCCCCAGCCGGAGGAGCAGATAGCCGCCAGTCTGCAGGAGGATGAACGCAAGCATTTTGTGCCCGGCACAAATCTGCCGGCACAATTTGAGGCACAATATGCCGACTATAAAGAAGTAATCACTGAGCCAGTCCACATCCATACCACGACAGTCATCAAGACGGAAGATGCCTCGTTCAACGACAGCCTCAACTTCACCAGGCAGCCGCATTCCACACTGCGTACGGGTGAATTCACGATCATTGAGACGGGTCGTGAGCTGAATCCGACGCCCGCCAAACGACGCAAGACCAAATATACAATGGGATTTTGATTTCTACGATTAAATCACACATCAAAACTATTGCACACTCAATAAAAGAATTTCCTTTTCATATTGAAAATATACTTTTCACTTTGCAAATTCTTGAGAATGATGAGAATCAATAAAAGATAGACAAATAGCTGAAATTCCTAATATGATTACTATAGCGGAAATCAAGGTTGGAATAAATCAGTGCAAAATATATCATTAGCCAAGGTAGTCCAGCTATTATAATACATTTTATAATCCATTCCATTTCCAGATGAAATCCATACAAATCAAGTGTTGAATAAAGATTAGCTAAGCTAATCTAGAACTATATTTTAATCATTTCAACCAATTCCTAAATCCTAATCTTATCAGATTAAACATGAGCATATAAATATTTGCCATGCTGTGCCAGAGGGTGTCCCCAGTCGGGTTGATCTTAATGATCTCAATTCGCCAATTGCAATGAAATCGATGAAGTTCTGCGTGAGGAAATCCATGCAAATCAATTCTGGAAGCACCAAAAGTGGTCCAGCCAAATATTGAAATTTTCTCAAGCATTGCGCAACCAAGCAACCCAATGAAAATGAGATAAAACAGGGTATTTGTGATCGGGTTGGGCATGCAGACTCATCGCTGCCCTGCTTAGATGATTACATTAATATAATGTAAGTTCTATAATTAAATTAAAAATCAAATTGAGCGTTGAACTTGAAATCTATGCTTTAAAAAAGATGTTTTATCGAAACTGCAGCGTCAAATATTGAAGCTAAAAATTAAATTCGAGTCGGAGCATCTCGTCCGATATAAAGTGCATGTTATACTTAAATTAATATTATAATTTAAAAAAAAAAGCCTAGCAAATTTTAATTGTTATACATGAAATCAGCGCCGCCTTTGCTTTTAATATTATTTCAAGTTTTTACGTGCTTGGACATATTTAAAAACAAATTTGAATGATTATTTCAAAATGTCTGAGAAGAGTGCATTTTTTCTAGCTTTTTGAAATACTTTGCATTATGTTATTGTGTGTGTGTGTCTGTGTGTGTTAAGTTATATACTCGCCATGCTGATTGGCCATTGCGTTGATTGGCTGCTGCTGCAGCCTGCGATTTGGCATCCCCATCCAAATCTGGCTCATAAGCAGGATTCGCAATTCCATCGATGCACTCGACCACAAATTTGTGATCACGTCTTTTGAGGACATATGCCTGCGGACGAGTCTGCAGCGGTTGCAACATGATGCTGGATTTTCCAAAATTTGCTTAGACGAATAAAACGAACGCGTTGCGATTTGGTTAACAACTGATGCCTGATGCCTAATTAAATTGAGCTCGCTGAATCAAATTGATTTGGATTAGAAATCGCATTCAGTGGGGCGTAAAATGGCCCCTGGAGTAATCGGTTTTATTTTGTTTTCATACGAAAATTGTGGGTGCGTCGTTTGTTTTTATTTATATATTTATTCTGTAAACACATTCTGGCAACATTTAGGCAATTGAATTAGTTTGAGCTACAACTAAATTGGATAAATACTTGTTCATTATTTTAGCCATAAAGTAGCAGATAATTGATTCATTTATATCTTATAAATAAAATAAACAATGCTTATTTAAGCTCCACCCAAGTGGATGGAGCGCATGCGTTTTGGGGCGTGGCTTCTGGGAAAGTTTAGCAACATGAACTTGTGTTGCCAGCAACTTGCAACATGCAGCATCCTTGCTTCGATATTGCTCCAGTTAACATTGTATCAAAGCGCGTGCAGGTTGTGTGTGTCTCAGCTCTATCCTCATTTCGAAAATTATAATTTTTGTTTCCGGTTTGTTTGAAACTAAATCACATATTTTATTTCAATAATTCTTACTCGGTTGTGAAAAAATAATAATAATATATGTAAGTTGAAATTATTTGTAACAATTAAAATATTTTCAATTAGATAGACGAGCTTGTTTTTCAGTGTATTATTAAATTGATCGAATGACGAATTTTACTCAATTGCCTAATATATTTAAAAGACAAAAATGCATTTAAATTGCTGCCCCACAATTAACGGCGCCCAACTTAACCGTTCGGCTTAAACCGCTCGTTTGGATTACGTGGACAAGTGTTTGCTTTGGCACTCTTTCGCGCCTATCACTCTCTCTCTCCTCCACTCTCTCTACGTCGATCGTTGTGTGCTTGTACAGATGTATTGGTGTTGACGCTCAACGGTCCAAAGCTCCCAAGCAGTATAGTAAACGCCGACGCGACGAACGAAATTCCATCAGTTGCCTTGCGCACGTCGATCGTAGCAGTTGTTGTTTCTCGTTGTGCTTGCGTTGTTTTGCTCTTTTTGGTCGCCGCGTTTATATCCGTGTTTTCAGTGGAATATCAAACATAAATAAAACTAAATAAAAGGTATATTAACATAGTAAACAAAGTGCGCATACAAAGCTGCTGTTAATTGGCAGACACACCACAAAAAAATATTAATGAAAATTATACAAAATGAAAGCGCGTACTTTGATTAGCTGGCGTGTCTTTTTCATTCATATGCACATCGTGTTTTACACATCAGCGAATGTCGCACACAGCGGAAAAGAAAGAGAGCGCATTAAATAAGGGGACGTTCCAGCCGATGAAAACTTAACGAAACTCACAAAACGAAAACGATTCCAGACCTTGCTTATCTGCCCGGCCGGCCTACAATAGTGCTGTCGTGTTCCGTTAATTGTTGTTTGTTTGTTGTTTTAGTTAGTTGTTGCCTCTTTTATTGCTTTCAGTGTTTGGCTTTTGTCTATGGAAAAACTCATGACGTGTGCCTCTTTGACAGATGTAAAAAAATATTTATGCCATTAGCGTTCAGCTGCAAATTATGCTGGCAACTCATTGCATTGGGCCAGTTGGTAAAACCTAACGGTTTGGGCGATAGTTCAATGAACCAGGCCTTAAGTGAACCTCTCAAGTCAGGCAAACCAACAACAATATTTAATGAAAGATATAAGAGCAAAGCAGCACAAAACAACTGGTTTTGCAGCACAAAAAAAAAAAAAAAAATGAAAAAAAGAAGCGACAACAAGAAAGCAAGAAAGTAAGGCAAATTTCCATTAGCCGAAGATTTAATTCTCTGCAAAGACTTGGCCTCCAAAAACTTGAGATCAATTTTACGATAACAACTTAATTATATATTTTTCAACTGAACTTTCAACTATTCGAAAAAGCACCCAATTCAGGTTTTAGCAACTTACATAATTATAGAGATGCTGTCTTAGAAGAACTTTCCTAATTTGTTAATTAACAGAGATAGTTTCTCAAGTAAAAGAGAGTTTTCCACGCTATAACATCTGCATGATGCATACTTTTTCAGTTTCGAAATAACTGCATTAATAAGCAATCCAAATGCCAAAGAGCTAGCTCAAAAATAATATAATATCTAATTAAAAAATCAAATTAATTAGCCGTGGCATTCACAGCATAACTCATTTATGTAACTCAGTTTTGTTACTCGATGGGTAAAGATCGGATGAGACGATTACAAAAGTTAAACGAAGAAGAAGCTGAGTCAAGATGTTAATGCCTTTTTCACGTAATTGTGACGTTACCAATTGTAAGGTGCCAGGTCTTTGCTCATATACGACTGCCTTTCATACATTAGTGAAAGTTTTGTGATTATGTGTTTTTACTTCTCATTGTCATTCACAATAGTCGAGTTTATATATTGCAAATCATTTTCTTGAAACGCTTTCTTCAACACGCATTAATCTTACAAATGGGCCATTGAAAATGCCCAAGATGTTCAATTCCCAGCTTTCATTTGCGATTCAAAAACACCCACACAGAAGAAAAAACCAAAAAAATCGAAATAAATTTTAAAATAAAACTATTTTAACTGAAGAGTTTTCGAAGTCCAAATTGAGCTTCCTAACCCATAATGGTCAACGTCACCTTTTGCGATTTGCGGACATTGCGCATACGTACCGTTAACACAGACGCACACACACAGACACGTACACACCTGCAATAATTTGTAATTTTGGCATTGCATAATCCTCTGCAGTTGGATAAAAACCTGAAGCGAGCTGGCTCCGTAAATGAATTGTAGATTTGCATAATGACCAATTTTTCACTCTTTACGCATTTCGTTTATTTTTTTTTTAATTTTGCTGCTCTTCTTTAATTCTTGTTTCGTTTTCGTTGGTTCATTTTGAATACTGTATGATTATAATTAGATCACAATTATTTGTTTAAATATACTACTAATTGAATTATTGAATTACTACTAATTGAATTATTTTGTATAAGCTTTCAAGTGCATTTTCCATTACAATTACAATGTAATTGAAATGTGACTTTTCGTTTCATCTGTAAAGCCTTAAATTGTTTTCATGCTTAATCTTGCAATTAAAAGTAGCTTTCATCCAGAGTGAATCATTTAAGTCATAAATGTGCTAAATAAGTTCGGTTAGTAGTCGTAAACTTAAATCAGTTTTAAAGGCTATTAAATATTTATACACGTCAAGCATTTTAATAGCTGAGTAAAAGCTGTGCCACATTTAATGAGTTTTCTCACGGCTATCTAATGAAAAACAATTGAAAAACTTCCACTTGCAGCCATGTTGAAATCAATCGTTTTCTCCTGCCTTCTGGTGGCGTTCAGCGGCGTTCACTGCAGCGATCTCAAAGTGGATGTGATCAGCAAACCCGAGATTTGTGACCAGAAAACAAAGAACGGAGATTCGCTAACCATGCATTATACGGGCACACTGCAAGCCGATGGCAAGAAATTCGATTCGAGGTAAGTTGCAACACACACTTTTATAATGTCACGAGTTCAAAACATTAAAGCTGAACCGCGTACTTATTCTGCATATAGTCATATGTGCACACGCACACACACACACACACTCGCACACACACACGCACATTGGGGATTAAGCGTTGTGTGCCGCATAGGCTTCGATGGCGGCTCATTGTCGTAAATTAGACGCCAACTGATAAGCGATCTCAATTGTTGGCCAGCATTTTCCATACGCTTTTTGTTTGTTGCTCTTGTTTATTGTTGTTGTTGTTGTTGAGAATGCATTTTGGCGGCCACGTCAATCGCTGCTATGCAACATTTGTTGCAGCTGCTTCACTTTTGCCCGAATTTATATTAAGTACACATTATGCAATTGATTGGCATATGGTGCGAAAAACTAAACTAAACTAATAAAAGCCTTTGCACGCTCTTCTTAATCTATGCCTTTTCCCCTCAGAAGAGAGAGTGAAAGAACATCCTTAAGTAATGCAATGATTTTTCGTAATTTTTATATATATTCCTTTTCTTATCAGTGGCTTAAACATGTATTTTCAATTTGGGTTATTTTTATGCACATTCTACGCGCCGCAGGCCAAGCCAATTAAAGCCCAAATCTTTGTTAAAAATATTAAATTTCGAGTCTGTTGTTGGGTCACTTTTACACACATGTTACTCGCTACACCCCTTTCCCCCACGCTCTAACCATTGCCCTCAATTTACCCAAAACTCCTCTGAAATTCTATATTAAGAATATAATCAATTTGACGGGCGCTGCATTCACATCATTATCAATTTTGTCCTTATCTTCGTAAATATGAATAAACTGGCGAAACAAACTACAATTAAATCTGGTAAAAGTACAATATGTGCTACATGTATATGTAAGTATATATATATATATATGTATATGTCGGCAAAGATAAGCTTAAATAGTGTAGAGAAGCTAATATAGCAGATTGCTACTGAATATGAAAAAAAAAATATGATTTTAGCATTGGGCGGTCTCCAATATGATTTACAATAGACTGGGAATGGATGACATCACTTCTGTTTCTGTTTCTGTATTCATCTATTCACTGGTAACTTATAATGAGCCGCGCTATTTTTAGAAAATTCGTTTATTTCAACATTTGTGAAGTAAAAAGAAAGTTTAGTCTTAAATAATTTATCTATGCTTTCTATCATTTATAACTTCGTCGATATGTTTGTAACATCTCTGATCGGGATGTATAACAATGTTCGCGTGCTTCCAGGGGAATTAGTTCCTCAGCTTTAAAGTTATCTTAAGGAGACTTGGCATTTGACCGGGTCATTATATCATATAGCTGTCATAGGAAGAGTCGATCGAAACTGAACTTTTTTGTTTAACAAAATATCTAAATCAAATTTAAAATACGCATTTTTTAATATGCTTCTCACATTTGGATTAAAAATTATCCAAATTAAACTACTATATCTTATAGCTCCCATAGGAACAATCAGCTGAAAGTGGAGTTTTTGTATACACATCTTTTTTGTTGAATTATTATTATTAATATGATTAGTATTAATATGATCCTTAAAGCATTGAGATCGTGCCACTATATCATATAGCTCCCATAAGAACGTTTGGTCAAAAGACGAGTTTTTCAAAAAACAAACCCCTCATTTCGACAAAAATCAATACTATATATATTATAATATAATATATATATATATATATATATATATATAATATATAACTTTCATACTGAAGTTTAGATGTCGTTTAATTTAAGTCCAGTCTCCAAGAGTCACCAAGTCATCAAGCCGTTCTTTCTTTCAGTTTCTTTCAGTGTAGAATATTTTGTAATATTTCTTTTTAATACATTTGATTTGATTTATGTGACAATATTTTTTATATTTTGATTGCATAACAGGGACTAAAGCTGTTTCAAAATTGAGTCTTTTGTGCAGGAAATCGTTTTTCTAATACGATTTGCCACATATGCTAAACAAAATAAAAGACACACACACACACACACAATGTCTAGGTCTGTCTATACCTGTCCACACACACACACACACACACACACACACACACACACACACACACACCTGATAAGATAGAGAGAGCGATAGAGAGAGAGAGAGAGTGATTCACAAATTATCTGAAAGTTTGTGTTGAAAGTTTGCAATTGCTGTTTAATTTAGCGTGCTGCCAACTCAGGTCTCGACCCGAACTCTAACTCAATCAGTGCGTCCCAAAAAGATGTCCTTCGTTGCCAGCCTTGCCAGCATGCCTCCCCTCCCCACTTCTCTGCCAGCCACTTGTTGCTGAAGTCAACATTTGCTAAATGCACCCATTCTCTGAGCAGCATTGGCTTAAATGCCTCGCCGCACTTAACCAAAGCGACAGGCACTTTGCCAGGCTTCCCCGTGCAGCGAAGGATGCGTTGCCGGGCCGAAAAGAGGACAGCTCCCAGTGCTCTGTATGCAAAATTCTTTGGAAGCACACTCAGCCTGAAGCGTTGAATACGCTGCTTAACTTTAAAGTGTTTCTTTTATTTTGTGCGAATTTTGTATTTTTCTTTTTTTTTTGTTTAAGCCAAGAACGCCGGAAATTAGGTACCTTGCTACAGTCTATATATATGTATATTTTTTTCACTCCCTGCCGCCAGCTAATTAAAAAGCTGCAGATACCAAACTGAAAGGCTTAAGTGCAGATGAGGGCGAAGCAGAGAATCGGCCTCTTTGTGCATTTGACAAGCCTTTAAATGGCAACTCGATTGCCTATTGAAGATGCCATTTGCAGGCAGCATGCTAAATGCTTCCTTGCAGCAAGGATAATCAGGCAAGCATAACCAGGTGAAAGGAGCTCGACTGAGAGGCAGCCCACACACATATTTTCTAAAACATATCTCCTTACTCCTTACGGAGAACCCCTTGTGAATCATTTCAGCGACCAGTTTTTAATTGATTTGCCTGTCAACTTCAATTAAGTAACAAAAAAAACATTGTTAAGCACACACTGAGGTGGAAATGATTGAAAATATATATTCAATTAGAATAGGTTTCAGTATGGAAAAATAAGTGTTGCATGCAGTTTGCTGCCTTATTGCATACGTGCCTCACTGGACATTAAAAGGATTACAAGACTTGCTTCTGCGACTACAGCTGGCCAACTAATTTCATTTCGCGAGCTTCTACAATTAAATTGACATTGAAGAGGGCCCTTCTGCTAGTCGATAACTTATGCAATAATGAGCGCGGAGCGAGTCCTGTCACGTGCCTGGCTCCTTTTATTTTCATTGTTGTGGCCTGACATTCAGGCTGGTTTGCTGGCTGGCTGGCTGGCCAAAAAGGAGCCACAGCAGCTATACTCATCCACCTGTCATTGCCACTGCCTCGTCACGTGCGCCCACACTTTGTCAATGGAGTTTCTCTGTGGTTGCTCTAGTTGATGCTGCTGCTGCTCCTCTGCCAGCCAGCCACAGTGCCACACAAGAAGCAGAAGCAGAAGCAGAGTAGACAGGTACATGCGACCAGCCTTTGACCCGCAGACCTTAATTTGACTGGCATAAATAATGCAGTCGTTTCGCTATATTCTAATCAGCCTGACGCGTAACATGAGCAACTGCTTCTTCTTCTTCTTCTACCCCGTTTCACCTTATATGATATATGTGCTTATGTCTCTTGCCACGCCCACACCTCTGTCGCAGACTCGAGAGACTGTTGTCATTGTGCACGAAAAATTAATTTGTTATCTGCTTGCCTGCTGAATTTGATACTTTCTCTAAGAATGTGTGTGTGGCAAAGACACCCAGTTGAAAATGGAGATGCGCCTTCAAAAGTGGAACTAGAAAAATATATTCAAAATAATTAGCTGTTATTTGCCATAGCTTAAAATAAGCAAAAACCATTTAAATGTGCATCTATGATATTAAATTAATAATTATATGCTGTAATAATTATATTCTGCGACCGCAGAAAAACTATTTAAAATTGAAGGATAAGAAAAATAAGAAGCCATAAAACTCCCTGTTTTGCTTTTTTTTTATCCTAAAAAATGTAGTATTTAATAGCCTTTTTTTAACTAAAAACTTTTATATATATGACAAATAATTTTTGAGAAGAGTTAAGTATAAAATATTATAAATGACAAAAAAGAATAAAATAAAAAATATTTATATCAAACTGATTCCCTAATTATTAAAAAGTCTAAGCATTAATCCTAAATGATTATTTGATAAAAATAAACTTTTATTTTGCAATTTAAAAATAGGATTATATAACAATTAATTCGATTTAATTTACTTTAATTTTGTGGTATTTTGAAAAGCTTAAAATAAGTGGAATTTGGGAAACGACGGCAGATAAATTTAATATACCAAATTGGCCCAATAAAATATGAGTTTTTCGTTGAAAACTATAAGAAATAAATGAAGGCAGATAATTCAAATGCCAGACTAAAGAAACGAATGAACTGCACTTGCTGTCCAGCACCAAAGTATTTCAAGGATTTCTTTATAAATTTATTACGCATACGCCACGTGGCAACTCAGAAGAGAGAGATATACATTTATAGGGAGAAGGGAAAGGCAACTTGAACTGTGCGAAGCGCATTGTATCTTGTAGACCATTAAAATTGCAATTTGCAACTGGCAAGCGGCAGCAGGGTATACGCGGCACAAGTGCAACTTGCAGCATATTGCACGAACACAATTTTTGACAAGAGGCAGACAGTCCAGCCTGGCATTCCAGCTTCCAGTTGCAACACTTTACCCACACCCAATCTCATAGAGTCATATCTTACGGGCTGTCGTCGTTGTGTTTGCATGATTTGTATGTGGCACCAACGTTGAGTGCGTCAAGTGCAATTTAATGCCCAAAAGCGGAGCGCGTTAAAATAAGGCAAAACACACTCAGTAAACACAACTGCTACAAAGTGAAAGTTTCTCTTGGCCACATAACCATTAGCCAAGGCAGACAACCTTGACTGTCACCAGTTTCAGTTCAACTTCAGTTTAGTTTCTGCACTCCACACACACAATTAGTGCGGCCAAAAAAGCAGGAAAGATGCCAGGCAGGCAGTCGCAACAAAATGCGTTGGCCATGACAAGTTTTTTCTTTTGTTTTTTTTTCTGGCTTTCTGGCTGACAGGCAGGTAGGCAATGGGCGTCAGGCTTGAGCGGATCTCTGATCTGATATCGGCACCTTGGCACAATTTCGCTCTTGCTGCAGAGGAAACGCTTATGAGTACTTTAATGATCAGTTCAGTTCAGTTCAGTTCGCAATCGGAAGGAGGAAAAGTGCGAGCGACGATTGCAGCGACATGCCACTAACTCTAAAGCTCATTACCATATGTGGCAATCAGTTAATGTTGCTGCCACGCTCGCAATACAATGGCACAAAATACGTTTTCCGTGCAAGATTATCAATTTCAAGTTGAACAAGCTCTTGGCTTTCATTTAGCATTACATCGATAACTTAAATAAATAATAAATTAAATGTTAAATTAAAAACAAAATGAAATAAATATGTATTTCAAATTAAAATTTAATACATTCCGAAGTGAGCTGTGTAATGATAATAATGATTACATTTTTTACCAATATAGACCACAGTGGCCAAGTTTACCCCTGCCAGCAGCGTCTGGCGTTTCGATTTCTTTTTTTTGTTTTTTTTAGAAAAAGTTGCCAAAAAATGGAAAACATCTTCAGTTGCTGCGCACATTCGTAGATAGCTTAAATAATTAATGTGCTTGCTGCAAAATATGCTCTTTTCCTCTCATTTCTTGACTGTTACCAAAAAAAAAAAAAAATAAAGAGAGGGGGTCTGCAACAATTCGGATAGGTGGCACGTGATGCTGCCGCACAGCGGTTGCATAAATTGTGTGCGGCCCTAAAACTTGAGCCAGCTGCGAATTGTTCGCACATTGAGCAAAGTTTCGAGTCTGAGGCTGGCAGACGAAACTGCGCCTTGTGTTGTGTTGCAAGGCTTAATCGCTGGCGTTTCTCGGGTTTTGCTCTTTTTATTTATGCCTCTTTATTTCGGTGGCAACTTGTCGCTTCGAGGTCCCCGTTGAGGTTTTTGTGGACGCATATTTGATTTTATAACTTCGGACAACGACGCACATAAAACGAGGTCATCAATGGGCGCCCAGCCAAAAGGATTCAATTTGATTGGATTGAAAGTCGACTGTGTGTGTCTCTCTGTGTGTGTGTGTGTGGATGTAGCTAGTGGCTTGGTATGATTTAGCAGCCTAACTCACACTGACACTGACACTCGCACCAATTTCTCTGCCCTTTCTCTCGGATTGCGAATCACGTAATGGCTTAAACGGATGTTGCCCATCTCTCTCTCTCTCCCTCTCGCTCTTTTTGGCCATTGAGCTGCATTTTAAATGCGTTCGAATGCATAAAAATTCCAATGGCATTGCTGGGCTGGCTGAAATCGAAACTTATTAAATATTTAGTGATGCCCCCCCGGCAACAACACAGCAACAAAAAAATGAGTTTACATTTGCTGTTTGACTTGATGATAATGCGCGGCTCGTGAAAAACAAACCTTTCGTCCAAATCGACGCAAAACGCGCCAAAATGTTGTTGCTCAAGCTGCTTCAGCTGCTTCAGCTGCTGCTGTGTCCAGTTTTCAAAAACAAAAAACAAAAAGCAAAAAAAACAAACACCTGTGCAATTGACTGACCCAACGGCTCAGACCACCACCCAGACCCTCTCCAGTCGCTCTCCAGTCGCCTCGCCAAGCTGGCAGTTTATTTGCCGTTGCGTCAGCCGTGCAGCTTCATCAATTTTGCATGCTTGGTGACCAGTGTGCCGGAGAGGCGAGGCTGGCGACGGATACGTTTACGGATACACAGATACATGGCGATTGGACATGTAGTTGGTTGACTGAAACAATCAACACATTTAAACGATTTTTATTAATTTATTCAGCGCATTGTCCGCCCTTAAACGCTTTAATTGTGGCTTAATCATTTGTACAAAGAGGCATTTAAAGCGGTTTTAAATTCACATTTTCATATATGTAAGGCACCAAAAACATTTTTAGATATTTCATTTTACAAAATTAATGCTGCAATGAAATTTTAAATAAAGCTAATTCGTTGTGTAGTTATTTATTCATTATTATTTAAGTAAGTTTGGGTTAGCCGATTGTTGCACAATAAAGTCGAGTGATTCTTGCGAAAGTTCAACATTTTTGTAATATTTGTTTGGATTGAGTGTTTCCATGTCTGTCTAGGCTGCAACATCTTCTTCTGGCTACGACTTGTTTAAATTGTTGCTAAATTTACTAACTGAGTTGGGTAATAAGGGAGCTTCCCAGGTTGGCTTATCGCTTCCTGGCAAGTTCCGAGAACTGTTCCGGAGATTCTTCTACTTCCGTCTCCTGGCAGCTTCTGCAGAAGTCACTGTATAAGCTTGAGGTCTACTCCATTTACCTGAAGCTCGCCCCCTCCCCTCTCTACACTGTAATAAAAAACCAGTCTATTGCCGTTTCTTTCGCCCACTCATAACAATTAACATTGATCAGTGATATAAGCCGTGACAAGCGGCTTTCTTTAGCTCACATTTATTGCTGTGAATCGAATAAATTAGCAGGATTCGCTCCCCTCTCGAAATCCCACAATCCCCCAATCACCTGTGCGTGCTGAGTCAGAGTAACCAAAAAGAGACAAACCGACAGACAGACCGAGATAAAGACAGACACATATGCGAGGCGCTATAAAATTTTCACATATTACTAGAAATTCATGGAAAATAATGCAATAAAAATTCACAGCCAAGCGTCGAGTAGCGTCTGCGATTGGTACAAGGGGGAGGAAGTGAAGGAGGGGGTTACTGGGCCTCAAGTGGGTGGGGTTGCTGTGGCTGTGAGTGTGTGTGTGTGAGTGTGTCTTAAAGGCCGTAATCCCCGACAAACATGCACAACTGAAGAGCGCCCCGCGTGTTGTGTGCTGTGTGCTGCTGCTTGACATTTGTTTGCCTCTTCTGGATACACTTGCCGCAAGGGTTATAACAATTTTTGCATTGGTTATTTTTCTTCTTCCTATTTTGCTTACATAGTGTATATGTAATATAAGTAGTTGAGTAGTTATATAGAACTGATCAGTGGAACAAATTCTTAGGCTTCTTCACGCTATGATAATACTATAATTTAGTCGATTGCGTAAAGCATAAGTTAAGTGGATTTAAAACAAGTCCGACTAGACTTTTTTTACTTTTATTTTTTATATATAGCCAAGCGAGTTACATGTTTATATAAAGCTACAGTTTATTGGCATCTTTTTATTATTAAACTCTGTCTTTCTCTGGATGCTTGTCAAGTGCTTTTTATATTTCATACTACGACTTGCGTTTCAAATAAATCTCTTTCCGAATCAGCTAATAAAAAATAGCGAAGGATATATTTAATATATATATCGACTAATGCGACAATCTGCTGCAAGATGGGTGCTTATAAAAAATAAAAACAGATTTCCATATTTCAGTTACTCGCAAGAGTATTCAAAGTTCAAATAGACAAGCACCTTTCGCTGCTTGTTTTCTGTTTATTTATTTTTGTTTTTTGCCAGACAAATGTTGTAGGGTTTTTTTATTTCATCAAGAGATTTGCAGCACTTGAGCAGCGAAAGCCACAAGGACGACGAGGCTGGTCGCGAGGATGCGGACGACACTTTGGTTACGCTCCAACTCCTTGGAGCACTTGAGGTAGCACTTTTTCGGTTGGTTGGATTATTCCACGGGCAATGCCAATCCGCATGCCATCATCATGAGCTGGCACAACTTGTGATTCCACGCAAAAAATAAGCAGCAAACAGCATGTAAAAATGTTTGCAAAATGCCCAAGAGATGTACATAAAATATTTAACAGACACCGCGGAAAAAAGGAAGCTGGTGGAGTGGGTGGCGGGAGCAGGGGGCAGGGGGACTGAGGCAATAGAATAGAAGTCGAGAACTTTTGCCAGCCCCAAAGTGTCGTCAGCAACGCTTCATGTGGGTGTCCTGCCTCCTGCCTCCTGCCTCCTGCCTCCTGCGTGCTGTGTCGTGTGTCTTTGTTAATCATTTGTTGGGCTTGTTGCAATAATCTGTAAGGCGCTTGCAGCTCTTTGGCTCATTAAAAAATGATCGTCAACTGGGGATAGGTCTTCGGGTAAGGGGGGCGGAGGGAGCCACACAAGTTTTACACAACAGACAAAGTCGCAAAGTTTTCCAAATACAAACAACAACAACAGGAACAGAGTCGAAAGTTTTCTTAGGCATGCCCAAGTGACACATTTCCAATTGCAAGTTCATTTCACCAGGGGAATCCCCGAAAAGGAAAGCATTTATTATTCAAGTTCAAGCGGAAAAATCCAAGTTGCACTTGAAATATGCTAAAATACAATTGACAGATTTCTCGCATCGAATATTGATATCAAAATTCAAGTGTATTTTAGCTGCAAGGCAAACTTTAATCAAAATAGGACTTCAGCTGACTGATTCCATATTCTGATTCTTTACTCGTATTTTTTTTAGAGACTTCCGATTTTGTATATAACATTATGGATATAGACATTATCTGCTGTAAGTGTCCTATTTTGTAGTTATTTTAATGTGCTATTTTTAAGTCCATTCAGATTTGGTGGAATGTGTGCTCGTAAACAGCATATAATAATCATCAAATTATAATGACTGTATTTCATTGCAACTGTGCCACACATCATACATCATACTCAAGTCTACCCGATAACTGCGTGGGGAGGGGAGAGGGTGTTTTCATGCATACCTGAACAGCTGATTGTGATAAGGTGTGCCGTCTAAGGGATGTCGTCTTTTATTTGTGCGTTACAAATTAAAGTAATTCGCTCAACTTGAGCGGCGTCGGAAGCAGGGCCATCAAACAAATAATTTCGCGTATGTTGAGCGCATTTTAAAACCCAACAGCAGCCAAAAACAACAGCAAACCCAACCCCAGCCCCAAGCAGACATAAAAAATGATGTATTGTTTTAAAATGTGTTTTTTTTTTCTTTTTTTTTGCGGCTTGACTCTTGATTATGTGCGAACTGCAGCCCGTTGACAATGTGTGTGTGTGTGTGTGATAAATGTGTAGTCTGTTTGGGTGTGTGTGTGTTGTGTTTTGTGAGTGTGTGTGTGAACAACACTCTAGCTGCCTTTCCATGCCACACCTCTACAAAAACAAGCTGCACTTCAAACTTGGCGACTAACAAGCGTCCAACAATTTGTGTGCAACTCTTTTATTTTTTTTTTAACTCACGCTTCTCTTGCTTCTCGCTCATCTCACACTTATCTTTCTCCTCTTTCTACGTTTTTTACAGCTTCGACCGGGACCAACCCTTCACATTCCAATTGGGCGCTGGCCAGGTGAGTTAAACTGTCCAGTTGAGAAACTAAATTCAGATTTAGACTAATCAGTTTTCGATAGCAGATTAAAGCCAATAAAATGTTAAATTTATTGCTTAAGCTGCGTACAAAAATAGTTATCAGTTATGAATCATAGAAATTTAGTGTAGATTAAAATTCGATTAAATTCGTTATTATTTGCATTTGCAGGTCATCAAAGGCTGGGACCAGGGTCTGCTCGACATGTGTGTGGGTAAGTTTAGAATCGCTCAAGTCCAGAAAAAGCACCTTTTATATTTAATTCTTTGTTTGTAGGCGAGAAACGTAAGCTGACAATTCCGCCCAATTTGGGCTATGGCGACCAGGGTGCTGGCAATGTGATTCCAGGGAAGGCAACGCTGCTCTTCGACGTGGAACTGATCAACATTGGCAATGCGCCACCAACCACGAATGTGTTCAAGGAGATCGATGAGAATGCCGACAAGCAGCTGAGCCGCGAAGAGGTAATCGTCTATGTATGGATCGCACTTTTATCAGTATTGTTTTAGTTATACACTCTATATGTGATATATCCGTGGGTCCCGGTTTGTTACTAACCTCATATTCTTCACATTCGCAACTTGATTTCCTTTAAATGCATATTCCTAACCGATTTACCTCTCTCTTTGCTTGTGAACGGTTTAGGTCAGTGAATATCTGAAGAAGCAAATGACGGCTGTGGAGGGTCAGGATTCCGATGAGCTGAAGAACATGCTGCAGGAGAACGATAAGCTTGTTGAGGAGATTTTCCAGCATGAGGATAAGGACAAGAACGGTTTCATCTCGCACGCTGAGTTCTCCGGTCCCAAGCATGACGAGCTGTAGAGCCCCGACTAGGACAAGTGCTTAAGTTATACCTATCTATAACTATCTATGTATAAATACAAGAAACAAACAAAAAAACAAATCTAAAAACAATAATATGCGACACATTAACAGACAACGACAAGATATTCCGAAATTAGAAAGAACGAGTGGACTGACGCCCCCCCTTTACAACTCACTCCCCCCTTTGGGGGCGCTATTAGTGGAATATATCATTTTTGGCAATATCATTCATATCTGTATATACATATTACCCATACACATATATGTATTTATAAATAGGATGTTAAGCAATTTTTGTAACAACTCTCTTCCACTTCGATTCAATTGTCCCAGTTTTGTATCTGGGAATGCTCAATGGATGCGTTATATCTTTTTTATATACATTTATAGGTTGTTATATTAAAGCTTGTAACTTATTTGTGTTGTGTCGTCTGCCAACTGAAACATTTTCCTTAAGTTGTGTACAAGCGGAAAAGTAAAATTAATAAACAATTTTCACAATAATTCAACAATGTGTATTGATCGAAATAACTGGTATAAAGGGTTTATAAGAGAAGCAGTATCTATCCAAAATAGTTTATTAAAAGCTGCTAAATATTTTTAGTTATAATTTCTTGTTTTCAGTCCAAGCAACAATTTGTAGAAAAGCAAAAAAATGTTTCTAAAATATTTTATTATCCCCAAAATGAAAAAATGTTTTTGGAATTTCGTTGCCCAATGAATGCGTATAGATTTTAACAGTTATATAGTCGTTATTTATATTCAAATCGAAAATATACACGGATATAATAAAGAACATCATATACAAATATGTTTTTTGTTTGCATTTTAGTTGTTTTTTTTTTTTCGCTAATCGTAAACAAATTGATAAACATTTAAAAATTGCAGGGGCTGCCAAGCGCCGTCAGAGATTATTATATAAAAAAAAAACATTGAAAATTACAAAATGTTTACGACGACGGCCAGTGAAGGGGAGCGGAATGAGGCGTAGAAATGAGATGAGATAAAACAAACAATAGAAAAACACCGATAATATATTTATCATGTACTAATTAATTATATACAATAACTGCAGCATCATCCGCTCCCATTGCAACGCAGCCAGCGGAGAATACGCATAACGATTAATTGAGGGGTAAAGGAGAGGAGGGGTGGGGTGGTGGTGGCCTGGTCACACTTGATCACTTCAAAGGCTTACAGAGCTAGGCGTGGTTAGAAATTTCAGATAGTAGGGGGAGTGGAGAGTGGGGAGTGGGGAGAGTGGCTCCATAACCGAGACCGAGCAGCAGCAATTGCACAAAGGCTTAGGCGTTTAGTATGTAGAAAACCAGTTCCAATATAATAGGATCCTGAATGCCAGACGATTCGCCGTGCAGCGTGGCAATCAGATGATTATCGAGCGCATTCATATAAAGCGGCGGCAGTTTGCTGCCCCTTGCCCCGGCCTCGTAGCACACCTGAAATTGTGAGAAAATTGTTGTTGTTGTTGACAGTTGACAGTTGAGAACAGTTAGTCAGTTTGTTGCACTTACGTTCTCCTGGTCGAGTGTGGCTCGCAGTGCCAGCTTGTTGGTGCCCGCCGCGGCGAGCAGATCGAGAAACGGTAGCAGCGCCATCGAAGCACTTCTCGCCAGCTGCTCTGCGATGCGTGTGATATCCGCATAGTTGTTGCCATTTGTGGCATACCAATCTTCGCACTACAACAACAAATAAGAAAAGTGCCAACGATTAATAACAAGTTTAAATAAAGCCATAATGCTTAAGCATAAATATAATCAGAACTGGAAGCTTAACAGAAACTTTCTTTGCATAAAATTAAGTTCTTTAAAACAAATTCCAGCCTCAAACTGACAAAGTTTGCTTAAAGAGCTTGATTGTTCACAGTAATTAAATTTAATCAACTAAGTTATATAATAATTTAGAACTTTTAAGGCTGTTAAAAACAAGAGCGAGAAATATTTTAAAACTTAACAAAAGCTGTCGTTGCATGAAATTAGATTCTCAAAGGCAAATTAAAGTCTCATTAGCACTTTGTGCCATGTGATAAACATAGCTTAAGGCTCAGATAACACAAGTTGATTGTTTAGTTACGCTACAAAGCAATAAAACAATTACATTATCAAAACTATCTTTAAGCTCAGCAGGAGCCTTATCTAAAATAATTTCAAGCACCTTCAGCACTCTCTCCCATTTGATAAACTTGACTAAGTTAAGTGATCTTGATTGTTTAGTTAATCTACTAAGTCATAATATAAATATATATAATAATATAAGATTTAGTAGCTTTGTGCTTTTTGAAGAGAGCAAACAATGCTTATCGCAAATCTCTTTAAGCTGAACAGTTCCCTGAAACTGCTTCAAGCCTTGTCAGCACTTAAAACAATCGCCACACAATTAATGCAAACTGTGAGCTTTAAGCCAACTCGTTTAGGTCGTCAACAGCCTGAATGTGGCTACAAATCCTACTCACTTTGACAATGAATATATCGCTGAGGCGTATTGCATAATTGGTATTGGAATAGTTGAAGCTGGCATGCACACGCATGTTGGCAATACCATCCATGGGCTTGTCATCGATGGGCGACTTGACGCTGTTTTGTGGAAGAGTTGTGTTAGCCAAGTTACGAGTAATATGGATAGTATTGCACTGCTCTTACCCCACATTGATTTCGCGATCAGTATCCACCCATTTGATGCTGACAATTTCGCTCTGTTCATCGCTGGCCGCAATCGGGCCGCAGACGATTTCAATATCGGTTTGATTGCGCAACGCTTGACGCACTTCCTCCATTTTGGCGGGCATAATTTGGACCATGAGCCCGTCCTCGACAATGCTGCACTTGCCCGACAGCCCGCTGCTGCTCTTCAACGCCTCGTTGAGCACAAAGAAACTGGCGCCGGTTATCTTGCGGGGCTGTCCTTGTATATTGATTGCCTGCGTGGAATAGGCATACATCTCGGTGCGATCATCGTTGATGTTCTGCATGCACACCAAATGGCCGTCGGCCACTTTGGAGAAGTTGCCGGCAAAGGCGAGAATGTGATCGGTGGCATTGTTGATCGCCTTGATGACATCGTTCTGGCGATATCGCGGTATTATCACCGTCGTCTGTCGCTCCTCCATGTGGATGTAGAGGCCGCGTATCGCGGGCAGTGAATACGAATAGTTGCGAAAATCGACCAGGAAATTGATGATCGTTTGGGCAATCTCACCGTAGACGGACTCACGATTGCGCACCGAGATCAGCGGACACGGATAGTAACGATATTGGGCGCCCAGGCGCAGGATAAGGCGCAACGGCAACACCTTGGCCCAGGGCACCTCGTGCCGATGGATGAGCACACCGACCAGATACGGATTCTCGGGCACAATCACGCCCTGCAGACACTGATACGTCGGTCGGATGTAAATGAAGCCGCCATGCTCCCGGGAGCCCAAAAAGTTGGCATTCCGCGGACTGGTGAACGCCAGCTCCTGTGTGCTGCTGCGTGCACACTCCGCCTCCACATAGATCTCGAA
The DNA here is from genome assembly GCA_035041615.1 of Drosophila anomalipes. Classification (NCBI taxonomy): domain Eukaryota; kingdom Metazoa; phylum Arthropoda; class Insecta; order Diptera; family Drosophilidae; genus Drosophila; species Drosophila anomalipes. The sequence goes on from JAWNKZ010000040.1 coordinate 4,366,207, forward strand.
CAGATGCAGGAATATATCACGCGGCACCGATGCCCCACCCGCTGCCGGCGGTGGTTTGATTTCCAGCAAGATGATCAGCTCATCGTTGCCCACATGATGCAGCCCGGACGTGGTGAAGTTCAGCACCCAGCGATTCATGCAGCAACTCACTAAAAAATTCGATTTCATGAGAGGATTAACAAAAGTGACAGGTGACATGGTAACTGGCTACTCACTGTTGACCACCTTGACGAGCACATAGAAATTGTTCTTGAGGACAAACTTGAGCGTTTCGCGTTGCAAACGCTCGATGAGATCCGCATCGTTGCGCACCTCCTTGTACTCCACATCACAGTTAAGATTACTGCCCTCGCGACTGCCGACACAGATCGGTGGCAGCGAGTTCTCCTCGCTGGGTATGCAACAGCCCTGTGCATCGCTCGGTGGCAACTTACGCGACCGTTGCACCTCCGCTTTGTGGCGCGGCGAACTCTGCGCTGTGTTGCGACCAGCTGCTAAAAATTAAGTAGAGTTGTTAACTGAGTTAATTTACAATCAATTAAATATATATAATTAAATTAAATGAGATTAAAAGTTAGAAGAATGTGGAAAACTTCAAGCTAAACCGATTTAATATTTAAAATAATCTAAAAAGTTTTGACTTTAAAGTTTATAGAGAACAATTTCAAATACATTAAAAAATATGTTAAATAAATCAATTGTTATAAATTAAGTTGTGAATAGCAACTCAATTTGACTAAAAAATAATTAATTTGAGTCAATTTAAAATAGTATTTTAGTATGCGTGTTGAAAAACAAAAATCAGGTAAATATATATATATATTTTCCTGAACTTTATTTCAAGCATATTTCAAATATTTTTTATATACTTTAAATACTAATTTATTATTGGAAAAGCAAATCAATATCGCTAAAAAGAGTTAAGTTGGAGAAAGACATCGATTAAATATATAATTTATTCGCTAGAATAATATTTGAATGGAATTTAGCTAAAAAGATCTTCAGATAATCGAGAAATTATAATCCAAAGGAATTTTAAATACTAGTTTACTATTTGAAAGCGAAATCAGTTAAATTAAATAAAGAGTTGAAAATTGAGTCAATTTACAAACACTTTTTGGTATTGCAAAGGGAAAGGGATCAGTAAGAGGATAAAGGAAAAGGAAGTCGAGTAAATATATAATTAAATCTTATGACAGAAGGATATTTGTAGAAGAAATTAGTTAACTTTTTACGATTATAATCCAATGATATATGACTTATTATTGCAAGGAAATCAATTAATTGTTTAAATAAATAAATATGCTATTTTCAAAAAATTCAACTTAAGTCTAAACATATTTTATATAAACTAAATATATTTAATATATTAAATATATATTATTGGAAAACTAAATTACTTAAATATATTATTAAATACTCTAAATTGATATTTGCTTGATATTTAACTGCCTTTCAATCATATTTTAGAGATAATTCGTTAATTTTTTAAATCACAAAATTTAAATTTAAATTTTTCGCGTTTATCTTTAAATTGATGCGAATTGGTTTGCTGATTTAAACTTGATGAAATTTTAAACACTTAAAACAAATTAAATAAATATCTAATTTAGTAAAATATAAATTATAGCATAGAAAAACTAATGAAATTAAACTTGAAATTCTAATCAACATTTAATGTCGATATTTATATTAAAAATATTATTGAAAATCATCTATTCAACTTTTGCAAAATGGATTAATCTTTTATGACTATTGATGAATAATAAGCTGAAGCTGAATGAGCTGAAAATATCTTAAATCTGTCTATGCGAAAAAAAGGAAAATTAAATTAAAATAAATTAAAGTTTAAATTGAAGTTTTCGTTTCATTCCCCGCTTAAAACAAGTGTCATTTTAGCACAAAAAATACGAAATGTTTTCCTTGGCTTACCGCTTGACTCTTGGCTGCCCGCTGTGGCTGCCTGGAGCGTTGCTGCCGCTGCCGTGGGCGGTATGGAGCCACGGAACAGCTGGGCGACCAGGCCCAGGGTGGTGTTGGTATCAATACTGCTGCCGCTGCTGGCACCTCCGTTGCCACTGGCGGAGGCGCCGGGAGTGGGCGGCTTCTGGGAGGAGGAGGAGGAGCCGCTGCTGTTGCTGCTGCGCTGAAGACCGCGACGCGGCTGCTTGGCCTCGCCCCACTGCTGCTCCATGGTGCTGGCCAGTTCGCTGCCGGGTGCGATGCCATCGCTGAACATGACACTTTTGCGCTTGCGACCCTTCTTGCCATCGGAGCTGGACGAGTTCGAGGAGCTGCCATCCGTCTTCTTCAGCACACCGACGGGCACAATGACGCTCGGAGTCGGAGCAGCTGCGGCATCCGCCACCTGACGATGTGGCGGTATCGTTGAGCAATACTCCATCGGATTGTTCGGATTTGGAGTGCGCATCGGCGTCGGTGGCAACACAGCTGGCTGGTCACCGGCATAGATGTCCGAAATGCAAGCATCGCCGCCAGCACCACTGCCAGCGCCGCTGCTGATGCCATTGGAGGCCGTCTGACGCACGCTGAGGATCATGAAGCATTGGACACAAACGCGCGACTCCGGCTCGTTGGCGAACTGCAGATGGAATCGCTGCGAGCAGCAGACGGAGCAGAGCACTTTGCCACAGGCGCGACAATGGTGGCGCCGCTTGATCATGGTGAACTTCTGCTGGCATTGCATGCACTGCGTGGCCATGTTGTCGGGCACCCAGATCGGTGGCACCTTGCCCAGATTGGCGTGCGGATCGCTGTAGCCAACCGCCTCATAAATGGGACTCTCATCGGCGTCGTCGCCGTCGCCATTCTCCTCCGATGCACCTACCCCTGCATCCTCTTCCCCTGCCGCCAGCTGCTGCTGCTGCAGCTGCTCTGCCTGACCCTGATCCGCCGTTGGAGGCGGAGGTGTTTGTCCCGCATTCGTTTGATAGCCGACGCCGCCGCCGCCATTCAGATCTAGGGTCTGTGGACGCTGTGGTCGCTGCTCCGCATCGGGACCAATGCTCTCCTCCAGCTGCACCACTCCCTCCTCCACCTCCACCTCCTCCTCCTCCAGTTTGCGCCCAGACAGCGAATCAGTATCGCTGGCACTGCTACTGAAGGGTGAGGCCAATCCTTCCTGCTCCTCCTGCGGCGCCGCCGTTTCGTGTGCCCGCAGCTCGGCAAATTCCACAGTGGATGCCTGCGAAAAGTTGTCCACATTCATGGGATCCGCCGATGTGGTCTCCTGCTCGGACAAGATGCGCACCGATTCCTCCTCCGTTTCGGGCGATGCCGTGGCCCCAGTGTCAGCATCCTCCTCCTCATCCACAGCATCCTCATCGTCGACATCAGGCTCATCAACATTCTCAATTTTAATCATGTCCTGGTGGATGTAGTTGGTGCTCGAGCTGGTTGCAGCAGCAGCAGCAACAGCAGTAGCAGCAGCAGGAGTTGTTGCCACAGCTGGCTGCTCCATGTGCTGCTCCTCTTCAATGTCCGCCTCCACTTCCTGCAGCATGCTGTCCAGTTCCGTGTCCGAGATTTCGTCCATGGTCGAGCAGAAGGTTAAAGGTTGACTGCGCTTTGGCGCCACATCCTGTGACTCCTCCTCCTCCCCCGCCCGCTGCTGCAACTGCGGCTGCAACTGCTGCTGCTGCTGTTGTTGCCCCAAAGCTGCGTCCAACGTTGGCGCCGGCTCCTGAAATGAGCAGAAGGATTAACAAAACTTATCCTGATTGATATATAAATAAATATATATATATATATATATATATATATATGGATGATCTGTAATCCATGCAGATTCTAATCTTAAAAATCTTATAAATAATACTTAATAAATTTAAATTTAAATTAATAAATAATTGCTTAGCTCACCACTGGTGAATTATTCGTATCCAGATCATCATCATCATGGAGCTGCTTCTTTTTGGCTGCCTGCTGACTGGGCATGTCCAGTTCGGTGCTCGTCTCCGCTGAGAGTTCGTTGAGCACCTTGCCCAGAGCTGAGCTGGCCGTGACTTCACCTGGTAAAATGGATGGGGAGGCTGATGTTGTTGTTGTCGTTGTGGTTATCGATATGGAGGATAGACCCAATGCCAAATCCTCCACAGCAATCGATTCCACTAGCTGCTCCTGCGCCTGCTGCTCTCCCTCATTATTTACTTTGGGCAGCTGCTGCTGTTGCTGCTGCTCCTCCTCCTCGGAGTTGCTTATGTTGCCCGGAGAGGGACCCGAGGAGAAGGTGGAGCAGGAGGAGGTGGTTAATGATTCCGAGGAGGATACCGTTAGCTCCTCGCCAGATTTGTTATTGTTGCTCGTCTGCTTTGCCTGCGCCGCTTCGCTGTACTTTTTAATGTCCTCGTGCGCATCCTCATCATCAACATCATCATCATCAACAACACCATCATCACCATCATCATCGCCATCGACAACTTCATCATCTTCTTCATCGTCATTATCGCCGACAACTTCCAGTTGCCTGGAATGCTGCTGCTGCTGCTGCTGCCGCTGCTGCTGCTGGTGCTGCTCATCAGCTGTCTGCTTCCAGTCGTAGCTTTCCCTCGTTTCCAGCTCCGTTTCCAGTGATTTTACATTGTTGCGATAATCGTTGAGGCTGTTGAACACCTGAGAGACGGCAACAAAATTTTTGGCTGCGCCAGCGCTGCCATCGCCCAGTGGGCGTGTCTCCCCACCGCCCACATTTACAGTTGCAGCATTAGCGGCTGCTGCTGCGACTGCAACTGCTGCTGCTGCTGCTGCATTGCGAGTCTGTTGCTCATCCGCTAGAAAAAAAAATTAAGAAAAAAACAGAGAAAAAAACAACTGTTAAATATACCGTTAGTCGTATACTGTTGCTCGCACCTTTTAGCTCTGCTTCAAGATTGTCCAGGACCTGATCGATGTCCACCAGATCCATTTTGACTAAGCGGCTTGCATTTAAGCCTGCAACGAAACACGTAACAAGCAAATTGAGAAGAGCAGCTTGCTTTCTTTACCCGAAAAAAAAATATTTTCACTGTGTGTGTGTGTGCAGAGGCTGTCATGGGTTGATAGGGGGCTAGGGGGCCAGGGGGAGGGAGGAGGAGAGCGAACGTTTCAAAAGCGACGCAAAAAGCAAGACAACAAAGCAAATAATGATTCATTGGCTTATTGAACGGCGTTGGGCAGCCGAATTGTCAGTCACCTGCCTTATCAGCGTTTACCCTGCCCAACCGTTTTCGGTCGTAAATTAACAGAATTACCTTATTTATCCAATTCTTTTTGTACAAATTCTCCTTTTGCAAAATATGTTCGAAATGAGTGGAGCTGAGTGTGACTGTATTGCAAATAGTGCATAAATACCAAATATGTGAGTGGCCTGAGCGCTCATATCAAATTATAGTATTTTTTGGTGTCACTTTGTGAGAGCCAAGAGTACAGCATATGGTCAGCCTGGCAGCTACAGTCGCTGTTAGTTAACATAGCTGCTTAACATTAGTCGAAATTAAACCGTCGAAGCTATCGGACGCGGGAGTAGCGCGCGTTGCCAGTTCAAGTGTAAAGAAATTTAACAATTTATTACAACGAATTTGTTGTAATTGCAATAAATAATGCGCCAATCGACGTGCAATTAAATAAATAAGGTGCCCTCAAGCGCAGCGTGTACAAATAGCGGCGAAAATACAACAAAATTCGTGTGCTGAAGCAAAACCCAAACGTAAAAAAAAAAATAGAAAAACATAAAGAAGCCGCCACCGTTTTGTATGTGTGTGTGTGTGTGATGAGAGTAGATGTGGTTGAGTGTGTGTGTGTTAGTGTGTAGTTAGTTGTGGGCGGAAAATCAAGTTGAGGCAAATGCGAGTGTAAAATTCATTTTCGTTTTACACATTTTTCCAGTACAAAACTAATAAATAATAATTTTTTTATTTTTATTTTTATTGATGCTGTTTGTAAATGTAATTTTGTGCTACGCTCACCAACACTGTCAGCCCACACACCACACAACACACACACGCATGCAGAGCGTGTTACACCAACACAAACTCATTTACACACACACACACACACTGAGAGACATTTACACAAGCACCTTTTTGGTTGCGCTCTTCTCTTGTCGCTCCGCTATCTCATTTTATCATTTTTGTTTTGCTGCTTGTCTCTCAGCTGCTCTGCTCTGTAATCTTGTTGTTTATTCTCTTTTACACTCTGCTTTGCTCACTGCTCACGGCTCACCTCACCTCACTCCTCTCTCTCTCTCTTCCACTCCCTCTCTCCCGCCTCTATCATCATCGATAGTTGCTTTGATTTTAGCCGCGCGCGCAACTAAAAATTGCTGTTCATTATCAAAAATTAAATGTGTAAATGTAAAATGTCTGTTATTTATCTCTATCTCGCTCTCGTACACACACACACAAGCTGATCGCAATTGATTTGTTTTTGTACGCGTATTGTTTGAAATTAAATTGATAAATCGCGATTACGAGAAAATGAAAAAAATTATTAATGTTAATAAAGTGTTTGAGTGTCTGTTTAAGCAGTTTAATCACGTGTTTCAATTAAATCGTATTTGTTTATTTCCGCAGCGCATTTTTAGTGTAACCCAATTTTGTATTGCATTTACAAAATAAAAATAAAAATTTACAAGAAAAGAAAATATTAAGAAGCTGAGCTCTTTATGCTGCCACCATTCGTCGATCAATAAACAACAACAAATCTGGATTCAGTTGTTCATTTTTCTGTTCAACCAAACAAAAACATCAATAACAACTTCTGCTTCTTCTTCGCAACGCCCACGCAACGAAAATGAAATCAAAGCTGAAAACTGCGCTGCTGGCGTCGACGTCGTCGTCATCGTCTAGCAACGGTAAATGGATGTTGGTGTCAGCGTTGCTGTTAATTCTGCTGGTGGCCGCCACCCAAGCAGCTGATGAGGTAAGTGACAAATGGAATGGGATTTAAGTGGAATTGGAACAGATCATCTGTAAGCAATTAATGGGAATAAAATGGGTGTGGAACGCAATTGCTCAAATTGCTGATCTTGATCAATTACCGTTAAGTAATTTCCTTTTACTTTGTTGTTTATTTTTTGCATTGATCGTCAGCTGTTTTGTTTTTCTTTGCACATATTTAAACGATTTTTAATCATCTGCCCAATTTGAAGTATTTTAATTGAAACAGAAGCGAACAATTTCCACTTCAATTTTGGTCGTTATTCATTTTGAATATTAAGTGTTGGATGTGAAGCACTGAAAATAATCGAATTAAATTAAAATAATAGATTTAAAAATACTTGTTGTATTGGCTTAAAACTTTTATCACATTTTGCGAAAAGATTATGTACTGTTCTGACCTCAAAAGTGGTCCACCTATTTCGCACCTGGAAATTGCAGTCGATTCATTTGTTGATATTTGCGGCTTGAGGTTTTTCCACATTGTTTTTCTATCTCCCTCTCTCTGTCACTCACTGCTAGAATTTGCAGTTTAAAATTCAAAGTAAAACGAGAAATGTCTTCTCAACTTTGTTGCAAACTAATCAATACACATACACACACATTCAAATGTATAGTGTGTGTGTGGATGAAATGAAAACATTTTTGTCTGGCAACGCTTGCAATTTGTATTCCGTATTTGCTGTTGTTGTCGTTGATGAAACGATGATAATGAAGAGCGAAACAAGCTGCAGCTGTAAAAAGACATTAAAAACGTCTGTCTCTGCATGTGTGTGTGTGTGATGAATGCATTGCCCATAAGCAACTAATCTTCTTCTGCTGCTTCTGTTCGTTCCTCTTCTTCATCTGCTTCTGTTGATCGTTTGCCAAAGTGTGATGGAAAATGCAGTTCTTGCCAATTGCTGTTTGCTGTACAACACACTTTATGTGACTTATTGGCCCAAAATGTGTGCAAGCACACACATACACACACACACACGCATACGTATAAATAATGCATTGGCCTCTTTCGTTGCGAATTTACCACTAGTTGTTGTCTGTTGTCTTGTTATCGCGTTCCGGTCCAGTCTCACCCCATTCCGTTCCGTTGCCCTCCTCCTGCGTGTCTGTCTGTCTGGTTGTTTGTCACTTGTTTTTGCCAAAATTGGCTTAGTTGTGGTTATGGCACTGCTCCATCTTCTTCTTCTTGTTGCTGTTGTTGTTGTCCTCACCAAATAAAAAAAAAAAACACATTTTAAGAACGTGCCCAGTAAACTGATGAAGAGCTTGACTGAGTGTCCAAAGGAGTGAGCGAGAGAGTGAGACCTTTTTTGGAGTGTGCAGGATAATATAATGATTTCTGTGTGTGTGTTTGTGTGAGTGGACAGACAGTGCAAACAAACAAACACATTCACATTTGGGAGTGGGGAGATGCTGCTGCTGAGCAATTGCCGCCTGCTGCTTTCCACACACACACACACACAGAGAGAAACACACACAAACGCACTTGGCTCTAGTTTTGTTTTTGGCTCGTTTACGCATTTTGCGCTCATTAACATTATTGGCATGTGTGCGTGACATTGACAGAGAGAGAGAGAGAGCGAGAGATGAGAGTGTGTTTATTAGTTAAAGGTGACCAGGCGCATTAAATGCGGTCTCGGCTCATCTTTGGCTCATCTTCACGTGCTGCGTTAAATGGGCTGTTAACACACACACATACACATGCACACACATACACTTAAATATCTCTTTATTTATAGATTTCCGGGAAGGCTTTTCTTTTCTGGCCAATCCCGAAAAGCATATCGATAAAGACGACAAGATATTGTCAATATTTTGGGTTTTTTTTTTTATTTTGGGGGTATTTCATTTGGTCAGCTGTTAAACGTGTCATGACGTCACCCATTCATTTTAGTCTTTGTGCTGTTGACTTAAATTTAGAATTATCAATTGTTTCAATGCCACAGCCTTGAAAATCAAAAATTCTTCATAAAAAGCAATCAGAAAGATGAGCATAATAGAAAAATACGTCTAGAATTAAAAAACAAGAAAGAAAAAAAACACTTAACAGCTCGACACAAATTCGTTCTCATTCCACACACACTTTTTCCAGTTACTGCATGCAGCTATCTCTGTCGCACGCTCACATGCACACGTATATGTATCGATATGCGTGCATGTGTTATGTGTATGTGTGTGTGTGCATGCGTGTGTTCGAATGCTTATTTGTCTGTTCGCATTCACACTCGCCTTGCATTTACTACTTAATAAGCAGTTGTTGCTGCTTGCACTTTGCTACTTGCTCTTGTTCTTGCTCTTGCTCTCCTCTTCCCACCTTCGCTGGCGGGTATCGCGCTCATTGACGCCAAAATCGTCAACGACACAACAGAAGACGTCGCTGTCAACGTTGTCGTTGGTGTTAATGTCAAAATGTTATCAACAGCGCTTTTTTTCTTAATAGCTTACAAATGTCAACGCTTTTACTCAACACACACACACACACACACACTATGTCTGTGTGTATATAAACGTCACTGTGTACTGTAATTTTACAGCTTGAATCGCGCTCTAATCTAAGTTCAATTGAAAATCATCACCAATAAATAATCAGCACAAATTGCAATAATGGAATCGTTTTATAAACACACACGAGCTAATTACAAAAAGCTTAATTGCACACACACACACATGCGTGTGTATGTGTATGTGTGTAGATGTGCATGTACATAAACAAGATCACGCTGCAACTGTCAGTCAAAGAGAGCGAGCTTAAGAGAGAGAGAGAGTAAATAAAAGAGTAAGTGAGCGAGAGTGATGGAATGAGAGAGAGAGAGAGTGAGTGAGTGGATCAATTATACATGTAGCATATAAAAAGAAAATCCAATTAGTGCATTTTTACATGCCAAGACAACATAATGCAAAGGCAATTGTAACAAAACCCAAAGGGTTGCCGCCAAATAAACCAAAAGCAAAAACATTTGCGGCAGCCACAGAGCGAAAGAGCGCGTTGTAAGAGAGCGAGTGAGCGAACATAGCATAATAATACGTGTGTGTGTGTGTTGTGTGCAGGCGGTGAAATAAGAATAACAACAACAGCAGCCAACGAGCATAAAATGTGTATGTATGTGTCTGTGTCAGTGTTGGGTAGGCAGCAGACAAAATTGAAGAAAAGAAGACAGCGATAAGCGACGCGACGCGACATGAAGTTGAGTACGCAGCAGAGGCAAAGGCAGCGCTGCTAGCAGCAAAGTTGAGGGCTGCTGCTGGCTGTTGTTGTTGTTGTTTGTTGCTGCTGCTGCCATTTGCTTTGCTTGAATTTGAGTTTCTGCTGAGGTAAACAACATGCAGAGACCAGACCCAGGCCAGGCCGGCAGTTTCAAGACGAGAGCCAAACAAGCAGATTGAACTGAACTGCCGACGTCGCTGCCTGCCTGCCTGCAAGAAGGGTAACGCAATGTCAATAATCATGCGTTGTTGCCGCTCTTCATTGTCGTTGTCGTTGTTGCTTTGGCTGTGTTTCATATGTTCGACTTAAGCTTGTTTCATTTTGCGGTTTGTTTACGACAAGTTGTATCTCTCTCCCCTCTCTCTCTTTCTCACACGCTCTTCTTGCGTGCGTGGTGTGCTTGCTTTTTACTGCTGCCTTATTGGTTTTCACAATTTTTGTTTTCGTTGTCCCACTGCGGATTTTATTCGCACTCTCTCTCTTTCTCTCTCTCCCTGTGTATCTTTGGTGTGCGTATTTTTAGTTTTAATATTAACTGCAATTTTCTTTGTTCACAGGATGAGGCATATGGCATATGTACATGTGTGTGTGCGAATGTTTATTCTTACTTTTTTCCACTTTATAATTTACACTTGAATTGTTTACTGCGCATTCAAGTTTATTTTTGTGTTTTAATTGCAAAAAATGGCAGCAGCACACACACACATTTACTCATCACTACCCCGCCACTGTCACTGTGTGGCCTTATTCATTGACGCAAATTGCGCGCAAAATTTTTGTTTTTGATTTCAGTTACTTCCTCTCTCGCTCGGTCGCTCTCTCTCTCTCCCTCTCTGCTAGTTCACTTTTTTTTTTAGGTTCTCGTATATGACGCGTATTTCCTGTGCATGTGCCGTTGTCTATGTTTTGTTGTTGTTGTTTTTTTCTCGCTCTCTTTTGACTTCTTGGCATCTGTGTGTGTGTTTGCATTTGTGTTTGCATATCATTAACATGGAAAACGTAAGCCGCAAGCCCAACAACAACAACAACAACAGCAGCAGCGCGCACAAAAAAGGAGTTAACAGCCCACGCAGCAACAGCAGCTGAGACAGCTGCATTTGTTACTCACTCACACGCACACACACACACACACATCCCCACGCACTTGCATACTCTCATAATTATGTATGCAGCATTTTTTGTGGTATTTTTGTTTTCACTATTCTTGTTTGATGTTTTCGATGCTTTTTCAATCAACTTTTCACACATTTTCAGCTGCTGCTCATTTTGTGCGTGGTTTTGTCTGTTATTCGTTGTTTTTTTTTCTCAATTCGGTTTGTTGTTTGCTGCACATTTTATGGCATTTATTTTCTCACTCGCTCTTCATGTGTGTGTGTGTGTGTGTGTTGTGTGTTTGTGCTTTTTTTTACCCACGCAAACGCCCACGCAAATTTTTCGACTCACATATAAACATTTTCCCCCTTCCCACCTTTTCCACACCCCTTGCAATTTGTTTACACATTCAAAATTTATAGATTATATTGTTAAAACAAAAAAAAAGAAAGAAAGAAAAAAGAAGCATTCCAATATTGAGGTTTTTCTTGCGAAGAGAGAAGATGCCAGCGGCTCATAATTTAAAAATTTTAAACAATCATTTTATTAGGTGATTTTTAATTTACGGCGCCAATGTTTGTACAACATAATAATAAAAAATATTAAGTAATATCTTAGGAATTTGCTGTTGGATAACTTTGATTTGGGACGACAGATTATCGAGAGCGAAAAAAATATATAAATACATATTTCATATTAATTTGCCTTTAGCAAATACCTTTGAAATTCCTGTTTTCATAGCTTTGGGTGGTTTTTTGTTCACCTCCCCCAGTCTCTCAACCCGCTTTCTGTGCATTTCAAAGAAATGCCAACGCATATAAATATAATACGTAATTGTTTAATAACTAAAACATTTTAAGGTCACATCTCAAATCAACAGAAATCAGAAAGTGATTTATTTAATTGCACACACAATTCAAAAAATACAAATATACAAATACATATTTATATAGAGTGATTAATTAGCTATTTTTCAAATTTAATGAGATCATTTCTTTTTCAAGTAATCTGTTCTCTGACGTCGTTTTTTGATAGATAATAGAAATGGATTATTAGCTAACTTTCTGTTTACAAATTATACAATTTAAAAAAAATAAAAGCAACAAATAAACGAGCATTTTTCTCTTTAAATGAAGAAAATAACAAAATATATATAATGAAAAGAATTCCTTTAATTTGAAGGCGAATATTAAACTATATATTAAATACGAATGGAAATCGAAATAAAGTTTAGTGGTGTTAACTTAGATGTTCTATCTTTAAAATTGATTTTAGCACACGTTAACTGATTTGCAACCAAAGCGCTTCGGAGCTGTTGCAATTGCTTGTTTGCCATTTCCGATTCACTTCCAACTTCCGATTACACGCTCATTCACACACATACACACACACACTCACACACACACTCACACACACACACACATGCACACACTCCAATTGAAATTGCAGTTTTGTGCTGTTTCAATATCGCGCGCTACTGAAAACGCCCCCAAAACGCGCTCAGGTCGCTTCGCATGTGGATACCATGTGGCTGCTGCTGCTGCTGGGCAATGGCAAAAAGGCCAGCAATGTTGCAGGCTGGATGGTGAGGGGTGCATATTGATGGAAGGGGGGAGGTGGGGCAGCTGTTGCTAGCCAAGCAGATGCCTTAGCATGTTTGCATATGGAGTAGAATGTTCTTGTCATTCCTCTACTTTGGCATACTGTTTGTGTGACAATGACGATGATGATGATGCGAATGATGATGATGATGATGCTGATGTCGTCGTGTATGCCGTTGAACCACGCCCATTGAGCAGCGCTGTCCTCATCATCATCACCGTCATCTTGGCTCCTGCTCGCTGCTCTTTTGGCAGCAAACACATCCAGAGAAACCGAATACTCATTACGCTCAAACAAAAACCAAAGACAAACATGGAATAACGGCTTTATTTGTGCATGCCGAATATTACATACCCTTGCCGGCATCCTATTTTTTAATAGAAATATTAAAAAAACGATCTACGGGTGGCCATATTATATAGTAATCTCAACGATTTGGATATTGATATTGATGGTTAAGTTCAGTTCTGTTATCACCGTAAGCAAAGAGCTCATTTTTTGACCGAATGCTGCTATGAAAGCTATATGTTATATTAGCCAGATATCGATGGATTGTAGTATTCACACGATATATATATATATAGCTAGTTAAGTAATAGGTAAAACTGAGTTTGTGTATGAAAAATTCTCCTCTTTAACAAGCCACCCACTTCGCAATTATATATTGATATATATCCATTTAATCGGTTGCCATTAGCAGAATTGAATTGTATTCCATAAACAGACAGCAAATTAAAATAAAATAGAAACTGGAAAATTTGCATGGTACAATTAAAAGCAAAAAACATATAAACATTCTGTATTTGTCTTTCCATAAAGATATTTTGAGATTGAATCACTCGTTAAATCAGTTTTGCCAATTTGTTATACCCACATAACTTTTGGCTGTTTATGGGGTATGGGCAGAGGCGCAAGAACACAATTACCATGCCATGTGGCAGCGAGGGCGTGGCGGAGGGGCAGCGTCGTGGGTCCAAACAAACAAAGTCTGCAACAGATTGCAGCTGCCCCAAAAAACAAAAGTTTGGTTTTTGTTGTGTTGGCACTGTTGCAGTCTGTTTGCTCTTCGGTGGCCTTCGTTGCATGCGTGACAGCTGCTGTGTTGCTGCCACATTGCTTCTTCTTCCGCTTCTTCTTCTTCTTCATCACTTGATGCTGTTGCTCATTGTCGTTGGACGACAGGTTATTGACATGCAACATTTGACTCGAAACTTGAAACTTGACTCAAATTTCATGTTTGATTAGCTTCCTTTCCTGACAATTGAATTATTACAAAAAGCCAAGAACTTTTATGTAGAAAACGGAATTGCTTATAAAAATTGCAACAGTTTTGATCAAGTCTTGGTAAAACTAGGTAAAGGGTATCTCTTAGTCTGTCATACTCGTCATCTTATTTTTTATTTTGAAATTTAACAATTTGGATACTGAGAAAATTTATATATTTATTTTTAATTAGGTTTTTTTAAATAGAATTAATACTCATAAAAAATATTTGGTAATCTGCTCAACAACCGCAGAATCACAATTAGATTTTCAAAGCTTTAACAAATTGACAGGCAAATGTCATAAAATATTTCAATAAAAATACATTAAAATAATTGCTTGCAAAAATGAGCAGAAATAAGCATATAAAAAACATGCATTCAGAAGAATATATAAATATATATATATATATATATTAAAATATATTATAATATTAATATATATACCTTAATCTTATTAGGATTTATGTATGTTTTATCTTTGATCTCTGTGGCGCCGAACGCACGTCTTAAATATTTCAAATGTCGCATATTTCAACATTAACTGCTTTAGTGTGTGTAAGTGTGCGAGTGTGTCATCATTTTAATACACTGCTACCGAAGATAGAGGAGTATATTGGTTTTGTGCACGCTGTCTCTCCGTCTGTAACCAAAGACTTTATTTCCTGTCGTAAAAAAATAATTAAGTTAATAGCAAAATTGAAATTTAAAATTATGATGAAAAAAAATTAAAAATAATTTTATCATTTAAATGCAAAACTTGAAAGGTGTCCGACATATAAGACTATGCACGAGACAGATAAAGTATTAAAATAAGGTTGCCAGCAAATCGATAAGATCTATAAATGAATACGCTTTGTATTCCCACAATTTGAATTTTTTTGGCCACAATAAATAAAGCAATTGCTAAACTTGGCTCAAAAGTATTCGGTGATGCTGAAGTGAACATATAAATATATTTACGATAGTATATAGCTTAATCTATAGCTTAAATCTGATTAGTTTAAAACTATTTGTTAACAATATTAAGAAGTTAACTGACCTTTTGACATGCTCAATGTCACTTAATTTATCCAGGCCTTAAATAGTTTTAGAGTCTAGACTGTAGAGTCGGAAAATTTAAGAGGTATATTAATGATAATCTCAAGTCTCAATAAGTATAAGTAGAGTATTCCTCAGTCGGTGACGCCCGACTGCAGCGTTTTTGCTTGTATTTTGTTTGAATTGTTGCTGTTGTTGTTGCTTTTGGCCATGCCTCTGAGTGGGCCATCATCATAAAAATTTGTTTCTGCAAATCCGCTAAAATTTATGCATAATTCGTCTTTTTCCACTTTGTGACTGGGCTGTCATTGTTGTTGTTGCTGCCTATGCATTTCTTGCTGTTGCTAAATTTGTTGTTGTCATTGTTGTTTATTGCCCTCGACATTGAGGCATTAATTGTTAGCAACAAAAGCAAAAAAAAAAAAATACATATATATATAACGCAACATTTCTGCCGTTTATGTAAATATTTGCATAAAATAATGCTTATATCCATATCACATTAAATAACTTTTTGATATCGCTCTCTTCTTCGCACTTTCTGTCTCTCTTCGATGTGCTATCTCTGTCTGCGCCGAGCTTTGAATATGTCACGTATTCAGCTTTCAACGGTTTCTTGTTTCCGTCTGCTGACTCAAACAACTGGCACAGAGACGGAGACCGAGACCGAGACATAGATCGAGTCGGAGAGCGAGACGGCGAGGGAGACTGCCACGAAGAGTGACGAGAGTTAATTTTGATATTATAGCTTGTTATATGCCCTCGACTCTTTCTTATTAGTCACTGCAGATATTCGAATCTCCGTCAATATGCAAACGGAAATATGACTCAAAGCAAACAGTCTCCAAACATTCTCTATTTTTGTAAGTGCAACAGAGAATTACGAATTCGGTTCGACTTGAAAATGTCAATTTGGATTGCGCATTGAATTTTGTGCTCGTAAATTTGTAGTTTGGCCCTGAGCCAAGCATGGAGTAACATTGTTTTTATAATGTGGAAATGTCATTAAATTATATTGATTCTTGTTCTGAAAACATTAAAATATTGTTTAATAACCATGTTTTAATCATAAAATTATTATGCGTCTCCGGGGTCTGCGACCCGCATATATTTCGAAATTATTCGGATTATTAAAAGAGCAATTAACGTAACGCTTAATTTTATTGTTTCCTTCTTAAATAAAACTAGCCACTTTTCAATTCACTTCTTTAAAGCCAAAGAAGAACAATCAAACACAACTTGGGCTACAGTGGCTGACAGCATTTGTGACCCAACACATAATAATTATACACTTGAAACGTGTATTAAGTGCTCAGAGTTGTTGTTGATGAGCTGCAATTATGATACTTGTTTTGCAGCTGGGATGGAAAAACTTGAATTCATCGAAACCACAATAGCCGAATACAATTATCTCAAGATTCTCAATTAACACTTTACTCCAAATAGGTGAGTGCTGATCTCAGCGATCCGACGCAGCGGTCGTGATTAGTCGAAACTTGACTTAATTGGCGTTGTCCGATATTGGTCACAAAAATATAGAATTAAAAAAAATTAATAAAGATTAACTTAACCCAGTCCTTGGGTAGGAATACGAATAAATCGTTCAGGAAACTACCTACAAATTAATGGCCGGGTTTTTTTTTTTTTTATAATGGTGGAAATTATTATTTTGAAAGCTGGCTTACACAAGCTGAATATAAATTATTTTTTTTTAATATGACATAATTTATTGCTGTCATACATTTTTTTTATTTACTTTTTTGTTTCGTGTTTTTCTTATAATTATTTATGAACTAATCTATTAAGAATGACAAAACATGTTTATTTTAATATTAAGTAACCATTCGGTTGACATCTCCTGTGTTGGGTCAAAAGAGCTGTGAGCCACTGTATTGATAGCAACTAGTCATACTTAATCGATAACACAATTCCAATTCTTGGAAATTGTACACAGTCTTACTTAACAAACTTGATTAATAAATAACAAACTAATTTATTGATATCTCTATTCGTTGTTGTGTTATATGTATTTTAAATGTCTATTATGAGTTGGTTCAAAAAAATAAAAAATTGGCTGATTGCAAGTAACGATACAATTTTAATTGTTAAAAATATTCGATTTTCAATTTGCATTTATTTCAATCAAAATATTTGGGCTATGGAATGTTTCCTTCTTCCTCTTAAATCAATTTCAATTGATCTTGCCACACTGTGCAATTGGAATGTTATTTGCGTATTTTGTTTTGCATTTAACAATTGGCTTCTGTTTACCAAATTTTGCGCGTTTGCAAAAATTTGAAATCTACTTCCTTTTTTCTTCTATATTTTTTGCAACAAATTTGTGCACATATATATGTACATATATATATATATATATATATAAATAAGTGTGTACATACATAAGAAATATTAAAATATGAATAGTTTTGGCGGCTGTCTTTAGCCTATTTGCACCCACTCTCTCCCTTCGCTCCACTCGACTATATAGCGTCAGCCACACGCCTTTAAGCGAATTTACATTTTCATTTACGCTTGAAATGAGAACGAGATTTGCCTACAGTAGTGTGTAGGTGTGTGTGGATGTGTGTGCGTGTGTGTGCGTGTGTGTGCGTGTGTGTGCGTGTGTGTGTGTGTGTGTGTGTGTGTGTGTGTGTGTGTGTGTGTGTGTGTGTGTGTGTAGATACCTCGCCAGTGGTTTGGTATTTGCCATGTTGTATTATTTACACATACACCAACTACATGACACCACCCAAGCCACCCACCGATGCCAAACGCCTTTAGCGCCACAGGCTGCTCCATGGGGTCGCTACCCCTTCCGCTTTCCGCCTTCCGCCTGCGCCCCGCTCCATTCCTCCTTCTATGCGCATCATATGCAAATACTCGTAATATTTTTCAAATGTTGTTTGCTTTTGCGTTGCACACAATTTTTTTTCTCATTTTTTTTTTTCAAATATTTTTTTCTTTACTTTTGCTGTATGTTTGCCAGCGTGCCTGCCTTTGCACATTTTTCAATTTTCCACGTTTGCTTTGTTGTCGTCGCTGATGATACTCTGCACACACTAACACACACACACTCGCACACACCCACTCACATATACACTCCCACATGCAAACACACATGTAGTGGGACTTTATGTTGCTTACATTTTCATTACACATACACGTTTTTTTATATTTTTTTTTTATTTTATATATATATATATATATTTTTTATATATTCTTTATTTTTTTTTTCTTAACAATTCTCACTTTGCTGTTGAAGTTGAGGTTGAGGCCCTGTGCTTGCCAAAAGGAAGTTCTCCTCGCTGGGCCGACGCTCGCTCCCTATCCGCAGAAGCCCCCACTTTCTCCCCCTTTCTCTCTCTTCGCATCCAACTGTTTGCATTCTAAATTACCCATGGGCCAATGGACTTGTGTTTGCCCCTCGCTGTTTTGTAGCTATTTCTTAGTACTTGGCTTCTTGGTTTCTTCCGTTGTTGGTTGTTTCTTTGTTGTCGCGGTTGTTGCTTCATTTTGATCTTCTCTTCTTTTTTGCATATGGTTAATGGAAATTGCCAATTGGCAGCGCCGCCAGTTCTATGCCGCAGCTAATTAGATTTGATAAAGTTTGAAGTCCAGCATGCCACAACAATCTAAAAATCTCGCAACAACACATGTTGATACGCAACGCTCCAATAAACAAATATAGACAATAATAAAACAAAAACAAAAAAAATCAATTCCCAACGGTTTTCAATTCATTTGAATCCATTTGAATGTGATTTAATTAAGGGTATATTGTCTTCATGCCGAGAATTGAGAAATGTGTGTATGAGCAGAGAAGTTATTATAAAAATCTTGCTCAAATGGTGAGGGACATTTTGTTTCTTCTTCTTTTTTTGTTAAGGCTTAGCAAGAATTTTGATTAAATTTTTGAAGGAAGAATTGTGGGATTACTTAGAAGTCTTATAATTTGTGCTCAAATATTGCTGAATGTTGTTGTATGAATTATGAATAAAAATTGCGCCTTCAATTCGTTGTTAAAAGGTAAAATGAAGTTGTGCAAATGTCTGAATCTAAAAGGTGAAAGTAGTAGTATAAAGTATAACAGTCAAGTCGATTTTGGACAGTTCCCATTTAAAATGGGTACTAGTACAATATATCATAATATTTAGTTATTGCTATTGTAAATAACAGAGCAGAGAAGGGGGTTTTTGCTATTGATCTGTAGAAGTTCATATCAGTAGCAATAGCAAACCGCAAAATATACTATGTAACGTAGCCTTTTGAATCATTGACTATTAATTACTCGAACTCGAAGTCTCCTTTTTGGCTCGGCTCTTAATACAAGGAAATGTTTGATATTTCAAACGAATTTTCAGATTGAAATCAAACACACAGCACTTGTGTATTTTGTCTGTTTGGTGAAGCTAAAGTGTTTTGCTATTTCAAATTGCCGTATTTCGTTTGAAATTTAGGCCAAGTTACCATGTTGATGATATGAGAAACTGAAATTATACAGAAACTTTGACAGCAAAATTAATATTTTTGTTTCGTCTTTGTTTTAACAGCTGCGAAATTAAATTACATTGTTTTGTAATTTCTCGTTCTTATCACTGAATACGCAGCCCACATTGATTGATGACAGGGTCGCATATTAAAGCTTAATTTAAAATGGACTCTGTTGAGACTCAATTGCAATGATTTTCATCTCAGCTCTGTATAAACGTATTCCATATATATACATAAAAAAAAATGGAATAGAACCCTAGAATCCCCAACTAAAACTAATTACATATTTAAATACATGCAAGCGCAGATAACTAATGGGAGTGGGGATTGTGGGATAAATGTATGGGTATCGTCCGGGCTGGTTTATTCAAAGTGCATAACAAATGTGAACCCGACTCTTTTCGCTCTCACTCTCACTCTCGCTCGCACTCTCTCTCTATTACACTTTACCTTTCGCTCATATGTTTGAATACTTTGTGGCCTGTCCAGAGGTGGCAAGCAAAACTACCCAACTCCCACCAACCGCCCGCCGCACCGCTGGGCAACCCACAGAGGCTGATGAAAAATTTACATAAATTACTGCAGACTGGACGGCGAGAACACAAAAACAGGGCCCAAACAACATGCGAGACCCATAAGTTGGGGCAAAAAAAAAAAAAAAAAAAAAAGAGAGAAGAAAAGAGAAGAGAGAAGCAAGCAGCGAGAAGAGGCGACGCTGACGATGACGACAACGGCAACAAAATTAGCATAAATGTGTTGGAGTTTTTCATTTTGGCACAGTATTTATAATAAGCATTATGCATTTGCGTGTTTGCTGCTGTTGTTGTTGTTGTTTCTGAGGCATAGTTTGAGCCTTGTTACTCAAGCGTGCGACACGAAATGTTTTGGAAAACAACGCTGAAGGCCAAGTTATAATATACAAAACGAAAAGAGAAAAAGGACTCAAAAATAATAATAAAATAACACAGAAAGCAAATATTTTTGCTGTTTAGCTGTAATTTGGATACGTTTGTCGATCCTTGGAGGATAAGAGAAAAAGAAAAAAACAACAAGCCTTTGTAAATGATGTAAGATATTTATTATTTATCATAATGAATTTAGTACTTAATCTTTAAAGTTAGGGAAGGTTAAACAAACTTGATAGTCTGATTAAATCAAATTTAAAATGCTAGCCATAATGCTAATATTTAATACTTTGAAAACTTTGAATCAATGCAATCAATGCTTTCAATCGTATCAAGTCTTTCTTAAAGCTGAACTCAAAGCCATAAAACACTTGAAAGTTGTTGTTTTCAATTAGCTATAAATATGCGAATAATCGGTACAATTTGCAATTTATGAAGAAACAACCATATCAGCCCCTACCTCAAATTGTTATGGATAACGCCCTACCCTCCCGAGTATACTTCTGAATCGAATTGAATTTGACACTTCTGATTAATGGCATATTTTTGACGACGATTATTGAACTCGCATCGCTTTCGACTTGGCACGGCTCAGCTGTGCGGCTTTAGATTACGTTGTGTGTGTGTGTGTGTGTGAGTTCTACGCAAAATGAATTGGGGAATTTCTCCAAGTCACTGCCTTATTCGCTGGCTTTGCATTCCGATGGCTTCCTCCCCGCCGTCCCCATCGGCTTGCCCCTCTTTCGTTTAGCTCGATTCGAGTTTAATGACCAGGTCCAAGTTTTCGTATTCGTGTTGTTCGACATGGCAAACTAGCCAATTACACACGGAGAGAGAGAGAGAGAGAGAGCGCGAGTCCATTGCAACTATGTTGCTCTGTCTCTTTCTCTCTCTCTTCTCTCTCTCTCTCTTGCTGTCTCCTTCTGTTTGTGTGTGTGCATTTTTAATCATGTGCTTGCCCACTTACTACGTAGATCCCAGCGCTGTTATAGGCCATGCCCATTTGGGAATAGCGCTATGTGCCACGTACTTAGTTGCTAATTCTTAATGTGCACACGAGCATTTTTATATTCCGCAGTTACCCTTAAACAAGCCGTGCATAGCGACTATGTCATTCATCAAGCAACATAGAAACCAATTTGTTGCAAGCATGAAAAGGAAGACAAGCACAATTGTAAGTTTGTCTAGAATAAGCTAATTATGTTTACTAAAATGGTTTACTGTCTGTAAAACGTCTAAGAACCATGGAAAAAATCAAATTATTTTGGCATATTTCTTGTAAATTAAGCGCAATGAAGGAGTGCAGTTGATGGACTTATTACGACAGGCAAAATAAGAGCCAGACACGAATAGATCCTTTATATATTTGAACAACTCTTTTATGCTAACAATAATAAAAACCAAATAAATAAAATTAGATTGTTTTTTTGTAAGTGCATTTGACGACAGGAAGAAGAAAGAAATTTATATTTAATTATTTTATACAACTTTCGTAGGGCATTCGTTGCCAGGTTAATTTGTATTTTGATGCCAGGGCTTACTGTGCAGAGTGCGCCCACAAAGCGAACCTTTGAAATTCCATTGCCATGCAAGGCACATAACCCATGCCCATTGAAGAGTGGATGGCTATGTGTGTGTGTGTGTGTGTGTGTGTGTGTGTGTGTGTGTGTGTGAGTGTGTGTGTGGTTGTTTGATTGAGTGTGCGTTTGTGTTGTTGGAACGGAAGTGCACAGGTAAAGGTGCAGATATAGGTACAGGTACAGTAAAGGCTCGTAAAAATGTGCAAATTTGACACTTGATATTCAATGTCAACGATGACAACAACGACAATGACGACGATGACTCGACTGTTTGTGTTCCATTGTAGGCAAATCGATGTTGTGTAAATGTTCAATGAAAAACACTTGGCCAGTGTTGTCACAGTGCATGTGCCAATAGACGTGCGAGAGTTTGGTGGGGGAGGGGGGAGGGGGTTGCTTGCCATTGCATAGTTTTCCATATTGGAATTCCATGTCTTTCTCTGTTGAATGTTCTTTTGCAATATGTCTACATTGCATTTAGAGGATATTTCACTTTTAGCACGTTCTGTGCCACTTCTGCCGCCTGGTCGGTCGAGCTATTTACTTTTATCATTGTTGTTCCAGTTGTTGTTGTTGGTGTCTATGCAAAAATACCAATTTCACAAATGTCACTGCATGGCTTTAGGCGTTTAGCAGGAGCGTTGCCTTCCTTCTACACGACAGCATCGGGTATTTATTGTGTCATGTCACGCCCATTTCTCCAAAATGGAGAAAGTAAATTCAGCAAGGGACCACAAATATTCCTTCATGTTCAAGAAACGATTGTTTTGGACTGCCTATTATATGTATTTTTAAATATCTTTATTATCGTATTTGTTCATATTCTGATATCATATACCAGAGTATTAAAGTTATCCAGTTGTTAAACTTTGAATAACTCTGCTGAACGACTGAATTTCCACAGTGTGGGATAACTCTCAACGAAATTGATCTCCGGTTTTATTTGTATTTTTGTTGTGTATCATAAATTGCGTTGTGTATTCTTTATTTACCCTTTGGGTGAAATGTAATATTTCAGCTAGGCTAGCATTAAATAAATTGACGCATGTTGGGCTGATGTCATTCTTATGTACATATCGAATGTTTTTATGTGTTTATCGTAAAGTAATTTCGAAAATTGTATTTTTTTTATTAGCATTGCTGCCGATTGTGTTTGGATTCATATTCATTCTCCTTCTGTGAAAATTAAAATGAAAAATATGTAAATATTAAATATTTACCAACTGTTCCAAACTGACTTATAAAACGTGTTAATTAACCGAAAAATCGTATTTCTGGTTATTGCTCGACCAAATTGGCAGCGTAGTCGATAAAAAATGCAGAACGGGGAACGGAATTGGAACCGTTTACCAATTGAATTTCGAAATCGGAAAATAAACCTAGCTGTAAATAGCTGGTTTTGCACTGGTATTAGAGTGTTGCCAAGTTAATAACGCCCGTCTGGAATGTCTCACTTTTTTTTTAGCTTTTGAATTGTTGCATTTCGTGTCGTAAAAAAAATGTATTGTTGCCTTTTTTTCATCGAAACCGAATACCGTAAAAAAGTTTGGAAAAAAAGCGTAATCATTACCGGTGTTTTTATACCTTACATACCAGAATTAAAGTACCAATATCTAACCGAAGACCGTAAAAAAGTTTGGAATAATAACGCATTTTTTACAGGAATTTCTATTGCTTACCTACAACTAGAATCGGAGTCGGTTTGACAACCAGCGGCGACCACTTGTTGAGCTTAAATTCGACTGATAACATTATGTTCTTTTTCTCTGACCCTTTTCGCAATTGTAATATAAAATCTTTTCAAATCCTTTTTCCTCAGCGGCTTTGCTCACACATTTAAATTGACATTCCGCTTCCTCTAAACCGCTTTGACCAGCTTTTGTTTTGCTTTTTTGGTCTTTTTTTAGTTGTTTTTTTTTTTGGCAGCAATGGCAAACGATACGTGTGCTTTTTTGCTTCATGGTTTAACAAGTGCGCAAATGCCTTCAGCAGCTCACGTCATGTCAAAGGGGAGCGACATAAATCCTTTGACTTTTAGCACATTGTGCTTTCGAGCAGAACTTCAAAGTTTCGCTAAAAGTCAGCGGTTCTCTTTGAGAGGTGCAGGAAAAAATGGGAAATGTGCAAAGAGAAAAAGAATGAAAATACGCAGGAACTTTGACGGCTCATAAACGAAGAGCTCAAAAATTGTACAGTGAAAAGTGAAGCAGTTGCAAGTGCACGTGTGTGCTTGGGTGTGAGTGTGAGTGTGCAGCTGCCCACATCCTACATAAGGTAGAAAAAAAGACACCGGAAGACAAAGAGAGAGAGAGAGAGAGAGAGAGAGAGAGAGGGAGAGAGAAGGGTAAGCTCGCTCAGCAGTTAATTCCCATTGCTTATCAGCAGTTGGCAAACTTTGCATGCATTGACTGACACACACATACACACTCTCGCACACACACACTCGCACGCGCTCACACACACACACAATGACAATCACAAATAGTGAGTACAATGAATATCCATCCACAACTTTGCGATGACTGTGAATATATGTATATGCATACATATATATCTGGCGGATGCGAATACGAATGTAAATGCTTTGGCTGCTGTATTCCTACGCCCTGTTCTTACCCTGTGCCCTGCTGCTGTTCCGTTATTCGCCGTGTTGCCTCCTTCTATATATATATATACATATATATATGGTCTCTCTGGTCTGTTTAAGTCCGGTCTCCATCTGACATCATTGTCTTGCAATGCGCTCATTTGAGGCTACAACTGCATAACTACACACGCCCACTTCTTTTTGACGCTCGTCCGCCCATATTGCCACATTGCCACACATACAAATGGACACGAGTGTGTGTGTGTGTGTGTGAGAGCTCCTTTTTTTTTGCCCACTTTCATGTGCTGCTGGCTGCCTGAATGTTCCCATTTTCTTCATTTTATACATTTTTTCACCCTGCTTTTGCCCTTTTTACGTTTTTTTTTTTTTGTTGCGACAGCTTTTGTGCTTGCGCCTTTAATTGAGGATTTTTTGACAGCAAACGTCGTCGTCGTCGTTGGACTCTTTGTAGTTGTTGCCACAGTGGCCATAGAAAGTCAAGATAGATGTAGAACAGTCATCGAGTTCGTAGAACTTTTCTTTTTCTGCAGCAGCTGCCACAGCAGCGATAGCAGCATGCTGTCAGCAGGCACTAACTGCCTCTTGGTAACAGTTACAGCTGCAACTTGCAACTACAGGTACGGCGACAACAGCAGCAGTTCTGGCCACTTTGTGCCGGTTACCTTTCACTATCGACATTAGACTTTGTTTTCACTATTTTTATGTGGCCTGCATTACCCATACACAAACATATACATACAAACATACTTTTTGTAAGTTTAAGAATTTATTTTGCATTGGAAATTAAAGCATAACTTTTTATGTGGCAAGTTTTTAGAGCACTGTACAAAAAGTGAGGTTGCTGTTACAACAAAATCTATTTGATATGTACCTTAGTATATTATTGGCTCAAAGGGATTGGATGCCATTCAAGAAGCATGAAAACGAACACGGATTTGAATGTGACACAGCTTTATATTTGCCCATTGTTTTCACTTTTGAATATAAGCTCCAGTTCATCCTTGTGCATAAGGATAAATATCACAGGAATATTACAAAAACAAGTTCTATAGTCGAGACAGCTGAACTTGGAGATTAATATCCATATTCGGAAAACTATAAAATTAAATAAACTTTGTATGAAAGAAGAGAACTTTTTTAACTAGCTCTTATAGTCTCTGAGATCGACAGATTGACATAATAATATACGCATTTAAATATACGCGGCTGCTGATGCTGATCAAGAATATGTATATAGCATATGCTCTATGAGACCGGAGATGCTCCTGTAGACTACCAAGAAAATAAGAAATTTTTATAATAAAAGCAGGCAGTTAATTTTAACAGTAATTTTATTATTATACCAGTCTCAACTTGACTTCCTTGCTGCAGCCAAATATCTCGTTGGCTTTGATTAATCATAAAACATCTGCTGATCTCATTCTTTGTACATTTGTATGCGGTCATAGTGCAAGCAGAAGTTTTTCATTTGGCTCGTGCTCGTGCCGCAAATCCATTTGCAGCTTGGCACGTGCAACTCGAGCTGCGGCAAAAAAAAAGGAGTTGAAGTCAAAGGCGGTGCCCCAGTCGCGTGTGAATAAGTGGTTTTTGTTGTTGTTGCACTGCCAGTTTTGCCATATCAGCTGCACTGGCGCCAGCGTCTCTTTATTTCATATTTCTCTGCTTCTACTCTTTTGTTTTTTTTATTACTTTTTGTTTATTTTTTTAATACTTTTTGTTTTGTTTTTTTACGAAATGTGAGAAAAATAGTGTAAAAAATGAGAAAACTCGGATTTCAGCTGCGTCGTTATGCATTTAACTGTTTCTTGTTGTTGTTGTTGTTGTTATTGGCACTTATTCCATTACAAATTCGTGTTGGCGAAAAGCATACGAAATTAGCTGCATGTTGACTTGGTCAAATGCATTTGCGCTCGCTTGTAAATCACATTCGGCTCACATTTATTGCATATTCATGGAGAGTGCGGCAGGGACAGAAATAGCCGCGGCAATCATGAATATTGATAAAGCAAATTGTTTGTTTGCTTTTCTGGGGATTTGGGTTTATTATTTCGTTGGCGCTGCATTTGCCAAAAATTGACTGAGTGAAATGTTAAATAAAAGTGACATCAAAACAATTTATATATTGTATATATACTCTATAATAATAATTCTTGCTCTTGACAGCACTCAAAAACTTAAGGAATTTTGATTCCATTCCTTTTTTTTTTGTAAGAAAAGTATTATATAATTTAAATACGACAATAGTCTATATTTTTTATGCAATATATTTTCCTTTCAGGAAGGGTACAGAAAGCACAGTGCTTAAATATTCTGCAGGGTAAACGAAGTCAACAGAATAATTAAAAATAAAAACCTTAACTTGTCTGTTTTAAATTACTGCTGAGTTCAAAAAAAAACCCATGAAAGTTCTTACAAAATTGTTTTTAGCAACGCACTCCAAATTATTCATTTGGGGCTTTGCGCACAATGGTTTAAAATGTTACTTGCCTGCTTCTCATATATATATATATATATATATATATATATGCTATATATGCCATGTAAATTTCCCAATGATTCGAATTGACTTACCTGCCAACGGAAAACCCAGTGAAAGGTAAATGGAAAATCCGCTCATGAGGTGCAGAAAATCGATGTTGTTGGCTTTTCCCAGGACATATCGTGTGTGGCGCCCATTTAGTAGCACTCAAGGGGAAAATCTATGGGAAACGGGCGGATAGGTTTGAGAGGTTTGGTGTGTGAATATTGGCATTGGGTATTGTAACGTTGTGGTGTTTTTATATCGGGCAATTATACATTGCGCAATATAATAAACATTAACAATTGTGGCCGGGGACGTCATCAATAGCTGACCCAATTTTTGGCAATAATTTCTTTTTCCTCTCCAATTTGAATGACGCAATTCGTTTTTGGAAAAAACATGGCTGATTTCGTGTGTAAACCATAACAAAAAAAAAAAATATAAACACTTTGATATGGCATATTCTTTGATATACTTTGATATAACGATTTTGTATTTGATGTTAAAAGTGTTCATGATTGATGTAAATGTTCTATAGAAAATTGAAAATATTCCATCTGACGTTTCGGGTTTATAAACTCTTTTAAAAGTGTTTGGCCAAAGGTTTGCCATAATAGTCGACCTTAGACCAAACTGTATTTAATTTTTAATTTGTTCGTATATTTGTCTATTTTTTGGTTTAATTATATACACAATGCTTACACATTGCACATCAGTGCAAAACCCCCTTGTTCCCTCATGTTTTTTCTTGTATAACTTGTTGCCAGTAGTTGGAATTTATTGCAGCTGCTGTTTCAAAAAGTTGCATACTTTTTAGCGTTAACAATTGGGCTTAAATCAACATTTACCGAACATGGCGTGTATTGTTTGATTTACAAATTTGTGTTTGCATTGCGTATTTGATTTAACACAATTGTGTTTTACTTTTATATATGCGTATTTTTTATACAGCACGTTAGTTCGATTAATTGTCGATGATTTAAAGCAGCTGCAGCTGCTGCTGCTGCTGCTCAGACCGAAACTTAAATTTCACAGGTAAACGAATTAAACACGTCGTATAATGAGCAAAACATTTTAATTGCGCGTGGCTCGGACTAAATTAAACATGAAAACGAACAACTGCACTGGGGAAAAAATGGAAAAAAATATAGCGAAATAAAAACGTGTAAAGAAATGTATAAAATGTTGCCGTGGCAGCACCAGTAAAAATAAAAAATAAAAAACCGCCCAACAAGGGGTGGCGCTTGGCAGTTAGTCTCTGAGTTGGCGTCCCTGAGCGTCAGTTAGAGACGCCAGACTTACTTGTGGCATATGCTAATGAGTCCTGTGCGTCGCTCTCAACCCCTCTGTCTCCCCCTCTCTCTTTCTCTGTATCTGCATCTGTATCTGTCTCGCCGACTGTCTCCCTGCCTGACTAACTGACTGACTGACTGTCTGTCTGCCCGTCTGTGTGGGTGTCTTTTTACTCTTTTTTTTGTCGCTGCCCCCATCTCTGCGGAGCCGTGACTCTGATGTTGCGGAATTCGACTTGTCTGGAAGATAATTCACAACTGGTGCTGTTCCTGCTGCTTTTGCTGCACGCTAAAAAAGCAAAGCGCAAACTATGCTCATGCATTTTAAGCTGCTTGTTAGCGGAGATTTGCTTTAACTGTGCTGCGCGTGTCATAATGTTTTCATTGCATACCCTGTAAGGTGCGATTAACAAAGTGGTGTGTTTAAGATATATGCAGGCTGATTGCTGTGACTTGGGTGCAATTAATAAATGCTCAACACTCGTTTGTAGGCAACTCGGATATTATTTTTACGTAATGTGCCATTAACAAAGTGGTATATTTAAGATATATGTGGGCTCTTTGATATGACTTGAGTGTAATTTTAATTTTTATATTTGTCACCAATTGAGAACTAATATTTTCTTATCGAAAACAAATTGCTATGAGAAACATTCCTTATTTCTTCAAATCGATTTTTGATATAAAAACAAATCTCAAGTGTATCTCAAAAGTGTTTCCACTTCTCGGAATGTATTTTTTTACGACTTTTTGCATTGCGTTGCTGCAAACGCGCTGACCATGAAAAATGCATTTAAGTAAGAAGAAAAGCGACAACAGAAGAACACTGTGAATAAGATTACAAAACCCAAAAGACATTTGCTGAATGACTCTTGAGTTTTGAATGCTCGACCGTTCCGCTCGTTCTCCCCCCCAAGTTAATGAGGAAATAAGCTTAGATAATACGAGCAGACATCATGTTGGCCACAGCCTCGTACGAGACACACACAAGTCGCACTGTTTGCCGGGGGACCGGCTGTCTGGTGTGGGGTGGGTGATAGAGGGGGGGTGGGGAAACTCACTCGTCTCATATTCTCGTGTTTGCGGTTGTGTCACTTAAGCGTTTTGTAAATGGTTTGTTTTGTCTTGCAATTAGTTTGAAAGGGTTGCCCAGTTGCCCAGTTGCCCAGACCCTGGTCACCAACATATATTTATGGAGGAAGAGCGAGAACGTAAACTTTTAGACAATCATCAGCTTTGTTTCGCTTGCGGTTGGCCAAGGGGCATTCAAAGGCCTAGCAAGGAATGGAATGGGGCAGCCAACAGCATGTCGAGCAATCACATATCGTTTGCATACCAGACTTGTAAGATATTATTGAATCGTTTCAATTAATTGCTGATTGATAAGTGAGTGACGACTGTGAGTTAACATGAAGATTAAATGCACGATATGCACGATGCATTGCAAATATAATGAAATTCTGAAT
This sequence comes from Drosophila anomalipes, assembly GCA_035041615.1. Classification (NCBI taxonomy): domain Eukaryota; kingdom Metazoa; phylum Arthropoda; class Insecta; order Diptera; family Drosophilidae; genus Drosophila; species Drosophila anomalipes. The sequence goes on from JAWNKZ010000040.1 coordinate 4,396,207, forward strand.
TGTTTGCTGTATACATTTTTTTTTTGTTGATAGAATTCCAGCGATAAATCGTTCTTAAATGCAATTTTAATCTATAGCCTAAAACATGACTAAAAAAATTGTACAAAAGTCCCCCTTTCTGATGCAACCACAGAAATGTGGAATATTTAGATAAAAGTCAGATCTGCATTTTTCAATTTTGGAAATTGTTAAAAACAATTTGTGTTATTAATTAAATTTATTCGTTCAAAAATGTAGATATATATATATAGCATAGCACGGTATGCAATATTTGGCACTGCCTAAAATAACTCTTCTTTCATTATGGCATTTATTATTGACAAAGTGGTTTGTGGTTGTCATAAAATAATAGTGCGTTTCTAACAAGTTAACAATTTTGCAATCACTTTTATGCCTTATTATGAATGTAGAGGCGAAACATTGATTAAAAAACACTGTTTTTTCAAAATCGGCTTAGTTTTAATAAAGCAATGTCTGTGGAAAGTTTAGCGTGAATTTCAATCGGGAATCTTGCTTATAACTTTTAATTCAGTTTGAACTTAGAGGTAAAATCATGACTAAATTGCAATTGCTTTTGAAAATTGGTTTAATAAATTGACAACAAATGAAAATGTAATTTTGACCGAATCATTTCAGTTTTATATATTTAGGGAAACTAGCTCTTAAATGTCACAAAATCAAAGAGCTGCTGACTTTTTGAATGGGATCTGTTCCGGTTGAACCACATGTCAAATGCAAAGCTAAACAAATTAACTTTAAATCCATTTCATGTCTATTATGCATACGTTGTAACAATAACAGGATGTGCAAGTGGTGGCATTATCAAACATTATGGCATTTATTATGCAACAAATTACACGTTTTATGCATGCAGCAAAATAACAATAATAATAAGTGTTTGCAATGCACACCAAACAGCATAGAATCTAATTAAAATGCCAAACGCATCATAAATATGCCAAAAAAGGGGGAGAGTCGATGTATAAAATGAAATGAAATCAAATCAAATCCACATTTAAAGTGTTTTGCATTTGCTTTAAGCATATTTGCCTTTTTTGTTTTGTTTTTTGTTGGATGAAAACAATTTGACAATTGCTTATAATCAAGTTTGAAGCACTGCTGAATGGGGCTAAGTTCATAGGCATCATTTAAATAATACCCAAGGACAATGACAAATGAGCTGCTTTTGTTCTAGGGTTCAAAAAGGATCAACTTTGGTAAATGTGTTAACAATGGACACAAAAAAAACACACACATTTTGTGTGTTTATGTTTTGTGTGTGTGAGTGTGGGTGTTCTTTTGTTTTGATGCCCTTTTACCACATCAATTTGTCTAAAACAATGTCTGTCTGCCTTTCAGCCCGGTTGTGCCTCACCTTTATTTGCATAAAAGAACTGCGCCCACAGCATAAGGTTAACATATTGACGCACTTTCTGTGGGGTAAATGGGTTAAAACCGAGCGGTATTTGATTAGCCATCGAATATTTGATACTGAACCTTGAAAGTTTATCGGACAGTTTCCCTTTGTTGCGAGCATTTTGATTAATTTAGTTGTTATACATATTTATTTTCTCAAATCCTCAAAACGTTTCTCTGCCTGTTTCCAATTGTATATTGTATGAGTATATTTATATTTATATATTCGAAATTAAATGTATTTTCTTTCTGTTTGTTTTCAGGTACGTAATTTTATGCCACCATCTGGGCAATATAATATGTGTTTTTTTTAAATAATGAGTAAGTCATGGACAAGTATTCCATTTTAATTGCTGGCAAATATATAAATTTGAGGAATGCATAAAGCTCCACTGTCAATATATATTGATGTTGCATGAAATTTACTCGTACACTTCAAGGCCAATAAATTTGAATTTGGCTGTTGCTGGCTGTTGTTGGCTGTTATTGGCTGTGGGTGGTGTGGGGTTGGTTCACAAAAATACAAAAACAAAAGCTAAACAGAATTTGCAAAAATGATGCCAGATGAAAAATGTGTACGCTCTTCGTGCAACGTCTCGTCAAAAGTTCTCAACGAGCCATAATTTTATGGCAACCATATGAATGCAAAATACCAGCATGGAAAATACGTAAAATACGGTCAACTTTTATTGTGGTTGCCTAGATAAATCTTCGCAGGCTTATTTGCAAAGCGGCACTGTGGTCGAAAGCGACATGGAAATCCAAAGAAATATGCTTTTGATGAAATGGATTAACCTGGCATACAACGAATTTAACAATTGACTCGATATTTTGACCGAATTTGTTTTCTACTTATTTGTGCAGAACTGCCTGTATCGGAATAATGTAGTAGTATATAGCTGGCATAGCAACAATCGATCGATAGATTAAAGCTGCTTGGACTGTGTTGGTAAGATTTCCAAGCTGTCAAGAACCACTGTGCACTGTGACTACAATGTAAATGCAAATACATATAGAGACAGCGGTTTGATGAATGTGAGCCGGATACACGTTTGTGCATGTGGGATACATATGCATGGATGTTTTTATGACCGCAAAAATAATTTCGTTTTTACTGTGCAAGCATTAGATAATCATTTTGTGGCTACACCTCTGCCCCACAATCCCCTCTCTCTCTCTCTCTCACTCTCTCTTTGCTTGTCCTGTTACTCTCGCTTCAGATGGATGGATGTGTGCGTGTGTGTGTGTTTATGAGTGTTTGAGCTGTCGCTTACATGCGTATGTATGTATATCTTCAGATCTAATGTCAAATGCAAAACGAGTATTTAACCAGTTTTTCCCCTTTTGTGTTGCATAGCCTGCGGCGCATTAAGGTAATAAATGCGTGTGTGTGTTGGTGTGTGTGTGTGTGTGTGTAATGACATTGTGAATATGTTTTAGTCATTTATTATGCAAAATTAAATTTCATTTGACTTTGCAAACTAACTGGCTCTCTCAAACACACACACACACACACACACACATACTCGCCGCTGTTGCACAGCACACATGAGCCAGAGGCTTTGTTAACCGGTTTGCCATAGAAACTCCTCTCGCCCAGCTGCCAGCTCTTAGCTCTCAGCTTGAGTTGCCAACGGCATTGGCAGCACTTGGCGCTCTTTTTATTATTTCCTCACCGGATGTGTGAGAGCCAGGGACTGGCGCTGCAGCAGCGCTTAACCGAGTTGCACTTGTCGTGTCTTCTTCATACGCTTTTTTTTACAGTCATAAACTTCCGGTTGGTTGGCTGTGCCTCACCTTACCGTAACATCTCAAGAATTTCCTTTAACTTTTATTGTTGAGCAGCAGCGGCTGCTGCTTGGTTGCTGTCATTTTATTTCCATGCTCTTTGCGCACTTTTCCATTTTTTACTTTGTTAATGAACCCTTTTGTTTGCAATTTCTTTGCATGCTCTCCCTCTGGCACCCTCTCTCTCTTTCTCTCTCTCTCTCTCTCTCTCTCTCTCTCTATCTCTCTTTCTCAATTTCTCCGATTCTATCGTACATTATTGCTTTGAGTTTTTTTTTGTCGCTTGCTGCCCTTTTAAGCTCTGTACCAATTTATGTGTAGGGTATATAATGTTTAACACAACAACGGAACTAACTCCTAAAGAACAAGATCCTTTCAGATAGAAAGGTAAAATTGCAGCATCTACTTGAGTAAAATAGAATGGAACAATCTTTACAATAACTAAAATTTAACTAACAGTGTTAGCACGAATGACACCTTTAAGTATCAAACCCCTCTGTTTTCCGGTCGAGTACATATTATGATAGGCTTGTGCATGAATAAATATTACGACAAGGACATTGTTTATTGAACTTATTATGCATATTAAACCTAAACGACCTAAGTAAATAAACTGAGAAATATTTGGATTATTGCAAATAGTCTGCTCAACCAATATTTTATTATTTATAGAGCAAGTATAAACAGTTAAGTCCAACTTAAACTATCAACAGCGTATCTGCCACTTCGAGGAGTCATTCTTCAAGAGGCTTGCATTTTTTATTTCCATTTCCCTGCAGTAGTTGCGCTTCCAAGTGGCAAACCGCTCATCAAGCACACTTTGCACTTTTCAATTTTTCTTCTTCGTTTTCTTTTTTTTGCTTTTTGTGGAGGTTTTTCACTTCGTTCGTTTTGGTATTTTGTCGCGCTATTTGCTTTGGCGAATTGCTGAATTTGTTACTGATTTCGTTGGCTAAAATGCATTGCGCATACGCACTGTGGACTCGCGGCAGAACTTCAAGTTGAAAAGTCATCACTTTGACTGCTGCGATGTTGTCAAAAAGCGTATTTTCTTGGCAAATATTTAGACAGAGTTGGCAGCGCGTCTTATGCCACAAAATGAAACCACATTGCAGATCTAATCCTTTTAGTTGGAATTTGCTTAACAACTCTCTGCTGCTGCTGCTGCTGAAGGCAAGTTTAGCTCTTGGCCAAATGTAAATTTGGCTTGAGTTGATGAATGTACAAACGGCAACTGACTTAAGTGATATGAGAGTGTAATCAGAGTCGGAATCAAATACAGCATTAGACCATGACCCAGACAAAGATACTATAAATCCGTTAGATGGCAACACCCAATTATTTGCAGAGCTTGCCCACATAAATCTCAAATACGCTTGACATTTATCGCAAATGTCTGTGGCGTCCACTCGACTAAACGTCACCGCGTGGGCGTCTGGCAACAGCCGATGGGTGTCTGTTTGTGTGTGCCTGTGTGTGGGGGATAATATAGCTATTTATATCTGTTTTATGTAGCAACAAAAACGGGAGGACATGCGATGCTACTATCCAAGTTTAGCTTGCTACAAATTGTTGTTGCTTCTGTTGCTGTTGCTTTTGCTGTTGCTGTTGCTGCAGGGACAACACATGTTGCTAATGTGCCCGTTGAGAGTTGTCTTCAAATTACAGAGGTCGCAACTGTCGCTCGCTTTCGGTCAGTTTGTGCAACGAATGTCTTCGTCGTTGTTTCAGTTCCTTTTGCTTATCAACTATATATATGTAGGTCGCTTGGCTTTTGCTTTTGCTTTTGCTGTTGCTCTAGTCCAAAAGTTTTTTCCGCTATGCCATTTTATTGATTTTGTGGCAGTTGTGCCTGAGACTGTGCTTTGCTACATGCCGCCCGCCCCCATTTCAAGTTATTGTTGTTATTGTTGTTGTTGTTATCGTTTAGTTTAGGCCTTGTATAATTCAATTCAATCAAGCAAAACAGTTTGCCAAGTGTCTCCAGTGGCGTGTACTTGATTGTTGGCGTTGTTTTAGCGCTTGTTTGCCAACTGTCTTAACTGATACAGCTGTTGTCCAATTTCACAACTATTCCTTTCGGTTCATGCACTATATTTCTATATTCGTAGCATGTGCCATATTTGCATTTGCTATTCGTATTATGAACCCAGCAGCAGCAGAAGCAATTCTTGACTTTTGCCTCATGTTAAAGTGACAACAGCTGCTGACGTTCATTTGCTGACAACTAATGGGCAAATCCACTGAAATGGAAAAAACCCAGATCCTTATGATATCCTTGATATCTTAAAAGGCATAGGAAAAGATAATTGTCAGTAACTTTTTATTCCTAGGTCAGCTATTCAAAGTTTTCTATAAATTATAGTTTTGAAATTTTATAATTTGAAAATTGACCTTATTCAAATAGCACTATTTACAAGCTGAATCAAAATTAGAACAATTTAATCGATGCACAATATGCTCAATAGATATATATGTGGGCAAAGTAGACATCGAGAATAACTTAATTATGTTTTTCTTTATCTTTATATCTTAAATTTTGTATTTACTCCGATATGTTTTGCCTCCATAACTGACTGGACGATCTCTGTGAATCTTTCTCTGATGACGAAATGTTCGTAGTTTTTTTCATGTCAGTGTGCATTTGATTGACATATAAAAAACTCATTCTTCAAAATTCCAAAGAATTCTATTAAAAAAAAATTGGCTGAGTTTAACAATTATTTTTATTATTGCTTTTCTTATTGTTAAGATTTTTTATTATTATTATTTTCAATATAGCTGAACATAAAATCCCCATTCTGGTTCTAAAAGATATTTGCTTTAAATGGTTTATAGCCATTTCTCAGTAAATATCAATCATAAGAGTAGTAGTTTTTGCTTGGAACCACTCGAACCAGTTGTAATTCAATTACTTTAATGACTTGAGCACTTAGAAAAGACAAGAAAAGAAAATCATCAGGAATGAACAGATTAGACAGAGCTTACACGATGACTATGATTATTTGATCCAAGAGTAGCATTCAATGCGATTGTAAATACACCTTCCACTTCCACTTATCCCATTTGATAAATATGTCATCAACTAGCTGTAAGCAATCCATACACACACACGCCCACACACACACACGCACACACACGCACACACACACATACACACACACACGCACACACACACACACGCACACACACGCATACACACATATGAGTTATTATCGCAGTGAATGACTGAAAAGCACCAGTAATATCATTTGACTTTAGCAATCATCCTTCTAGGAGGCAGTTCTGGGTACACTTTTAGTGATTCGCTCACACACACACACATACACACACTCACCCACACATACACTCACCCACACATACACTCACCCATACACACACACACACTCACACACACACAATAAGCAGTGCGTTCACTCGACATTCGTGCCAGCCTGTCATAAATTGCCTAAGCCGCTTCTTCAGCTGCTGCCAGCCGCTGCTGCTGCATCCCTACTCATTCATTCAGTCATTCATTCATTCAGTCAGTTAGCGGCTGTCTTCTTCTGTTTCTCCTTCTTTGGCTGCTTTCTCTTTCCGTCTCTCTCTCTCTCTCTCTCTCTGTTTGTCTGTCTGTCTGTGTGTCTGTCTGTCGCCCGTGCTGCTGCTTGCCCTCGTTTTCAATGTGGGCAAAACGTGCGCCTGTCATGTCGCCATTTTTTATTTTGGGGTTCTGATGATTTCCGTGGCACACACACACAGACACACACACACAGACACACACACACACACACACAGACACGCACACACATTGAGTGTGGCGCACGTGCAGCTGACATCAAAATAAATAAAAGCGACTCTAAATGACAGTTTTGCATTAGATTTTTTTCCTTTTTCTTTCCGTTACAAAACTTGGCGAGCGACTGCCAAAAGTTTAAGTTTTTACATTTTTTTGTTGTCTTTTCTTTTTTTTTGGTTTGCCTTTTTGGATTTCTCTTTCAATTCACTTTCGTGCAAGTGTCGTTGTTGTTGTTGTTGTTGTGTTTTATTGTTGCTGTTGTTCAGTGCCGGATTGCATTCGAGCTTACACTTTTGCTTGGCGTCCTCTTCCTTATTGATATCAAAAGTTTAAGTGCAGCTTTGGCAGCGCTTACATTTGGCTTTAGCTCAGTGCGCTTATCCTCTGCTTACAAACTTGGAGACTCACTCACATACGCAACAGAGCAGAAAGTGACATTGAGAGAGAAAGAGAGAGAGGCAGAGACATATTTGGTAGGTAAAACTTAACTGGCTCGAGTGAATTGTGCGTTGAAAGTTTCTGAGCCTCTCACTGCAAAAAGATTTATAAATAGCGTGCTAAACAATAACAGACAACAGATGTCAAGGAGGAGCGGGAGTGGTAGTGGGAGAACAAGAAGGAGATAGAGAAAGAGAAAGAGAGAAATGGGAGAGCGTTAAATAAAATGTCTGGCGCCTCCCAACAAATTTAACTTGAAATTGTTGGGCAGGAAACAAATAAATTTCATTTTAGTCGAGTGTTTTTGCATCCGACATATCGGCATGTCGTCTCTGATTGTATTGCGGAGCAAGTTTTCCGCTTTGCCGCGTTGTTTATATTCTCAGCCTACATTTACATACATCCAAGCCAAAACATGCCAGGCACGTTCATCTATGTGTGTGACTGTGTTTGTTTTGTGTGTGTTTTGTGTGTGTGTGCGTCGTCTGGCAGGCAGCATCTACCAGCAGCACTTATGCTATTTCAAGTTTGTGCCTAAATTGATTTTCTGCTACAAGTTCAATACGTATTTGTATGTGTGTGTGTGTGTGTGAGTGTAAAGGAATAGCAACGATTTGGCATTTGATTGTTTTACTTGGCCTCCTGTTTTATATTTGTGTAAACTCACTCGTACACTCACAAGCCCATATATGCCTTGTATTTGCCCGCAACGCGTCTGGCATAAAATCATTTTTAATTCGGCAAATGTTCCCAAAAATGTTCCACTCGACATCCGCATTAGGCATTTCACGAGGGTCGTTCACAAAGTAATCAGCTCATTTATGCTCCACGACTCGTACTACTTGAATAAATTCGGCTGAATTAATGTTCTTGTTTTGTTTTTGGCGTTAGTTCTGAAATAAACAAAAACACACCAACTTATTTGCTGCTGTGATCTGATTTTCCGGCAACTGTTATAGAACAGTAAACGGATATATATGTATATAAAAATAGCGAAAACAAAATGTTGCCTAAAAAGTCGAAATGAAACAGATACTTTCAAATAAATATGGGCATCAATTGCGTCAATGCCCCTAAAAGTATACAACATAAATCAAATGTTTCATTAAAGCTTTTCTAACAAAATATACAAATTGGATGCTCGCATTATGCTCGTCAGCTGCTTGTTTTTTTGAAGGAAGCGGGCTTTACAGGATTTCCTTGTTTCTCTACTTACTGCTTTGCCAGCGTGTGCTGATATTTACCCAAAAGTTTTTCAAGTTGCAGCTCGCCGGCCAAAAGGCGAAAATCTACAACTTGACAGCGACAGAGGAAGAAGAAGAAGATGGCAAAGGATATAGAGCAGGACTAGTGTTACGAAAATCGGTTTAGTTTGTTTTTCCTGTGTGTTTGCGCCACATTTATTTACTCTTACCCTCTTTCACTTTATCTTTCTTCGCCGTTGTGTTAGTTTTGTAGTTCTTGGCTGCTGGTTCTTTGCCCGCATATAAATATTTAATTTAATTGTTTCTTGGTTCGACGACGTGTCTGTGTGTTTTGCAGTTGTTGCTCATTGTCATTGTTGCAAGTTGGCGCAAGGTGGTTGCTTGGTTGCTTGCTTTTCTTGCTTTTCGTATTTCAAGCATAAATTGCGAATGTCCTGGCTAAGTTGCCATTGACAGCACTTTCATGCTGTGATTCAAACTCAAATTGCTCCAATTTTAAAGGGAATTAAAAATAAACAAACACAACTTTGTTTGTTTATGTGCATAAGGAAAATTGGAAAACAGGATCAGGCTGAAAATTGAATTTAGTTTTGACTGAGTGTTTGGCAAAAATGACTTAAATTTTAATTTCGTAAATCGTAAACTTCACTTGGATATATTAATAAATATATACATATATAATTTTTGTTTCGGTCTTGCTGTAAAAAGTATGCTATAGAGGAATAAATAAGGACTGGCTGAATTTGAGATTAGAAACGAATTTCGCCCCAAGGCTTAATTAACGTCATTAAAATAAATTGCTTTTCACACATTTAATTGGATTTATTTAAGCTTTTATCGTAGAAAAGACTAACTTACTATTGGAAATTGGACGTTGTTGTTGCTGTTGCTGTTGTTGTTTTTTGTTACTTTTGTTATCGTTGTTGTGCACTAGAAAATCGTTAAGCGTTAACATTGCCATTATTATTGTAGTAGTTGTTTAGTCGCATTGTTGACGTTGTTGTTCTTCTCGTTGTTGTTGTCATTTTCATTGTGTGCTCAAATGTCAGTGGGTCAGACTGACCTGAACTCTCACGCTGCGACTGGGCTTGGGGTTGGGGTGGGGGCTCGGCTGACCAAAACATGCAACCAGTGCAAGAGTGGTACATGGTTCAAGGATTTTGTATTGTCCATTGTCAAACGACAACAGCGAACAGTGCCACGGAAATTGTGTTGCAAGGAATATCAGAGATCACAATAGCCAAACCGAACAATAGAAGTCGCCTGTACCAAACAAATTGTATACCACATTGCGTATACGCATTTATAATTTTATTTATATTATTATGATGCCAGCTAATCTGTCTAATTTGTCGCAGTGACAAACACACGAACAACACCCAGTCAGCGTATTCAGGACAGCTGCTAATGAAATTTATGGACAGAGTTCATGAACCCCCGTGACTGCAACAACAATTTTACAGCATTCTTCGCTCTAGGGGCCGAAATGTGGCAAAATTGCCAACCTGGCAGCCATGTTGCCTGACAGCCTGGAAAATTTTTTGCCACCTGAGCGGCGCGAACAGCCAACGACTACGACTACGACAGCGACAGCAGTTGCAACGGCAACGGCAATGGCAACAACAGTGTCTGCTACACAATGACAATGCCTGGCCGAATAAATTCTCATTTATGACACTTAAAAGCCGACACCAGACAGCAGCAGCAACAGCAACACAGCCAGGATTCAGAGCCACTCATCCTCATATAGCCTTCTGGGCTTACTGTTGCTGCTGCTCGTTAGCTGCTGCTGTCTGTGTGCAAGTAACAACAACAACAACAACAAGTTGTGGTAGAAAGCCAAGTCTGTGGCTGAGTATCAAGCTGTGCATTGGCACTAGCAAACATTCGTGCTGTGGATGCCAGTCTACGGTCTGAATCCGTATGCATTGCGACAATTGATAAGAAAATGCGTTACAAATTAGCAACAAGAACAGTACCCCAATCCAGCATTATGGGATATCAGCATCGACAGCAGCAAACATTTTGCATACACAATTGCAACAATGATAGACGGCATTTTATAGTTGCCACACAAGTACCATTGCTAAAGGGAATAGTCTTTCTGTTCAATACCAAATTGCGCCAGTTTTGCTAACTGAAAATCCTTTCAATAAAATCAATTTATATTTCTGATTGTTATTATTATTAGATACCAAGAATCCATAATGAAAGCAATTTTGTTTCGCTTACACGGGATACAGGGTATCTACAAACGGTATTCGATCAACTATCGTTTTTATTGGCAGTCATTAATAATGACATCATGCGTGTCCCTGATTGTCTGTGTATATATTTTTTATATATTCCTCACACCCTGTCGACCTGTTTTTTATAACGCGCGACTCGTTTTCGATTACAGGTTATTAAATGTGCACAACGGCAGCTATTTAATTGACTTTTTGCCAATTTAAGTGCAACAACATTTTGCTATGTTTTTTTTTGTTTATCATAAGCCCATTAAATAATAATTAATAAGGGTATCATGCATTTCTTAAATGGAATGTAACAAGGATACATAAATCCCAATAAAAAAACACACACTTTGCTAACATGAATAGAATAAATCAAAATCGGTTCAAATTTGACGAAGTTATGTTCGTTAATAACTTGTGTTGGGCCTTTTTCAAATAGTGTAGTTCCGAGCTGGAAACAGGGTATCTCTTAGTTAGGTCTAGAGCAATCTTATTTCATTTGGTTGATTTTCAAGTGCGCTGACTTTTTTGCGCGTGATTATTATTCATATTTATTCGCATTTGTATTCTTTTCGTTCCATTTGGCGAGCAGCCGTCGTCTGCCATTTTTATGTGACATATGATAAATTTAATTGGTGTTTCAATGCAGCTTCTGTCGTTGTCGCAAGTATCACACTGCGAATCAATTAAGCGATGGTTGAATGAACGCGCCTTTTGTTGACCCACTTATTACATTCTCTTCTCTTCTTCTTCTTTTTTTTTTTTTGGTTGCAGATTGAGATTGATGAACATTTCAATAAGATAAAATTTAGATTGTATGCGACCGCAGCTTAAATACACGCCGAGTGGTGGCATCTCTTATGCAAATGTATTCAGTGCATAGACCAATTTTACTTGGCGAACGAAAGCGATCTGAGGATTGAGTACATAAAGCAGCCGTCGACTAATCAATAAACCAACGAACCGGTCCCAAAACCCCAAAAGCCAGAAATGTTCTTGTCGGGGCTTAAGTAATTGTAAAATGTTGAAGCGATTTGTTTATGTTTTAGTTGCTAAAAGCCAATTGGCTCAAAGGAAATGGCGAGCGATGCGTTTGGTAGATTTTGCAATCTGCCTACTCACTTTAGTTTTTTTTTTGCATACCCTAAAACAAGCTCTTAAAAGATATGTATGATACCACACCGAAACTGTGTTTGATTATAAGATAACTGGAAGAGAGTGTTGTTTTTCTTGTTTGCCTTAAACATATTACTAATAAATCATATAGTAAATATCATCTAAAAGAATGATCGCCCGTTCCGCAAGATGGTTTAAACAGTATTTTGTCACTTTGATGATCAGCTTTATAGAACTTTTTATACCTTTATCCCATTAAATATGATTAAGTAATGATTTTGTGCAAGAGTATTTAACAGGTAGAAGCGAGGATCTCCGATCTATTTCATTGTATTGATACCTACCACTTATGGTGAATAAAGACAGAGTCTTCAAATTTATATTTAATATACCTTGACCAACTGTAAAAATTTCATCAAGATCGGATAAGAAGTCATAACTCTTAATGTGTATATCCGCTGGGTTCAGGGAATCTCCTAGTCGAGCTCCCACGACTAGAGCATTCTCACTCGTAGTTGTTTTTGTTGTTGTCAAATCCTAACTAAGCAGAATCCATTTGCATGTGCTACATGCGGCTTTTCTTTTTCCGTTTGATTTTTCATCTAATCCATGCGTTTGCATGCAAAAAATACCCAACCCAACCCAATCCCCTCCTGTCGTCTGCTCTGCATTGACTGCCTGACTGAATGAGTGTGTGAGTGAGTGAGTGAGTAAGTCGGTAAGCGTGTGAGTATATAACGATTAGGTTCGTGTCTTTTTTTTCGTTTCTTCTTTCGGTAAAGGCTCTCTTTTATATCAAAAATGGTTGCGCACAGTTCATTTTAGTTTGTGTGCGTCTGTGAACAGCTCAGAATTTCAAAACCGGTGAAAGCCAATTTTCACGCTCAACTAAATTGGGTTAGTTGGTTTGTGTGTATGTATAAATATATATATATATATATATATATATATATATGTGTGTGTGTGTGTGTGGGTTAGTTGGGAGCTGGGAGCTGCAGGTGCACTTTGCACGTTGCTGCCCGACACGTTGCCAGAATGCTAAAAAATAGTTTTTCCTTTGCATTTTCTTTTACTGATTCCGTGCGCATTTCAATATGATATATGATGTGCAAATTGCATGCTGCAATGTTTGCCTTTTTCTCTTTCTATATTTCGGCACTTTTTGAATTTGTAGTTTGTTTTTTTATTTTTTATTTTTAGTTCTGTTTTGTGTTATTGACACGTATGCAGATAGACATGAGTTATGAGAGCTTTTTAATGTGCAAATCTGAGAAATCAAAAATGGTTTATGGCCTGCGCCAAATGTCTTTGACTTGAACTTCTCATATATTTTCATTTATGATGGTATTTCGTTTATTCTTTGGATGTGAGTATAGTTGGAAAAAAAAAAACGATCCTAACTCTGACTTTGTAGACCCATTTATGAAAGATGTTAAATCTTTGACGCAGAGAAGGAGATGGCTTCGATCCGTTAAAATATGTCCGTTTGTCGGTTTGTCAATCTGTCAATTTCGATGCTGTCTTGATGGAAATTGGGAAATTCATATTTTTACTATTGGAGTCATACGGATCGGATCACTTTGGCATAGGGAACGATCGGTCGAGGGATGAGTTTTTGTATCAAAAACTATTTGGTTTGTCCAAGTTATCCTATCAAAAATCGTAGCTTTCATAGTTTTTAAATTTATACTCCAAGTGTTAATAATAATTTTACTACAATTTTGAGATCAACTTTTGAGTTACCATTTCAAAATTCGTATTTATTCTTATGGATTTCCACTTAAAAATAAACCTATTTTCCATGTCCATATAAAATTGTAAATTGAGCGAAGACTAATCAATATATTTACGCCTTTTTCTTATACTTGCAGGTAAATACATACTATTATTAATATATAATATACTCGCATTCTGTTCAAGCTCGTAAGTAGAAGCAAGCAATTATTGAAAATATAACATACATAAATGCGTATATGGTCTTTGGAGCTTGGAATAAATGTTTGATGAAATTGGAGTGGTTTTAAGCGTTCAATACCACACCCTGAATGGTAATTTTGTTTTTGAAGAAGCGGCGCCCACTGAGCTGTGGTTCAATTAACTCTTCAAAGTCGAAACCGTTTTTATGACAGAAAGAGGGCGAGACATTGGAACCTTTTCGGGTTAGATTTACTTAAAGAGAATGGTCCATTACGAGAACACTTTTGAAAATGGCCAATGCCACGAGTAAATGAAAGCTAGGCAAAGCAATAGCAATGGTAAAAGCAAAAGCAAAAGCAAATGCTTCAGCTGAGACTGAGACCGAAGCTGTTGAAGCCATAAAGGCAAAAAAGGGTCCTATGTAGCAATTTGCTTGGCACATCCTCTAGCTATGGTCAACAAACCGAATCGTTACGGCGACGCGTAATGAAAATTAATGCTGACGATCCGTAAACGGAAGGTAGGAGAAAAACAAAAGTGAAAGTCGGCAACGAGTCGTCGTCGTTGCTGGGTTATTGTTATTGCTGTTGTTTGTGGATGTGGATGTTAATGCTGCTGCTGCTGTTTTGTTGCTGCTGCTGCTGCTGCTGTTGGCGGTTGTGTTTAGTTCACGATATGTCGGCAAAACGGGCGAAAATTTAACGAACCGTAAAGTGATTTAACCTTGACGCTTGTCGCACACACTCCGCCGGCCCATTAATACACACCAAGAACGCCACTGTGAGCTGTGTGTGTGTGTTTGTGTGAGAGAAAGAGCAAGGTAGCGATGTGTGCGTGTGTGTGTGTGTGCTATTGATGAATAAATTATGTAAATGGCAATAAATTAAAATTTAATAAAGTTTAACAAACGCTACTGCCTGCATGCTTTTGTCTTTGACTCATGGTCACGGCCAAAAACCCGTGAATGTTGGCTCTGGTTGGGACTGCTGCATTTTTAATGCCCCAAAATGTATGCTATGGCATAATCAAATTTCAACCGGCTGCTCACGTCAGCTAACCACATGGCTCCTGCAGCCATGCCATGCCAGTGCTGCTCTCTGTTGGGGCATTTTAGCCACAAATAATACATGAGTTGATGCTCTAGCTAAATATGTATACAAAGGAGCCAACTTTGCTCGGTAACGAGCCAGTTGCTGCTGGTCAGGTGAAAGTCAAGCATTTTAATAAAATGTTTGGCATAGTTTTATTAAATTTCAAACAACAAATTATTTTTACAGACTTTACGACTAATTTAACTTAACAAAATAATAATTATAACAGAAAATGTATGCATATGTGTGAATTAATTTTGGTAGCCCAACTAACTAATTTATAATTTATAAACTAATTTATTTGTACAATTATCAGAATGTCATATTTGTCCTATTGAGCTCAGTTGGCTTAAGCCCTTGTAAAACGGCATTGTGAACGAATTTTGTGTTGCATGTAGCCAACTTTAGAAACGCACCTCGCATATAAATATATAAGTGTAACTTTGGGCGCGCTACCGTCATAAAATAAAAATCAAGTCAAATTCCTATCTCTAAATTGCCAGGCGCCTCATCGCAGTGCTTTGGTAAACTTTTTTTTTTTCCTTTCTGTTCTTGCTCATTTCGGGCATTGCCGCTTGATTTAACTTGAAACTTGGCTCATTTGTATTAAGTTCACCACTCGCTGCGGTTTAGGCCGCTAAAAGCAAATGAGTGTGTTGGCCAAAACTTTACGCTACATTGTTGTTGTTGTGCGTCCGTGTTTCCCACAGGGTAGATATAAACGGGAAGCGGGCGGGACGACGATGGGTCGCTGTCTTAGCTGCAGGCAGCTCTGATCAAATAATCTTGTTTGATGATGAGTTTGCCCACATACAAATACAAAAGCGCACACACACAGACACACACATACACACACACACACACACACACAGCTGGCGTTGCAGATAAAACGTAAAAGTTTTCATTCCATTTTCTACTTTGCAGGATTTGTGCTACATTTTGTTTTGAAAAAATACAAAAATATATTTATATATACATATATATAAAAAAAGTTGAAACTTCTGTTTGAAGTTTTACTGTCTATCTGCCTGTGTGTGTGTGTGTGTGTGTGGCATTTTGATTTTCGTACTTGAAATTGGTTTGGCATAAACCATTTTAGCTGGATATTATCAGCGTCGCTTGAAACTTTATGCGACTGAACTTTGTTGTCTCAAGTTATAAACAAATTAAAAACTGCTAAAACAAAAAAAAAAAACAAACAATAAATAACAAATTAAAATTGTATTAAAATGTCAGCACATGTACAAATGCGATGATTGAACTGACTAAGCTGTACGTTGAACTGAAATTGTGCAGCCACATGCCACACGCCACTTACACTTACCACATGCTAGACTCAAATAGCAAACACTACAAAAATGTGCTTAAATGCCTGATCAAGAATTAGCCCGCAAAGCAAATAATTTTGTATAAAAAAAGGTATTTATTTATATAGATATATATATATACACATAAAATAAATATATCAGAATATGTCTTATGCGAAATAAGCTTGATTTGTATTTAATCACATTTTTACCGATAGAAATTCTGAATCGGCATCAGAATTAATTTCGGTTTCCGTTTGAGATCCTGTTTGTATTATATATATATACAAAAAAAATGTGCGCAAATTTGCTGAAGCAATTTACGCCTGTCAGAAACGCTGACTCCAATTTAACAAGTGCTTTTGGCCAGCCACATTTGCATCTGGCTGGAAGTATTTTAAAAATGAGTTGGTGTAATTGCTGTGCATGTCTGCGGTAAAAAGAAGCCCTCAGGTTTAGCGTTGAGCATTCAGCTTTCAGCTGTTTGCCGTGCGCAAACTTTATTATGAAAATTTCATTTTAATTGAGCGAGTTTTTGGTGTCATTTTGGTTGTCGCTGTCGTTTCAGTGGTCTTTGTTATTGTTGCTGTTGTCGTTGTCGACATACCACATTTATATTCATTGCATCATTTTGCCTGCAATATTATTCTAGTCGAGTTTTCTTTTTTAAATTTATTATTTTAATTTGATTGTGATTATGCACGACATTTGCAAGCAGCTCTGCTTTTAGATATATTTGCTTGTGCAAATTATGATTGTAATTATGTTATTGATTTCAAATAAGTATGATTTCTTATAGCGCTGCAGCGGTTTATGCACATTTTAACATTTGTGCAACAATTTTCCCTTATTCTCGTACACAGCATCTTAATAAAGTTTCCACATTGTGTGGAAAACGCAAAAGTTTTGAAAGTTGTAATTTGTCATTATGAGTTCAGCTAGTTTCTTTTGCATTGAATTTCCCTCACAAAATAAATGAATAAATGTATTTTGCACATGGAAATGAAAAGTTCGAAAGAAGACCGATTGCAGGACCGGCGGAAGAGTTTTTGTTTCTTTCGCATGTCATAAATAAACAAAATGGAAATAAAAGCATTTTCAAATGACACTTGACACCATGTGGCGGCTCTGCTAGCTGTCAGACACTTTGTTACTAACCTAGCCTCCGCAATTCACTTTTGCTTCCCTTGCCGCTCCTTGCTCTATGCGTAACTCGCTCTCACTTGTCATTGTTGCAGTTGCATGCATTAAAATGCAATGATAACAAGTAGACAAGTAACAAGCTGCAGCAGCAGCAGCAGCAGTAGCAGCAGCATCAACAACCACTTCTTCTCAATAGTTTTGCCAGTAAAAGTGCTTTGTTGTTTTGAATTAACTAAAGATGAAGCTGACGCTGAAGCAAAATCAGAATATTAAGCGAAAGTGGCTTGGAAAATCTAAAAGCCGCAACGACAACGACAACGACAAGTGCTGCTGCAGCGTCAACTTCAGCTGGGTTGGCTGGCTGGCTGGCTGGCTGAATGGCAGCTGCGGGGCAACAATGACAACAGCCACTTGTGATGTCAACGCCATCAACAGCTGTGGCTGTGTCGAAGTTCGCTTGACGCCAAGCACCAACAAGCTGAACCATCCACCATCCCACCAAGCCCACCCACCCCCACCAGCAATACTTGCGTATTTCATTAATTTTGCATAAAATCTGCAACAACATTTTTTTTCTAAAGCTGCAATTTTCGTTTACTGCGTGCTCAAGTGGCAGATTGTCCAATTGGATGAGCTAGGGGGGAGGGAGGGAAAAATGCCCAAAACAGAAATATATTTGTGTGCATAAAATGCAATGAGATGTGAAACACAAACAAAATGCAGAGCAAATAAATTGAATTGAAACTAGAAAATTGCTAAAGTGCCGCGAAACAAGCTTTTGGGTTTCAATGCTGCGCAACAGAAACAGCAGCAACAGCAAAAGCAACAGCAACAGCAATAAACAAAGCACTAGTCAACTAATCAATTGAATTAGCGACGGGTATGCCTCTTTTAGCCCCTGCACCCGTTTACCAGCAAAATTTGGCTTTGTCTAATCAACGCAAACCAAATGATGCCTGCCAAATGCGGCAAGGCTTATGCGTGCTTCGATTTGATGAACCGAACAAGTTCAACAGCTATATGAGTAATTCCAGTAATTTCTTTGAGCATTTCAAAGTTAAGTGCCTGATAAATTATCGAAGCTTGAAATGATTGCTGCCTATTTAAGCACAAATCAAACACACAAATATTTCACATTCGGTTCCAAACCGAAAACATCGAAATCATAATTACCAAAAGCACACAAAATACAACTAGAACTTAGCCTCAAATTGAACTTAAACATATTTCATACATTCACAAATCAAAATATATGCACGTATATCAATTATTGCCAGTGGGACACCGCTTTTTATATATTTCTTTTTATTCAAAGCCGGGGAATTGTACGTGTGTAAGTATGCGCTTAGCAGTTGGCTTTATATATTTCTTTTCACTGTGTTTTTTGATTTTTTTTCTTTTTGTGTTGGAGGGGATTTTTGAACAAATGAAATGCTGTAAACTTTATGCTATGGCCCCAAACAAAGCGGAAAGAAAAGAAATTTGGGCTGGCTGTCAAGTGCCAGCCAGACGGCAGCTCAGGCATATAAAAAAGGCGACACGGCAATTGCCTGGCAGGCAAGCTGGCAGTTAGGCAGCCGGGCAGCCAGTCAGCCAGGCAGGAAGCCAGTTAGCCTTGCTCGCCAGCAACTCGTGAGTGTAAGAGGTCCAGAGAGTAGCGTCAAATCGATAACAAGCGGAAATGGGGTCAGTGCACCCAAATGCCCAGGCAAAAGCAATCAAAACTCATTGCCAAAACAAGTAAAAAAAAAAAAAAAATATGTAAAAAAAAAAAACTGTTAAGAATGCTCTAGTTAAGGGAGCTCGAGCTGTGAGTTAACCCCAAACCCCAGACTTACAGGTCTTAGATTTTCAAATCAACATAAACATTAATATACAATTTCCGTTTGCACATCTCTTGGCTGATCTATATAATATTTTACAGTTGATCAAAGTTATTTCTATCGAATAAGAAAGTCAAACCTTCAGAATGGTGAATTTTATTGCTATTGGCAATCGATTTGTATCGATTATCGATATCATTTAAACGAAATAACCTCGATCTTGGTATACAAGAGTTAAAATTCAAAATTGTATTTTTTACAGCCTGAGAAAGTCAGAGGCAGAACGATTGACAGATAAAATCGGCTCGACTGTTGATTCTGATTAAGAATATATTAATCCTTACGGAGTCGGAGTTACTTCCATCTGCCTGTTACATGCTAGTCCACTATTTGATTATTTCCCTTTTTGTTCATTTTCAAAGGATTCAGGGTATAATAAAATTGAAAAACTTACTGACCAATTGTATGGACTTTGATTGGCCAGGGGCTTGCGAGATGGTTAACAATTTGCAATGCATCAACAAAAACGGTTTAAGGGACAACCCAAGCAAGTGCTTCAATTTTCCGCCCGGTCAAGCTGCTGGTCCGTGGCAATGGGGAAGTGGCATGAGGCAACAAAAATCTTGTGCATTATCAACGTTTAACTGCAATATCAGTGGCAACTGACTGCAATCGCTGTTGCTGCTGCTGCTGATGCCGTGTGCACTTAATCAATATTCGATTACCAACCATTGGACCACTCGCCATTCACAGCTGTACCCAGCCAGGACCACTTGCACACACATGCACACACCATACAGTTGGCAAGGCCAGAAACATTCAAACACATACACACACACACAGACACGCACACACATTTTATAGTAACAAACATACATATTGGCAATTGAATCATGTTTGATTGCACTTTGCGCCCCCCGATTTTTGCTCAGTCACCTTTTGTGCCGCTTACCAATGGACTTTTTGAACAGCAGTTAGTAAAACTACCACACCACCGCCTCCGCCCCCGCCCCTTTCATCTCTTTGGGGTACGCTTCTGGTATTGCGGTTGGCCTGATCTGCACAGCTGCCAATTACAGTTTCTGGACCTCGACCGAAAGTCAAATGCCGAGCATGCCATTACAAACTAGCAGTAGTGTTCAACTGAAAGCTGCAGCACCAAAAGCCATTGGCCACACTGGCCTCTGGTGTGCACCACCCGGCGTATGAGTGTTGTGCAATTTATTTATCGATTTTGATTGTGGACAGCATTTCATGCGAATGCTCAGCAAAGGGCGAACAATGTTTCATACGCGACATATATATATATATATATAACATATAAAACACTATATAACACTAGAGGTACAAGTTATGCAAAAACTGTTGAATGGATTTCATTGATGCAACATTGAAATTGCTTAAGAAGATTCAGAAAAAGTGAAACAAAAAACTCCTTTAAGATATATTATACTCATTCAAAATTTCTTCTAATATATATTATTATATAATTATATAAATTACATAGTTTAGGAAATGCTTAAGATATTCCTTATTCCTTATTATTTCCTCAAGAATTTGGCTCTTTCACTTATTAATTATTTCAATAGATGATTATCGTTGTGGATACTGCTACGTAAAGTGTGGTTGCCGTTGGCTTGATAACAAATTACAACATTCTCTTCAGTTTTGTCTTCTCAGTTAACTGAATTTTTACAATCTGACATTTGACAAGTTTGTGGCTTGCATCGAATGTTTTTCAGTTGACCTCAGTTGGCTTGTTAATGCAGCTTGTGTTGTTGTTGTTGTTGTTGCCGTTTATTTGTTACAACCGTTTTCGACTGTCAATCTAGTTTTAATTTGTACTAAATTATCAACTATATTTCATGTTCATTAAATTGCATTTCAATTATATAACTCAAATGTGTTACAAGTAGCCCTAATCAGTGGGCAATGTGCGATGTGGTCTCACAACTATTTGTCATTGTGTCTGTATGTGTCTGTGTGTGTTTGTGTGTGTGTGTGTCTGTGTGTGTGTGTGTGTGTGTGTGTGTGTGTGTGTGTGTGTGTGTGTGTGTGTGTGTGTGTGTGGTGTGGAGTCTGTGTACATTTTACATAATAAATCACGTAATGTTTCAAAATGCTGTCATGTTTAATTGGTTAGCCATGGAAATGCCTGGTCAGGCAGACAAGCATTAAGGACAAGACGCTGGCAATTTGGCCAAAAGCAGTTGTTGGTTTAGCAGCTGCTGTAATTAGTTAGAGGATAGTTAGTGTATATAGGACTGATGGCACTATAATTATGAAGAATTCAAATTTTGGATCTAGCAGAGATTACATTAGATGCCAGACTGACTAAAGACTGATTACTTCACTGATTTCAAGCATTTAGATTTACTAGTTTGGCCCAAATATTTATATTTGCCCTTTTTGAGCTTGCTTCGTAATGGCTTGCCAATTTACAGAGTATATTGAAGTCTATCGTAGATTTATTGTAGATTGTAGATTGTCTTAGACTGTAGAACATGTTTCCTGAGTGTTGGGCCTTTAATGTCTGCATTAAAGTAATTTTTCCTGTTGCTCGTTTATTCCTATTTTATTGCACAGTCGCTCATTGCAGGGTATACCTGTGTCCTTAGTGCAGTCTCCTTATTTGGTGTATGCATTTCTTGTGTGCAATTTAAATGAAATTGTCAGCTTGCAATGTGTAACATGCGTCCATGCCACATATTGTGTTGCACACAATGGCTGACATACACGAAATACACACAACCGGCAATACACACGCGCACACTCACACACACACACACACACACACACACACACACACAAACACACACTCACACACACACACACACACTCACACCCACACACACACACCCACACACACACACAAACACACACACACACACACACACACACAAACACACACACACACAAACACACTCACACACACACACACACAAACACACACACACACTCACACACACACACACACAAACACACTCACTCACACACACACACAAACACACTCACACATACACACACTCTCACACACACATATATTGAGAGTATTGCACTTGTGCATGACACGTTTGTTGGAGCTCTTCTTCTTTGTTCTGCACGAATTGCTTTGCAATTTAATTTTATGACTTGTTTATTTGGGATACGTGCATAAGGTACAAGTTAAATAAGCGAATTATTCACAAAATGTCCAATTAATATGCCATCAAAAATAACAGTTTATTCAAGTAGAAATCTTTGTAATGTGTTATTAACCTACTTGTATCAATAGAATAAAAAAACATCTCTTTATATATGTGCACTATATATATGTGCACTATATATATATGTAATATATATATATATATATATCACACAGTTTGGGGCTTAATTAAGCCGCTGAACGCATTGGGCAGACTTTAAACCCATAATTAGTCAAAAGCGCGCAAAGATAAAGCACGAAAGCAGCTGCTCTTGGTGTGAGCGATACAACGAGAATAAGGGAGTGAGGGAGAGAGAGAGGGGGAGGGAGAGAGAGTGAGGGAGAGAGAGAGGGGGAGGGAGAGAGAGAGAGGGAGAGAGAGAGAGAGAGAGTGGCAGAGGGATAAAGGGCAGACGCCCCCAATGCCCCATCGCCTCAATGGCCATGTAATTAAACTTTGATTACGGTACTTAGCCATCGCACTAAGCTATTTTTTTATATGTTTTTTTTTTATTGCAACTTCTTCACCTCCGATTTTTTTTTATAGCAACGGGATACTGTGTCCCTGTGCTCAAAGCGCTCCGTCTTCTTTTCAAGTGTTTCAACTTGGCGGTTTGCTGTGCGGCCAAAGCTCGAATTCCTCACTGGCAGATACCCTGCAGACACTTGAGGACGAGACCTGTAGCAAATGCTTAAATGATGTAATTTTGTATAAGAGCCAATAAGCAGCAGTGTAGCTGTTTACATAGAGGACAGCTTTAAGAGCTAACACAGCTTTAAGGCAGTTGTATTTCATTTACGTTTTCGGCTGGCAACTAATAAGCTCTTTGTAACCAACGTTTTTAGCTGGTTTTTAACCAAAATGATAGGGTGTCCAAATTGGCGCATTGCTTTGGCGCAGCTTTCTCACTTCTTGCACACTACACAAGTCCTTCGCGTAGCCTTCCTTGTCGAGTTCAGCTAATGACACTTTACTGCAGCATATAACAGAAGATGTAAAAACGGAGGCAGCAACAATATTCATATATACATACATACATATACACATATACATATACATATGTATATACCACATTTTGCACATTCGGCATACTTGGGCAGACAGCAGATTTCACAACTCTTTTTATGGGCAACATTTTGAAAACGGAAGCTTTAACACTCAGTATTGCTGCTGCCACTTCCTTATTTTTATTTTTATTTTTATTTGATTTTAACTTTTTTTCTTTTATTGTCTGCAATATGCAATTATATTTATGACACTTTTATTTGATTTCCTAAAGATTTCTTGCGTTTAGCATAACATAAAAAATAGCGCAAAAAATAAGATGAAGAAAAATGAAAAGAAAAAATGTATATATTTGTCTAAGATACATTTATCAAACGGAGAGCTGAATTGCCAAATTGCCCAGACACACACACACACACACACACACACATGCACATACAAATATAAATAAATATATATATGCTAAATATACATATATACATACATCTATGCTGAATATCATCATTTGTTGCTTTCGATGGCTGGGGGTGGTGTTGTCGGTCGGGGTCAGGGTATTTGAAGTAAGCCCACAAGCCATATAATGTGCCATAAATATTAAAACGTTTTGACTTTACGCGCAGCACCCGGAGGTTAGCCACGCAGCAAGAACGGCGAGAACAGCAAGAGCAGTAACCAGTCGAGTGAGTGTAGCATCCATCTCCCCGTTACCCATAGACGGACCTGGTTGTGTGGCACGAGCTCTGTATCTGGCTTTGGGCCTGGCTGTAAAGCGCTAGCAAAATTATTTGCATTTTTTATATGGCTGAGACGTCAACAAAAAAAATAAAGGGGACTAGCTGCAGAGGCAAAAGAAAATTCGCTTTGAGCATAAAATGTAAAAAGTGCAAAGGAAATTTAGACGCAGCCTCACACACACACACACACATACATACACACACACACAGCGCCTTAACGGCATCAGCGGAGGCAGATCAGAATTTTTTTTTATTTTTATAAAAATATATATTTTAAGTGCGCTGCTGCTGCTTGATTGGAGGCAGCAACCGTGGCTAGGGGTGAAAGGTGAGGGCTGAGGCAAGGCAAGGCTAACGTTAACGTTAACGCTAACGCTATCAACGACGGCTCTTTGCGGCTGCTTAACGTTGTCACACCGCCAGGCAAATTGTGGCCATGTTGACGCCAGTGAGCTTAGCCAGATAAGAGGAAGCCAGTCAAAATGAGCATGTTGCAAATGAAGAAGCGCAATTGAATCAAACAAAATAATAAATTGCATTTATTTTGCAATAATTTGCATTTTGCTTGTCAGAATGTTGCATGATTCAAGAAGCAGCCAAATGCCCTCGAAGCATATCCTGTGATTAGAGTACAAATACAAATGACATTTATTGCACATCGATGTATACTATGATCAATGAATTGCTCTCGGCCAGCTTATAATTCAACTTGGGCAAGGGATTTTTCATTAAGACTTGAATGTATGCAGCAGAATGATAATTGAATGCAATTCGCAATACTCGAATCGGAAATAGTTAACAATCTCTTCTTATTTCTGTATTTGTATTTTAATGTGTTGTGTTTTTCATTCGGCTATTTTGCTTTGTCTTGTCTTAGACCACAGACTGTTATTTGAATTAAACTGCTTTACTCAATTTACTAAAGTAATTTTGTGAGAATTAAGTAGCATAAGTTGTGTATATATAAGATGAATAAAGCCTCATTTAGTAAGTGCTGCTTTTCATCGTAGATACAAGCTCATCTTCAGTGTATTAAATTATTTATTTTTACCATGTAATCCACCTGCTTTTCGTTGAACGCAAATTGTTGGCTTAAATCTAACTTTTAATGAACACACTGCAACAAAATTTATGAAATTTGTTTGATTATCCTTGTTTGTGCTGTGTCTGTGTGTGTGTGTGTGGGGGGGTGTATACGTGTGTGTGTGTGTGCATATGTACTGTATTTATTTTCGGCTTCTTTTTGCGAGCAATATCTATGGATTAAACTTTTTAATTAAATTGTAAGTTTCCCTGCACCACCCATTGCCTATTTAAAACTTGTGCTGAATGAATAATGAAATATGATATTTTGAAATGAGTTTTGCATTGCGTTGCAATGTGCATCCTTTTTTTCTTTCTTTTTTTTGCAATTTGTAGGCCCTTTTCATAGTTGTAGCAAAAGGACAAGAACAACAGCAGTTGCATGCTGGAATATTATAGAAATACCCTCTAGTCGTAATTACAAAAGTATAGAGTTGCCCATTTGGAATTTACAATATACATTTATAGTTATATACTGCATCCATGCGCAACTTTTTGCAGTATCCTGTTCGTGTCATCTGTGAATTTTAGAATTTCGTATTTCACGCATTTCTCTCTTTCAAATCAAAAATATTTTACATTTTGTTATCCCCAGATTTATTTGTATTTTTTATTTTGTTAAATTTTTATATTTTCTTTTATTGTATTATATTTGTTTTATTTTAAATTTTACATATTTAATTTGGGCTTGAGAATGTCTACATACATTACCATATTACCCATATTTGAGGGCTACAGTGGTAAACATAAGACAAACAACAACAGTTGCAACTTGCGGTTGCAATCGTTGGTCATCATTCACGTTATGGGTGGTCCCTCTGGATATTTGCTGGTCAATTGCTTTTGACTTGAGCTGAACTCTGGCTGGCAGCATTGCACCAACAGCATAATTGAGAATCAATAGTTAATCAACCGGAAGCGGATGCGAGTAATGCGAATTTCAGATGCGACTGCAGCTGCAGCTGCGGAAAGTGTTAAATGCTTTGCCCTCTCTCTCTCTCTCTCTCTCTCTCTCTCTCTCGCTCTCTCGCTCTCTCGCTCTCTCTTAAACACTTTAGTGCAAGAGCAGCGGTCTCGGTTGACCGTATGTCAAAAATGCAAATCCAACATGGCCTAATACCTTAAGCGTTGTCATGTTGTCGCATCCCCAATTGGCAAGTCTACTGCTACTGCTGCTACTGCTATTGCTACTTATGGCCAACACGCCCACAATTGGGACTTGGCTGGGCAACTGTGCGACTGGCCTGCTGCCTGTAGGCCATATAATGAATGTTTAAATGCTTTGACGCGTGAATTATTATGGATTTAATTGTGCACTATTAATGACTTTGCCTGGTAGATGCTGTTGTTGTTATTATTTGTGGTGAGTTGTTGATGTTGTTGTTGTTGTTGGTTGTCGAGCCAATGGCAATGAGCGCTCATTAAAATTAAATTTGTTTTGCGTGTGTAAATGCGCTCTGCTTTTGTTGGTTGTTGTTCGTGTTGTAGCGTAAAAGACGAGAGCCCTTGACTTAAATGGCAACGCACAACACTCGAAAATTGTGCAGCAGCAGCAGCAGCTGCAGCTGCAGCTGGTGTTGTTGTTATTACAGCTGTCAGTGTCACATAATTTTGCACTTTGGACAGGCCACAAGTACTCGAGGCTTTTGGTTTGCATGTCAAACACACCCACACACAGACACACCCGCACACACATTTCAGTCAACATCCGGCGGCAGCCGCAATATTTACATAGCATCGAAGCACTTTTTATTGCATATTTTTAAGCGTTGGCTACAAAAAAAAATAAGCAAGAAAATTCAAATTGTACTACAACTAAAAGTTGCCACCCGCATCGCTGTGATTTAAAACAATATTATGCCACACATATTTAAACTGCTGCATTTTATTGCACTTTTATTATTTTTATTTTTTGGCTTACACATATATATATATATATCCGATTTCTCTGTTGCAACTCTGCGTGTAAGTTCGCGCCCGAAAAACAACTGCAATCAAAATAAATAAATAGCTTTTGTAATTGAATTGGTATTCATCACGTTGAACAAGTTGAGTATTTTGTTTTTTGGAAAAGAGACTGCAATTGTTTTTTTTATTTTGAATGTTAAAGAAACTGTGTTAGTATTGAAATTTATAATGGATTTAAGGTGAATACATTGCTATCTATCTATATGTCTCGACACCTTTTCACATAGATACAGCCTATGTATATATTGAAATATATATATGCTTTTTTATTGCCCTAATGCACAGCAATAAGTTTGTTCGCTTGACTTTCTCTCTGCTCAACTTTCAGTAAAATCTTCTATTAAACTTCTCAAGAATATCTCAAGTTGAGTGTAATGCAATTGGTGAAAAGTAAACAGCGATTGTTGAAAACTTTTAGCTGCTGTATTTGAAGCTTAACTTTGAACATTGATAAATGTGCTTTGTAACACCACACTCAAACACACACATATGCACACGCCCATACACACACACACCCATACACACACATACACATTCGCCACAAAATCACGCAACGGGTAACGAAGAACAACAAAATATTTGACATAAAACCATAGCACGTAAGTTTCAATATTGGCACTTATGTGTGAGTGTGTGTAAATGTGTGTGTGTGTGTGTGTGTGTATCTTGTCTTGTCTTGGGTTGTGTTGTGTAAGTGTGCGTGTATTGTTGCAAAATGAAACTTGAAGGCAAGGGCACGCCCAACTGGCTTGTACGTGTCATCTGCCTCAAATGTCTTGCAAAATGGTGGCCATTTTATACGTGCCATGTGTGTGTGTGGGTGTTTGCGCGTGTGTGTGTTTGTGTGTGTGTGTGTGTGGGAGAGTGGATGACTGTTTAGCAGCTGCGTTTCGTCAAAAGTCAAAACCAAAATCCAAAAATGCGGCTGTCACATGTGAACGAACCTGGTAAGCAATATGAATAGAGGGGGTTGGTTGGGTGTTTAGGGATTTGTATGGCAAGCGGATGAAACATGCAACAGACGCCATTTTTAATTTGCTTGTCGAAACTGATGCATTCGTGTGCGTGTTGTTGTTTTTGACTGCAGCGCGATGTCGGTTTCCGTTTCCGCTTTTTGGGTTATTCAGCTGGCGGTGCTGAAATCATTATAGCTGTTCTTGTTGTTGATTTTTCAGCTTATTCCTTTTTTTATTTTTGAAATGTATCACTTCCGCTGGTTGCACAAAAACACACACATACGCATGCACACGATCACACACACACACACACACATACATACATACATCAAATTGCATCTGCAACGCATTTTTAGCTGCATTTTCCCAGTTGCCACTTGCCAGCGCTTGTTGTTGCATCGTAAATGGCGTGCGATAGCAAAACTGGCGGCTCGCTTGGTTTCCGCTTTGTTTGGCTAGTTGCAGTTAGTTGCAACTATTTCCACTCTGATTCCACATTTCACGAAACTGTACTGCAATTGTTAGCTTTGTTAACATGTGTCTCCGTTTATCGGCCTGCATTGTTGAAACTGTACAGTTGTAACCGTTATCCCAACTCGGCCATTTTACTGACTTCCCCATTCCATCTATTCCACAATCCTGTGCATATCCAACATTCCATCAGTCGCCCGCACAAATGCTTTTGATGTGCGCACTCAAATATGCAAATATTTGTGCATATTCATTTGGATTTCTATTTGAGCTTGTAATTAAAAGCGGACTCCTAAATATGCAACATACACACAGCACACACAGCACACACATTTACCCGCACATATTTTTGCAATGCTTGATTTACTTAGCTATTTCCAGTGTCTGTTGCCTTTGTGCATAGTTCAATAAGCAGTAATAGGAAAAATAAGCAAATGCCTCGGTATAAATAACATAGAAAAACAAGTTACTTATTTTTCATAGAAAAATTAATTCCTGGAAACGGATTGTGATTGTATTTGTTGCAGCAAATCAGCGAAAACACCAGGACAACCAGCATTGATTCTTACATCTTGATGAACAACGTAAACAAGTTGTTGTCAATTGACATTTGAGTAACGCACTAGAGTACAACAGGCCAATTAGGCATAGTTTAGTTTTATTTAACATGATTACCTGATACATATAAATACCAAAAATTACTTTAGGAAATAGCCATGAGCAACTCATCTAATTTTTCGAAAACTATATTTCTAAAACGATATGTTGCGTCTTCCTAGAAAACAGGTTTATCTTTACTTAATTTCAGAGCAATTACGTTGGATTTTTTGTTACCTAAAATTAGTATTGTAAGATTTATACAAACAATTTAGAATTTTTTCATATAGTTCAATTAAATAAAAGCCATTAAATCGTAATCGGCGAGCCACTCGGTCTCCAACTCCAAAATAGCAGTCGAGAAAGCAAATTTCATTACTATTTTCTGAAAGTAATATTTTTATAAGGTTTGCATTTTTTTCTTTTATTCTCTATTTTTTATTAATAAAAAAAAAATTTCTTAAAAATAGAAAAAATCCTTTCTAATTCAGAGAATTTTTTCTCACAAATCTAGAAACTATTTCTAAATTGATTAATGATTTTTTCTGATTGTATTTGCGTTAATGTTATCGCTTAGCAAAAGCTAATTTGGTTATTTACTAAATATTCTAAAATTAAAATTATTGTTGACCAGCTTTCTCCACTAATTTCCCATTATTAGAGACACTTAAATAGCTAATTGCATTCACACTGCTGAATTGCTTTCGGTTCTTTTCAAGAGCTTCAATATTGACGAAGTAAAAAGTAAGTTTTTGTTTGTATCTCTCCCTGACTTTGACACTTAAAATGTACACAAATTGATAATGAAATGCGTATGCAAAAAGTGCAGCAATTAAATACGCTAACCAATTGAGTTTACTCGCAATGAGTTGGCTAATGCGAGCCGGGTCAAATTATTATGTGGGGTGAAAGGCACAAATTGACAGTCATTTAAAATCGATTTGTTGTTAATTGCAACCGGTGCTTAATGTGTTGATTCGATTAGTCACACAGGACAACACATAACACACAGCACACAACACACAACACACTCACGCAAATGAGATTTGTTGTTATTGTCTGTGATTTCAAACCAATTGCACAAATATTGGGCCAAAACTGATTATGTAAATTCCTTAATGCACTGCTACCGTTCAATGGCTGAAGGGCAGCTAAACTCTATATGGAATTTTCCCATTGCTTTTCTAATATCAATCAATAATTACTAAGCTTAAAGTTTGATGTATATAAGTATAAATTGTATAAAGTTTTTTAAGTAGCTCATACTCAAATCTAGTCGCTCTTAGATTTTTGAGTTACTTAATAAACTTTTCAATCATATTTTTAGGGTATTTGCCAATTGACTAGAGTCTTAAGCATATTTTGAGTGTTTTCTATAATACATTTGAGGTTAGTTTTTGTTGCAACAAAAGCACATTTGATGCAAAAATCAAACAAATTAAATGGATTTTTAATGTTTGTGGCTTTATTTAGTAAATGTGTTTGTTTTTGTGCATATCATATATAGGAATGTTAATTGCATAATTTATATACAAAACGGTATTCGAGGATTAGTTTGTGTGTTTTGAATCATGTAAATTAGCAGCGCCAGCGGTGTTTGACGCGCTGCTGCTTTCTAATTACCAACTGACCCAATGCACCACCACCAACACCACTACTGAACGGCAGGCGTATTGCAACCGCTGGCGGCACCCAATTTTCGCGCACGCAATTAAAAACTTTAACTTTATGATTTGAGTTTTTCAACATTGGCAAAAACTTTGCAGCTATGCATTATTATGGGCGAGAGAGATTGTAGACTGTGTGCGGAGCACTTTATAATGGAGTATTAAATAATTCTAACTAGAGTCTATCCAGTAAATGAGATTTACGTTTGTATTTGTCTGAAACTAATTTACAGCTAGTTGCGCATTATGACCCAAAAGTCGTAATAACATGGCCCAACAATTAGAGTCCATAATTATAGCATGCAGTGCAGCACATTATTCGGCTGGCCCTCCTTGATTAATTTTACTGTTAACGAGAACTCGCAAACATTACACATTCAAAGTTTTCAAATCATACTAATTTTAAACCAGCAGGCACTTAAGGCTTACTTTAATGTATGACGAGAAGACAATCAAAAAAGTTTCAGTAAAGTTACAGACTAAATGCAAATTGTAAATTTGAGATCCATTCAACAGCAATATGCACTAAACTAAGTAAGTAGCTGCCTTAAAAACGGCAAAGAGTAACTATTTCAAATTATCATTTCAATTAGAAAATTCCTTTGCTTTTTCAATTAGTGCCAAAAAAAGAAAGAAAAAACATAAGTGGAGATTACGTTGGACAATATCCAAAAAAAAAAAAAAATGCAAAGGGCAACAGCATCAGTTTGCCATGCACAGGCTGAATATGGACAAAAGATAATAGGCTGCCTGAGACACTCTCCAGTCCATTGCAAAGTAGCTTTTAATACTCACTGCCGTGCTCTATATACCTGCATGGATATACATTCTCCTGTCATTTAAGTTACGTTGCAACCAAAGCAAAGTCGAACAGCAGCAGATCTTTACCATTTTCTATTTCCGCTCGAAACTGCAGTTGCAGCTTCTTTTTCCACCTTGCCGCACATCAGCAAACACAACAGCAATGTGTACAAAATAGAATTGCTCAATTTTCTTCTTTTTTTTTTGTTTCCATACATTCCTTGCACTTCCTTTTTTTGTACACACACATGTTTTGTATACATATGTATATCCTTTTGCTCGTGCGTGTTCCCTTTGTTTTCACAAATTGAATTGTTTTTGCAAAGAACTTTCTGATTTCCTTGAGAGAACAGTTCGCAGCAAGCAGCAAATATTGGCAAGGGTTCGGTCAAGTGGGACGCAGCATGTAAATCAGCCTAAAAGCTTTTTATGTAATTGAAACACTTTTGAGTAAATGTAACAATTCAGTCGGACGGATGGACAGACAAGCCATCTGCGTAATAATAAACTTAGTCCATTACATCAAACTGTATGTTGCTGCACATACTGGCTGTGTAAGTAAGGAAACTTTTCAAGTTAATCGCATTTCACTCTTTTGTATTTGTAGTAGATACCTGAAACAAAAAGTTTGGTAAGGCTATTAACACACAAACAAGTTAGAATCATTGCAAAATCAACTCAATTTCTAGGCGAATGACCGTTTTTTTTTGTATTGATTGTTTTTAGTAAGTACAACAAAAGACTGCGAAATATAATATGACTTTGTTGAAAATTCAAGCTGTTTACTGCTTTATTGTGTGCTTTTCTTTGATGGCATTCCCAACAAGCATCGTGATGCAATATTACGCATACGCCATGTTGGCAGCTGTCACATGGCATATTCGTCTAGTCAGGAGGCAGCCAGACAGCTCGTCAGTTTCTCAGTCGCTGCTGGCAGTAACAATATACAAATATTAAAGTGCTGATCGAGTAGCGGGTACCCTGTAGACAGAATTGAAGCTTTTAGATACGCACATGCAGCCACTAAATTATATATTTACAGTAAGACGATGCATACGACGTCAAATATAAATGTAGTAAATATTTTGGATATTGTAAATGTATATACCCCTTAGTATTCGAAGAGGTTGTTGCAAATGTCAGGTATTTACTCTGTGGTAATGCTTTCAAAGATGCTCGAGAGTTTGCGCAGTTGCGAGGGCGATTGTGGCATGAAGCTAGTCGAAATGCAAAGACAATGAACCATTCGACAATATCGAATACCGATACCTGAACCCGGAATCGAGCACGTGCATTGAACTGGTGGGTCACTTGAAGTACAATTCACGTTAAATCTTATCCTAGTCAAAAGGCATACATATTGGTTAAAATTTAAATTATAAAACAATTGCCAGCCCATTTTGAAATATAGAAAAGGGTCGCTCACTTGTCAGGCTGTACGCTTAGCAATTGTCAATTATCCCAACCTTTCTTTTAGCCTTTTCTCTTTAGAACTAAAGTTGGGTGGGGGACCGGACGAGAATACTTTGCAATGCAAAGCAAAGTTTGAACAAAATGCGACATAAAAGGAAGGGGCAAATATGGTTGGAAAAGGAAAATATTTCAAATGCTTGGGTTGGGTTTACGTAAAGCGGCTTAGAAGGCTTTTCACTTCACCTCACGCTACTGCAGTTGGGAGGAGTCACTGACTAAGGGTTTATAAAATTGTGGGCACGACGGGGCTAATAAACTGACTGGCATTCTCCGAAAAAAACCTAAATAAAAGTAAATAAGGGCGTCTATTTTAAATACACTGATATTTAAATACTCCAGCAGTGACTGGAATATGAACAAATAGAAAAGAATAAAAAATAGATCCCACATAGTTCCATTAACGTAGACCTGCACATATAATAGTTTTACCATAAAATTACATATAAAGAGAGATGGCTATAAGGGGCCCTGTAAATATAATATATAAATATACTCTTCCGGTTAGAGTATGGAAATAAAGTGACAAGCGGCAATTTACCTTTAAGAAAATGCTTATGCAACAAAACTTACAAAATGACTAACTGAGTCACCGACAAACTGACAAGCGGACAGACAAAAGGCAGTCGGCAAAACACTGCGAGGTATTTATAATTAAAAACGTAAACCCTTAAACAACATTTTACTTGGGGCAACAACTTGCGACTGTCTCTCAGACAATAAGGGTGTGGGTGGTGGGGGTGGTGGCGGTGGCGGCGGTGGCAACAGCTGCAGCAGGGGCAGACAGAAGTCAAACAATAAAGCAGACAACAATAATTTCAACAATAACATGACAAATTGTTTCAGGGCACACAAGCAACTGCCTGCTTTGCCTTGCCTTGCCATGCCTTGCCTTTGTTTTCCTGTCTCTGCCTGCCTCCTGGTTGTTAGCTAGAGAAACGGAGTAGAACTACTAAAAGCAACCAAACAAAAATCTTTTACTTATTTATGTAGGTGTCGCAAAGTCCTTACTGCCTGCCACTAACCAAGTGCGAGTTGCTCGCTTGATAAAAGTACGAATACTGCGAGCAGCAAGCGCACTTATTAATGGCAAACTTGACAGTATTTTTTTTTATTAGATATTTTTTTTACCAGATATTGCTTTTTGTTTTGTTGGATAAGTTTTATTCGGTTTCCTTAGAAAATAAAAAAAGATTTTCAAGGAGACATCTTGCATATAAAAACAAAACTAGGTTGAATTTACAATTTTTCATATATACATATTATAAGAGCATTTCAAATATAGTCAGAACTCGATTCCAGTTGTGAAATTCACGAATGAGAACATTGCATGTGCAGGATTTTCTCCAATTTTATTTTGACTTTATGGCCAACGTAATATCTGTAGATCTTGAGCAGACCAACCAACCAACCAACCTTGAGTCAACTTTTTGTTGTGTGCAAGTTATGATGATAAATTTGATTGCAACATGCGCATTTTGCAGTAGCATGTGCAACATTAGACAGCGCCCCGCAATAGCAAAAAAAATAAAAAAATAATAAATATAAAATAATTTGGCAAAAATGTTTCGTAATATTATTTTGCTTTATTTTAGTTTTTGGGTCGCTATGTCGACGGCATAAAAATAAATCAATTTAACTGCTCGAAAAGAAATGCACGTAAAATTCAGGACAAACATGAACATTTTGAAATCAACCAGAGAAAAACCATGTATAAATATGAACTTCAATGATTTATGACAAAAATTCACAGGAAAAAGGCATGCTGCAGATTTGAGCTTAGTGCATATTTCAGTCGAAACAATGGACTTAATTAAAAAATTCACAAGAGAAAATATAAATGCTTGTGCAGTCATGAAAATTGAGCCGCTGGTCGAGTTTTTGTATCTGCTAAAATCTTAAAGTTAAATTCCTGCAGCTGAATATTTTTAGCTATGTTGAATGTCACTTTCATTCATTTGAAATGCTTTTACGGCTTTGATTTTTACACCACTTGGCAAAAACAAAGCGAAAGTGCGAAACGAAAGAACAATAAAAACAGCTGGCAAAATTAAGTGAAGTGAGACTGGGCCAGTGGTATTGAAGTGTTTGTGTGGTGTGTGTATTTGTGTGTGTGTGTGTGTGTGTGTATGTGTGTGTGTGTGTGTGTGTGTGTTGTTTGTGTGTGTCAATCGCTTTGGCCGCATGTGGCACATGTATGTGCTTGAAGGACATTCAATGGCTGTGCGTATTATGTTAAGCCCTTTCAAATGACCAGTCAGTTCCAGCAGCGAGTGACAGTTCCAGCTGTAGAAGGAGCAGCGAATTCAGCAGCTCTATGGTTGCTCCAGCTACAGCTAAAATGCAGCTTAGCTTTTCACAACACACACTCACACACACACACATACACACACATACACAGAAGAACACTTGTGCTGTGCGTTTTTTTGTTGCCATATCCTGTAACTGCAATATTATAAGCTGTATAACGCTGTTGACTTCTAAAGAACGAGCTAAAGCTAGCCAGCAAAGGCAGTTTGCTAAGCTACATTTAAACGCCTACACTTCTACATATGAAATGACAGTTTCATAAGGCACATGTTGTTGAGAACATTAACTTTTAAAGACGTAAAGTGATGGATGTTTGGAAATCGTAATTCTTAAAATTGGAATAAATCTTACTATTTTGTATTGTGCTACAATCTTGGTGCAAATAAAACCATAACATACTTTTCAGCTGTGCACAGCGAAAAACATTAGTAAACAGGGTATTTCATAGATGAGAAATGTTAAAGTATAGTTTAGCTACTTGTTCCTATTTGATCTGGCGTGTTTTAAGCAAATGCTGTAAGTGTAAGTGGGCTTTCATGCAGCCATTTTGTGCAACGCTTAAGCAAACAATAAAGCATAATGAAAGTGTAAAGCTATTTGAGCCAGAAGCAAACCGAGACCAAAGTAAAGTCTGGCTAAATCAAAAAGAGAAAAATGGAAAAAAGGGGTCAAATAGCTGTGGCTCGAGTGCCACAAAAAGTGCACATAAATGTGATAGATATGTGTGCGCCTGTGGCAAGTTCTTATTCCATTTGACTGCTGCTGCTATATGCACTAACTGCTGTTGCACGAAATCATTTTTGTGCAATCACGACTTCCAAGAAAATAAAAAGTAATGCCAGCTTTTGTCCAGCACCAGCAGCAGCAGTAGCAGCAGCAGTAGCAGCAGCAGCACCAGCAGCACCACCCTCAGTAGCTTTTACTGCGATTTACTTGTGTCAGTTGCATGTTGCTCGTCGGTAGTTTGCCACAAAAGCATGAGAAATAGCTGCGTTTTGTGGCAAACTTTATTATTTGTTGCATGGCTGCGCTTGACGCTTCCATCTTGCTGCATGTCGAGTGAATTTTTAACATTTAATTATGAACATGTCATTGCGGTAAGAGGTTTATGAAATGAGCTACAATAAAAACGCAGACAGACCAACAAAAAAATACAATCACAAAATGTGTGGGCAAAAAGGCAGAGAGACAAGGGCCAAAAAGCAGGAAATTATTTTTTCTCCGGTTTTGATTTGCTCACACAAAATTTGTTTAAAATTTCC
Source organism: Drosophila anomalipes (assembly GCA_035041615.1). Taxonomy (NCBI): domain Eukaryota; kingdom Metazoa; phylum Arthropoda; class Insecta; order Diptera; family Drosophilidae; genus Drosophila; species Drosophila anomalipes. Next base: position 4,432,972 of record JAWNKZ010000040.1, read on the forward strand.
TTTAAATGTGAAAACGTAAGAAAAGTCTCCAAGGACGACAATCCATTTAATTAATATTAGCTTAATTCCTTGTTAGCTTCATCAAAAGAGTTTATATACAATTAAAACCGCAAGAAATTTCAATTTTATACTTATTCGACAAGTACTACGAACTAAATCTACAGAGTATAGAGAACATTAAATCCCTGATTTAATGTATGTACATGTTAAACAAATAAAATAAGTACCTAAAGTTCAGCATTTAAAGTTTATGTGTGTTCTTTTTTGTTGCTGCTGTCTTCAACGTTATTTGAAAAGTTCAAATTGTATAAAAGTAATGTCAAACTGTATGCCATATGTATAAAGAGTAAGAACGAGAGAGAGAGAGACAGCCATAAACAGAGGAGACAGAGAGGGTAATGTTAATGTATCTGCATGGTCGTAAATCACAATAAGTGCGCGCCGCAGAGGCAATAAGCAGACATTGCTCATACGCCGCATTGTTCGCAAGGTAAACTTCATGCAACCCCAAAGTGGCCGAGGCCCATCCCAAACCGATGCCATTTTTCATGGCACGCCAATCGATAATTCTTTTGTTCATTAAGAAGTTGATAAATCACAGCAACGCTACGTGGGTTCAAGAGTAGCTAACGACTGAAAATGAAATGAATTTCATAGTTCAACCTGGGCCAAATTGCAAACTCAATAAGCTGGTCAGCATAGTTGTTGCCACCTATATGTGTGTGTGTGTGAGTGTGTGTGGGTGTGTGTGTGGGTGTGTGTGTGTCTATGTATGTGCTTGGGTTAGTGCAAGCGTGACTAATGTACTTCAAATAGTCTTTGACACTCACAACACACAAGCACGCACACACAAGTAGATAAAAAGAAAATGAGAGACTCCCTTGGTCCTTAATGCCTCACCTGTTGTTACTTTGTCCAATTGAGGTGGAAATTAACGCATCGTTAATGCTGCCACAGTTAAGCTGACTTATTGTTTACTTACCACCCACATTAAAAAGTTGCATTAAAGCAATGCAAATTTATTGGATTGAAAAGTGCAATTCAAATAAGTAAAAATTTTTATTTGATTAAGCACATTTTACGCTGAGTGAGCTTTTGTTGTGAAGTATCCTTACACAATCGTATATAATATTCAGAAAAGTACCTTTTACTATAGTTCAATATAAAATTGATGCTGAATATGCACTGTATGAACTGGATCTGTGTTTGTCTTTCTTTCTGCTTTATGGGACATTCATAAGCGTTACGCTGTGTAAATAGCAGCTTTTACACATCATTAAAGTAAAACTTCCGCCAGCCACAGCCAGCAGAAACCTCGACTACCAAAAGTTCGGTCTGTTTCGGTCTTATGTTCCTTTTCTTATTTCAGATTATGTGCTTTAAGCCTTTTGTAACTGATTAGATTTCGCGCAGCTACTCGAAGTTGCTTTCAAAAGTTTGTCCATAATTTATCGCTGGATTGTTGGCGCTCCGTTGGCTGGTTCGGTTCTTGTTGTACACCTGCTGTTCTGACTATTTAAACATTTTAATTGTATTTTAATGAAACGACAGCCATTTGGTGAGTGCGTCGCTCTGTGCCCTGTAGTGTAATAAAATTATGTTTAGCATATATTAAGCGAACATTTTGAAAAGACTTACAGCTGGACGCAGACGTTGCACAAATTAATGAGAAATTATATACGCCCACGACACTCGCACTCAGACAGGGGAACGGTGTTGTCGAGAAGGGGAAAGGTGGAGTTGCAAGAAACTTGAGTTGAATGTGGGAAATCGACGCACAAATTGTGATTGCAGTTGGCAGAGTGTGCGTTGTGTTGCATACTTTGGATATTGCCATTGTTGGCATTCTCTCGGTCCTCCTCTATCTTTTTATAATATACTTTTTGATAGCTTTGTTGTGGTTCATTCTTTGTTGGTGCTGTGGTATTGGCTTGAGTTAGTTACAAACAGTTTTATTTTTATTTTTATTTTTTGCGAATTTTTGGTGCAAGCAAGTTTTGTATTAAAAAAGTTTTTTATCTTCTCTTCTACTTGCAGGTAAATGACATAAATTTTTAATTACTAACTGGAGAAAACTTGTCCTCCACGTGGATGGGGGTTGTGGTGGTGGTGGTCGTCTCTCGTTGTCGTCGTCGTCGTCAACATCGTTGAAAACTTTTCATCATTCAGTTGCCGTCAAGTGTCAAGTGGCTGTCGGCCAGGCCAGAGGCAGAACCAAGAGCAAGACCAAAACCGAGACCGAGACCAATGTCTTGCCAAAAGTTGGCCGTGCAGCTGCAGCTGGGTTATCCCCAATTGTTGCAACACAAATTGTAGTTGGCTCGTCACCCAGCTCTTGGGGCTAACATGTCGGATAGGCAGTTGAACAGATGCCTACTCTTGGCAGCTGATAATCAAAACTTGGATGCAGAGACAAACTGCTGCCCCTATATTATTATGGTTAGATTGAAAACTGTATGTGTGTATGTGTGTGTGTGTGTGTGCGTGCGGGTGCGGGTGAATAGAAATTGAGTTTAGTTTGGATTATGGTGGACCACAAAAAGTTGCACACAATCAGGCAGAAAGGGAGCAGCTTCTAGGCTGCAAATTAGCATTCAACACATTCATTCAACTCATTGAGGCTTTGCTTTGCGCTTTTCGCTGTGCATTCTAAAATCCGAAAAGAAGATGAAGAAAAAGCAGTTGCTCCCGGATACGGAAATGTGCTTGGCAGACGAAATTATCAAGGGAGCCCAGCGCAACGACAAAAGCAGAAAGGAAGTGTTGCTATTCGACCATGCAATGGCGCAAAGCGGAAGATGTAATTAGGGTAAAAGCAAAATGGGAAAATAATTAACACTTGAGCATAATTAATTGCACGACAAATGACAAGAGCCACGGAAGGGGCTCATCTAAGCTAAGTGGAATTCCCACTCAAGTTTTCTTATCATACATATCCCAACAAATCCCCTATTCCATGATGTGTTCCCCCGTTATATGCTCAGTGTTAAACAAAATATTGCTTGCTTTTTCTAAACGCATTACACACGCTCCATTTATCTATTTGATAAAGATATTTTCCATTGCAATTTACCATGCAGCAGGCAACATACCACATGCATGCCACATTCCACACACGTGGTGTGAAGGACAACACTTAACAGTTATACACAAAATCTATTTCAAATTAAATTCCACTACAACATCTCACAAAATTTGAATAATATAACAAATCAAAACTAGTTGCTACGATAATGTCAATAAGAAAGTGCGCTTTTGTACTATGTGCCGAATTTAATTAAACCCTGTATTCAAGGTGTAGTTGCTTTTAATTTATTCGAGCTAGATATTCTGCTAAATAATAGAGATTGCTATATAAATAAAGCTCTCAGCATTATTAGCCAGCACTCAATATCAATTGAATATCGGTACTCATTAGTCATTTAAAGGATATTAATTATTTACAGGGTATTTTCTTAGTCTTTTTGTTTGCCCTTTTGTAGTTACTGTATAGTTGCACACACATTTATATTGACATTGATTGGACTAATTAAATATAAATTGATTTACTGTTTAATTGAATTGTTGCTCAATACAACTCAACAATATACGGATATAAAAGATTCCATTGTGGTGCGCACAATTTCCAAACATGTATGTACAAACAGTTCAGTTCATTTCACATTTCATTTCGGATAATAAATTACAATAAACTTTTGCAATTCCCACTCGTATTTGATGTTCGCACTTCAGCAACTCACAATGCCAAAAGTCGAAGCAACATTTGCAAGCTTTCCAATTCCATTTGCTGAGGTTCCTTCGTGATTGATTTTGTTTTTGCATTTTTCAATATGGCAATTCAACAATAACTGTCAGCCATGGCAACAGCTTAGCATAATTCATTCACAGCTCGAACTACTTCCAAATGCTCCAACTTTTTATACTTGGCTGTTGGGTGTTGGGGGATTGTGCCCAACTCATCAGTGCTCTGATGTGTTTGATGAAGTAGAAAATGATAAGAACATTTTCAATGGTGCGCTGCCAATTTAGAGATTATCTCTGAAATCATAGAAATGGACATGAAGTGTAATTAAATGCATTAAATATTTAATGAAACCCATAAACCCTTTTTGTGTGGCTCAATGACCTTCAGTATTTTTGGGGCCAACGCCATAACTCGCTTTTGTTCCATTTTTGGATTATTTTTCACTCGTATTGCTTGCGCGCGCTTGCCTATTAAGTTGGATAAATGAAACAAATATTTATGTTGGCGCCTGTCGGGTTTTCCTTCTTCATTTTTAATTAAAAACATACACACAACATTTTTGATGATTTTTGCGCATTGTCATCAGAACGCGATGGCTCCTAACGTAGGGCTATGTGTGTGTATGTATGTATGTATGTGTGTGTGGCGCCCAACGTGGCTCGTTTGTGTTTGCTTATGGGGATTTCAATCAGTGCCAAGGCAGCAGCAGCAACAACAATAACTAAAGAGCTTCTCATTTAATTTAACTGGTACTTCTTTTCCAGTCGCTTGCTGGACAAAAGGCACACAACAATAACAGAGCGACATGACAGAATTTAAGTGATTTTCATTTAGTATTGCGCCCATCGCATTCAGCATTCAGCATTCAACATTCAGCGTTCATATAGCATTTGGTCGGTCGTTGGTTATCTCATTGCTATCGATTGCGAGCTGAGGCTGTCGTTGTCATTGTCGTTGGCATCATCCTCAATCCCAATCAACTGCATCCATCCCAGGATGATGTTGATGATGATGACTGCCGTCCGAGTTCTCTTCTCGTTCTTTTATTGGGACCAGCGTTTCGATGACCAATGAATGCAATTCTTGTACATTAACGTGGCTGTGGGTTGCATAAGGAAATGTTGTGAACTATCTGTGTGTATCCTTTTGACTGGACGGCGGATTATGGAATACGTATATGTATATGATAGTGTCTGAATATATGGCCTTAAATTGCATGTGAAATTGAGTTTGATGAATTGAGCCTTAAATTACTATCGAGCTACAGAACCAAACATGTGCATTCCATTTAACATGTGAGAGAACTCATTAAGAAAATACAAATAAGGTCAGAATTTTCGCGTGGATTATTGTGGGGACGTTATTAAATGATTGAAATTAATTGATTTGATAAATATCAGTGATCTTAAGGTCTTATTGGGAGTATCATAACAAGGCATCATAATTAATATAATTGCATTATAAATAATTTAAGGTGGAGCCAACTAAATGGGTGATTTTAAGGATTGTGCAGCTTTTGCGCTTGCAACTATATTGTTAGAAGCTAATATGAATAGACAATTTTTGTTTATCATCAATTTAAATTTATCAAACAAGTTGATATTGCATTTAAGTTTGAACTTCATTGCAGAGTTCTCTAACAAAAATTGAGCTTGTTTGCTTTCTCTTGCATGTTTTCTGTCTAATTTGCATCTGAAGCCTTTGAGCCATGTTCTCTTTTGCCAGAACAGTCACACAAAGCATAAGCCAGAGCAATTATTTTTGTAAATGACACGGTCGAAGCCTTCCAAATTGTTGACCTACTCACAAAAAAGGTGTCGGGTTTTATTCTGCACAAGTTGTCAAACTGTTTGCACAAAATCTACGACACTTTTACAGTACAAAAACTATAGGAAAAAAAAACTAAAATAACAATTTTACAAACAACAACAAAGAATATAAAAAAAAAAACAAAACAAGCAACTTGCATAATTTGTTGTTTTTTTCCTGCCACAAAAAGCCAGTCCAACTAGTTAGACACTGTGTGTGTGTGTGTGTGTGTGTGTTTCGCATTTTATTACAAAAGTTTACATGACTATGCAGCTCTTATGGCCATTGTTCTCATGACGGTAAATGTGTGTATGTTTATGTGCGTCTCTCTCTCGCTGTTTTTGTCATTTTTATAAGCTTTAAAATTGGTCTCAAAACTCTTTTGCATAAAATGCCCCAGGAACTGAGCTATTTGAAATTTATAAGGTGGAGCGACAGCAACAAAATGGCATATTATTCTTTTTGCATCAGTCTCCTCAACTTATGTCTATTCGCAAAATGTGCCCAATTTGTGTATATAGTTGGCCTTTCAATAACATTTTTGGTGCCATTATTTCTAAAAGCAAAGTCATGAATTTGGCAGCGCTCTGATTACCACGAAAATTTTGTGACACAATTGCAATGCGGTCGCCAATTGTCAGCAACAGTTTGGCTAACAAGCAGACAGCCACTGACAAACTTCGCCAAATTGGAAATAGCTGGGGGAAATCCAAGAAGGAAATAAATACATGAAAGAGTATTCACGGAAAAAAGCCACACTCGCTGGACAAGCAAAATGCATTAGAGGGATGCGAATTGTGGCATCCAAAACTATCGCAAACTAAAATTGAGTTAAAGCTCAAAGTTTCCGAAGCTTTCGCTGCATCACTTTCTACCCTGTACTTGTGAAACTGCTCCATAATGGGTATCATCAAGTTGTGCTTGTAACAGGCAGAAGATGATGTCGAAGGGTTCATAAATTAATATTTATTTTGGATTAAGATGCTGAGATTTAATTTAGAAATCATAGATCTAAATACATGTGAGCGCAACTCATACTGGGTATCTTATAGTTGGGAACTATCTCGATTAGAGCACGCGTATTTGGAATTCTTGGTGTTCTTTTTTTGTTTTGTTGTGGCTTTAGTTTGACCACGAGTAATGCATTACAACAGCGTTCAACAAGCTCCGGAACATGAACAATGACCAATGTAATTAAGCAACTTACAAGCAACCCACAACACACACATACAGACACACACACACACAGGCACACACACACACAGACACACACACACACAGACACACACAACACGCACAGCATAAGCATAGTCTCATGCTGATACATACGCATGTATTATTTGTCATGCATGGTAGCGAACATATATGTATGTATATAGCATCATATTTAATATGCGATTTCTGACACCACTTTTATGGCGCATTGCACACCCTTCACCCCTTCACCTCCGCTTCAACGTCTGCTTCATTCGCTCCCATAAAATGTGGCGTTGTCCATTCGATGGTCGAAAAGATAAAGGACGATGCTCATTTATTTGACTTACGCAAATGGATGAGCGTATGCACAGGCGTGTGTGTGTGTGTGTGTGTTTGCGTGTGTGTGTGTGTGCGCATTTGTGCGTGAGTTGCCAAAATAAATGGCAGCTCATAAGGCATCCTACAAACACATACAAACACATGCACACACATGCACACATGTCATATTTTTAATGAAAGGCCATGTGGACTTTTGGCCCAAAATTAAGAACCAAAATTGAACTTTGGTGAAACTGTGTCGCATGTACAGGCTGCTTGGTCCATGATTTTAATATGTCACGAGTTCAGAAAGAAACCGTAAACTTCAACCTAAGAAAATACGATATATGAATTACTTGCAAAGGCTGCGCCATTCTAAGGGTAGCTCAAAGCAGTTTAACGAACTAGCCCCAAGCATTTGAGTAGCTAAAGTGATATGACTTTGAATATAACTATGTCTTATGTGAACACATATGTAATGTGTGTGTGTGTGTGTCTGTCTGTGCATGGCTCATGCTGATTATGAATAACAGGGCCTTAAAGATAGATACGTGTGTGTGGCTGTTAATGAAAGCAGCAAACAGCAACAGCAACTCTGATCTAAACAGGAGTTATTTGATCAGTTATTTAATATTAATTGACGGTAGGTGTGATGACAGTACTATTTAACAGCCCAGGTGCAGGAATTATGCTTTGGAATAGAAAATTGTTATAGTTTTGAGTGTATTCATATTTTTCAAGCTGAGTTGCAATTGATGGGTTTTAAAGCCAATTTGAACGCATAAAAGTATGCAATATAAAGTACACATAATTATAATACCACTATCGTATGGGAGCCAGCAAACCACAAAAAACCGGTGGACATCAATTGCTGTGTGCGCGCCTGTCGTTGATCTTTGCTCAATGGCAATTAAACAAGAATCGACAAAATTTGCATTTTTTTTTTTGTGTTTGCGGTTTGCCGGTAGAACATTAATGAGACCTTTTGCCGTGTTAATTTGCTGTGTATTTTTGCTGTGCACGCCACGCGACCGCAGATAACTTTTGACGCGGCCAATCAATGATTACACACAATCACACACACACACACACACACTCACGTATACACGCAAACGTATTCTGTGCAATGCGTGTGGCTGACCAAGCTGAAGCTCCCAAAATTGCCAATAAACAGGCGCCAGTTGCGGTTCCTGTGTCGCATACTGTGCATGCAATTTAAAGCGTTCGCGACTGACCAAAAACATAAACACTCAGATAAACAGATGCAAAATTCTTTTGTGGTTGGTAATATTACGAAATTTCGGAATGACCCCAATAGCTTGGGGTTCACCGTTATATGATTGATGTCAGTTAGGGGCCAAAAGTCGCAACTAAATCTACACATAGTTAGGGCAGCTTCCCGGCCACAATCTGCAGCACAACACAGCACAACACGGACGACTTCGATGACAGGAAATGCGCAAGCAAGCAAGCAATGCGACGCCATTTTTGTGCCACATTTTGTGTCGCTCACGTGCGAAAGCGTTGGTGTTCGCAACTATTTCGCGCTGATTTTTAGCTCGTTTATCGAAATGGCAACGACGACAACTCTGAACCCTGCCAAAGACAGCGAAAAAGCAGTTATAGGGTGGCAACTCCTAACAATAGTGCCATGGATACGACTGTCGGCAGAAGTTGTGCGTTGGGGTCCGGGACCGGGTCCGGGTCCGGATCCGTTTCTCGTCTGCATGCGATATTTACGTGATGCTGCTAAATGTCAAATATTTTGTCATTCACGGATACTACAGCAACAACTTCAGGGCATCACAGCATGATGGAAAGCCCTTTGTGTGTGCAAGCAGCGACGGCAATCGAATTTCTCTGACAGTTTGACGAACGATTTTTAGACGTTTCCAGACAAATACGACGAGTAAAACTACTAAACTGCGGATATTGTGGTATATTAAAACTGTTAATGTGCTGTTGTTGTTGCGATCAATTCGATTTTGTAGGCATTAGTAATGCAATAATAATAATAATATGCAAAATTAATTTTCACGAAATAAAACTAAACTGCAAGTATGAGGGGAGGGGCAAGAGAGGAAAATTTTCCTAAACCTCCTCTATACCTCACATTTGATGCATTTTCTATCCGGAAGATCCGACATCGTTTTATTGGTTGGCGATAGGAGCGTTCCGTCGTCTACCAGGAAGCCTGAACCAAGAAATTGTAGTCTTATACTCCCAAGTGCTGTGCAAAATAAGTGTTGGAACGCCTCATTTTCTTCGTCGCGATAGTTTTTGATGTGCAATTTGCATTTATTTAATATATATTCATAACAAAACTACTCACTCTTCTTCATTTTCTATTCTTTTGCCTCATCAATTCAGTTTTTAAAAATATGTGGTGTTTTGGTGCCTTATGTGATTTAAGATTAAAGCAATTAAGTAGCGATAAATTCGAACATAACTCCATATATTGATTGAGTGATTCAGCGTCATCAGTTAATATGCCAGTGTCCCTTTAGGGTAAGCTAAAACAAATTGTTGGCTGTAAATTTTAGAGTGTGTGTGTGTGTGTCTGTTTGTGAATGGGTGTGGGTCTGTGTCTGTTGTGTGTGTGTGTGTGGGGAAGAGCAATGAATTCAATGCAAACATCCAGCCGTTTGTTTGGCAGCTGGTTTCGGACCGTTGTCAGCCAAGTTGAGATAAGAGCGTCAGCGTCAACAACCACATGGCGACAGCAGCGCACGTGAAGTCAATTTCAGGTGTCGGGCAGATATAAATTACAATTTGAGTGGGCTCTCGAGACAGAAGGGGGGGTGGGGAGACGTAGTGGCAGCATAACCGCTATACAGAGTTGGGGCTGTCGCTGGGCTGGGTCATAAACGGCAGCTGGTGCGTTATAAACTGCACTTGGCTTACATTTTGATGAGTGCGAAACTATTTAAAATACCGAGCCGCTTCTTAATGGGGCTGTGCGATGTTTGCTCATTTGCATAAAAAGTGACGCACAATACAACACACACACACACATACAAAACTCCTCCACACATTAAGATTTACTGGCACTGTGCAAGTGCTGAAGTGCATCTAGTTTTTCACGACTCCGCTTTTAGTTGCCTCGGCATGGTTTGTACCTGGTTATTGCCGCTGGCAGTATGCAATTAACAACTTTCTGATTAGTTGGTCAACCGCGCGCATAACTTTTGACATCATTTTGCAGTCGTGTTGCAAAAGTTGTTTTTCAACACTAAAACTCCAAATTTACTAAGCCACACTCAACTCTCACGCCCTCGCTCTCTCTCGCACTATTTCGCTCTCTCTCGCTCTCTCTCTTTCTCTCCCGCTATTTGTTCACTTTCGTTAGAATTTACAGTTGCATTTTGTAGGTATATAGGTATTTTGCACAGGTCTGCGTACTACACAGTTATTTGTGCAGCTTAAAACTTTGTTATCAACAAATGCGTAAATCCACCCAACCGAAAAAAGCACAAACTTTACAATTTAACGAACACCCAAACATGTGTGTGTGTGTGTGTGTGTGTTAGTTGTGTGTATGTGTGTGTGTGTATGTGTGTTGTTGTGTGTGCGCCTTTATAGAGCTGTCTAACTTTTAGACAAAATATTTATGATAGCCGAGAAATCGTTTAACAACCTGTGAAGTTCAACATTGTGTGTTGCACAACATCTCAGTACAAAAGATTGCAATAACTAATGCAACTCGACTTTGCTTATATCAATTATGTGCAACTTTCTTAATCTCTAATCTACGCATCAAATTTACTCAGCTATTTTTTTTGGCAAATGAGAAATATTTATTTGGGTTCGTCGTACAGCAAGGCCATATCACACAATTTAATACTTTTTTAAATTTTAATAATTTAGAAATGAGTTAGTGTTAAAGATTTGATTTCTTTTGTCAAAAATTTTTTCAAGTTTTAGCTTGGCTCAACTTTTCTTTACCTTATCCTATATCCATTATTGAAAAGATTTCGGTCCTTTCGCGATGATTTATATGATAGTAGAAAAATTTGTTTAAATTGAAATTTGTTTTTTGGATGCGGCGAAACAACATTCAAGTTGAAAAACTTTGTCGTCGTCCATTCGGCGGGCCCATCTAAGTGGTTAGACATTAAGTAGGGGAATAGGTGTACAAAGTGAGCTGCCATTTAACAGTTAAGTTGTCGTCTTTAGCCTAAAGTTACGCCCACTTAAGAGTCGCTTCACCTGACACAAATTGCAGGGCAAGACGTGGTGCGACAGCAATGTTATCAAAAAAAAATGTTCATTCATTATTTTCAGTGCGCAAAACTTTTCAGCCACGATGAGCGCCTGGGGTATTAGTTCAGGTTTGGCTTTCTTGGTTTGGTTTTTTTTTTTTTGGGGTGCCTTGTTATAATGTGTGGGCTATGTAAGTGCTTGGTAGTCGGTACTTATTATCGATTAGCCATCAGGTGAAAATGCGACGATTTTCAACGCTCGGTTTTTCAATATGCTGCGCACACGCTAAGCTTTTCTTTTTGTTGTGAAACTTTGTCAAACGAAGGCGGCAAAGGATAACAATGTTGATGTGACAGTTAAAAAGCACACACACACACACACACACACCCAAACACACCTAAACACACACATATACGTATACTACGTATCCTTGGAACTGTTGCCGTTGGCGTGCCATAAAACTTTATCTAAATGGTTAAACCAAGCGCACGCTCTTTCACCGAGAATGGGCTGGATTGCGACGGGGGTATGTTTTAGGGGGCTGATTTGCTGGATTGAAGGAGTGTGATACAGTCTTTCATTACTTTCATTATTTAGCGCAGCACACGCAACACAGCGCAAACTGAGCGATTTAGTTTAATTGAAAGGCATTTGATGAGATTTTAGTTGGACTCATTTAAGGAGCTTATCTCTCTTTCTCCGCTCTCTCTCTCCCTCCTTTGTCATATGAAACTAAACTTAAGATGATTTATCTCAAAAATGTAATAGTCTTTTGTGCAGTTGGTTTTAAAATTGCACTTAAAGTGCTAATGAAACTCATCGAAAGTTCTACTTGTCTTTGCTATTGTCTAAGAAAACTATAAAGATGTGTCTTATACAATGCTGACTACGTTTAAACCGATGTAAAAGGTATTTTCAAATGCTTGGGCGTATCTTAAATAAATTTTGTCTGTAATTAGGGTTTCTCTACAAATTACACTTTAGTCTTAAAGCAGCGTCAAACCTCTTTGTATTGCCCCCTTTGGCATTTAAGAATGAATGCAGAGTGTTAAAAAACACTTTCAATTTGCATGACTAGAGCCCCGAAAAATTATGCAACACTTTTGCGCTTAATTAGACAGGCAGCAAAAAACAAAATGAAACTCAAGAATTCATCAGCATCAATTTGTCAAGTAACAAAAGTTCGTTTTTCTTTTTTTGGGTTGACTTGAAGTGGGGAGTTTACCAGCATTTTTGTGGAAGTTTGTGAGTTTGTTTGGGGGTGGGGGCGGGAGACAGGATTCTTGGCTGCTGTCTATTTTGACACGTTTTGTTACTCGTTTGCCACGCCCCACGGGCATCGCACGAGCTGTATTTGTCTTGTTAAGACGTCGACGGCATTTTGTGCGATTTAATTATATACTCCGCGACTGGCCGCAGAACAAGACTAAAAAAAAAAAAAAAAACTAAATAAAAGAAGCGAAGCCTTAATTTTTTTCTTTGAAAAAAGGTCCTTAAATAAATTGTAGTCAAGGGCAGTCATCTTGCCGAGGGTTTTGTTTCAAACACAAATCTCCAGGGCTTGAACGAGAATAAAAATGGCTTTCAACACAAATCTTGTTAAGTTTAGCATTTTGATAACAATTTTATTTGTATACCCTTGAAAACGGTATATATATACAGTATACATATTCCCGATCAGCATCACTATCCGAGTCGATATAGTCATGTCCTTCTGTCTGTCTATTACAATGCAAACCAGTGCCTCAGCATATAGGCATTGCCTGCAGCAAATCATATGTTGCAACCGAGCTGATCGGATCACGATATCTTAAAGCACAGCCATGGCTGGAAAGATGAGTTTATATTGTTTTTACCAAGGTATACAACCAAGTTCATCGCTTATTCCTGCTCCTTACACTTGAAGTAACAATAATTACGATCGGACTACTCGGTCGAAAAATGAGTTCTTTTATGAACAACTATTTTTTTTTTTACCAAGCTTTTTTAAAAACCAAACTCACCAGTTAGGCATGTTTGACAAAAAACTATCAACATTTGACTATCATTTCACTTTCATAGGAACAATCGGTTCAATTTAGATGTTGATTTTATTATTCTGTGATGAGCAACAGGTGTTGCCTAAGAGATATACGCATTTAGAACTTTATCGACCGCACTTTACGAGGTATCTTCGGAGTCAACAAGTTCATTGGTTTACACACATTTCGTGTGTTGTTTATTACAAGTATCTTGCTTTGGCGTCTGCTTTTAATGAGTTCCGCTTTGTGCGTTTCTTAGAAGCCGCTTAGTGTCTGTCAGCTGGTTGACAGACGAACGCGACAACAAATTGAAGGAAGAGTTTGAGCCCGGAACTTACCATTAACATTTTGCCTTGACCAAGTTACCAACTTTTGAATAAATACAACGAGTGAAAAACTTACACAATTTTCCTAGGTTCTTGTTTAAGTTGTTGCCAAGAATTTTACGAAATTGGCAAGTTGTGCACGTTAGTTTATGAGGCCCAAAAGTTTTGGCTTGACTTTGCTTCTGGCTTTAATTAAGTATATGATGTATAATTTATGTCTGCTGCCTGTCAGCCACTTCACGGTTTGTAATTATATTGAAACATTCAATTGGAACTGTCTCCGTTGCTGCCACGCAATCAGTCAAAAGGAATTCGTTGCGAAATAAGTTGGTAAAAGTAATCGAAGCAGGCAATGAGCGCGACACAATCAGACATTGAGAGAAAGAGATGGAGATAGAGATAGAGGTAGAGGGGGAGAGAGAAAGAGAGAGAGAGAGAGAGAGAGAGCTAGAGCGAATGAAATTGTTAAGCAAAATGACAACGCCAAATGGAATTTTAATTCAATTTGAATGTGTCGTGGCGCCTACACATTCCCTCTCTGTCTCTCTCTCTCTCTCACGCACTAGCTATGCACCACTCTCTCTCTGTCTCTTACTCACTTTTTCTCTCTCTCTCTTTCGCAATTAACGGTGGCATTCCACGGGCCCGTTCACAGATGAGACCAAAGTCCTGCGCTGTGTATTTTTATGTCATTTCGCAGATTTCTTTGTTTCCTTTTCGCTTTGCTCATTGAATGGCGCCGTCGCCATTTTGCGTAATGTAATTTCATTAAGTCAGGCAACGGGACGAACAGGACATGCTTCGAATATATGTTTAATTAAGGCAATTTGCTGGCTGTCAACATTGCAGATAGCATGAAGCATCGTGCTGCATGAACCTATCTGCTACCTGCTACCTGCTACCTGTGTTCAAAAGGGATCTGGGCCATTCACTATTGAAATTCAGTTGTTGCAAGAACAAGAAAACCACCTGCTGCTGGAACAACTGCAACCTGACACTCAACTATAGCTTCAGCTATCTCCCCTGGGCGCATTTGTGTCGCGCCCCGCTGGCAGCTTTTGAAGGTGTAAATGCATGTGCTGTGGCACTTGTCTTTAGTTGTTTTCACCAGCCACAAACCCACCCACACATACAACCGCCACATTCTGCACCGCTGTGGCAAGTCAGTGGCTGCCAATTGTGTGTGGCAGCGAGTCAGTCGAGAACTTAAACTCATTAGCCGTCGCCATGGGACTTAGTTATGCAGCAAGCTGCATGCCCGGCTTGCGTTATGCATGTTTAAGATGCCAAGTAGCTTGCCACAAATTTAGGTCAACGGGAGCGTTTGCGTTGACTGTTTTGCCTGCCTAAAGAAGAATTTTATCCTGCCACACAAATGGATGGGGGCAAGGTAAGTGGCAGCACAAAATTGCAAATTATAAACACACAAAATCGCTTTCACTCACAAGTGAAAGTACACAAAATTGCACATATTCCATGTGTGTGAGAACATAGATTCCCCCATGATTCCCGGTCCCTCTTGCTTTTACTGTGCTTGTGCATTGCAAAATAAATGCTGCATACTTTTTCAGATGCCTCACGAGCAACATAAGCTTAAAGCAATGGCTTACAATTGGTCTCCAGTCATGCACAAAGTGCAACAAATAACTTCTTGTTTGCCTTTTACTCGTTTCATATGCCAAACAAGCTGCAGGGCAAATATTTTGTAGTTAAATCTAAGTTGTATTAAAGAACAAGTAAAAATGGGTCAACCAGAAATTAGTGTATATAAACCTATAGTTGAATGTAAGAGTTAATTTGTAAATAAACAACTAATATCAGACGATACTGAAAATAAACATATTAAAATGAAAATAAATAAATATATATGAAAATAAATTATATTACAAATACAATTTAATATTTAACCTGGGGTATGTAAGACGACAATTGATCAAATATTTGTTGGGTGGCATAAAAACTCAGTCAGCGAAAATGTTATAAACGAGACAAAAACGTTTAAAATGTAGTTCCTAATAATAGAAATAGAAGACTCTGAATTGATTTCATTATAAAGTCTATTGTAAGCATGACGGAGTGTTTGAAAAGGTTTAAGTAGCTTAGTTATGACCAATCATTCCAAACGAATTTAAATTACTTTTATATAAAATTACTACAATTATGGCACTTAACCCATTTCTCTAATCTTCTGCATGATTTCAGCATTTGAAAATGCATTTTTCAATTATCATAAGCTAACAATTCATTATAATTCGTGTACACTGTAGTTGCTGTGTAACATATAAAGTTGGTTCGTGCTTTGCCGCAACTCAACTTGCCTTTTGGGCATTGCTATATTCTTTGTACGGCCGCATGCCGCATGCAACGCTGCAACGTTTCAACGTTTGCTTATTTCATTTTTTTTACTAGCTTGAAGCAAAAAGTAAATAAATGTTAAATATATGTGGGTGTATGCCTACATACACAGCTAAGTCGGCACAAATTAATGAGAAATTATTACAATACTCCCCTCCTGCCCAGAAGCCTTACATTCTGTCGTATGTAAATACACTCGAGTTGCTGCAACATGCGAAATTCTATAGAGCAAACAATGACCATTTTGGCTTAGATATTTGTTTTAAGTTTGCTATTTAATTGGCTATGAACTGTGTTGTGGCAACTAATTTGAACCTTGCGCAATGAACTGTTCAATCCTGAAGATTGTTTGTTTGAGGTTTGAGGGACTGTTGTTGACATGCGTTGAAGTAAGCAGCTAAACAGGATGAAAACAATGTAATAGTCAGCTTTGGCTGTTTTTTCAATAAACAAACATGGCCAGTATCGCTGGCAAATAAGCAACAGCTTTAGACAGATAGATGGAGATAGAGACAGAGACAGAAGACAGAGTCTAAAATCTACACAAAGGGGGATTCAAGCAAATCAAATGCAAACAACGTCACAAAACACACACTTACACATACACACACACACACACATATGTGTGTATGTGTTAACGGCAAAAGCAATAAAATAGACAAACTTGGTAGCTGCAGCCAAAGCCAAAGAATTCCAGCAAGACAGCAACATATCCTATAAGAGGCTCATATGAAACAATATTATATTTGAATTGAATTGAAATTGTATAAAAGCGAATAAATGTCATATAAATGATGACATTTTTTATTGATAAAAGGATTTTGCTCAAGCGTCAAATATCGTTTTCTTAAAACTCTCAAAAGGCTTGCACAAATCGATTCACAATGATTTTATACTTCTGTATATATTTAATCTGTAGATTTATAAAGAATTTGTCCAAACGAAGAGGTCTATTGTATTGTTAAGGACCAGCTGCTTAGGTAATATCTATTATTGAGAGCCTCGATATATAAATTACTTTTTCTTTATGCCATAGTCATAGAGCAAGTTACCCCAGTTGCCAGTTGATTGGGTATGAAATTAACAAAGGCTGCAACTTGTCTGTCTAATGGCCCAAGTATTTTCATGCTGCTGCCTTTATACAGTCCTGGAGTGTGAAGTCCTGGTGCAGTTGCAGTTGCTGTTGCTGTTGCCATTTTTGCCTGTGCATGGCAGGCAGTATTGTGAAGCATGCAACATGCGCAGCACTTACATCGCTCCCTTTAAGGAGCTGACAAACAGCAAAAAGAAATTCTTATTTTATTTGCATATATTTTAACAGCTTGCCAAAGCAGATACAATACACAAATATATATATATATATATATATATATATGTGTGTGTACGTGTCTGTATAGTCAAGTGCAAGATGAATGTAGCAGGAAATGTACAAAATATACACACATGCATATGAAATGTTTGTTGTGTTGTTGTTGTGTAAGAGCGGACATTTCCATGTCAATTAGTTTTAAATTTTCCAAATGCTGCTTGACATAAAATGATAAGAAACATTTTATTGACAACAGCGCTCAGCTGAAGCTTAAGTGTGACAGAACGCGGAATATGCTGTCTATTGCATTCGTCTGTGTGGAGAGTAAGTATTAAGTATGTGTGCCACATTAAATTGAGTGCATCTGGAAGAAACTCGTTTTTGTAGCTGCGGTTTGTTGTTGTTAGTGCACTTTCCACCACTTTTGCTCATTGTCTTTTGTTGGTAAATATTATTCATCCGGTGTGCACAACATTGTTCAGCATTGTTGTCACGTTGGCTTTCGTTGTCAGTGCAGCTTGCGCTTGGCAACATTTTCACAGCATACTTTTGTGAGCAGTCTATCAACTATATCAACTAGCAAAGAACGTGTCCGATTGAGGTTCATGCCACAAGTTACACCTCGCTTTGGTACAGTACAGTTGTACAGTACAGTATTGCACCAAAATGGTTTTGTTTTTGAAAATCTGTTCAGTTTTGAAGAAGTTGTAGCAATAGACAAATTAACAATTGACCGGCGTAAGAAGCTAAAATTAAGAAATAAGAATGTTGCAGTCGAGAGAGCTCGACTTGGAGATACCGAGAACCCAGTTTTAAACAAAAAATTGATTAAAATACCTGTTCTAATATAGGCGCTGCAGAAAAAGGAAAAAAGTTCAATATTGAAATACGTTTTGGATGAAAACTTGCGTGTTTATTATTTACTTATCTCTAAGATTGTACAGTAGGTCATGAATATTTCACTGTATATTATATATCAATTGGAAAGCTCTGCTTTTAAAAATGTGTTATTTTATTGCTAACTGAAATCGATATGTTTCGATACTCGCGAGACAGAGAGTTATCGATAAAATGAAATTAATTTGATATGTGCATATTATAAGGGAACTTATATTCCAAATTTTATATTGATATCTGTAGTTCAAAAGTCTCTGCGATCCGTTTGCTTGCTCGAATGGCTGTTGATCTTAATGAAGAATTTATATAGTTTATGTGGTTGCAGACACACACGCACAGCAAATGCAATTAGGGCTGTATGTGTGTGTGTGTGTGTGTGTGTGTGTGTGTGTGTTTGTGTGTGTTTGTGTGTTTGTTAAGTGGTAGTAGCAGCCAAGAAGAAAAATACATTCTCATATGTAAATTTCACAACATGTACATCCAAGAAAGTGACGCATGTGTGTGTGTGTGTGTGTGTGTGTGTGTGTGTGTGTGTACTTGTGCTTTGAGTGCTTGCTGCATGGCAGATAACAGAATGTCAGAGTGTCGGAGTGTAATGAAAATTGCAACCGGCTGTACAAATTGCACTCGAGCTGGTTGCCGATCATCAGTCATGGCTCAGTGTCAGCATCGTCATCATCATCGTCATCGTCATCGTCATCGTCGTCGTCGTCGTCGTAATCGATCAATATTCAATTACAATTACCATTAATCGAGCAGTGAACGCATCGGAGAGTGAATGGACAAGTTGACAAACTGTTGTCGACCTGCCTCCAGACTATGTGCCGCCTGACGGCCTCCTTTCTCTTCTCCTGTCAGCTGCAGCACAATTCAATTGCAATTTAGCCCACAAGAGCCAAGGTGATGCTGGTGGCAGGGGTAGAGGGGAGAGGGGAGAGAGAGAGAGCAGTGACCTGTCTGTCTGAAACAGTGTTTAATTATGCAGCTGACCCCATTTCCAATTGGCTAAGAGCACATGTAATTCAATACACTCACAAAAAGCCATTCACAACGTTTTTCACAAAACCTAAAAGAATTAAAACAAAATCAAGAAAATAAATTGAATTTACATTTTCATCTGACTCTGACTTGTGTCACAAAGTGTCAAGTTTGTGTTCTGCTAACTTTTAACTGTTGAACAATCAGTTGACCTTCACTTACCCTTTGATCGACTCATTTTAATGCAATTTTTGCAAACCAGACAGGCGACAGACAATCATGCTACTCAGAGCGACGGGGCAACTTTATCATAATTACAAGAGAGTCTGGAAATTTGAAGCGTATTGTTCGCAAACCTCTTCGGACAGGAACTTTATTAATTAAGTTAGCGAGTTGAAATTGGAAGAGATTAGAAAACAAAATAATCACAACATGTTGACATTCAAATTGGCGTCATTTCATGATAAACAAAAACAAAAATATTTACCAAACTTAGGTGTTCTTTCCTTTTGTTTAACCGTCTTCAAGTGCCAGACAATCTTCTCATATTCACAAGCGTTGAGAATTTAATTGCATTACCTGGATCTAAGTAACTATTTGAACATAACTTGGCTACTCGGGCGGCAGACAGGATATTGGATGGCGAACAAAGCCAATCAGTGGCCATTTTCATAACATCGCTCGACGTGGCAATAACAATTTTTCTAAGCTCTTCTTGCAATACACGCATAACTTCGTTATGCTCGAGTTGCCACTTGCAGCAGCAGCAGCAGCAACAAGTGAGGAGGGGGGAGGAGGGGGTGTTCAAAGTTATGTGAAGTGCACATCTCGCGCGTTTTCCGCTTTCGCGTTGCTCAATGATCCGTGTAAGCACAGAAAACTGCACGGGAAACCAGAGATAAACAGATATAGAAATGCGAAACTCTTGTTACCCACGCCCACCCTCTACTCTCTGCATGCTGTCCAGTGGCAGCGAGTGGTTTGTTGCCAATGACTGTGGCTCTATCTGTGGCAGTAGCAGTGGCAGTGGCAGTGGCAAGAGCAAAGCTGAGCTCTGAGCTCTGCACAGGCAGAAGGCGGCAAGGCAGGATGACGCTGATGCAGTCGTGTATTGATTGTGATAAATGTCCTTCAGCACGCTTTGGTGGTTCCATCAGCAACCGCAAACCGAAAGAGAAAATGCTGATAAGGAGAGGACAGGCAGACAGAGAGAGACAGACAGAGAGAGAGAGAGAGAAAGAGCGTGTGTGTGTGTGTGTGTGTGAGACAGAGAGAGCAAGAAATTGTGCGGTTGAGCTGGTCGTGGAAACTAGTTTGCCTTTTCTTCAAGAATAGCTAAATTCCGTACATTTTCGGGCAGCGCAATTATTTTTAGACACAGCTCATTAAATTTGATGAATTTTGCTTAGTCAGTCAGTTGGAAATTTACACTGCTATTTAATTACATGTGCAATTTATGGGCAAATACACCTTCACCCATCCCCCACACAAACACACACTTACACACCCACATAACCCCACACACTCATTACAATTCACATACGCCTTGACGCGTTGGCAACGCAAACAGCATCCAATTTTAATTAATAAAATCCAATAAAACCCCAAAGTACACACAAATGCGCACACTTGGCTGGACTCGTTGTGTGTGAAGCATAAGCGCTAACTGAACATAAAATCCAGAAAATATAAAATCATATAAGGTAGGGTATACCAACTTCAAATGATAGACCAATTAGATGCTCTTTTAATATAGTAACATTCTGTTACTCTTTCTGTACGAACATTTTAATATTTGTGTGATTTCTGGAATTGCTTTATAAATTTGATATATGATTAAATAAAAAAATAAACTCTTTACAGGGTATACAAAATTCCTTACATGTATTCACACATGAAAACCAAAATGTGACCCGGAAAATTTTCGCATAACTAATGTGAAAATTATGTACGCTCGATGCTCATTTCCCAGTACACTTCTCATCCTTCGCCCAAAACAGTTCTCGACTCAATTTACCTGCTCAACATATTAATTAGTTTTTCTTTTTCTTTTCCTTTTTTTTTTGTTTTGTCGTATAAGATGATTTTTGTTGTTCTATTTTGCTTAATGAGCAAAAGCTGGAAGCAAAACTTTTCAGCTCGCATTTCGCAGTTGACTCTGGACGTGGCCAATTCTGATTCCATATCCATTCTGAATCCGAATTCCGTTTGGAATACGAATTCCCTTAGCCTGTCAACATGTCAAATAAAAATCAAATTTCAAATGAATAAATACTTAAAAGAAAATGCGAAACGCAATGAAAATAAATTATAGAAAACTTTTGTAATATAAACTACGATTGGAACTGTGAGCCGAAGACGATGATAAAGATGAATGATGATGATGATGTGGATGTGGATGTGGATGTGAGGTGGATTTAGATGCTGAGATGATGACGGCCACTCGAGCATTTCATTTTGCAAGCAAATCGCTTGCACAATTCCCAAAACCAAAATGAAATGAATGACACAGAATACGAAAAAGAAAAAATGGAATAAAAAAAAAAAACAAAAAAGAATCCAACACTCTACCATTTTTTCCAATTCTTTGAGTTTCTTTTATTGTGGTTGCTTTTGCTGTTGGCTGTTCGGGTCTGAACAATTCACTTGTGTTTATTTGGGGTTTCTGTTTGCCCTTGGTGTTAGCTCATTTCACGGCTATGCTGCAGACACTTTTCGTAGTTTTTGTTGCTGTGGCTGCCGATGCTGCCAAGAAATATATTTACCATAAATCAACATCAAAATGTTTGATGATGCGATAAATAGCAAAAGAAAGCAAAAGGCGCCAAAGGCAAAGAGAACACAATGCAATACGAATTCATCAAATAATACTTCAAGATACATTTTAAATATACACATCTGCATATATATATATATATATATATATGTATCTATATAAATGCCGTTGATTTGAACGCCTTAGGGTTGGCTTTAATCAACATTATATAGTCTCTGAAGTTGAGCGCGTAACTTTTAATTACTTAGTGTCATAATTTGCATACATTTATTACCTTTGACACCACCCTAAACAATAGCCCACCCTTAAGCAAAAACCTATGCTTTAAACTTTTAATTAAATACCAAGTTGGGTTTTATTCAGTTGTTACAAGCCTCCAGCTGAAACTGTCGACAAACATTACTCTACGGCTCTTACAAATGTAGAGTTTACACGACAACTGTTAACATGATTAGTGCATGAAGTTGACAGTTTGCCTGCCAATCTATTTAATTGACAGCTAAAATTTATGTTGTAGTCTTAATGGTCTGACAGCAAGTTAAGATTGTGCATTAATAAGTAAGCTGTCAATCTGTAACTGTAAGCTTTCTTTTGCATCATTTACATTCATTTCACTCTCAATTATGATTTGGCCAACAACGTGTAAACGTCGTCAAACATCAATTTTGACTGTCGACTCTAACCGCGTGCCGTTCTTCGCTCTTTAATTAAAATGTTAACCCAACCCCTCAACCTCAGAGGAGACAAATGTGTGCTAGACGTGTGAGCATGTCCCATTCGATGTCTTAACACGCCCCACACACCTCTTGGCACACACACACACAAACACACACACACACACACATTCAGAGGCATAATCACTCGGAAACACACTCACCTGGGAGTAATTGAACCATACACTAACTTTGACATTGTCAGACTATTAATTAGCTAAACGGCAAATTCATGACCTTTAGACAAATTGACACTCGCGATAATCAAAGGTAAACTACATTTGGTTACACTACGGCTTGCCTAAATTACAATGTCAAGCTGTACGTGTGTGTGTGTGTGGTTTACGTGTGTGTGTGTGTGTAAAAGCTACCTAAGCTCTTAAAGAAATTTATGACACTCGCAATATTAGAAATTCCTATTGTTATTGCACACACACAAAATATCAATCAGCGGATCTAAATAATTCAACAATTTTGTATATGCTCGAAAGACTGGATTTTTTATTTAAACAAGAAATTACAAATTTGAGCTCGATAAAAACGTTGGATATAAAGTTTAATACCAGCCCGTTAAAATGTGTTTTTATCAAACACATCACAATTCGCAGAAAAGGTGTAAACTTTTCTAATAAAATGCTAAAAACATCCGGACGACAACAGCAAAATTCCTGGGTTAAAAATACTCTTTACCAGGCAGAACGGGTATGGAATACATTTTGAAGCGAATCTAAATGGATTTAATTCAATGGAATTTTGCTCAAATAAATAAATAAGCTTAAGCTCAGTGAATAAATATAAATTTTAGCTTTACATATTTAAGACATTGTGTAGCGAAATAGAATTAGAATATTAAAGCTTACTTCATATATATATATTGGCAGGGTATCTGCTAAGCGTACTACCCTTTCACTTGTGTTTTGCAGTACTGAACCTGGTTTGCGGGTTGCTACTGGTCAAATGTGGACTACTTATAATTTTCATGCTGTTAAAATGCACAGTTTTTTAATCATGTCGAGCGTGGAGCGTGCGTGCTTTTATTTTCTTGTTGTGCGTGTGTGTGTGTGTATGGGTATGTGTGGGTGTGGGCGTGTGTTTGGTTGCGGGTTTGCGTGTGTGTAAACAATAACAAGTCTTGCATATAACGGTTATGTTGACGGCCGTTGAAAACTTGGGCCGCCATGCAAAACATGCATAAGTGCACAACTTTTGAGGTTAAGAAGCTTCAAAAATAAAACTGTAAATATGCTCATACATACGCATTAAACGGAAAAGAGTACGCAAGTACACACACATACACACATACACACCAGAGAGAGAGAGAGGGATAGAGAGAGAATTGCCGCTTTGCTGTTGCTGATGTCAAGTTAAATTTTTCGTAGCATATATTTCAGCGCCAGCAAAATTAAAGTTTTGCAAGACGTCAGATGTCTGCTTTGTTTGTTTTTGTTGCTGCTATCAAAGAACTTTTAAATATGCAACTTTAAACGTATACGGCAAATAGATAAAAGTAAACAAAAAACAAAACCTGTTAAAGGTTGCGAAATAGTAAATAAGCAAAGTAAAATTCTTATATATATGTGTGCGTTGAGTGTATGAGTGTGTGCGTGTATGTGTGTGTGTATGTGCTGTGATATGCTAATTGCCAACTCATTAAAACGGCTTCGTCTTCATGGACTGTGTCAGCAAGCGTTGCCATAGTTCGTTTTCTCTCTCGCTCTGCAATTGCCTATCGCCGTCTCAGTCGCTCACTCTTACGTTCGGTGTGCGTGTGTGCAATGCATTTATATGCAAATAATGCCAGTGTGTGTGTGTGTGTGTGTGTGCGCATTCTAATTTAATCAGACTGCTAAATAATGAGCCAACACAACAACAGCAGCAGCAGCAGCAACAGCAACAGCAGCTCTTCAAGTGAAACAGGAAGACAGGAAAATCTTCCTTTTCTCTCAGCCTGCCACATCATTGTCTTATTTACTAGTTATACCCTATGAGACGAGAGGGTGCTGAAGGGTTGTTTGTCGGTTAGAAGATTCGTTGGTAGAAGGCAAGGAAGTTGATCAAAACAAAGTTTATTTAAACTTGATGCCTATAGCTCTCGAAAACTTTAAGCACTTACTTGTTGAAGGTATTCATGCAGTGGAAAATCGTTTATGTCCTTATTTAACACACTGTCTTTTTATATTTTTTGTTACTTAAATTGTTCAACTATTGGTTGCAAATGTTTGATTTACTTTGTTTCTGCGTAAGGAAACTTGAGAACACTTTCAAATACATACAAGTAAGTCTGCTACTACTACAAGAACTTTTTCGAAAAATGTTTTGGTGCAGGGCATTCTTGATTCTCGCATTCTCCCAATTAGTTTGTAAGTTGTTTTTTTTGTTGTATTTTTTTCTGTTTTGCTATCTTTGCTTAATTAAATGCGCTTTGTTGTGGCCAAATATTATTTTACGAGTGCAGAACTAGTGCCGGAGAACTGCCATGACAGCAAATCCTCAACAAAAAAACTTGTTGCCAAATAACCAACTGAGACTAATTTGTACTCTAAACCACCCATTCTCATTTTCTAACGCTCTCTCTCTCTCTTTCTCTCATTACAGGTAAGCGAATGTTGACTGTTGGATGTTGGCTGTTGCCTCTGCCGTTTGCGTTGGCATAAAACTTTGTTAACAACACAAGCGTAAATACCCAAAAGGCTTAGCAGCAACATTATTTATGCGTAAGCCTTATCAAAACCCGTACATACTCCGTTCGTAATATATACCTTTAAACACGCACCGACACACACACACACACACACAGACACACACGCATTCTGGTTGCCTCTTTTAAGTTGCCAAATCTTCCATAATCGTTTTATAAATTTATGCGAACGCTGCCACAACAAAAAGTGCTGGGCACATGTTTTTCGGCTTCTGAACTTGGGCAAACCGTATGGCCCTCAAAGTTGCCTTGGAGTGTGCCTCTCTCTCTCTGTGTGTGTGTGTGTGTGTTTGTGTGAGCCACTTTGCAGCATTTCATTATCACGAAAATATGTAAAAGGACAACGAAGCTCACACAGTGGACAGTTATTCACGATTAAAAGTGAAAGCTCTTAACCTTAACAAATGTCCATAGACATATTTTTCTTGGCTATTTTGCGCCCAAGTTAAATGTGAATGTGCCTCAAAGCCAAGAACACTAACACTTACACAACACTCTATATAAAATCAATCGAGTGGCATACAAGTCTTTTTAGTATTTCTCAAGGTGCGACATTCTTAAATCGATAAGTGTTTATTTATTCATTTGCATAAAAAGCCTTACTTAAAGGTTTGTTGGGAATAGCCAGGTTGCTAAAACCTTAAACTCTCTTTAATTATTGAAAATAGTTGCCTGTGACAATTGCTTAAGCAAGCACATTAAAGCCATAGCACTCGCAATCTGTGTGTTCTCTCGAAACTGTCTCTAGAATTCACTATACTTTCAAGTATCGCTTTAATAATTTTCGTAATTTTCGCAATGACGCTCATTTGGCCAATGTCATGAGAACCATCCATGAGAACCAGGCTCTGCATTAAAATGCTGTTTACCCAAATTTGTTTTGGACCCTTTGCCAGCTCAGTTTTGCGGCACACGTGCATTAATTGCTGATCTGTCTACGTGTCGGGAGTTTTTGGTCGCTATAAATACACATTACGCGTCACAGGCGTTGCACACACGGTCAAACAAAGGATGGTTGGGAGAGGGTAGAGGGGAGGGGGCACAGAATTGGTGCATGGCCAGGCAGGCAGGGAACACATAATGAACTCAAACCAGGATACTAATACAGGCGCTTAACTTAATTAAAAACGACATTCTAAGCGCGTGGCACCAGACCATAGACGCAAAAAGGCGTGGTCCACAGCCCATACATGTCTGCCTGCCTGCCAGCCTGCCTGCCAGCCAGCCTGCCTGCATGTGTGTGTGGGTGTGTGGGTGTGTGTGTGTGGTTCAATGCTTCACATATTTTAGCGTGAAAATATTTGCAATGCGTTGCAAATTGTAAAATTGTTCAATTTACTTAATGTTTATGCGGCGCCACTTAGCTCGAACGCTTGGCCAAAAAACTTTGGACTATTTCTCGTATTTTGGGCTAGTTCATTGCGTGCTTTTGTTGCTAAAATGTGCGCATTCCGCAAATAGGGGCGGGGGTAGGGTAGATGGTGTGGGTATAGTTAGTAAACGCATCCAATATTCAGTAGATAATATCAATTAAAAAGGCGTATAAATTGCAGCAACAAAAACATAAAAATAATTACGGGTTTAATTACACACTGCATTGGCCAAAGAGTAAAGAGCCCAATTTATGCCTATCAATTTAATTAAATAACATTAATTTTTGTTTTCGTAACACTTAATTGGATTTTTTGTTCTTGCAAAACATTTTTAAATTTAATCAATTCGTATACCCTGTAAACTAACACAACTTAAGTTGTGCGTTTAGGAATACGAATTTTCTTAAATGCAGTGGCAAAAGCATTAATTTGGATCTTTGCTTATGATATATTTTAGCGTGGCATATATTTCTGTCATTATTTCATAATTATTGTTATTGGACTCCCCAATAATTCTTGTATTTTTGTGGTCATTAAAATAATATGCAAAATAAATAAGAGGCAAATGTGTTGGCGACTATCTAAAAAAAAAGAAGATATCTTGTTTAATGAAATTCAGTTGTGTTCCCTGACACTTGGGCAGCTAAATTGTTTTGTCGAATTGTTATTTATAAATTTACATAAGCCAGGCGACACCCCGATACAATTAATATTCATAAATAGTATATGATATATCCAACTGAGGAGTAAATTTGATATAAAAAAACAAACTTTAAATTAGTTTAAACCAAGAATTGATAATTCACATAATTTAATATTGTCAGTTCACAGTTTAAGCCTGAATATGAAATGCAATTTGAAGTTGAAAATAAAGTCTCGAATAAGTCTAAACAACATTCAATTTTCACACGTCTATAAGCAACACTTAATTGTTCGTCACAATTAGTTTTTAAAGCAACTTGAGCTGGCTCTTTGGCCATTCACGAGACTATTATCAATATTTAACGAGACACACAAATGTAATATTCAACATTCAAATGAGGCAAGTTCTATGGAGTTGCTCTTCCTGTACTGGCTAAGAGGACACCTGAGACAAAACTCAAGCAGTTTGCTGTTGCAGAACTCGTCCGAGGCCGGATATGAGAAAATGCAGACATGTATTTATATTGGTTTATGACTAGCAGTTTGCGATAACCATTTTAATCTTGGCTCTCGAAAGCAGCAAGCATAAGTCTAAGCGAAATCTGCTTCAATTTAATACCCTGCGAAGCTATGCATTTTTTATTATAACGAGAAATATTTAAGAGAGAGATGAGAAATTTGTTTTCAAATAAAACTTATTAATTTAAGTTAATAAATTAGAATGAGAGTCTTTTCTGTCTATTGTAAAGCAATTAATAAGAGGTATTTGATAGCTGGACTTTCTCTCTTTCCCTCTCTACAATAAATAAAAAAAACTTTACTTTTCTTACCATGCAAAAATTTATTTTAAATTTAGATTAAATAAAAATAAATTTAAATTTTCAAAATTTATTTATTTCTGATGATTCCAATAAGTAAAATTTCTATTTAAAGGTGAAACTTAGATAAAGGGTATATACTAGTCGTACACTCTTTTTGTTGGGGAAATAAGGTTGAATGATTACCCAAGCGAAACATTTATCATGCGCCATGCTTTATGTATTAACACACGCACACACACACACACACACACCACATACACGCATCCCACACACATCCCACACAGACAGTGGCAACCTGATGCTTGGCAGTAGTAGTGGGGTGTAAAGTGTTGGTTAACTATTTATGCAGCTTCGTCTGTATGTTGACCAATTGGAAATTAGTTTCAGCCAATTTTCGTATGCAATTATCATGTGGGTGGTCCTCTGATCCAACTAATGCAATATTTATGAAAATGCGCGTTGATTGAATTTGAGGCCCAAAACATCAATTCAATTTCGGCCAATTAATTTTGGTTTTGTTCGATAACTGAAAAATCAAACAAACAGATAGAGACAGAGAGAGAGAGAGAGAGTGAGAAAGAAAAGGAGAGAGAGGAGAGGGGTATATAGATGCGAATTTTATGGAGTGTAATTTTATATCTCTCTTTTATCGTCCTTAACATTTGCTGCTTTCCTGCCTGGTGCCTGCTGCCGGCTGCCTTTTGCCAATAGCCCTTTGCCGACTTCCTCCCTTTTTGGCTGCTTTATTTTACCCACTTTGCACATTGCACAAGCAATTAAAATTGATTTATGCCGTCGAGACAGAACCAGAACCGTTAAATGCACTCAGCCAGCGAATGGTCATATATCTCAGTAAGAGTATCACTATGTATATACTTGCATATGTATAAATCTCTCTCTCTAAGAGTATCTCTATATATATTCATACATATAGCTGCTTCCAACTTTCCTTTTCTAGATTTTGCAACTTACAGCGGATATAATACATTTTTCACCATATGTGTAACGCCTTGACAGACACATATTCGAATAAACTATCTTTGGTTTTTAAAAATATGTTGACTCAAGTTCTTTGTGAGTGTTTATAATTTGTTTAGTGCTTTCAAATACCTTGATAATAACTCAATTCTATAAGAAACACATTTGAATCAAAGCTAGCCTGATTCCACTATCAACATTTCTTACATTCTTCACATATCCTGTACATTTTCCCATAAGAGACAGCATTTTTTAAATGCACCATTCACAAAGCATATTGCGAGTTTTAGATATTCACCACAAGTATTTCGTGTTTTTGAAGAAGGGTATTAATCTAAATCAACCTGTAATTTTTCCCACTCACTTCAACAACAATGGAAACTCAGAATGGAATCGCGAAATGTAAAGAGATGTGAGTGTAGTAAATGTTGGGCAATCGTGGAATAGGGGCTATTGGGCACCTTTCAGTTAGGGTATTTAATATTTTGCTAAGATTACTGTTACTTTGTAGTGGTCTGGTCAAGCCCGCCATGCGTCGTGAGAGTTGTGCATTTATCAAAGAGCTCGGCTCCGTTTGTCTTCTGTTTGTCAGCGCGCCTCTCCAGCTGCTAATTAGATGAAAATAATTTATTTTTATTGCCTGGCCGTAACGCAAATGTTTTAGCCACCGCAAAAATAATGTGCGTGTGTGTTTTACTTTTTCTTTTTCATTTTTGTTGTTGTTTTTCTTTTTTTTGTGCCTAGTTTTTAATTACAATTAAGTGAACTTAAACTTAAAGCTTGCTAATGCAGTGTTTAAACTTGAGCTGTTTCTTGTGTCACCTGTCCATTCTCCGCGACCCGTGACCCCGCCTTCTGATCTGATCTCTCTAATAAATGGCCAGTGACAAAGTTTAAAAATGGTAAAAAGTGGCAGGCCAAAGAAAGAAAGAAGGAATAGAAAGAACAGCAACTGGCGGAAAATCATTAAAAAGTATTAAGTAGATGAAAAATGTAATTTATGGCCCAAATTAAACGAAACTAATAGGAAAAGCCAAGCGCCAAGCTCCAAGTCAAGCCAAAGTCACAGGAGCAGCAGCAGAAGGAGCAGCAGCAGCAGCAGTAGTCGAGAGTCTTGCGACTCGTGTCCTTTTGACAGGCACCTTCCGCCGCCTTGTTTTATGAAGATGGACACTTGTAATTCATTCTGCGTTCTGCGACAGGCGCTGAATCAACGGAAATGAGATAGCAACGAGGCAACTTTTTCTCTTTACTCACAATTGTTGCTGTTGCTGTTATTATTGCCAATGCTGCCAATGATAATTTTTCTTCATTCTCAAATTCGTTGCTTTCATCTAAAGTTTACGGACGTGTGTTAATTTTCTTCATAAATTGCTTTTATTGGCGATTTTGGTGCACAATAAAAAATGGTATAAAGACTCTTAGCATTGAGTTAGCGCAGTCGCTGGCCAATTCTTGATTTTTGTATACACATATAGCTATGAAGTTCAGCTGTGTGCAGGATATCTCTAAGTCGAACACTCTCCACTCGAGCATTCTGTTTTCTGTTGCTTGTATTTTTTCCCTCTTTGATATCCAAGACAGTCCAGGCGATGTTAATTAACAGCAACATTTCCAAGGCTGACAAAGCGACATCTGTTGTTCTATGCTGGCAGTTAGTAGTTAGCATGATATGTTGTGGATTAATAGAAGTGTTTTAGCTCAAAAAAATAATTGACTTACAGTTGGCTAAACCAGTCACCTTGTTCAAAATTCGGCTCTGAACAGTAGGATTATCAACATTTTGAATTCGTATAAAGCTTAACAGTAATTAGTGGATAAGCTTTCTAAAAAGTAAAAGATGCAACAATTTAAAGTTCCGCTTATTAGCTATTACCAAGCGCCATCTGTTGCATTGGGCGGAAAACTCAACGCTCCTGCATAAGATTCTGTAAATGAACAGTAGAATTAAAGGACTTATGCTTCGTCTGTTGTCTGAGCTAGTCACTAAAAACAGCTTTCGGAATAAAAGTCGTGGAGTTGCAACAGCGACAGTTTGGTTGTTGTCTTCGCTTAGGCGAAGTGCTGTTAACAAAGCACCTTTGCAAAGTGACTGTAATGTTAAGCACATTTAATCTGTTATTTCAGATTAAAGAATATAGGAAAGTTTTTATTATAAATTATATGTTTATTTAATAATTGAAAACAGCTGCGCTTTTAACAGATCTAATCATTATTTTATTAGCAGTTACAAAAAGAGTCTTTTGGCCAGTTAGCAGGTCTTAAATAGTAATTGGCTGTTGTCTTCGCTGCGAAACTTGCTATAAATTGCTGCTGTTCTCCAAATCTAGGCAACAGCTGGGTTTGTGTCAACGCTTGGAAGTGTTCCTATTCTCAGCCATAACTTCTTATCAAGACGCGATTATTATAGCAATAATCTGCTTGGTTTCAGCGCTGACTGCATTTACTTTTGGCCAAGTTTTGCACTGTTACGCAGCATGCGCAGTGAGCGCAAACGTATTTCTGCAGCCTCCCAGCAGCCGAACAACAACAACAACAACAACAACAACAACAACAATAGAAGCAGCAGCGACGAAACCGACCCAGTTTCACACGCCTGCTCAACCTTCACTGGACCATAAACATTTTTTGGCACCCCAGCTCCTGTCTGCTGTCTGCCTTTGTGCATCTCTCTGTGCGTGTGTGAGTGCTGTTTTTTTTTATCACAACATATTGGTGCTCTCTTTTTCTCCTCTCTCTCTCTCTCTTGCTCTCTTTCTCTCGCTGTGTGTGTGTGTGTAGCTCATGGCTCGTGACTCTAGCAGGCGGCTAAAAGATAGCAAATGCCGTCAGTTTGAAACATTCGGCTGAAGTGTGCGGTTCTCCAGCTCAAGCGCCAACAGCGCGTCTCTCACTCTCTCTCCATCTCTCTACAGTTAAAGTCGACTGTGTTGTGTGTGTGAGTGCGAATGTGTGTGCGAGTGTGTATTGTGAGTGTGTGTGTGTGTGTACGTGCTGTGTGGCGTTTATTGTTGTGATAAAAGTGCCGCAGACTCTGTCGAAACATTAAATTCACGTAAAGGCGCTAAAAAGCAATCGTAAAGCGTTGCCATCTCGTCGTAGGCGCTTCAGTCGCCTTTTTTTGTGTTCATTTCATTTTCTGGGCCGCAGCACACATGTAAGTTGTATTTTTCCCGTTTCTTTTTTTTTTGTTGAGAATTTGCTTACTTGTATGCTGTGACAAATTGCGCACCTGACAAACGCTGTGTAGGTCAGTGTTACACTTTGCTATCTCTCCGTATCCATGTGTGTGTGTGTGTGTGTGTGTGTGAGTGTGTGTGCGTGAGTGTGTTTGTGGCATACTTTTTAAGCCTTGTCATATTTGCCCTTTTTTCTTTGTTGTTCGACTTGTGCTGCTGTTATTTCTGTTGTCGTTCCTTCAGTGCCAGTCTCCACTTCAGTCGTTTAACCTGCCAACTGTCAATACAGCTTTTATTGTGGCTGTCTCTTCCCTGCTCCTTTTATGTGTGCGTGTGCGTGTCCGTGTGTCAGCCATTTCCGCCTTTGGCTATGTGTCAAGTCATGGGTCCTCACACACATTAGCCATATTTGCATATGGAGAGTGTGCTCCTCCACTTGCTCGCTTCGCAGTACAATTGTGGTCCAATTTTGCCCACAATTTTACCCCAAAAATGTTGCGTGCTAATTGCAACTGTTTGTCTTTTCAATATTCAATATTTGCGGCTCATTAGCAGACAATGCATAATTTCAATTTGCTATTAACATAACAAAGTGTTACCTGTTTCTGTTGTTGTTGTTGTCTGTTTATATGCTTCTTAAGCTATGCAATAATTTTGGTGTTCAATTAGTTTTGTGTGGAGATTCGAGCGGAAAATGGCCATCAGGTTATTTTATTTTATTTTTTTTGGTTTTGTTATTCATTCCTTTTCTCTTTTCGGTTTTTATAGCTACTATAAACATAAAAGTTTACCCCAGCTGCACACTCGCACTCACACACAGCAGATTTTGGCACACACATGTGGCATGGCATAATAAGTTTTGATTTGGTTTTATTGGTTAAGCCCAAAGGCCAAAAGCAGTTGCCCCCAACAACAAGCACACACGCACACACACACACACACTACGCACATACTACGCACAACTTTGACACCTTAATGGCCAAGACGCACGCATGGCTAAACAGTCAAGCTGTAACTCTGGCAGTGAAAGAGGGAAAGATGCAGGAGCCGAGGGAAGGGGGGAGAGGGAAAGGCAATCAGCCGCCGCACGTCTAATGAAAATGTATAACGAGTTTCTCGTAATAGCAAAAATCTTGATGTATTTATATGTATATTAGTTTCGTATATTTGCTGCTGGCATATGCCAACTGTTTGACTGGCTGCCTATCTATAGGCACTAACAAGACAGCCAACAGATAAGTAGAGGGAAATGTCAAGGAAACATGAAGCAGGAGCACAATTCTTATTGAGCTTATCTTGCACAAAGCACAAACAACACACTCAGCATTGAAGTGAAAAGTTAAGCTCAACTTACTTTCTCTCAGCAATTTACGTGAGATATTCAATTTATAAGCATTTATAAAACATCTTATTTGTTTAGATTTAAAATAGCTAGCTATAGATTTTTGTTTGATATAATAAATCAATCTTAATATATGTAGGCTTAAAGAGTGTTGAATGCGGCGTTGTAAATTCAATTTGCAACCAATCCGATTCCATTGCCTACTTTGTGGCGTATCTCACTCACGACCTGTCTGAATGACTGACTGAGTTATCTGTGCCTGCCATGAATTGAGCTTTCAATTCAATTGCACAACTGACAGCTGATAGCCCCCCCTTAGTAGCAACGCCCCCCCCTCGCTGCCTATCCATATTGATTGTCTTGCTCGCATTGTTGCTCATTTTGAGTAGCGAATGTGCAACAGACACTTCAAAGTGAACAACAGCATATCTATTTCGATTTATTCTTTTGAAATGGATGCGGTTACATTATATTTATTTATTATATTATTTGAATGCATTTATTTGATGGTCTAATCTGCACCTCGTTTGCTCAACTATAACGAAATGGTTTAATTAAAATGAATGCTAATCGTATTTTCTAAAATCCACATTAAATTAATTGAAATTGTACATTCAAAACACACATATTGTGAAATGAATGGGCAAGCCATGTTTATACAATTACAATATCTAAAAAATAAAAAAAAAAAAAACTATTTCACTCGTATTTGCATAAATGGAAAGCAATTCCAAATAAACCACAAAAAAAATATATATAATCCTATTAAAAAAATTAAATAAAATGCTAAATACTTAATTAGCTGCAGCTGAAAATACATTAAATGCAGCCAAAGAAAAAAAAAAAATACAAAACTTGCCACATTTTCGGTTATTTGATGACAAATAAAAATTCGAATTATTAATTTATAGCTCGGAGGCAAGCAAATGAATTTTATTATTTGGGTTGGTCAGCCCGTTTATATAGCATATATATTATTTACATACATATATATATACAGCCACGCCCCTGTGCGGCATGCATCTAGTATCTGTAAAACATGTCAACCTGCTCCTGACACGGTTTTTTAGTTTTATCATCGATAAAAACAACAAAACGAAATTGCGTTCAAACTGTTTTTCGTTTTTTGCTTTCATATCTGCCGAAAAGTGGCAAATAAAATTGCATCGCTTTGTTTTGCTGCTGCTGCTGCTGCTGCACAATTGCATTTCAATTTCTCCCCGCTTTGTTTCCCCTCCCTTTCCTCCCCCTACTATCTACTATCTGACAAATTGCCACCAGTTAAAATTCATATTGAAGAATATATGAAAAATATGCGAAATATTTGGCATTTCTTTTGGCCGAGTTCCAACACAAAATTTCTCATAAACGTTTAAAATTGTTGAAGAATTGTATTGAAAATTTGCAACAGAACAGTTAAAATTATTTATTTATTTAGTATTACGACATATTGCTTTGTTTTCATGTTTTGCTCCAACAATTAGACATTATTTGTGTTCCCCTGGAAGCTTTAAAGCCAAAGAGACATTTCCCAACTTGCGGGCTTATCACCCATAAATCTTGCATTCAAT
Source organism: Drosophila anomalipes (assembly GCA_035041615.1). NCBI lineage: Eukaryota > Metazoa > Arthropoda > Insecta > Diptera > Drosophilidae > Drosophila > Drosophila anomalipes. Next base: position 4,468,223 of record JAWNKZ010000040.1, read on the forward strand.
ATGGAAAACTAAACTCAGTTTTGTACTCATACACGCTAGGTGTAAGATAAATAATTGAGTAAATGCAAAATGAAGTTCGTTATGGGGCCAAAGACACGGCAAATGCATTTTATAAGGCATTCAACTTTTGCCTGCACACACACACACACACACACACCGACACGTCTTCGCACACTCCGCAAAACTTCATAAAAGCCGCCAAGCTACAAGGCCCGACATTAATGCAAAAAATGTCTGTCCCAGCGTCCGTCTTGCCTGCCTGGCATCTGTCCCAGGGCAAATGGGAAACTTGGCTGGCAACCCAGGCCAACTCGAGCCAGGCCAGCCACAAAGCTGCAGCTGAAGATGAAGTGTTTATCTGAGGTTTTTATTATATAATTCTTCGTTTTCTTGTTGCAACGAGTATGCGGTTATTCACACCTATGTCTGTGCAAAAATAAAAAAACAAAAAACACTATGACTAAATTAAAATGCCGTCAGAGGCAGAGCGCTAAGCTCCTTGCACAGGTTATCCGCAGTGGTTTTCACTGAAACTTTGCTGAAACTTTGACGTTTGCTAATCTGATATGCAGCGCGTTGTGTGCTTAAACCAGTCCCAAGGGGATTATAAAAATTGGTTTATGGTGGATAAATGGTGGATAAATGCATAATTCTTATTTTTGCAGTTTTTGGCTCGTCGTTAAGTCATAAACTTCGCTCCAGTCCTGACCCTAATGAGAGCTGCACAGGTGCTGGTTGGAACAGCTATCGGTTTTCGGCAAATTTAATTATGCAAACAGCAGTTGTTAATGGGTTTTTTTAATGCCACGTAACTATAAATTTGAGTCTAGGGTATTTATTACACAGTAACAATAATAAGGGGTAAAAGTAAAAGATTGTTTAGCCGAAGGTACGAAATTTAAAAAAATATAGATAATATAGAAATTTGTATATTTGCGTTATAGATTTTTGTTATTTGAATAGTAAAATTGAAATTCTTATAGGGTATAATTTAACGACTATTCTGTATTATTTTTTATGCGCATCGTGCAATTAAAATTTTTCATTGATTTTCGAAATTGCATCATTAAAATTGCATTTGTTTTTTACAATTCGCGTTGCATTTAATGATGTTGTTGATTTTATTGTTTCATTCATTTCGCATTGTTGTTAAGGTGATTTATTTATGAAGCAGCATGCAAATTTGCTTGCGGTAAAAAAAATAAAAAATAAATGTAGTAAGCTGAAAAGCTGTAAAAAAACAATAAGAATTGTATTCAACATGCTCAAGGCTTTGGAGTGCTTGTGAGTGTAAACATATAAATTCAACGAAGTAAATTCCAAAATTTATTTCCATTTTCTTGCTCTAATTGTTGAAATGTAAATATTTGCATATATATATATATATATATATATATATATATATATATATATATATATATAGAAGGAAAAACTTTGCATTTGGTGCAAATTAAAAAGTTTTCGTCATGTTTGATGTGAGTTTTCTTATCGTTTTTTTTATGCTATTTTTTCTTACTTGCAGAAATTTGTGAAACCGTCAGCAGCAGCGCTCTCATCCGCATCCCTTACATCGGCGGACAGTGGGGAAATTGATATCGATGGCGATAACGGTTCCGGACATGGCGGGGTAAGTTCCTCTCCAACGCATTCCCATCACGAATACCGAATTTCAATTAATTTCATCGAGAGACTCCGACTCACGATGAGCAGGGAGGGCGAGATTGAGTCCAAGACCTGGGTCAACAAATTTGCTGAAGTGCTGATTCAGCATGTTATGCATCATCTGCATGATAGGCTAATGAAAGTTGCCAGCAGTCTGTTATTATTTAACTTATTCTCAGTTTGTTTATTGCACTTTATTGCATTTGCATATATTTTGTGGAGTTGTATGCATAATAAATTCCCATGTGCACACTGTCTATGAAAAACTTATTGTTTTGCAAGTGCAAATATATATTCTATTCATACACTCAGACAAAATCCACATGAATATTAGAAAATTGCCGTTTCAGAATGTATATTTCTAAGACTGATCGTTATGTCTTTCTAAAATCCGGGGTTTTTCATTTCTTAATTCTAAAACTAGAATTAAAAAATTAAAATCAACTCTTTTTGTTGCTTACATTATTATTAAACATTGGTACTTTAAGATTTCACATATACAAGCATTTAAATAGCCTATACAAAGCAGAGAGACCAAATTGCATTACTATTTTATGCATTTTAGAAAGGATTTTATCTAAAAATAGCAGAAAAAACCTTTTAAATTTGAAGAAATGATTTTGTGAATATTTATAAATTATTTCTTAAACATGGAAAATTATTTCCCCTTTTAATTTTCAGAGCAGGGGTTTCTCTGTGTGTGTATGTTGTTGGCTTCCTTTTTTATGACATATTATTCTCCGCTTCGCTTCTTGGGGGGCTTGGACCGCATCTATACATGCAAAGCAAAGCGAATTAAAGAGCCATAATTTATGTATAATATTTAAATATGAATTCACAAACTTTTACAAATTAGCAACAAATAGAACGTAATTTTAAATAAACTGAAGCAAAATTTGAAATCACTACAGTCTTTAAGCCATTTAGCAAATTATGCGGCTACTGTTTTCAGTGGAGAGATTCTGGGGAATTGTGAATAATTTATGGAAACGCTTGCCAAGCCATAACTCTTGAACTGTTTAGGGGCATAAAGCGAAGATTTCGCTTGTTTGTATGTAGTTTAATAAGTATCAGCAGCTTGACAGTGGTTCACAAAGGTTACACAGAGTGGATGGGGAAATAAATAAATAACCAAGTTCCTTATGCCAAAATCACAATGATCCGACGTGTTATCTCTCTGTACACGTCATAAACTTTCCTAAAGAGTCGACAAAAGGTTCTGTGTGTGCCAAGTTATACGTGAAACAAACAAAAAGGTGAAAAATTTACACGTTTTCAACGGAAATGGTAGCTTACATAATCAAAACTTGGCGTTGAAAATTGTTTATGCGCATGAAATGTTAATGCAACACACTCGCACACACACACACACACACACACATAGCCTGCCACTTGTGTTGTGCGTGTGTGTGTGTGTGTTTGACATGTGAGCGACATTTTGTTTGAAAGTTTTTTGACAGTCGCTGCTCGACATACATTGGAAACACACCAACAAACACACACAGACACACATCGTCAATTGTTGGCGCAGACTTTTTGATTTGTTTTTAGCGCGCGCAGACTTCAAACAAAACAGTAATACAACAAAAAAAAAAGAAGAAGAGAATTACAAAAAAGGGAAAACTAATTAAAATGCGTTGCGCTGTCATTCGCATGCCGCCACCCATCAGTCACTCCCTTCATCTGCATGTGGACAAATACAAAAAAAAAAAAAAATAAATAAAAATATATCGTTTAATTAAATTCTTTTTCGTTTGCCGATTTCCTTTCTATTGCTTCTCGTTCTCGAATTTAATGAAATATTTTGCCAATGTCCCAACTGGCAATGCTGCTGCTGCTGCTGCTGGCGCTGTCCTTTGCTGTTTGCCATTTGTGTTTGCGCAGAGGCAAAACCTAAATAAAAGTTGCTACAAATAAGGAATAATAAACAGGAAGCATAAAAATTAAAGCCAGTCGCGTAATTCAATCTCTCAGTGATGCGGGGCACGTTGCTCGTTGCACGTTGTGCCTTTCTTTTTGTGCCGTGCCGTGCGGAGCCGTGCCGCGCTCCTGTTACTAAATCAACATGAACCATTTCCGAAATGGCTGCTTCACTCGAATTTGCATAAGGAAAAAAGGAGTTGCGTATGTGTGATGGCATATTTGGCTATTTGTTTCATCGCTGAGATTGTGCCAAAATGGGAACAACATATGAGAATGCAACGAAAAATGGTCAAAACTTTTGCAACAAAAAAAAAAATAAAAAAAACGTTGCTGCTGTTGATGAGTTGACCAAATATAAAGCTAAGTCCGTCGCATCCAAAGCGTTTGCCCGTCCAGCTGATGCCTGTCACATTCTCACTGTCTCTTGCCTCCTCTCTCTCCCTCTCTTTCTCTCTGTTTCGCTGTCTCTCTCTCTCTCTTTTGCTCGTTCTACGTGCACATTTTCGCACTGTGGCATTTTTCTAATTTCCCCTTTTCGGCCTCTGCTCGGGACGCTTTCCTTTCTGCGCCATTTCCGTTGCGGCATTGCTGCATGTCCTGCTGCTGCTACTGCTGCCTGACTGTCTGAATTGGTATGTCCTGCTCCGTATGAGTTGGCATTTTTATGCAACTGACAAACGCCAACGTAGCTACTCATGTGTATATGAGTTGAACACCCCCTCACCGCCCAACACCATCTCTCATCTCACATCTCATCACCCATGCTGACTTGGAGGCAGGCAAATGTAATATATTATACGCCCCGTTTGCCCCTTGAGGTTAGCGCAACACAGTTGTCAACTATTTTTTTTTCTCTTTAAAGTAGGAGCATCAGCCAGAAAGGTATTTGCTGTTTTCTATTTTAAAACTTGCCACTCAAATGTTGCAGCAACAAATATTGAAATACTTAAGTGTCAAGTAGCCAACTCTCTGCTGACTGTTTGCTGCTCCGCTGGGATTCATTTCGTTACGCAAATGAGACTAGCTGAAAATGGTTGTCTACGAGCCATGTGATTAATATCGTATGCCTCAAGAGCGAGTAGAAGTTTTGACAGCAGTGTTGAACAGCGCCAAAGTCAAGTTTGAGGTATTAAAAACTTTTCAGATACTTTTCACAGTTAGAGAGAGAGAGAGAGAGAGAAGAGAGAGAGAGGGGGAAGAGGAGACAGTGCTACTTCATAGGATTTCAGCTGGTGTCATCTGTATTTTAAGCGTACATTATTAATGATTTACAATGAAATGCTTTCGCCTTGTGCTTCTGCTGTCCTTTGCCCTTTGCTGTCTGGTGCCGCTGCGTCCGTTTATAAATTATGATGAATTTGGGGCATGTGCCTAATGTGTCATTTCGCATAAGCTGCAGTTGTTTTAGATTAATCAGAGGATGCCAAGTTAATCAACGCATATGCCGTATGATTTATGACACTGTTGTGCGGTTTGTGCCACCATTTAACACATGTTCCACAATCTTAAGTGTTTTTGCGACAATCGTCGAGAGAGTATCGAATGCCCCCCCATTTTTGAGGGCTGTCAACAACATAATGAGATTTTGTTAAAGCCCAGCAAATGTGCAATGATCAGCATATTTGGCCTAAAGCCAACATGCCACACATTGGGGCAGGTCAGCATGGTCCAGCTGCAGCCAGCAATGTGCCAGGCTGGTTTTGCTTGTTGCTGAGGCTGTCGACGCAATAAGCCGCATTGCATTGGATTTAGTAGGCTGCTACATGGCACGTGGCATGTGCATCTCCCAGTTGATTAATAACGTGCACATGCCTGCACGTGCCCCATCCAAAGGCAACAACTGTTTGCATAACACACTATAATACTCAAATACACACACAAAACACACACACACACACATTCGCAGTATGTACGTGCCGCATAGTGGCTGCGCTGTTGGTATTTGTGTTACACATGCCACACACACACACACACACACACACACAAACTGTGTGTAAATTCGGTAAATGCGCATGGGACAATAAATTAACTTCGATTGACATAGTTGCCTCACGGGAAACGCATTAGCTGCAAATACATACAGATCCGAGCTGAGCCCATTCACTTAAAGAAATCAAAGTGTGAATTACACCAATACGAAAAGGAATAGTAAATGAAAAGAAATCGAACTCAAACGAAATTTAAATAATGATTATGTCATAATATAATAGCGGTCATTTACAATTTGTAACAACTTTAATTGGTTTGTGTTGTACTTAAATTAAACTCAGTGAATAACCCTTAATTTGAAAGAGAAAGTTGGTCTGCGTCAAATCGTTTAAGTCTTCTTCGAAAAAGTGAACCTATGAGTTGAATAGGTGTTGAGGTTTAACAAGCTGGGAAGCCATGAAATTGAATTAATTATCTTCCTGAGGGCTTTAATCTGAAGGTCTCTGTTTAGAACACTAAGAACAGTAAGCAAAAGCAAGCAAGTCGACATTTTGTATCGAACTGATTTCATTTCTAATATAGCTAACAGAATTAACTTATTTAATAATTTTACAAGACATGATTATAGTCACTTTTTAATAATTTTACAGGACATGATTACCGCGTATTTCAGTGTATTTTTCCTTTGTTCAAACTGTACCACATGTTTCAACTCAAGTGATTTATTTATGAAATACCTGCTGAGATTTCTATTCCTCGTAGCAACGTCCTTTTTAAGACAACAACCTGCTTTCTTTAACTTTCTTAAAATATGGTACATTTTTGAATAGGGTTCTTTCTTGAAGAGTTAAAATGTGTTTTTGCCAATGAAGGTTTAACGACCATAAGTTTGTTGACGTGTTTTGAACTTTTTTGATGTGGAATTGGCAGAGTAAATAAATCAAAAACAGCGCTCAGTACTATAAACTATGCTTTGGCATAAAATCAAGGTAAAACATAAAGATTTAAAAGATGATTAATAGCTTCAGCCTTACTTTGGGTTGTTACAGCCAAATATGATATGAAAAGCGAACAACAGTTGTATATGACAGTTATATATTGGGAACATTTTTTAATTTATTAACTTGCTTCGGGCTGGCAATTTTCACTAGTTGACAGTGACAATACATGCATGTATTGGAAACAATGCTTAATTTATTAACTTTGCTTAGGTAAGCAGTTTTCGCTCAGTGTGCTTAGCAACCCAAAAATGTATGCAGCACATTCTTTCAATCACTCGCACACACACACTCACTCGCACACACATACACACACACACGCTGGCTTTATGCGAGCACGCAATGTGTTTATGTAGACGGCGGGCATCTGTTTTATATGGACGGTGTGAATGGGCTGCTTGCCTGCGCCGTGTTCTCTGCTCTACTGTGAATCTTGTGAATCATGCTTTGTTGTTGTTGTTGTTAGTCCTGCTGTTCCAGCTGAGGCTGCTGCTGCTGCGGCTGCTTTTAAGTACGTGCATATAATTTGCAGAGTTGTCGCTGGCACTTCTACTCGACTGTCGTGCTGTCAATATCACTTGCTTACATGCGAATTTATTGTTGACAGCGCACATAATACATAATGCATGTGGCACACACACACACACACACGCACACACACACACACATACATGCCTACGCACCATATGCTATGTAGGGATTTGCGTGTGCGGCTGTGCAGTAGGGTTGGGCTTTTAGAAGCTCTACATTCGATAGACATTGAAATTTATTGTGATTGTAATGTCAACCAGCACAGCTGAATGGAAATGAGCCCTTCCCCCAGACCCGCCCTTCGCCTAAAACATATGTTAGCCCTCTGCATGTGTATGGGTGTTTGGGTGTCCGTGCGTGTTTGTGAATGTTGTCTTTTTTATACCCTGTGTCATTCTATAGACAAAGTATTTAATCAAACTTATCTCAATCATTGATTTATTGAAAATGTATCTCATTTCTGGTAGAAAATACAAAACTCCTTGAGTGTAAAATATGGGACAAAGTTTGTATAGACGAAAGATAAATTTTCATTCAATGGAGTTTGAGTTCTATACTCTACAGACTCTACAGACAAATAATTGATTATGTTTGCAAATGGGCGGAGAACTTTTTCATTTTCATTGAAGATCTGCTAGATGCACGTGAATACAGGGTATTTGCAAGTCGCTCGGTTAGCATTAGGGCTTTGTTATTTACTTTGTATGCTGATCTAGGCTAGGCATAAGGCAGTTTGCCTGTTTGGCTTCCTGTATTCATTACTCAATGTCGGTTCGACTCCCTCTCTCTTTCTCCATCTCTCTCTCTCTCTCTCTCTCTCTTTTCTCCTTTTTTTGCGGCATTATATCAGAAGCTTAATTCCTATAGACATAGATACAGAGACTAATCCAAATTAGTCTGCATGCAGAGGGACACAGATAACATTAACAAACAGGATTTTTGTTTTTGGGGTCTGTGTGGTGTCCTCCTGGCAAGCTGCATGTTGTTGCTGGTGTTTTCCTGTCCTCTGGCACTGTGCTTACTTGTGCCACATTGCGCATACGCCCCGTTAAGCCACAGCCACAACAACGGCAGACTGAGAATGAGATGTTTGCGACAAGCATGTAGATTGAATTAACGATACAACAACAACAACAGCAGCAGCAGCAACAGCAGCAGCAGCAACGACAATTGCTATAACAACAACAATTGCTACAACAAGAATAACATCAGAGCATATCATTTTGGAAGTCAAGCGAAAAGTCATTGTCAAAGTTGTTGTTTTTTTTGTTGTTTTTTTTGGTCGTCCTCCTCGTCGACATTTTGTGTGTGTTTTTTATGCGCATTGTTTTGTCGCGTCCCCTTTTCTTGGTTGGTCGGATTCCTTTAGGGGCTTTTTCTACTGCATAATTTATGGCAATAAATTCGCTTAACTTTACGACAATTTGTCGCTGCAAAGTGTGCCATAAAATTTCAAACATATAACTCGCGAAACCCTAGGCACAGACCCAGACCCAGTCGTAGACAGACAGCCATAAGCAGCTATAATTTGATTTTGGTTGAATCCCGATCCAAGCGCCCAAAATAATTGATTTCTCCTCTCTTTGATGTGGCTGCTTAGCATTCAAATTGATTTTGGCGTGGTGCGGTGCTTTAGTTATAATTAAAATCAAGCGTGGCACTTTTAATATTTCCCCCATTGCTGCAATGGCTGCAATTGCTGCCACAGCCACTTCAATTAGTGCAACGCTTGATGCTCAAAACTCCAATTTCGACTGCACTTGAAAGGCCGGCAACGTTCTAAATTGCAAATGCCAGAGCGACCAGACAGTTCAGCCGTCGGTCAGTCAGTCTGTCAATCTGCCAAACAGGTAACTTATGAGGGGAAGATTCGCTCAGCAACTTCGACTTCGACTGGACTGAACTGGACTTGACTTAACTTGAGTGCTGTCCAGGTACTTCCCCAGAGTTTCATTCCCCATCACCGAGGAAACTCAAGCCTGTGGTCTCATTTCTGCCACAAGTGCTGCAAGCACAGTTTGATAGTTGAAATTTGAGCAATAATAGTGGAACATTCCACCGATTCCTGCGGTCCACAGATACCTCATTTAGCCAGCCATTTTTTATAGTTTCTTTTAAAGTGAGTTTTATGCGGAATCCAAGTTCTTTAATTCCGATACGACATTTTTTGCAGTTTCTGTTTTATGTTGAGCAGTATAAATTTGCTGAAATTTGTGAAAAACTACTTTGAGCTGAACACTAAATTTAAGTTTAATATTGTTTATTGTTTGATGACCTCCTTTTATAATTTAACCATGTAAGTTGTCAGCTGACGAATTTGAAACTGTAGAATTTAATAACATAATAGTGAAATGAACGTCACTTTTCAAAATAATGTTTAGTAAATATTCTCCGAGTGTGAAGCAATTCGATCTTATCTATTTTATACTTTGATTACAAGACAAAACTTTATGCTCATCAAAGTATCACATTGAAAATGATATAGGGTATCAGTGAGTCGTTGGTGCATTGTCAGTTGGTAGCATTCTAAGATGTTTCTGCTGCATACACTTTGGGCAGAGGTTCGCCCGCCGTGCTCCTCCTTCTTCATCGTTGTGCTTCAGTTTTCCACTTACTACTTGAGCAGCCTTTGGGACACAATTTCCCTCTCCCTGGGCGTTGAGAGTTTCTCCGAGTGCGGAAAGTTCTTCTTATTTCTTTGCACTTTTTCAAAAGGCCATTTGTCATTCAGCCGGCATTGCCACGTTGCAATTTGACAGGTAACCACACACTTAAGTAGATGTTCGTGTGTTGCATGCTTTTAGGCTGTTCAACGTGCGGCAGTTTGTTGAACTTGCTGCTGGCATTTACTAAGAGCTAACAGCTAGGAGCTGAGAGCTGCAATCTTCTTAAAGGCTCTGTTTGCTGCTGCTAGGTCAAGCAACCCGTCTTAATGCCATGAATAATTCAGCTCTGTGTTCAGCCAGCAGTAGCAGCAGCTGCTCCTGATGCAGAAGCAACATGCCACAAAATGTTGCTGTGGCTTGCAAGTTAATTACATTTGTTACATACGTGTAGTGAGAGCGTTGATTGCATGGGGCATGCAATCTGAGGCTGCAACTGAAGCAGCCTCTGACAGTATACCCCATGTGAACTGTGTGTCCTTCTATTTGAATGCAACCGCAGAGCGGAGCACGTCAGCCCAAACAGATGAGTACAGAACCATTTACTATGGTTTGTGTGCATCTCACACACACACACACACACAAGCACACAAATCGAGACACTCACACACACATGCAGAGCAGCCACAACAATGCGGTTCACATTCATTAGTCAAACAATGCGCTGTCAAAATATTTGCATCAATAAATGATGAATGCAAAATTAATGAATGACTGTGCGTATGACTGTGTGTGTGTGTGTATTCAATGCCACACATACACAAATGTTAAATGCATCAATAGCAATTTATATTTTAATTATGTTTAGTGTGCGTTGAATTTAACGAGCGTCCTTCTTACCTGCTTTCAATGTTGCCCAACTCTCAACATTCAGCATTTCAATTTAAAACTTGCTCCGAGAAGATTGCTATGTAAGAGGATAATATTTGGGGCAGGCACGAAGCAAGCGTACTACAACGGTGGCAAGGTCACGTTTGGGTAGCTGACTTCCCGTAAGTAAAACTAAATAATTGAGTGTAAGCAAATGCAAAACATTTTTCGAAAGAGCGACTTTTTCAACAACGTTTCTTTAACAATCAAAATAAAATAAAATATAAATATACTGTGCATATGCCATTTATTATAGTTATTTATTTATTTAATCTCAACTAAAGTCAGTCGACACAAAATACAAAAAGTAAAAAAGTGAATCAACTAAAATTTAAAATAATATGTAAAACTATATATATAAATTAAAAAATATGAAATATTTAAATTGCAAAAATGCTTATGAAATCATATGTATTTTAATCTTACTCCACATATGCCATTTTAAAGGCTCAGTCAAAAGCAGTATTCCTTCGGATATGGTCTTATCTGGCAAGAAGCTTTACAGCTCATTTCACCTCTGAGTCGGCATAAATAATTTATTGTCAACTCTTTGCTGAGCAAGCAGCATTTAAATGCAATTATTTACAGCTCATCTCACAGTCGATCAGCCGCGAGAGAAAAAGCTTCTTGCTGCTCCGTCATGTCCTTTGCTCAACGAAACATTTCTAAGCGCTCGCAATTGACTGAGCAGCTTGCAAAAGCCACGCCCCGTTGCATTGTTACCGAGCTGGAAGAGGGAGCTTGTGTGCGATGGGAAAGTGGAGTGCGGGGTGGGGGAGTGCATTACAATTTTAATGATGTGCTATGGCAGTCAAGTCAAGTCTTCTTCTTTTACTTTTGCTCTGTAAACGTGTGTGGGAGTCTCTCTTTTCCCCCTTCCCTTGGCTGCTGCTTTTAGTTCACTTACTTTTGCAGCAGCAGCAATAGCAGTAGAAATAGGAATAGCAGTAGCAGCACAAGCACAAGCACACATTAAGTCGCGTCTCTGGTGACGCAATTAAAATGCAGCAGCAACTTTAACATCCTGCTGAGAACACGCCCATATGCTGTCAGGTTTATTGCTTGGCTAAGCTCTTCAGCAGCAGCAGCAGCAGCAGCGACAGCAGCATAAGGATGAGGATGAGGATGGGATGAAAACAGCATCAGCATAAGCATCGCGAAGAAGCGTGTATTAAAAATGTTGTCTTATTAGCTGCAAAGTGTGTGCAGCTGATGCGTTAAAGTCTCACCCACTCCTAGTTCTCTTGATAGTGCATGCAAATTACTATTTAGACGGATGGATGGGGCAGAGGCAGTCAAGTATGATTTAAGCTCTTGTAGCATTTATTGATTAAAATTTGTGCGCAAACCTCAGCGCCTTAGGCCTTTGATGATGTTTGATCAGCAACAGGAAAAGGGCAAAGGAAAAAGCGCCCATCTCCACGTCGGAGTCTGTATTTAATGTTTTTGTGGGTAAGGGTTGGGCTCTGCTAACCCATAAAAAGGATTAATTATGCCCTAAGTTGCAAGCACAGCAGCAGCAGCAGCAGCGGCAGCAACACCATCATCATCAGCTGCCTCAATTAGCGCCGAGCTAACAAGTTGAAAGCTTTCAAAATATGCGCCACATAAATTGCATTTAATGTTGCACTGCTTGCAATTAAATGCGTAGCCTACTTTTAGGCGCCGCCCTTAAAACTTGCCCGGCAGCTGTGGCTGGTTCCAAGAAGTTGGCAAATTTGTTTGCCTTTGCCATTGTTTTCTGCCTTAGATCTTTTGCTTGCTATTTTGTGCTCATGATTCATTCTAGTCTAATCCAATGCGACGCATAAAAAAAAAAACGAATATAAAGAATAACTGACAGTCTTTTTATTATTTGCTGAGCGACAGAGAGATAGAATTAGAAAGAGAGAGAGAGAGTGAGAGAGATGGCGGGCTAGAGAGGTGCGACAACCTACAAAATGGGCAATGGGCAAAGTAAAAAACAAGAAAGAAAAAAAATATAAAAAAGAAAAAATAAATGAAACAAAACGTCGACGCGTGCCTTGGGTGCGGTTATTGATTTTCTGTTCGCTGATGAGCAACAACCAACCCGGCCCAACCCTCAAAATCCCAACCAAAGCAAATGATGATGATGCTCCTCGTAATGATGTAGATGCTGCGTTGGCAAAAAATTTTGGACTCAAGGAGGCAGCAACAAATCTGTGCCTAGAAACTCACGTTGTACGAAAATTGCGTGGCACAACACGAAAAGCGCATTAAAAGCTCAAAACGAGCGATTAAAGCCGCAAATTTCAAGTCTGGGCAATAAGCATAAGAACAGCAGACAAACAAACAGACAAGCTGCCAAACAGCCAAGCAGCCAAGCAGACATAGAAAAGAAAATAAAAACACAACCCATCAGATAAATCAACTGCGCAGCGCCGAGCTCATCAGCAATAAGCCAAAGACATTTCCAAAAGCGGCACGTGATAAAATTAAAGTAGAACAAACACAAAAGTCTCGCATTGAATGCGCAAATTTGTGTATTTCCCCTTTCCGGTCGACGTGCACGCCACCAAATAATACATACATGTATAAAACAAATATACATATCTATATACATATATATATATATATATATATGGTATATATTTAATGCAATTGTCTGTGTGTGTGTGTGTTAAAAGTACAAAGAAGAACACACAGCGATAGCAGCAGAATACAGATGCACAACAGCAGCAAACTTAACAATGAATTATACTATAAACGGACACAACACCAGACCCCCTCCGAACCGGGTGAACAGAAGGCCCCAAACCCCCCCACTCTGTCCGCGAGTCGCTGACAGCTCCGGCCTGAGCCTGATAAATGTGCAGCGATGCTGACATTGGCTGAAAGCAGCCAGTGGAAAGACAAAGGCAAAGCAAAAACAAAAGCAACGCAACAAACTACCAATTAACTGCCAAATTATGCCAACCCACAGCAGCGGCCCCAATAACATTAGCAATAACAACAACTGCAACAGTTGCACCACCCAACTACACAATAGATCTTAGATGCCCATGGCTTGCCTAAGAGGCGAGAAACTACTGCGAACGCAACTCGACTACAATATACCTAGCAGCATTCAAGCCTGTAGAGGCTATTCAAGTTCGAAATTTGTAACACATCAAAGTCTATCTCACCAAACATCAGTAATCGATTCGTCTGTCTGTCAGCTTCTCTATAGTAACTAGATTCTGGGTTTTAAAGGATCTATGCATATATCTGTCTTTTTGCTGCAGGCAGTATATATATGTCGGAGCCGGTCAGATCGTATAGATACCATTGAAACAATAACACATTTTTGTTTAACAAGTTATCCTTAACAAAGTGATTAGTTAAAACTATCAGCAACTGACAAATACTGACTATATACACTATCTTTCATAGGAACGATCTGTCGGTTTTCTAAATTTACATATATTGTTCAATTTGGAGGTCGGTAATTTCACACTGATCTGCAAGGCATACCTGAGATGGCCATTCATTCTTTTATTTAAATAAGCCATTCATATATATTTTATCATTCATAACTACTATTAAAAAGTAATCACTTCTTCGCACATTCAGCAGTTATTCTAATACACATAACCGCTTTCAAATTAAGTACAGCGCATAACGCAACAAAGAATGAGCTTAAAACTATGCCAGTAACTTTTGTAGTTGCAAGGCCGCAACAGCACTTGTTGCAACAACAAAACATGCATTGTTATCGTGAGTGGAGCAGGAACAGTAAAAGTTTTCTATAGCTGGCCGCCCCCAAAACGAAGGGAAAAATAATAGCAGCAACAATTCCGCGAACTTTTAACATGCAACTGATATTCGGCTGTATCTCTTGGTCCTAAACTTGTCGAAAAGTTTTTCAATTTACGGGGCGCATTTGAAAACGCAATTATTTGCATAGCGAAAGAGAGGTGCGGGGCACAAATGGGGGGGAAGCGCATAATGCAAATTGAATGTAAGCAAAATGAGGCAACCCAAAAACCCAATAGAAATGGGTTAGCTGGAATACTTATAAAGGAAACACATATATGTATACATATATGCTGGTCACTTGATTACATTAGGCCCTAATCAAAATGTAAATGGCCATTTGGCAAATAGAAATAGAAAAGGAGAATCAACAACAAAAAATAAAGAGGTCAAAACGGAATCAAGCTAAAATCGCAGGCAAAAGCAAGTTGGTCGACTGCGTAATGCTCTGATGCCCATGAAAGGGTAAATGATAAATATCAAATAGATAACCAGACCAATATTCTCAATTCCCTGTTAGGAGCAGAGTAAACTAAATGCCAACTGGGCCAACAACTGCACTGAACTGAACTGAACGGTGAAATACAACGAGAGAGCGAGAGAGAGAGAGAGAGATGGCAAATAAGCCTTCAGATATCCTTGCCACAAATGCGTTGCAGCTGTAGCAGCAGCAGCAGCAGTAGCAATAGCAATCGAGCTCTGGGAAAATGCATGTAAATAAATTAGAATTTGATGGCCAACTGGCAGCTGGCCACTGGCTCAGAACTTTGGCTATAATTGAACTGGCCAAATGCAGCAAATGCTGAATTCAAAAGGCCCAAACGCATAGCTCACTTGTGGTTTGCTGCTGCTGGGGCAAAGGGCCACATTTGCAAAACTGCACAAAACTTTTGCAAAAAGCATTTCCTGCACAAAAATACAAAAAAACCAAAAAAAAAACAAAAAAAGAAAGAAAGTTGCCCATGTGTAGCAATGAAAAAATGTGAAAATTCTGTATGTTGTTTTAGCTGTCCATTGTGGAAATTGTTGTTGCATGTGTGCTGCACAAACCAACTGAGGCCGCTGTTGCAGCAAGCAAAAGCAGGCACAACAACAAAACGACGGACAAAGCGACAAATTACTGTTAACTCGGCCAACTCGGGCCACTTGCAACAGGCCACTTGCCTCTGTCAACTGACAACCAAAACTTTTCACAAAAACTTGTGCACAGCATTTTCATGCGTTTCCATAACAACTCGACAAGAGAATACAACAGAACCAAAACCAAAACCAGAAACTGAAGCAGAAACTGAAGCAGAAACAGAAACAGTAACAGAAACAGAAACAAACCCATCGCAATTGAAATCGCCTTGTGCTTAGCCTCAATTTATTTTGCAAATCTTTCCGTGAGCCGTCGGGCTAGAATTTGGCAAGTAAAATGTGGTAGGGTTGAGCCAGGGCGGGTAGCTATTTATTCTGTGTCTGTATTTGTGAGAGTTCGAGAAACAAAAAGGAGGAAAAAAATATAAAGAGATCCCTTTGGGCTCTGCGTATAAAAATAGCACACACTCAAAATTGAATTTCGCACGCATTAATTATGCACGAGAAGAACTTGCCCCTTACTCAACGATGATGGGGATGCTGAGAAGGGATGTGGGGTACAAGTGACAAGTGACTAGCTAAAGAAAAATTACGTTCTTTAAGGAGAAGAATAGCAGCGAAATAAACTAGAAAGACTCCCTTTAAATTGGCTTTAAGTACCAGCAAACAGATTGCATACTTAATTAAAGGTGCGCCAAATTTCATGTGATTACCATATAAATTATGATTGTATTTTGTATTCCCCTAGTTCGAATGAACACAGACTTTATTTACAAATGTAAATGAGCAGCGCATATCGCAATACTACTTTATGCAGTGCGGGAGTTAAATATAAATATCATTATTTTTTATTATTATTATTTTATTATTATTATTATCTTGTTACTTCAACAAACCTTAACAGAATTATTTATATTTACTTACTCTACTAGTTCCAAATTTAATTATATCCTATTTGTGAGTGCTTCCTTCTCCGATATTTTAAAATTTATACAATCGTGAGAGAAGTTCAGCAAAGATAAAGATAAAAGTAATGTTATATGAGAATAGAGTGTTGTTTTAAAATGTAAATAATTTTCAACTAAATTAGATACTCGATTCTAAACTATAGAATCAAAGATAAATTTCTCTGCCTCTTTTTTTTGTTGAAATATTTCCATAATTTTTTTTTTTTATTGCTATTGCCTTTATGATATCTGTCGAGAACCTAGTGGTTCTTTCAGTTTACATTTGCTGGGTTCAGCCTAGTATATATCAGTTTTTATAGGGTCGTAAATGTATTTTTCTGCCTGTGGCAGCAAACCTTGGACCAACTTTATGATACCTCTTTTTTATTCGATTTTCTCTCTGTTGGCTGCACAGCGACTTGTTGTTTATGCACAAGGCTTGCACCACAACCCACTATCGCAGCATCGCACCACCCAGCCACCCCCATTCGCAGTGCACCAAAGTTGAACCTCATCTGAGCTGACACAATTTTTTAGCGCTCATTATGCTTGAAGGTTGTTGCCGGTTTCTTTGCTCGCTTTTTTGTATTTCTGTTCGTTGTTTTCATTAGAGCAAAGAATTTCATTATATTTTTTGTACATTGTATTTTTTGATTAATATTTGTATTCTTGCAAAGTTTTGCACTTGGCTTGAAAAACTTTAAGTTCATGCAAGTTGAAATGAAACTTTTTGGCCAAGTCATGAAGTTGAAGGGGCAAAAGACCCCTTAAACACTTTTTCAGCTTGATGCGAACTTTTTATGTGAAATACATGGCAATGAGCGTTTACATATTTCATATGTGCCGGATGGTTGGTTAGCGCATTCCATAATTCATATATAAGTTTGAGAATGAAGTCAAGCATACGCCACATATGCCGAACCAGCAGTTGCGACAGTTTCAGTTGCAGTCGAAATCGCTACTGCAACAAATGCAAATTTAATGCGACAAATATTAAAGTCAGGCGCGATTAAGCGGACTAAGAGTAGCAGCATCTGGTGGCTTTTTGCTGCTTCTTCTTCTTCTTCTTTTGCAGGTGGCAACAGCTGGCAACATGAAACGTTTCAATGACATCATTTAAATTCATGCATGACCCACATTGCAGCATCAGCTGCCCCATTGCAACATCGCATCACCGCATCACGCAGCTCATGTTTTATTAACAAAACAATGTAGTGCATAAAATGCCGAGTTGCAGCCGCACTTGCAATTTTGCAATTTTATCGATTGCCTGAAACTTACAATTAGGCCAGAAGCCAGCAATTAGCCCAGAGCCCAGAGCCAAGACCAAAGAGACATGGCCTAAAGCAGTCGCTTGTGTTAGCTTAAGCTACAACTATGAAAGTGAAGCAACTCATTTTAGAGGAGAAACAAGGCCGCCGCAAAGTAGGCTACAGATGTGGCCCAAAAGACAGGCAGCTAGCTGGCTGGCAACAAGGTAATTATAGTTGCAACAGCCACGCAAAGCTAAACTAAGGTCGTGACACATCCACAAGCAACGCCCCTCCACTAATTGCTGCATAAATCAAGTGGCAATAGCGACAACGAGTTGTGCCGGGCTGTGGCAGGGGAGCTAAAAATGGTCTTTGAAAAACGTTTAATATTAACTGTGCCACAAGCCAGCAAGCAGCCAAGTAAATGGGGCAGACAGTTGGTGAAATACAAAACCACACAAAGCAAACAAGTCAGATTGCTCCAGTCAAGTGTGCTCGACTAGGAGTTACCCTGTATCCAAGTCGTATGTCTTATATCTAGATTGATAATAAATCGGACAGACTATAACCAATCCAATAAATGGGAAGCAAATCTGAAAATTAAAAAGGATTTCATTTGAAAATTGCTTTCAGTATGAAATTATAGTAAATTATAAAGAAATTAACTAAATTATTATTGTATTTTAAAATAAATATCTGCTGTTTGTCGCATTGATAGTGCCAAAATTTTTAAGTTATTGATACTAAATTCGATAAAAGAATTTCTAAAATTCGCAACAACATTTTGTGCAGATGGACAAATTGTAGACAACATATTTTAAGTACTGCAAACATTTAAGAATCAGATTGGATATTCAGATCAACATGCAAAAAGACTTGTGTGATTTTATTATTATCGATAATCGATTTTGAGGCATATCTCTCGGAAACTGTAGTCGTTATCGATACAAATGAATAAACTTAATGTGCACTTGATATACTTATATTCCAAGTTGGACTTGTCTAACTCAGAGTCGGAGGTGTAGTTTTCTGTGCCTAACTTAGTTTTGCACCATTTCCGTATACCCTTTTTAAACATTTTATTTGAATTCAGGGTAATTCGAGAAAAAACACCAAATGCGGCTAACATTTTGTTGTATTTTATGAGCCACTTTTGACCAAATAATTTGTGTACGCGAATGCAGCAAAACTGTGGTGTGTGTGTGTGTGTATGTGTGTGTGTGTGTGTGTACATGTGTATAAATTTATGAGCATCATAAAAATGCGGCCCGCACTGCGTATACACAATACTACAAATTTTGCAAAACGCCGTATATATTTTAATTAAATTGGGGAAAACAAAATGAAAGCAGCAAAAGTGCGTACAAATAAAAACCGATATACAAATTTTCATCATCGTTTTGTATTTTGTATTTTGCATTGTGTTTTGTGTTTTGTTTGTTTTCGTTTTTTCGCTTAGCCGCCGGCTTGTGTACTTTCAATTTAGCCAAAGTGCGTGTGTTTGTGTGAGTGTCTTCATCATGAGAGCCTTCATTTCGAGTGTGTGTGTGGCCAATACATACATATGCTTATCTTCAAAGGCTCGTCGGTTGCCTAAAAATAAAAGTAAATTTAATTAAACGCTGCTCTGCCTTCGCTATACGAAGCGAGCTTTGTGCTAATGTTTTATTAATGAGATACAGATGCGCAGTGCCAATTTAGCTTCACAAAACACTCACACTTTCCTTGAAAGTATCCAACCAGGCGTTTTTTTTTTTGTGATTTATTAAGTTGACCACATTCGCAGCCAACTTTTGTGTTTCAGTCGTATTTATTACCCAAAATTCTTGTACCCTGAATTCATTAAAAATGGATAAAAAGGATATAATGGTTTTGTGCAAAAGTGTGTAGCACGCAGAAGGAATCAGCTCCGATTCCACAAGGTGTATACATTCTTGATCAGGATCAACAGACGAATCTCAAAGACTATTAGACTAGAGACTTTAAATAAGGACTCTGAGTATATCACGATCAGGCCAAGTCCTCGTCACTTTATAGATAACTGCCCTCGTTTTCAATTTCAATGAATTTTCGATAGCAATACAGAGTTTTAGTTGATATAGTATATATAGTTATACATTTACATATTATTGATCAACTTTACAAATTTCATTAGGTTCGAATAAGAAACTACAAGGTTAAAGTCGAAAATATATTTTCATATTCATCTGTGCCAGCCACATGAAATAAGAACACTTCCACGCATGCTTACTTTTCAGTCTGCAAAATTTGTTTAATATTTCTTACTTGTTTTTCTCCCTGTCACACGAATTTAACACTATAAATTTAGTTGTAAAAGTTGTAAAAATAAAATTAATTTGCATCCCTTAAAATTAAAATATTTTCCTTAGCCTCAACGCCAAAGAGTGGGCCACTTAAGTGATTTATATTCACGCTGATAACCTAAGTACTCCAAATGACCGTTATTAATTATAATGTCATCATAAAAACAAAAATTGCTTTCGAGCACCTTTTTTAAATAATTATTTTAAATTATTTTAGCAATTAAGGCAACCATAAGCTTCGTCTTATTTTTATTTATTTCAAAATCAAACAGAAACGTTGAGAAAATGTATTTTCAAATATCGAAAACAAGCAAAAAGAAATGCAGAGACAGGTGTTTGAGGAGTTGTGCACAATTGTGAGCAAATTGTTCACGATAATCACGATGATTGTGCTGAATGTCGTCTCCTAGACTTTATCTTATTGAGGAAGAGTGGGGCATCTTTGCTAAATGTTTGGGCGGCGAAGGAGCGCCCTCTTTGCAGTATATCTCTTGGTTAAGCAGCTGCGACTAACGCCCTGATATAATGGCTTCCCTAATGGTCAAAGTGTGTAGGCTGCTTCTAATTCTTGGCTTTGTTATTGCAATGGACCTGGAGTCGGGGGGTGGGGCGTTTGGTGCCAACAAGTGTCGGTCGAACAAGTCGAACATTGTACATACTTATAAAGATAAACATAAACATTTTGGCATTTCATAACGCGTGAACAAATTCAATTAAGCTGCCTGTGGCAATGGCTGCTTGTGCCTTGTTGGGCTGACTTCTCGCTGCTCGTCGTTCGTCCTTTTTGTCCTTTTTCTTGTGCTGTTTTTATGTGCCAAAAAGCAAACGGCGACAAAATTAAAGTAAATAAACAAGCGTTGAGGGCACCAGCCTCCGCTACAGATGTGCCCATGACAATTGGCATTGGTCACAGTTTGCTGCTGTGTGCCTGTGTGTGTGTGTGTGTGTGTGTGTTTGTGTATGTGTGTGTGTTTGTGTATCTCTATTTGTGTTTTTGGTTTTTGGTATTTTTGTTACGTTACCCAAATAAACCGCACGAGCGCCACACTGAAGGCATGAAAACCACACTCGCAACAGTCAAAACAACCACTAAGGCACGGCTGTCAGACAATAGCCATATAAATGTGTCCCCCGAGTCACAACGATGGCCATTGTGCCACGCCCCCCCCACCATCCCCTTTACCCCCTATCGCTCTAGTTGTGTCATTGTGTTTGCTGCTGCTTGTCACTGGCATAATTTTCAATGCAAATCGTTGGCATTTGTTGCGCACAAAAGCAGGCAACATTTATTGTCCTACCTTAAAAACAGTTGATAGTTTGACTCAAGTTTTTATACTCTTTTCCTCAGAGATACAGGTATGCATGTATATTGATTTTTCAATTGCAATAGCAAGCATCAACATCTGTCACTTGAAGATCAAGCCAAAATATATTTTTATGGTCTGTTTTAAGTCATATGATTTAGTCCATATTATTACGATTAAGAAGTCTCTGTTTCATAGTAATGTTATTTTGTTTAATGCCAGCTTTACACGCAGTTTTAAAATTCATTACACTCTTTGTCTATCCGTAGATACACGATGATCTAGAAAAGGATCCGGACTATTCTGGCTCTGGTTTTGGACCCGATGACGAGGACGCCATAATCGAACATCATTCGAGCTCGCACAATACGCGCATTCAGAGCATTGGCAACACAAATAGTAAGCATAACTCGAACGACAACAACAACAACAACAACAAGAACAACAAGAACGATCTCATCTCGAGTAGAGTCAACCATCATAATCAAATCGATATCAACAACAGCAACAATAATAATAACAATCTCAACATCAATAATAACAATAATAATAATCATCAAGCGAATAGTGGCACAATCATTGGTAGTAGCACCAACGCCAACAACAACCCAAACAACCAGAACAACAACCACAACAACAACGGCATCATCAGCAGTGGTAGTGACATCAGTACAATCGGTAAAGATCAAGCTAGACTAACTACAACTACTATAGCCAATGCCAACGTTTCTTCAACCACTTCCAATTACAATTCCACAACAAACACTACAGAAACAACAGCAACACCAACAACAACCACAACAACCACTGCCAATACCAATACCAATGCCAATGCCAATACCAATACCATTACATCCAATTCAAACACATTAACCATATCGCCCATTTTAGACCCAATCAATCCAACAATTATAATTAGCAATTACAACAACAGCAGCAATAGCAACAACAGCAACAGCAACGAGAACAACAACCATCTTCATCTAAATAGCATCAATTATAACTTACACACAACAACAACAACATCTTTATATCCAGCAGCTCACACACCAACAACAACATCAACAACAACCACCACAACACAAACAGCCACCAGTAGCTCCACCCCAGCCACACTCCCAACCATCATCTCGAGCACCACAGGCGAATCAACAAGCCCATCAGGCACACCCATTGCCGCCTACAATCCGAACTCCAATGCCACCAGCACAAACTCCTCAACACCACAATCCTCTAATCCACCCACGATTCCATTGCACGAGTCTGAGGATGAGGACGATGCCTTCGATACGGAAGATACGTACCAAGGCAGCGGCGATGGCGATAATGAAGATGACGACGACGACGACGACGACGACAATGATGATGGTGATGACGATGATGACAGCCATCCGGTTGATCCGCATCCCGAGAGCGAAATCAAAGCGACAAATCGCACAAATCTGGACAATGGCATTCAATATCCGCATGGTGAAGATGAGGACGAGGACGAGATATATACGGAGATCAGTGCCGAGAACGAAGACGACATTCAGCACAGCGGCATCTTGCGTCAGTTTTGTGTTCTTTTATTCATTTCTATTCTATTCTATTCTATTCTATTGTTTTTTGTATTTTGTCTTACGTTTATTGTGCTTTTTGCATTTGCTTTGTTATCGTGGCGTTTCCATTCCATTCCTTTCCTTTCCTTTCTTTTCTTTTTATTGTATTATTTATGTGGCGTTATTTTTATTTGTTTTTTAGGCAATTTTTGGTTTTTGTGCACATTTCAATATCTATTTATATTTATATATATATATATATATATCTGTATGTTAACCTCTCAGTTTATAAGTCATGTATGTTATGGTGCCTTCATTTGATTGTTTTAATTATTCTTCGAATATAAGTTAAGTTTAGTTTAGGCGTCTTCACGGCTGCTGCTCCAATCTTTCTCTCTCTCGCTCTCTCTCTGTGTGTCTCTCTCTCTTTATCTATCTACGTTTCGATCCACGCGTTGTCCTTGTCTCGGGTGTACTTCATCTCAAAACATAGCTACAACTTTTCCCCCCTAAATATCCATATTTCATATCATACACATCATCATTTCTAACTTCATTTCAACTAAAACATTCAATTTTAATCCATGCTTAAGGCTGACGGGCAAAAACTTTCTAGTTGTGTTCAACACGGGTTAACTTTTCAAATCGTATAGCAAATCACTTTTGGGGTTAGCTTTTCGCTTGGGTATGCGTATTAAATTGAAAGTTGGGGATTAATTAATGACTACAGCTATGTCATTTGAGCTGATAAGTTCGTGGCACAAAGAAAACCAAATAAACAATCGATTTGGCTAAAGGGCTGACTGCCTCGCTGTCTGTCTGTCTGTCTGCCTGTCTGCCTGTCTGCCAGTCTGCCAGCAGGCAGTCAGAAAAGCCACTCAATCAACGGCTGCCATTTGGCTGGCTTTTTAAGCCGCACAACTCTGCTGCTCGCAATTGTAGGTGGCAAAGTTCCATTAACACACACAAACACACACACAGACACGCAGCTACACCCACTCGCACACACAATGAAAAGCATTAGATTTACAGTCTGCAGCTCTGAGCTTCTGGAACAACTCACAAAGCTGCGCGCTGGCCTCAAGTGGAAAACACTTCACAGCGCCACTTCAAATGAAAAAAATCACACAAACTGAGTCTGAAGCAGAAACACGAGGAATTTTTGGGGCCGCTGGCAACCCAGCGATCTGCTAAATCACCCAACACCCCACAGGCCCCAACCAAAGTGTGCCACGCCCTTGGCTGGCACCTTGGCTGCCCTGTGTGACCCGCTTAGTTGTGAGGCAGTTGTCACAGTTGTTTGTTCCTCAAACGACACATTGACGTTTAGTCGTTGTGTGTGTTTGTGTTTATGGCTTGCCTTTGACAATCAACGCTTTATAGTGCCTCTGGGCACGCCCACATCAATATAGCTTGACGCACACACAGCACAACTGTCATAGCAGCAATTTAAAATCGAAACTCGTGAAAGAAAGGATGTCTGGAAGTGTGCTGAGGACCTGTTCACTGTGTGTGCAAAGTGCATTTTTCAATCAAAAAAACAGTCAAACAGTCCTGCAAACTCCTTTGACTTGCAATTGACACTGTTGACAGCAAATAACAAACAGCAGGCAGGCAGCATCAGCAGCAGCAGCTGCTTGCAGTTCACATTCTAAATCAAATATTTAAAGCTTTAGTTATACTTAGTTTCAAGTGAAATACACAACACAAGAAACGGTATTTATTTCGCTAATGCTCTTCAGCGAAGCTCAGACTCAGTTCTGTCATCTGCTGAAATACGGAACATGCCAGCTGCCGCTGGCCCTATATATCCTTCCTGATACGGCGAATTGTTATTTAATTAGCGCGCAGCACACATCAACTAGGGCAGTTCCATCAATTTTTATTTTTCAAAAGAAAAAAACACAAATTAAACAAATCAAAAATATTTTCAAAATAAAGACACAGATTTGAAATGAATTGCAATGAATAAAACTGAACAACGCAATGAACAACCCTCGCATATTTACACACAAATACACATTCTGTTTGTATTTGCGTTGTTAGGTGTACAATGCTATACAAGGATCTACAATACAAGGGATAAGCAAGCAATATACACATATTTGTTTGCATTTATTAGTCGTTATGTATGAGTGTGTGTGTGTGTGTGTGTGTTGTGTGTGTATGCGCGTGTGTGTGTGTGTGTTGTGTGTGTGTGTTTGTATTTGTCTTAAGCTCATTTCCAGTGAAACTTTGACCTGCTACTCGACGAGCGCACAACAACAATGAAGCAAACAAACAACAACACACACACACACGCACAAGTAGTGCCTGTTTCGTCCGTTATGCAAATGTCAATTAAATTAATTAAAAATCATTTGTTTTCATTGCTAAGTGCCATTAAATTTCTTTAGTCAGGTGTTTACGAGCGTGCAAAAGCTGGAAAATTGGCCGAAACTGCGTGGAAATATGCAAATTCATGTTAAAGCGCTGCCAACAGGGTCAACAAGAGGCACAAATTGAGGGCATAAGAGCTGCAGTTGTGCGGAAAATCAGCTATAGTCTGTTTTTAGGGGGGCACACAAAATTTATCTATTTGACAGATTCAAATAAATTATAAGACTTTGTAGTTAGCCAAAGGAAATTGTTATTGATTCCATTAGATCTTATTCGTAGCCAGGCGCAGTTGAACTAACAAACTAATGTAGCACTGACAACAAGCCTTGTACATATTGCATATATATATTAAATTAACACACATCTAGACACATAATTCACACACACACACACTCAAGTCACCAAAACACTCTAAACTTACACACACACACACCAAACACACACTCACATGACTGAAGTGTCTGGAAACTGGTTATATGTATTGCGTAACTCTTTGTGTCTTGCACGTCATCGCATAACCGTAACAATAACATTGATACCAACTAAATCTTACATATATAATTTGTATATGTATATTAAATGTGGACTATTGCCTACTTGCAGCGGGTGGCAACAGCGGCACGAGCAGTAACGTCCACGAATTGGATCCCAATACCAATATCAATAGTCAGCCGACAGACACAAAGGTAGTCGAACACAGGCCCGCCAACAGCGGCGAGGTGGTCATCATGAGCGAGGAGGATCGCACGACAAGTTTCTTTGCGCAGCCTGGCATACTGGCTGGTGAGTTATTAATCATCAATCACAAAAATAAAAATCAAAAATACCTCAATTTACAAAATCGCCTTAAAATTAAAATCGCCGCCCTAAAAACTAGAAAGTTTTACTGGTTTTTAAATATATTTTCTCAATATAAAATACAGCCTTGCCTATTTAGAAATTAATTTTCTGAATAATAAGTAAATTTTCTACATTTTAAGGCGACTTTTTTTAATTTGAGTTATATCAGCATATTTGAAAGTGCCTCTAAAATTATGCACTGCACTGTATTTTATATGTATAATGTACAATAGTCGCGCAAATGGAAAATGTTAATTAAATTATTTAAAATATAGTTCAAAAGTTATGAACATTTTATTTAAAAGTTTTAATTCTATTTTGACCGCAACTTTCTGCCCAGCTCAAATGCCACAATTAATTCGTTCGTTTTACCCCAAATTTATAGCTGTCATCGGTGGCGCCGTTGTTGGCCTGCTGTGTGCCATACTCGTCGTCATGTTCATCGTGTATCGCATGCGGAAAAAGGACGAAGGATCCTATGCGCTCGACGAGCCAAAGCGTTCGCCTGCCAACAACTCGTATGCGAAAAATGCGAATAACCGTGAGTTCTACGCCTGAGATAATGGCCAAGCGCGCAGGTATTAAGCTGATCCGGAGCAGGGGGAGTAGCAGGCAGAATATGGGCGTGGCAGCCAATTGCAATTGGCACTGGTTTGATTTCGGTTGAAGGAAGAGGAGAGAGAAACTCAGCTAAATACACTGCGCGAAATTGCTCAGTTGTGGTAGAAGACAGCGACAACAACAACAATAACAACAACATTTAGAAAACAACTAACAACACACAACAGCTACAGCAACAAACAACTCTTGAAAACACACAATTTATTCGTGAGGGGTAACAAACAAAAATAAAAAAACAGAAAGAAAAAAGAAACAAAAAAGAAACAAAAAAAAACAAAACAAAAATTGGAGAAATTTTCTAACTTACCTGTAAGTTAAACGTGTCCACACACCTACACACACATACAGTGTGTGTGTGTGTGTGTTTGTGTGTGCAAACTTTTCTAATTAAGTAAGTTTTAAGCGAATTGTGTAATACAACAACATCAAAACAAAACAAAAACCGAGAAAATATCAAATACTATATAAAACAAAGTAAATCATGCGAAATTTAACATAAAAAAACAAAAATTAATAGTATATATAAATATATATATATATATATATAAATAGTAAAACAAAAACCAATATAAGGGCGGGCAAAATTAAGCAAATTAATTATGAATATAATGAGTAGAGCGAAACAATTAATAACAATAAAATACATACACACACACACACACAACTAAATATATGTGAACGCGTCATTTATATGAAGGAAACGAGATAGAACAAAAACAAAAAAACAAAACAAAACAAGAAACGAGAACGAATACTTTTCGTGCATATTTCGTGCATATTATTATAACGTATGTTAGCTGAATAAACAACACAACAACAATTATGTAATTGGATGTCACTCAATAAAAACAAAATAACAATAAACCGGTGACAATTTGTAGACCACATTAAAGTATGTTAATTTTAAATGCGATCCAATTACCACAAAGCCCAATCAAAACATAAAATAAAAACTTTAATAAAAAACAAAAGCAAAAACCGAATAAAATGTGTGGCACATCTGAACAATTTGAATTGATGCATAAATGTTTTTAAGTTTATATACATATTATACATAAGCATAACTATGTAATTATTAGTGTAATTCAAAAAAACAAAAAAAAAGCAAAAAAAAAAATATAAAATAAAATAAAAACAACTACAAACCTAAAACGAAGCGTAAAAACATTTTCCTGGCAAAACGAAAATATAAACTGAAAACAACTAGACAAAACCACGAGAAATTTCTACTATTTTCTACAAAAACATAAAGAAAACAAAATAAAAACCACAACAGTAACGGAAAAATATTTAATAATATTAAAACAGCAGAGAAATACAAAGAAAATCAATTTGTATAATTTAATTTAGTTTCGTTACGCCAGCTAACAGATTAATTTATTGTTTAATTGCGCTTCTCTTAAACTGTAACTTTAACTGCTTCCTCTTCCATGGCTAAGAATCAAAATCAAATTAAACGCATGCAACAATTGTGCATTTATTTAGCTTTACGTTCAAATTGCGCTCTGTGTCTCTCTTTGACAAACTCGTTTATAACTTGTACAAGTAACACAAAACCAACAGCAAAAACCGCAGCAAATATTTAAAAATCAACACGCAATAGTAAAAGTTTAATATTGTTAAGTTTACAGACCCTCAAAAATAAATCACACACACACACACACAATATACTGTTAAAAACCTACACCCAATACCCACACACACACACACACAAACAAACACATTCAAACAAACAATTTACTTGCAATATTTGTTTAAATGTTAATCAAAAACCGAAAACTTTCATTTTTAACGCTCATATGCCATATTTTCATTATGAAAAGAAAGTTATAATAATAATTATAATAATAATAGCATAAAATTAAGCCAACTAAATCAATTGTGTGTGTAATTATAAAGTATAATGCAAATATAATTAATTAATATGTAACTAAAATATATATAAAAAACATGCATAATACAAGCAGACACAGCATAGAAATGTTTAAACAAAAACAAAAAAAAAATTCAAACTCTTGTCATAAGCAATATCAATGTAAACACACACACATACACACACACACACACATACACCTACACACACACATGCACTTACTCACACACTTAACAAATAACAAAGAAAAACAAAAACAAAAACAAACAACTGAATGCATTCTGAATACGAATACCAACTTTTTCTACACTGTAAAAATCGCAACTGCAACTTTTTGATATATATGTATGTACTCGTAGATGTACTAAATTTGTTTAACTCACTATCTCAATCGAGTACATTTAGTTTTCAAAAAGTTTACATGATGTGTTTTTTTTTTTATTTTTTATTGCTATTATGTAAGCGTTTAGTTTGTTAGTTTTTTAAATGCGCTGAATGTACTGAGAAATTGGTTTTGATTTGCTAAATAAAAACGGTATAAAACTAATTTAAACAAATCGATTAAAGTGCTTATTTCTGGGCAAAGCAATAGAAAATCAAGCTTTAAATTTAAACGGGTGGAGCTGTAATCCGATGGATGTCTGGGACATTTCCAGAAATTTCGCAATATCAAATCAAATGTACAGAAATAAATGCTCTTTTTTTATTACTTTGATTAAGTGCAGGTTTCAATGCTTAACAATGTCAAACAGACTTGCAGTTTCATCTAAAACATCCTTACAAACTAGCCTTCATCAGCGGCTTCAAATACGTTTCAAATGACTTCTGCACTGGTCGCTGGTTCATCGTGCTGCGCTTGGCCGCATCGAATAGTCGTGGATAGACATTGCCATCGTAGCTGCCCAGGACCGAGTTGAGAACACGATCATGAAAATCGAACCCATCACAGATGGCGACAGCATTTGGACGGAATTTCTCCAGGGACAGCTCCAAGCGTTGCTGCAGAGATCGGAGATCAGCGTCGGTCAGATTGATGAACTAAAAATGCAAAAATACGTGACATTTTAAATGACATTTCGTTGGGAATAATATGTAAGTCTTACTCTCAAGATGTCACTCAAATTATTGAGCACCGTCTGCACCAAGAACAGTTCCACCACATTTTCCAAGGCGCTGTTCAAAGCCGCTGAATGCTGTTGTGCTTTGGGTCCAGTGATTTGCTCGACGAACGTTTGGCACACAAATTGGCGACCATGCAGCTAGAAAATGTGATTCATATGATTAAACTTATTTAATCTACTCATTTGCCTGTCGTCGACTAACCCTCTTTCTGATCAAAGGTTTCAAACTGAACTTGAGTAAATTTAATATATCTGAATTGAGGTAAATGTGAATTAATGTTGTAAATTATTTATTGATCTATATTCTTCTTTTAGATCCCAAGATATTCCTTCTGCCACTAATTGAGCTAACTAATTTGGTGTCCTGAATTTCATCCACTTTTCCTGAATATGGATCTTGTAAATGCTATCCCAATTACAATTAAAAATGAAATAGAATCTGTACAAAGACATTTTCAGCTATATGCCGTTTTGGGTTTCAACTGGAATACTAATAACAGCTTATCTACTTATCAAATCAATCTACATACATTTGCACAAAATCATTATATAAATAGAAGGCGGTAAGTGCAACTGGAACTTACCTCGGCAGCCCGCGTTAGCTCAATGCCCGTGTTGTTGGCTGCCACAGCTTGGGACTGGCCAGCAGCAATGCGCTGCGACAGATTCTCAAAGGCAATACGGGTCTTGCTGCATTCAAAAGTCAAAAGTAATCAAATGTTAATCAGTTTCTCACTGGACAATCGAGGCAATCCACTTACTGGGCAGCCGTGTACTGCAGCGCGCTGACAATGCACTGCCAGGAGTTGTCCCACTTGGGGAACTCCTTCAGGCGCATCGAAGTCTCAAAATAGGCATACGAAGAGGAGAGCGTTTCAGCCTGCTTGTAGCTGGCCCAGGCTTTGACCAGGGCGCGTCCAATCTGGAGCAGGAGAACCGTATTCTCACCCTCGTAGGTGTAGGCGGCGACTGCATTGCCGTAGATGTTGCTCAGATTGGCGGCAATGTGATAGCCATGTCCGCCAGTGGAGAGACGCAGTCGTTCAATGCCCGCACAGCCATCGGTGGTGCAGAGGACCTTCAGAGCACAAGACAGGATGTGCATGTCGGGCAACCGATCAAATTTACCATTATTGGCATCCAGAACGGTCTGATTGTACAGGTCCCACATGTGCTCGGCTGCCAGATGATAGGCCATTCCAGTGGCGATCTCTGGGAACAGCTTCAAGCGCTGCGTCACATGATCAATGATCTGCGGCTCCGGCTCACTGTGTGCAGTCAGTGAGAGAGAGAGAGAGAGAGAGAGAGAGAGAGAGAGAGAATTAGAGATGGTGAGCAAAGTGTGTGTATATTTAAGGAAACCCACTTGGGTTCAATGGGACTCTGGCGACGCACGGCGGAGTAGCGTGTGGCAATTGTGGCTGCCTGCAGCAGCAGCGTCGAATTCAAATTGACAATCAGGCAACGTGTGTAGACCATGGTCAGATAGTTGACCCTCGAGGCTGGACTGGCGGTGAATGTGCCATCACGATCCACTTTGGCATACTTCATCAGCATGTTGGTGCGTGGAATGCGAACGTTCTTCAGGCCAAGAAAGCCCTGATTGACAGCCGCCATGCCCAATTTCTTGCCAATCTCTCCAACATCTACGCCCGGCAGCGGCATATGCGTGTCCGCATCACGCAGCGGCACAATAAACATTTGAATGCCTTTGTGCTCGCCGGAGACGTAGAGCTGGGCGACGACCATTGCATGGTTGGCCGTGTGACCCACTGTAAAGTGAAAAGTGGTGTGACATTAATATGAATTCTCTATAAATATATATATGTATTTGTTGTTGAGCCACTTACTGCCGCCGGGCCACCACTTGTAGGCTTCCAGGTTGGGCGTGTTGAGGACAAATTCGCCAGCTCTAATGTCGTAGTCGGCGCGCGTCTCGATGCCTCGCACATTGGTGCCGTGGGCCAGTTCGGTTTGTGCATAGGTGCCAATTATGTTGCAGTTCTCGGCCAGCTTGCTCCACTTCTCCACCTGCTCGGGTGTGCCCTGACCCTTGATCACGTCCACAAACATGGTGATATGCGTGGCAAGCGGATGATTCGCGGGAAACAGGCCATGAGCCTGCACTGAGAGCAGGCAGCCACTGTGGATGAGAGCAGAATATAACTATTACTCTAATATGAATAGGGTATTTAAAAGTCTCGAGCAACTTACGGCCAAATGTCCTTGCCACCCGGGTTCATTTTCTGTTGCAACGCCTTCAGCTTGGGTGCCGCGTCGGCAACCTTTTTTACGGTGGAATTGTAGAGTTCCTCGTGGGACATGTACTCATGGTTAATGCCATAGCCATCCTCCAGATCGGCGAACACAGCGCGCTCTAATCAATAAATATAAAATAAACACAAATGTTATGTTAATATTTGGTACAAATGGAAACCATTTTGCGAATGATGGAAACAAAACAAAAGAATAATAATGCAAAGTTGGATTTAATTTGGCCCTTTACACTTTGGATTGTGTTGAATGAGTAAGCACAATTCACGCTGATAAGGAAAAACAACCTGCCCTTGGACTCTTTTGCATTTATAAACCAAAGAAATTTATAAGGTGTTATTATAGTATATATAATATTATAGCAATAAACAGACAGATTATTTGGTATCTAATGGACTTTGCCGGCATTTCAGCAAAGATAATCAAAACAGTTAACAAACTTAACAAGCTCTTTAACGAGCAAAGAGAGCCGGTCACGTATTAAGTTTTTCTTATCTCAACAACTTAAAGAGAGACTGAGAGGCTGAGAGAGAGAGAGCACTTTACTTACCTATTTCGCGTTTGGTTTTCAGTTTTTGCTCGCCGCCCTGCCACCAAGCAGCAAACTCCTCCACATCGAAGGTGGACGCTAAGCGCTCTTTCTGCAGATCATGATTTACAGTTTTAGGTATAAAACTCTTGGCCTGCGACATTTAAATTACTTTGTAAATTGCAAAACAGGTGAAAGCCGATCGATGTTGTCACTCAGAGTCACCTAAACCAACTGACCAAATTTCGAACAGAGCGTCCAAAAAGTAAAGAGCTTTCGGTGCAAAGTGCAAAACATCTGAATTGCTCTCTGCCTCTCACTCTAAACATATCGACAACGTTTCACTCTCTTTGCCCATGCTGAGCGAACGTCAAAGAGAACGCAATCGAAGAGCTTAAAATGAAGAGCATAAATGTTAAGAGCTGATTTTTTTTACTTTCGCTTTTATTACTCGCTTATCTAACGAGATTAATTAAGAAAACAATTGAAGTAACATTAAGATCAACATACGCTTAAGATAGTTCCCTATATATATATAATAAACAGGGAATATTTCAGTAATTGCGAGTACTTTACTTTATACATGAAAAATAAACAGATCAGACTTTGATGACCATCCCATCAAAGATATTTAGATTTCAGGGTATGTTTTATAAGTTGGACTTCATAAATGGTCCCAGGTGCTCGTGGAAACTCTTTGGAACCGATTTCTGGTTCATGGGCGCCTTTAGGGCAGCATCGAAAATGCGCTCGTAGGCATTGCCATCAAAGGAGCCCAGAGTGGAATTCAATTGCCGGTCGTTGAAATCAAAGCCATCAACGATGGCCACCGCATCTGGTCGGAGCTTGGTCAGCGCAGTCTCCAAACGTGTCTGCAGCTTGCTCAGATCATCGTCCGTCAAACTGACAACCTGAAGAATGATTTAAAATGTAATACAAATATATAAGCAGAATATACACTCAGAAAAATTATCGCTTTGAAATTTAGAAAAATGAAGGGCGATGTTTTTCAAAGTGTAGCATCGGATTCCATGGCAGACTCACCCGGAGAATGTCGCTCATTTTGTTCAATGTCATATTGACCAGATACACTTCCAGCAGCTGCTCCAAGACACGATTCAGCGACGGCGAGCGTGCCTTGGACTTTGGTCCTGTTATCTCAGCGATGAAGCAGTGGAATATAAAGGCACGTCCATGAAGCTATAAGAGCAGCAAATATTTAGCACAATTGAGCATGTCAAGAATTGGGCATTGGTTGGTACCTCAGCTGCCTGGGTAAGTTCAATGCCAGTGTGGCTTGCGGCAACCTCCTCGGATTCGCCCTTGTCCAGACGCTTGGAGAGGCTCTTGAACGCCAGGCGCGTCTTGCTGTGAAATAGAATTGACATCCATTACATGTTATCCTTTAGGATAGAGGCAAGCTATTCAGCAACTCACTTGGCAGCGGCAAACTGCATGGCCTTCGTCATATTCTCCCAGCTGCCTGTCCATGCTCCAAATTCGGGATTTCGTTGCACCTCAGCCAAATATCTGGCGGTGGGCGGTAGAGGAGCCCCACTTTGAGCAGCGCGCCAGGATTTGATCAGGAAACGACCAATCTGCAGCAGGAGCACCGTATTCTCACCCTCATAGGTACAGGCAGCTGAGATATTGGCATAAATATTGCCCAGATTGGATGAGGTGAGATAACCATGACCACCACATGCCAGACGCAGTCGCTCGGTTCCCCTGGTGGCATCAGTCGAAGAAAGGACCTTCAAGGCACACGAGAGCGCGTGCAGCTCGGGCAGACGCTCATATCTGCCTTGGTCTATGTCCTTGGAGGTAACATTGAACAGATCCATGAGGTAGTCGAAGCACAGACGATGGGCCATGCCGGCGGCTATCTCGGGAAACACTTTCAGCTGCTGAGTCACATGATCTATGATCTGTACCTCCGGTAATCTGCACAAAAGACACAAATCCCGTTTAGCTACAAAATGAACAACATTTGAATTATGGAAGGCATTACTTGGGATCGATGGGACTCTGGCGCCGCACAGCGGAATAACGAGTGGCAATGGTGGCAGCTATGGACAGAGACAGAGATGCACTCCGGGCGACGTAGCAGCGCGTGGAGACCATGGCAAAGTAGGTCAGAACATCTACCGGGCTCTTCACGTAGGTGCCGTCACGGTGCAACTGGACGTGGCGCATCAGCATGCGACTGCGTGGAATGCGGACATTCTTCAGGCCCAGGAAGCCATTGTTGACGCCAAGGAAGCCCATCTTCTTGCCAATCTCGCCAATGTGCACCCCCGGCCTCGGTTCGTGTGTTCCCTCCTCGCGCACCTGCACGTAGAACAGGTGCGGTCCCTTCGACTGGTTATCGATGTACAGCTGCGCCATGATCAGGCTATAGTTGGCGCTGTGACCCACTGCAATAGTCATAAATATATAAATGTTTTACAAATCATTTCTAAATAATATGAAATCGACAATCAATACAAAATAACGCGTTCCTTTTCGATGCTTTACAAATATTTTCTGTTCTTAAGAAAAACATTGCTAAAAAGTAGAAATGCAAACGATAATTTTCGAAAATATACTTTCCAAAACTCAGAAAGAAGTAATGAAATATACTGGCTCAGCTTATATATCGAATCGTTATTTCATATAACGTTATAAACTATGTAAAATGATTGTGTATGTAATGCTTAATAATAAAATGCAAAGATCTAATATAAGAATTGATCAATGTACACAAATAGAAACAGCAAACCCTGGAAATTGGACATATTTTGTGTAAGTTGTAGAAAAATCCACATTGAAATTTAGTTAGGTAGTCTCTAATTTTTAAAAATTTACAGTGGTGCCAAAATGGAGATTCACTACAATTTTTGGGGCGATTTTTCTCTGAGTGTATTTTATGGATGATATAATATTTAACTGCTACTTACAGCCGCCGGGCCACCACTTGTAGGCTGAAATGGTCGGCGTGTTCAGCACAAACTCATCCGTGTCACGATCGAAATCGGCACGGGTCTCCAGGCCGCGCAGAAAAGTGCCATGTCCCAGTTCGGTTTGGGCATAGGCGGCAGACACTTCGAATCGTTCCAGGCGCTTTCCAAACTCCTCGTATTGCTCGGGTGTGCACTGGGCCTGGAGAGCTTTCACCACCATTATGTACATCACGCCAAAGGGATTGCCAGCCAAATGCAGGCCCATCAGTTCTGGCGCCTCGTAGAGAGTGCTGGCATCAACAAAGATTACTATGTAAGAGAGAATTACTCTTCTCTTAAATATTTACTGTTACTCACGGCCAGTATTCGCTGCCACCGGGATTACGTTCAGCCTGCAGCTGGCGCAGCTTTTTCGCCGCGTTAATGCTCTTCTCCACGGCGAATTTGGAAACATCCTCATGCGATAAATAATGGAAATTTGCGCATTCATCCAAATTGATGTCCTTGTACATATACTCTTCTATAAAACACAGAGTAAGAAAAGGGAAAAGAGCCGAGTCAGCATTAGTCGCAATTTGTCACATATTTTCTCCATATATAAGAAGTATAAATGGTGATTATAATTGTTGATCAGTGATCAGATTCAATTAGAAATGAAAGATTGCTAAATATTTCTTTGCATTTTTGCCCAAATATCTAATCCTGGTGATTATTTTTAAGCTGTTTTATTATTAATTGTTATCAGCTGTGAATAATAATAAAAACAAAATTGCATTTCTTACAATAATTTTTTTACCTGCACGGTTCAAAATAAGTTCAATGTACGAAGATCACAAGCGAAAATTTCTCTTATTTTAATGAACTTACTGACGCTTCTCTTAAACTTCAATTGCTCTGCGCCACCAGCCCACCAGGCAGCAAACTCTTCGCTATTAAAACTGGCCGCATTGCGCTCCTTTTGCAGATCGGCATTTACTGTGCTTGGAATTATGCTCTTAGACAACATATTAAACAAATACTTTTCTTACAACCACTCAGCGCTAGCTGCTGTTCACGACTGAGGCGTCGTTGAAAATCACTGAGATTAATACCACAAAATTGTACAGTAAGTTTGGACTCTTTGTCAATACCTCCCATGCTTTTTCCGACAAGAGTATCGCAGAATTGTGTTTTGTGCTTTAAAGCTTTTAATATAAACACAAACATAAGCATGTTAGTGCTTACATACTTGTATAAAGACATATGTATGTATAGCAATCAGCAAAAGCTCAATTGAGGTAGGTTGTGGGCAAAAGCTTAGAGTGCTTTTAATAGTGACGAAGAGTGTATTTCAATGTTGAGTTGAAGTGTGTATTGAATAAGCATTTAAATTTTGCAACAACCGTTTCGATGCATTTTGAACAATTTGTTATTCATCAATATTTAGTATACATCAATATAAGATTTTTTTCTTTTGCACAAGGGATGCAAACAATAAAATAAAAATGCATTTACATTAAAAAAGATAGAAAAACAATTTTTAATAAATATAAATAAAATGATTCAAATTATTGATAAATATGACTTTTATTTGTGGTTTCAGACAATATGAAATGCTGCATTAACATTTTTCAGAAGAAAGCCATTTTTGTGGCTTTTGATTCACCCCTAAAGTATGCTTTATAAACTGGATTTTACGCCATTTTTTGTTACTGTAGACTTTGATGTTAACCGTCAAAGTATGCTATAATATTTTAAATTGTCCGCTCGTTGACAAAGAAAAGTCAATTAACTGCATTCTTTTCACACTTTGGTACCGAAGGTGTTATAGTATATTAGTTTTCTGGAATGTCCGTCATGCTGTAGGAACGCAACTTTTTTCGGCACTCTTAGGGATAGGGACTTGAAACTTGGAACATATACTAGTCTGTGCCCGCGTCAGACAAAGTGTAAAAATTGCAGTCCACTAGCGGGCTAGGAAATCGATAAGATCGATATTTCCAAATCGAAAAGCCACATATCTCCCACAAATTTAAGGGTAGTCATCAAAGTTGGTTGGAAGATTGTTGGTGATGTCCTTCAAATTCGATATGTGCCACGCCCACCTCTGCCGCCCCCCACCCCTAAACATTTTAAATGGCTATATCTTCCTCAGCTTTTGTAACTCTTTTGTAACCGTCAAATTTGGTATTTATATTGGTAGCCGCCTTTAAAAACCGATAACAAACTCGTAATGCCACGCCCACACCTGCGCCCATAATCGCTGAAGCCGATATTCGGAACGTGTAAATGGATAAACCCGCATATCTCTGACAATTTTGAAGATAGAGTGACCAAACTTGGAAGGTCGCTTGCTGGTAATCTTCTCCAAGGATCGGAACTTCAACCCTAGAAATCTGAAATGTGCATATCTTCTACAATTTGTAAGCTAGTCACAAAATCTTAAAAGTAACTCGACTAAGATATCGCTCCCTAAAACGATACACCTTTTAGTGTAAATCGATAAGACCATATTTTGCACACAATTTGAAAGCTAGTCACCAAATTGGAAAGGTATGTATATTGCTAGTAGTATCCCTTCTAAAATCCGGAAAAAAATTGACCACGCCCACTCCCGTCCTTAATATGGTATCAAAGTATTTCGCAGTCGGTTACGCCTGCAACGTTCTTGTTATTGAAATAATTGTTCCATCTTTATAGAAAAATCTCATATAGCATCGTTATGCATAGAAAAGAGCTATTAAATTGAACAAAAAAAACGTATAAAATCCACAAAAAAAAATACATTAAAACTAATTATGCTTATTACTTACGTAAAATGTTTTAGATTGTTTCCAAAAAATATACAATATAAAAAATACTTTTTGTGCTTTCTAACTTAAACATTGTAAACAATTAAAGCAAATGATCTTCAAACAAATTATTACCGAGTGGTAGCAAGTAATTTGCTTATCAGTGCACCACTTGTAGCCAAAGATAGATAGTCGCCAAAGTAGTCGAATGATCTGTTCCACGACGTATGTAAGTGCTGCGTCTATTTTGAATTTGTAGTTATCAGCTGCTGATCCAGCCGGTTATCAGTGAGTCTGTTAATAGACATATATATACTTAATCCTATATGAATTAAGACTCAGTCTAGAAGTTAGCATACAACGACAAACACTTTCAATTTGTGTTATTAAAGATGGCTCTGGTTTGTGTCGAGGACTTTGAGGAGAAGGCATCCTGTCAGCTGGAGAAAAGTACATTGGATTATTACAAGAGCGGGGCAGGAGAACAATTTTCACTGAAACTAAATCGAGAGGCCTTCAGAAGGTGAGCAACTGATTGCTGCCCATGCCATTTTATTGGGTTCATAAATTGCTATCTTTTCTGTATGGTTTTGGTAGATTGCGTCTGCGTCCACGTAGTCTCCGCGATGTCTCCCAGCCAGATATCAGCTGCCAGATTCTGGGACAGCAACAAAAGTGGCCGGTGGGCATTGCACCCACTGCGATGCAGAAGATGGCGCATCCGGATGGTGAAATTGGCAACGCACGCGCCGCTGGCAAAGCGGGCTCCATATTCATTTTGAGCACGCTATCGACCACATCGCTAGAGGATTTGGCTGCCGGCGCACCAGACACCCACAAGTGGTTTCAGCTTTATATATACAAAGATCGGTAATTTGGAACATCTATAATTACGTAACTTAAAATAAAGTATTCGTTTCATCGTTTTGTAGTTCACTGACCAAGAAGTTAGTTCATCGCGCTGAGAAGGCCAATTTCAAGGCATTGGTGCTAACTATTGATGCCCCCATCTTTGGCCATCGACGTTCGGATGTGCGCAACAAATTCAGTTTGCCATCCCATTTGAGCTTGGCCAACTTTCAAGGGGAGCAG
The DNA here is from genome assembly GCA_035041615.1 of Drosophila anomalipes. Classification (NCBI taxonomy): domain Eukaryota; kingdom Metazoa; phylum Arthropoda; class Insecta; order Diptera; family Drosophilidae; genus Drosophila; species Drosophila anomalipes. The sequence continues at coordinate 4,507,446 of JAWNKZ010000040.1, forward strand.
GCGAATGGAGTGATCACCGCGGGTGGCTCTGGCATTAATGAGTATGTTGTCAACCAATTCGATCCCAGCATCACCTGGAAGGACATCAATTGGCTAAAGCAACTAACCAGCTTACCGATCATCGTGAAGGGTGTGCTGACTGCCGAGGATGCTGTCCTGGCCCGTGAATTTGGCTGCGCTGGCATTATTGTGTCCAATCATGGTGCTCGACAAATTGACACAGTGCCCGCCTCCATCGAGGCACTCCCAGAGGTGGTCAAAGCAGTGGGCAAGGATCTTCTGGTCATGTTAGATGGCGGCATCATGCAGGGCAACGATATATTCAAAGCCTTGGCATTGGGCGCCAAAACAGTTTTCATTGGCCGACCGGCTGTTTATGGCCTGGCCTACAATGGAGAGCGGGGCGTCGAGGAACTATTGAGCGTGTTGCGAAAAGATTTTGAAATAACTATGGCGCTAATCGGCTGTCAAAAATTGAGGGATATTCAATCGAATATGGTCGTACACGAATCGTTCTATTCCAAAATATAATCTAATAAAAAAGTCAACCAATTTAAAGCAATACACTTTATAAATAAATAATCAAAACAAAATAGATTGTTTTCAATAAAAGATATAAGTCACTTCGTCACTCCAATAAGTCTGTGATATGCATTGCATGCTATTTCCAAAATATAACATAATTCACTAGTCGCGTTTTTAAATAATCAATAGAAAATAAATTGTGGAAAATTTAAATGAAAATAAATAAAATATAAATCAGTTCGCCCATTCGAAATAATCTAATACACCAATCGACACTTTTAAAGAAATACATTTTTTAAAATAAATAATCAAAACAAAATTCGATAATATATAAATTCACTTCGATAAATCTCACAAAGAATTGCACAAAACTATCGATGTGCCAAAGTGCAGAACTATCGCGCATTTAGTATTTAAATATCGATACATTTATTCATAGGCAGCTGTGGCTGCAGTCGGCATTTATTAAAACTGATTTAAATAAAGTAAATTTACCAAAAAAAATGCAGCGCGAGGAGAAACACTTTGAAATGACGCTGGATGCGGTTGTGCAGCGTCTAAATGATTTAAAATTGGCAGTGCTTTCTATGATACAGAAACTGGAAATGGAATACATGGACATCAATTGGCCAACGTTCCTCGATAACTTTGCCATCATTTCCAGCCATTTAACCGGTTTGACCAAAATCCTGGCCAAGGAGCAATGTCCGCCGCTGCGTAATCGCACCGTGCTGCCCCTGCTCGTGGCCATGGATCGTGACGAGACGTTGGTCAACATCACTGAGGGGCGTGTGCCTGTTTTCTCGCATGACATTGTACCCGACTATCTGCGCACCCGACCCGATCCAATAACGGAAACAAAGATGCAACAGAACGAACAGAAGGCGGCGAATCTCACCAACGATGCGGCCATGAAGCAGGTGACACAGTACAACAAAGTCGTCTCCCATGTGCTCGAGATGGTGAGCAAGGCCCGCGAAGAGTGGGAAATTGAGTCCAGCTCTCGCACTGGCATTCAGCAGACGAGCAGCATGACGGACACACAGCTGCTGGTGGCTGCCGTTGGCATGGGCAAGGGACTGCAATTCAAGACATATGGTCCCGGCCCTGGTGGACCGGGCATGATGGTGCCGCCATCGATACGTGGACAAACACCACCGATGGGCGGTCCGTCCATGAGTCCCGGCAACGTGCAACAGCAGTTGGGCAAAGCGCCGTCGGCGGTGAAGACCAACATAAAGTCAGCGAATCAGGTGCATCCCTTCTCTCGGTAGAAAAACAATCATAATTTATTGTTGCGCTTGCCGCTTGCTCTTGCAACATCATTTCGTAACATAGTAGTGTATAACATATAATATATATGTATATGGTAATATCAATAGCTTAGGTACTAGTCGCGGAATGTGGGGGCTCATAAATATGTGTGTGTATGTGTGTATATATGTATATGTTTGCGTGTAATAGCTGCTTAGGCCACATAAGTTTAAAAAAAACAAATAATAAAAGTTAAGCCGTATAAAAATGAGTTGTTTCTAGTTTAGTAATCCTCGTTTTGCTTGTGGCACAATGCTCGAGGCTCAAGCAGGCAGCGCATGCTTCTCCTCAATGAGAGTCTCGTGCAGTTTAATATCTTTCGGCGTTGAGGTATCGATTAGCTCCAAGCTGAGCGCACGTCGCTCATCCTCCAGCTTGTCCACGCGTCGCACTATGCCAATGAATTTCTGGCCCAGCGTCAGCTTGCGAAAGCGCACACAATTCTCCTGCGTCCAAACGATGCCCTCCAGCTGGATGCCTATAGAAAAGAGATAACATGTTAAGTGATGGCCTATTAAACTGGATTTGGTTTGTGGCCGGATTACCATGTAGCTGGGCTGGCAACGCCATCATGGGCAACTCGCGAAACTCTGGCGTTAGATGCAACAGTTGGTTGCAGCGCACAACGCCCTCGTCTCCAGCATCCACAAAGCGCACCTGAATCATTTCATCGTAAATCTTGCGAATATTTACGCTGTGAATTTTTCGAAAAAATTACATCAATTAAATGTATTTAGGATGGGAGCGGTAAGATTACTCACCGATGATAGACGCCATCGTTGTCTGTGGCAGCGTAGGCCTGACCAATAGCCAGTTGATTGGGCTCCACACGCTGAGCGCTTGGACCTTTGCAATGCGCCTGCAAGTCCTTCATCAGACGCTGCAGCTGATTGTAGCACTTGTAGGGTTGCACCTACAAGAAAGAGGGATCAATTAAGATATGGCCAACCCTATATGGGAATGATGCTTACCGCAAAGCGACCGGGATTGATGGAGAGCGCGACACGCACCTCAAAATAGACACCCACCGCCGGAATGGCCTCGTACTCCTTGAGCATGGCCAGCAGCGAGTGAGTGGCGAGTTTGGGTTTGTTTGGTGTGTTGGGAGGAGAGGCGACATTGCCGCCGCTTGTTGTTGTTCCCGCCGTCATCGCCGTAGCCAGATCGCTGCTGCTGCTCTGGCTCTGACTGGATATGGTGGAGCTGAAGCTGCTGCGTCGTATCAACTGACCGCTGGCACTGAAATGCAGGCCGCCGTCGTCAAACGGTTCCAGCCGCGTCGTACTAGAGACACACATGCGGGTGCAGCAAAAGGTAGGTGTAGGTGTGTGGGCAAATTAAAAGGAGGACGGCAGTGAATGATGGATGGCAGGAGTGAAGGTTACATCGGGTACGGGTTACACATTGGATAGAACAACAACAAAAAGACTGTTTTTTTTTCCTTGGCTTTTGGCAGAATAATAATTATTTATGTATGTATTTCTGACTCCCATTATTATTATTATTTTTATATCTTTGTCGTATTATTTACAATGATGATAAAATGAATCCTTACAGCTAAGCACTTATTTCGAACGAAGGTTAGCTTACAGAATGTTGTGAGTTGAAGGAGTCGTGAATGTTGAGATAATTTTGTAGCGATAATTTCATGTCAGTTCCAGTTTATTGAAAGCACTAATTAGAAACTATCATTAAACCACAAGTAGAGCAAAAGATGTTTTTGGGTATTTTGTTTTGTACATTTCATGTGCGTGTGTGTGTGTGACTGTGTGTGTGTGTGCAGATGAGTGTGTGTGTGTGTGTATGTGTGTGTATGAGTGAGTGACAGAAGACAGAAGTTGTCAACTTACCTTTGCACCTCATACTCCATGCGAATGGCACTGTTCAGGCACAAATACAAGCTATCCTGGCCGCGTGCATGAATCGTCACCATTGGCAGCTTGTCATTAGCGCCCTCCATTACCTTGAGCTGCAACAGAAATGGAGCAGATGAGAGATGGGAGCAGATGAGAGAGATGCTCATCATTTGTATTGACAAGAAAGATAATTTAGCTACGACAAACCGAAAATTGCATGCTAATATTGATATTAATAAAACAAATCAGCTCTCACTAAATGTGAACGATAGAAAAAGATATAGACAGAGGGATAGAGAGAAAGACAAACGGCTGATCCAGAATAAATAATATATAAATGCTAAGGTCTTTGGGCTGTACACATTTCCTTCTTCACACTTCCCCACGAAGACTACAGATTCAACACTAAATTGAAGAAGGAATTATGAAGGACTAAAAATACACATAAAGAGAGAGAGAGACACGGCTGATCAAGAACATATATAAATTATCATATCTATAGACAATCGATATCTCCTTCTTCACACTTTCCTACACAATTCGAACTCAAATTAATTACTCTCTCTTGACAAGTAAAGGACTAAATCACATAGAAAGAAAAAGAGAAAGAGACAGACCGACTTGACTATATCGACTCGACTGATCAAGATTATATATATAAATGATTTTTCCTTCTTCACAATTTTCGACACAATTTAAAACTAGACTCGACAAACTCAACACTAAATTGAAGATAGAATTATGAAGAACTAAAAAGAGTCATGGAGAGAATGAGATGGACTTGGCTATATAGCTTTGGCTGATCAAGTTATATATATATAAATAATTATTTTCTTTTTCTTTTTCACACTTTCCAACACAAGCCAAAACTATACTCTCCAAATTCAAGACTAAATTGCTTTCTTTAGGAGCAGACATCTTCGCACTCTCCAACAAAATTGAAATAGGCTCTACAAATTCAACACTAGACTGCATTGCTTACCAGCACTGGCGTCTGTGGGGAGAGCAATCCACGGAGTCGTCCAACCATCTGGTTATCGATGGGCGGCACATCGTGGAGACGGACGCGCAACGCCTGAGCTGGAAAGGAGGCGAGTGCCAGATTGTTGGCCTCCAGGCGATAGATGTTGGAAATGTGAGTCTTGCGCAAACGGCCATCGTCCACATAGTAGACCTCGAAGACCTCCTCCTCGGGTGACTTGGGCTTCGAGGTGAGCATGCCACGATACCATTTCTTGACGCCATCGCCAGCTTCGTCGCAGACGCAGGTCAGCTGATCGTGCAACAGATCCGAGTAGGTGACACGATGCTGTTCGCTGGCATCGCTCATTATTTTGGTTATGCTCCGCTGCACGAAGCTCAGATCATCGTTGGGTATCAGAACCATCAGATCGCCCACATCGTTCACGTGCGACACGAGGACATGATTGGATTTCTGTTCCAATTTGAGCATCGGCGAAGGAGTGTTGCGTATTATCTGATTGGCCACCAGATCATTGAGATGTATATCCTCCGCCGTCGAGGTGTCATAGAAGGTGCCCACGATGCAGGCACGCCGCTTGCCTCGCTCCTCGCCCGGCTCCTCGGGCTGTAGAAGCACACCCTGTGCCAGGCCACCAGCTGCAAGGAACTGCGTTTCGCTGGTAATTATGCGGGTGACAACGCTGTGCGCGGCCAGCTCTTTGGCCAGCACGGGCAACGCATGCGGATGCTCCTCGAATTTGTCCAAGGCATACATGCTGAGGCACACAGCCTGAGCGGGCAGCGCCAGAAATTGCGGCGGACACAAATAGATAATGTCATACTGGATGATCACCTCATCGCCAAAGTCCACAAAGTGACAGCTGCACTGGCGCTGCTCCGCATCCACGGACATGACACGCACCCGATTCCAATTCTCACTGACCTCCACCAGATAGATCTCCAGCAGGACAGGATGCTGCTGCTGCTGCAGTGGTTGTCGATTCTGCGGTCGCGACATGTACGCATTCAGCTGTGCGGTCAGCTTCTCGAATTGGGCACTCTGCTCGATGAGGCGTGCCCAGACATGCGTTGTATTGTCGCAGTGTGTGATGTACATGCTCCAATCCTGCTGCCCATCCACCCAGGGCAGCTGCAGCTCCGGCATCGCAGTGGGTGCCACAATCAATGTCGGACTCGCCGCGGGGCTATTGGCGAACACAATATGCGTATTTACGCTGCTCTCGATGCGCATTTGTGGCGAGAGATCGATGAGGCTCCACCAGTTGCTGGGCACCTGCCGCTTCACCGTCGCCTCGTACCACTCGGGCAGCTTGTGACTGAGTATTCCATTCGGATGCTTGACCAACTCACGATAGAGTCCATCGAGAAATTCGTTGTCGCTGAGCAGCGTGAGATGCTTGCGCGATTCGAGCTGCTGGAGTCGGTCCACGGCCAGCTCGGAAGTGCGCTGCTTGGCCGTCGCCTCGTCCGCATGCTCCTCGGGGTAGCTGCTGTAGACGCTCTTCCCGATTCGCACCTTGCAGTGCAGCCGGTTGCTCTTGTTCGCATGATAAAACTCATACTCTGGCGGCGCATAGCCGAAGGCGACGCAGTATTGGTTCAGCGAGGAGATCGCATCGTAGGCTGGATCAAATTTAAACTTGGCACTCGGATGCAACGGCTGCTTCATGGCCTGAAAGATTCGAAATTAAAAAGTCGAGTTTAGGTTTTACATTGGAAATGTGGGGGAAAATATAATTACTAGTCTACTTCAACATTTTCTTTTACTTGCAATTTTTCAAAATATGTTTTTTAATATATTTATTAATGTTCCCCCTATTTTAAATTCTTTCAATATATATTTTATAAAATTGTATAGGGAAGTCGTCGGATTGGTTGGGTGTTTGAATAAAATGATACAAAATACTATTGGAAAAAAACCGGAGATAATCGAGCCCTGCCGCATAACATATAGTAAAGTTCGCAAAGGAACTTCTAAACTGGCCAGTCCAATAATATAGGAATGAGAGTAAAGTCGCTCAGAATAAAACTGATTAAACATCGAGGATCAATCATCGCTAGGAGCTTCATTGGACTAGGTTCGATGTATTGGATCAAAGCCACGAGACACCAACACTTTTGAGTTAATATTTTGGATTCTCTGATGCTACGCTACTCAATATATACAATACTAAATTGATCAAATAACCTAAACTTTAATACACAACTAGCTAGAAGTAATGAAAGTTTTATTCCTGATCCTGATCTGGCATAGAAGTTACTCACCTGCATGGGAGGCGATGTCGGCTGCCGCACTTTGACATCCTGTTGTTGTTTCCGTGCCTTGAACGTCGTCTTGTTGCTGCCGGCATCCTCTGGCGAATCGGGTGGCGTTATTAAATTGGAAGATTCTTCTGCTGTTGCTCCTGCTCCTCCTGCTGCTGCCGGCGTCTGTTGCTGCTGTTTCAGTCTATAGTTGACGGAGACGCCACCGTTGCCGCCACCACGTGCTCCAGAATATTGAGCACGTGCATGCGGCTGGCGTTTATTTCCAGTCGTTGCATCTGTCGTCGGATGCGGTTTCATCATCAACGTTGCCAGACGCTGCTGTGGCGCACTGTTGCCCAATATGGGACGCAGCTGAGGCTTGTGGCGTGTGGCAGCTGCAGCAGAAGCAGTAGCAGTAGCAGCTCCAGCAGCAGCAGCAGCGGCGTTCCCATTCATCTCAGTTGGCAGCTGGTTAGAAGGAGCTGAGCCTGGTGGCTTTGGTGTCAAAGATTGGTTGACAGCTTTGACTGCTTTGACTGTTTTATCTGCTTTGTTCGTTGGCTCACTTAGTTCGTTGAGCTCCTGGTCGGTGAGCAGCTCCGCTTTGGCCTGGCGACGCTTTAGCTGCTCCTGTTCCTGCTGCTCCTGCTGCCTGGCTGCTGCTGCCTCAGTGGTCTGCTTCAGTTGTTGCTGCAGCTGTGCCTGCAGCCGGCTGATCTGCAACTTCTGTAATCGTTGCTGCTCACGCAACTCGTATTCGTGGCGCTGTTGTTGCTCCTGTTGCTGACGCAGCTGCTCGAGTTGTTTGCGTAAACGTTCCACTTCCTGTTGTGCGTAATTGTGGTTGTGGCAGTTGTTATTATTTTCGTCGTTGTTTTTGTTGTTATTGTTGTTATTGTTGTTGTTGAATGTGGCAATTGGACGCACGCTGTAACGCACTGGTGCCGCTTGTGGCCGCACAATTTTCGACTTGGACTTGCTGCTGCTCTTCTGACGGAGCACCATAGATGCAATGTGCGCCGATTTGGGGTTGTGCTTGGCGCTAACAAAGATCTGCAAGAGTAAACAATAAAACTAACTACGTGAGTTAAGTTCAACTTTGGTCTATTTAATTAGTTGAAAAGAAAGTCAGAGTCTTTTATTGAAAGAATTGGGGGACACACATGAGTTTTGAGCTAATGTTGACCCCAATTATAATTTTATTTCTTTAAATGTTGACCTAAGTTGACCTTATTTCTACGCTATATAATTATCTTTAATACACCTTATATTTTATTTTCTTTAGTGGAATTTTGAGCTTAAGTTTACCCTATTTATAATGTTCTTTAACATTGAGCTAAAGTTGACCTTATATATAATTGTATTTCATTTTGAGCTAAACTTGACCATATGTATATATATTTTCATTAATACAATTTATGGCTGATTTTAACCCTATATATTATTTTCTATAATGTTGAGCTAAAGTTGAAAATATTTATAAATTTATTTAATACAATTTTTAGCTAATATTTAACCTATTAATGATTTTCTTTAATTTTGACCCAAAATTTGCCTTATTTATAATTATATTTAATTGTAAGCTAAAGTTAACCTTATTTATAAATTGCTTAGACCTTATTTAAAATTTCTTAAATGTAATTTTGAGCTAAAATTTAACCAATTTGTGATTGTATTTATTTTGACCTAAAGTTGACATTTATAAATTTACTTAATAGAATCTTGAGCTAAAGCCAACCCATTTATTTATGATTTTCTTTAACTGACACCAACCAATTATCGACTATTTAATCGTTAGAGATAAAATTCTTTAGACTCTTTGTATACATAACTCGAATTTCTATTGAGAAGGTTTACTTCATAAATAAAAAACCTTTATTCTACATAAAATATTATTGGGTCTCATTTAAAATTGGTGAGTTTATTTAAGACATTTTGCAGAGCAAAAAGTTGTTTATATCATCATCATACAATTGAAAAAATAATGTTTAAGCTTTTTATTGGCTGCTTTGTTTGAGTTACAGAATATCGATCAATTGTCACATTAAATACATTTCTCATGTGCTTCTAGAGTGATTCACATTATGTGGGTCGTGCAGACAAAAGACTGTTTTATGAGGTGTGGAACAAATAAATATATACATTTATATATCATATATGTATGGCGTTAATCACATATGGGCAAGCTTACAAAGACGAGCTGCGAACGTGATAAGGGGAACGCACAAATGAAATTGCAAAGTTATTAAGTAATTAGCTTTTTTGCAGAGAAAGCTGCGAAAACTGTTGTAGTTGTTGCTGTCGTTATAAACAACTAACTGATTAGTCACTCTATTCGCAATATTTGTATTTGTGGGTTGTGCTGCACAACATAAATGGAAGCGGAAACAGTTGCAATTATCAGAGCAATAAACAAAATGGTCAACTGACTTTATAAAGTGAGGCAACTTTACAAATTTAAAATGAAATTGTTATTAAATACTCGCCAAACAATTTTGTACAATATTATAACAATATTGAAACATTGTTTGAAATTATATATATATTTCAATATCAAAAATATAAATATAAAATGCCCATGGAATAGATGCATGCATTTATTGATTTAGCAATGCACTCTCAGAATTTTTTCCAGCATCCCACAGACAGATTAAACACAAAAACAGACCACCCACTACTGAGGCATGGCATTTAAATGCCAAATGAGGCCAATTGGAGCGTGGGAGTTGAGAGAACAAGAATCGAACTGGAAGCCGAGAGTAAATGCAGCAATGCAAGGCGGCATTCTGATAAGAACAACAAAAGGGGATGGGAATGGGAAGAGAGACGATTGACGCTTAACTTTCAAACAATGAGAAAACACAAAGCAGCACATAAGTGCCTGCCATTTAAAAATAAATTAAAACAATAGTGAGCGAACGAGCAACAACAAGCATTAAAATGCAATATGACGCTGCCTTCGTCTCTCTCTCTCTCTCTCTGTCAGACAACAAAAACATTCGTTCACTTTCACCAAGCATGCAAAAGCGAAATGCACAAAATACATACACACACACACACACATAGACAGGGCGAGGAAGAGCGCAGAAAGAGAGCAGCAAAGTCGGACAGCCAAAAAAAAAGTTTAAATTGGCGCAGTCATTTTTCGCTATGTATTTTTTTTCTTTTCTTTTTTTGGCTGCTGTTGCATTTATTAAAATGGCTAATCAGCACATATATCTGTCATATGAGGCGGCATATGGTCGTAAAATAAGCAAATAACAAACATTGTTTACACTTTTGATGAGGATGCGACGAACGCGCGGCGTCAGTTGACACGTTGCCTCTTTGATGGCAGGCAAGCCCAGCCCCGTACAGCACACACACACACGCACACACCGACACAGAGCGAGAGAAACAGCACCGTACGCGTTGACGTACTGAAACTTACTGAGCACAAAGGCGGGCAAGAGCTGCTAAAAGCTCAAAATGAAGACACCCAAAAGCTCTGTATATCAGAGTGAGAGAGGAGATAGCGTAAGAAGAAAAAGAGATTGCGGGTGAGAATGTAGTCACCTCTCTCTCTCTCTCTCGCACTCATTTACTCACTTCTTTGCCGACTTTCTGGAAATTGAATTCATTTGTATGCTCCAGCAAATCCAGTGCGTTCCTATAGCCCAGCAGCCAATATGGGATTGGTTTTTGCTCCTCTGCCAAATAATCACGCTCTATCATCTGCAAGCTGACCGGCGGCTTGAGTGAATTTATTAGCGAGCGCACCACAATTGTCACATCCTTTAGATAATCATATTCCTCTTTCGCTTTCAATGACATGGCAATAAGCTGGAAACCAGTAAAAATTATGAAGCACTATAAAATAATCCTAGCAATGCAAATACATACATATATATATTATAAATAATCACCAATCAGTCGATCAACTATGATAAGGAATTAATTACCACCCACAACTACAAGTATGCGTGTCAAAATACGAAATTCGCGGTAGCAAATTTTGGGCGCACAAAGATCGCGACACAGATAATGGCAATAACAGTTCAGAGCAAGTGGGAAAGAGACACAGCAAAGAGTTGCGATGCCAGCGATTTCGATTCTAGGAAAAATTGAGAATACTTTATTATTACTCTTATTGTGAGAGAATATAAGCTATAAGCTATCAATTTGGCAAGCAACTGCCCAGCAATCTATTTTCCCTATTGTTTTCGACAATTTTTCGATTTAAATTTTCGTCAAAGTAAATGTAACAATATCGATAGACATCGACTTACTATCGATTGTACAGATTAATTGCTACTCTGCAGCACAGCTTACGATAAGAAAAGTTATCGATAATGAAAACTTCATAAGCAAAACGGTGTCAAACAGGACTCAAAATATTTCGCGGCGGAATTTTGACGGCCGGTTTAAAGACCGAAAATTTAAATCCACAATTTAAACAGCAAGCGGTGTCAAAATAATTAACTTTGATATATTTTGACGGCGGTTATCGCTAAATAAATAAATATAAAATATAAAAAATATAAGATATAAAATAAATAGTAAATTATGAATGATAAATGATTTTAACCTTCAAGATCTGAAAGCTAGGGTTTCAGTGGGAGATTGCTACAACATTTTGTAATGTAAAATTATAACCTTACATTTCATATCATCAAAATTATTGAGAACATCGGTGGTTTCAAAAGTTCCTCAGATGACCGCCACAAGTTAGTCGATATTTTTGTGGAAACATCGTATTACCATACGATATAATTTAGAGAGACCCTGTGCAAGTGATACAAAATAATCGATAAGTGAGCAGCCCATCAAATTTAAATTAAAACGTATATTTAAATAGCTGAATTTTTATTATAAAAATATAATTATTATAAAAGTAACATTAGCTTGAATGGGATTATTTAAACGAAATTTATGTCTCACTCTTATCTTTTGCAACTCTGTTTGTTTGTTTGTTTCGCTTTCGTTTATATCTACCCAAATTATTGTGGTTGAGACAAGTTGGTGCCCGCTTTTCTTGGTTAAACGCAACGTTGTCCTGCCTATTTATATAATTCCCTCGAATCAATGATTTTCGTTCGTAGCGGTCACGTTTCCTTTTGTCTTGCAACCAGTTGCGTCGTCGTTTTGCCAGCCTCTGTTGTCGTTCGTTTCGCGTCGCCTCACGTTGCATTTGCTGCTCCTCGCGCACCTTCTGCTCCAGCCGCTGCTCCTCCTTCAGCGCTGCGGCCACATCCGAGTCGGTTTTCAGCTCATCAGGCGCTTCATAGCCAAAGTAATAGCCATGATTTTGTTTCGATGGCGGCCGTTTTGCTGTCGTCATCGATGTGGTCGATGTGGGTTTGTCCAATCTTTCACGCGTCTTATTCTTGGACCTATCCAATGGAGTTGGCTCTGTGGGCATCGCTGTCGTTTTTTCCGCCATCGTTGTCAATGGCTCCGTAACTGTAGAAGTTGGCTCGGGATTATCTGAAGTTGTTGTAGTTTTGCCACAGTTCGCTGGCCATTTCTTGACAATCTCCGTTTCGAGTTGGTTGAGATTCTTGATGATGACAAGAGCCCGTCTCTTCATTCGTGCCGAGATTTGGAGTACGCGCTTAACGGCATTTGGCTTCAATTGCAGTTTCTTGGCGTTCTTGGCATGTGGCGTAGAATAAGTTATTGTTTTTGTTAATGCTGTTGGTCTGCAATCAGGAGCAGATGTGGTTGTTTTGGACTCGGGTCTCTTGCAGAGTGTCATAATATTGGCTAAGGGGTTCCTCTTATCACTAGCTATCCTACGTTGCAGTGGAGGTGCTGCCTCAACTCGTTCCCGTTGCGCGTTCATCTTCATCATGCGCTGAAATTCGCGATCGGCGGCCTCATTCTGAATGTGTTCCATGCGTCGCAATTGCTGCTCCCGATCCTCAAGCGGATACTCTTTCTGCAGTGCGTACTTACTGTGCACCCAGTTGAGGAGTTTCTCCTTTGGCTTGCTGGCATCCTTGTCCACTTTGTAATTGTTTTTGGCACCAGTCCACATATTTCTGTCCAGCTGCTTGAACAGCTCGCTGGGATCATTGTCCACGTTGTAGGGGGCTGCATTGAATGATCTATTCGGCTGCATTTGCAGACCCAAGCGATACTTGTTGGTGTAATCGCTGCTACGGTCAGATGTCTGATATTTTCCAGTATAGGAATTATAAATGTATTCACTGCTGGACAATGGATGAGCCACGGTCACCATTGCCACGATTGCCATTAGTGTATCAATACCGACTTTGTTGTGCCTCCGACTTGACATTGTTTTCAAACTCCCAACACTTTGACAATAATACAATTTTCATCCTAAAACTCGCTCAATATTTTCCAGTTGAAAAAGCAGAAACTGAAAAACTTCGAGAAAAAAAATGATCTAAATTTCCAACAATTCTTGTCCCTAAAAATACTCCTGCAAGACTTTAAGCTGCCATAACTTTGTACACTTTCTAGAATATTAGATTTTAGAAAATCGCCAACTCATCTCATTATTTAGAAAATACATTTCTAAAACGAAAGGTTGTATCTTACTGAAAACAAAGGTTTTCTTTTCTTATTTCCATTATACATTTTTCTAAAATTTATAATAAAGATATCCAATTTCCAGGATGATTTTTTATGCGTGTACGCAGAACTTTTACATTAGCTTTTATGTTAATTATACTAACATTACTATTTTCAGATTTTACATATTCAATCATTTTGGATAGTTTAGAACATCGTTTAATATTATTTTAAAAACCCAAAAGCAGCTAAAATCTAATATAAAAATCGAAAAAAAAAAATTGCATTACAATTTTCTGATTTTCAAAAATAAAGATTTGCGTTTATCCATTTCGAAAATATTTTATAATAATACAAAATACATTTTTGAATAATAGAAAAAGCGTTCATAATTTTAAAACATTTCTTTCCAGATAGAAAATATTTCTAAAAACAAAATGTTTCTGTTTGTACTAATTTTATTCCATTTACGAAAATCAAACAAATATTTAAAAAATCACTTAGAAAATTGCCTTTCGGGTCTTTCTAGCTAACAGTACACAGATTGTTTCTTACCCTATCCAACTGATAATAATAATAATTTTAGATGGTAAAAAACAGTACTCAAACAAGAACAAACATTTTCGATTGCCTGCCTACACTATAATCTTAAATGTTTTACTTTCGTTTTAAAATGTGCTGTGTAATTCATGAAAGTGGCAACAACTATTAAATGCAATTACTAACTGGCCATAATGTGTCACGCATATTGCCAAGGGCCTTGTTATGATGACGCAAATATTGGCCAACTGCATGCGCTAAGCCAACTAGCTTACCGTCCATTGGAAGCGCACTGGAAGTGTCCTGGAAGAGGTATGGTGTGTGGGGTGGGGGTGTACTGAGGTGACTCAGTGACAGTCGCAGACTGTTTAGCATTCAGTCGAAGTTTTAAGCTCAAACGCAGCAGACAAAGGACACAAAATTGACTGAATCGATGCACAAAACTTTTATATAGACATCAAAATATTTATATTGTGCCACGTTTAGACTTAGTGTCCACATAACAAAACCAATCAATAACTTGGCCTTGAGTTAAATCGACGTTTTCGCGTGTCGTAATTTTTTAAATGCCACACAAACGCAAAAGGCATAAAACTGAAATACAGCTTTAAACCAATTAATCCTTATCAATCGTAATAATAAGCAACATCGATAATTTAGTGCCTTAGATAAATCTGGATAGAAAGAGAGAGTGCGATGACTGTTCCCAATATGCACACCAAAATAATTATATTGATTTTATTTTTCTATAACGGTTCCTACAATTGGAGTAAAAAGTTCTAATTCCCAATTGCCCAATTGACTCAGCCCCCACCCAACCACCCACCCACCACAGGCGGCATTTGTCTGTGTGCGTGTGTGTGTGAGTGTGTGCGTGTGCGTGCGTGCGCGTGTGTGTGTGCTTTTGTGTGACATATGCCTCCGCTGTGCCGTGTGCTTTGTGACAGTGTGCGTGTGAATAACGGCATCGGGTAAGTTTCGCAGTTAACATGATCCGATTATGCCACCTTTATTTCCCACTGCTATTCGTCTATCGATTTTATATTTTTGCCATGAAAATCGCATTGGCAACAATTCATACCCATACCCCACCCCACCACCAGCAAGACGGACAATAACAAGTAGACAACAAAGAGAGAGGTCCCAAGAAAAAAGCATCTGTGAGGGTTTGGCTACACTGATGGCACACATTAGTGTGCACGGTTAGATAAAATACATTGTAAGAAATTGCAAATCAGTTTCTTTATTTCAATGGTGTATATTTGCTATGGAATATGCCCTGAGGTCCACACACAAACAATTATATTTTATCGTTAATATTTCAACACATATTGCAATAAGCAGACCATCTTTTTCGAACGCCACTGTAAATGGAAATCATTGCCCTCCCAGTCAACGTTCCATTTTCTTTGGCTTTCCGCTCTAGTGTTTCCAGCCTGGAAATTCTACAGCGTTCACGCGCCTGCGCTTACAGCATGGAAACACGCAATGTTTTGATAGTAAAATGGAACACGACACAAATACAAATACAAATACAAACAGCTTTTCTATGGCAACAACATGCGCTTGCAATTGTTTACAAATACGCTCGCATAAATCGCCACGTGGCACGTGGCACGCAGCGAGACGGAGATTGGAAGCATGTGGGGAGTTGTGGCAATTGGTTGGCTCTCCTTTAACGCAAGGAGTGCTGCCGGCCGGCTTCAATCTTCAGTATCAATTGATGACGTCAGAGTGGTGGTTAGTTGCTAGTTTGACGACATTGAACTAGTTACATTATTGCCTATGTACGTAAATATGTATATGTAATACGTAAATACGTAACACGTAAATACATATGTACGAATGTTCTGGAAAGCTTGTATTTCGTCGTGACGTAACCAGTAGGTTTTTTGGTATTCAATTCCGAACCTACACAACAAAAACAATAATAAGAAAAAACCTCCAGCCACAACCTGAAATCGAAGCGTTCTTCAATTTCCACACGGCTTCCGTCTGTTTTTTGATTTGTGATTTTAGTCAGACACAAAAAAAAAAATTAATTATTGATAGCTAAATCTTGGCTGAAACTTGAGATTCCAACGTCGCATTAATTAGTTAATTAATTTAATGAATTTATTAGCTTATGCAATATTTGCCTGGCCTATGCAAAATATGCCCTCAAATGTTGATTTTGATTTCACTCGCCGTATAAATAACTTATAAATACAAACAGTATAAAGATACTAAATGCCCGACCTTGAAAATGCATATATGATTTATGTATGTATTTTTATATATATTACAGCAATTGTTGTTGCTGCCACAATTGTTGTTTTACGTTGTGTTGTGGACATTCATTTATGTTTATGCCGCTTGTTTCATTTTTAATTGCACACAAAATGTTTGCCTACGTTTTCAAAACACAAAATGCAATTTGCTACGACGCAAAAAGTCACCCATATAATAAAAACACATATTGCAGAGATGAACTAAACAAAGAGCGCCAAGAGAAAAGAGGAAATAAAAACGAGGTGAGACGAGGGGGTCTGGGAATTATACAAACAGCTAAACAAGATCATAAGGCATTGTTTGTCAACCTTTGATTAGATAATCGCCCAAATCAACATGTTATCTAACTAATTTTCCACTCACTTATCGCAAAAGTAAACTAATTTGTCATAATCCATGTGCAACAAAGAAGTTTGCGAATGCAAAAATAAAATAAATGGACTCATCTAAAAACGCTTTAGCGGCAGGCAAATATTTGAATAAGTGATAAAAACATTCATGTCATTTTATATTTATATGACAGATTTCGGCATAAAATGCTTACTTCCTTTCAGTTTTTTTTTGTTTTCAAATTTCCCCATTTTATGAATCATTAATTTACCTTAATCTTTTGATTGAATCCTTTTTCATTCGCTTCTTTACAGTATAACGGAACTAATGCCTCAAATCCTATTTCCAGTTATCAACAAAAATAATAACAACGAAAAGCAACGAAACGATTGTGCGTAGCAAAACAAACGTCGCGTTAACAGCAATCATAGCGTTCGCTTCCCCCTCGTTCCGTAAGTGAAGCCCTTCCGTGGAATATTTTTCAAGCTTTTTTTTTTGCGTCATAAATTGAAATATTTGTTCGCACCGCGTTTGCGACACGAATAAGCAAAGCGAAAACAACACACCAAAGCAAAAGAGCAAAAACAACAACAACTGTGCCGATATCAAAGACAATACAATTGCGATCCCATTGCTCTCCCTCGGCTATTAGAGTATATAAGCGAGCTCGTATCAACGAGCTTTGTGCATTCAGCATTCGACATCGAAATCGAAACAATCGTCGCTAGAGAAGAGCTCAATTTTCAGTCGTACCTCGCCTCTTGTTGGGAACGGATCAGGATTACGGAACAGTGTGAAAAGAAGAGGAAGCGTATCAAAGTGCAAGTGTAATCTTTTTTACAGTTATTTACATATGTATTACCATATGTAGTAATTGGAAATCATCAAGCTGACAAAGTGTTAAACAAAATCCACTTCGATGTCGATAAATTCGCCAATATTGTTAAAAAACTGTGACCTGCATTGAACAGGAAAAGCGTCTACAAATAAAGAAAATAAAAACAAAAAAAAAAACTATTGAAACAAAGAAAATCTTATTAATTGCTAGCATAAATAGCAAAAAACATTTACAAATACAACAACAAAGAAAAACATTCAAGAGCGGCAGGAAAGCAATCAATTGTTTACTTTTTAGTTCACGTTACGTTATTTTTTTAATTTCTTTGGGTTTTCATACAAAACAAAGACACAAAGTGCAAAACAGTTTGAGAGCAATTGTTGGCCCCAAACTGTAAATCGAAGTAAACCCTCAATTTTTGTTATTCGAGAATTTCAACGAAACGTAAAGCAACAAATCGCGTGCTTGGAATATTCACTAGAAAATCAAACAAAGCGAAAAAAACACCACACCACAAAAGCAACATTATTAATTGGGCTTAGGCCATTGTATGGGTAAGTTGATTACAATAAGTTAATACTTGTATTGGGGTTCAAAAAAAAAAAGCATTGTAGTGTAGTACATACAGTGGGGCAGAAAGTGTAAAAATTCGTTGTAAAACCTCACTTTTTATTCTCATTTCTATTTAAGGCGATCTTTAGATAGGATAGGAATTGAAAATAAAGCGATATACTTATTTAAATATTAAATATTAAACTACAATTTTTGCGAATAAATTTTATGTAATAAATTATTGTGAAGACATTTTTCTGATATATAAATTTTGAAAAAATACTCTATGAATTAAATGATTGAGAATTCTTTTTTTTCTGATGTATACGTGGCTGGAAAAGTTTTATTATGAATCACCGATTAGCACTTAATAATAATTGGCCTAGCAACAGGTTGAGCTGAATAATTTTAATTTTAGCTGCACACAGCTGAACCCAATATTTGCACTTATTTTTAGATAATTATTTTAGAGGCGCAGAACCTTAGCACAATTCTTAAAATCACACACAAGTGCATATATAAAAATATATATATACAGACGCATATGCAAACAATTAATTAGTCGGAAAATAATGATTCACGTCTGTAATAAAATGTGTAACTTTCAATACAGAAAAAAACACAGCGAACAAGGCTGACGCAAGTTGTTTCTAATCAAAAGCACAACAAATACTCCTCAACCCCAAGCCCCGAGAAGCCTTCGAATGATTAATATGCCGTTGAATTCGCCTCAAAAACATCGCAGACAGAAAAAAAGGCGGAGCGAGTTTCTATGGGGCATGAGCTAAACACGTGACTTCTAATCCCCTTTCCACCCTCCTACAATTTTTCTTTATATTTCATTTATTATTATTGCCCCCTATCTGTCATCATTCAAGTATAGCTTCTACGCAACAGTCTCCAAGTGGCGTATTTTATGAACGAGACTTCTAATCAGCTTGGGCCTTAAATTCGTATATATATATATATATATATATACATATTTATATCATAATATTTAACAGACTATACTTAACTGACGTATTTTCCTGTTACGCTTGATAAGTGTTTTTTTTTGTTTGTCTACTAGTCACAACAATTTTTTATTACACTTGGAGTAGGTATTTTGATTGAAGGGTACAAACAAATCCGTTGCCAAAAATCATTATTAAGGGCAAAGGGTAATTACTTAAAAAACTAGCCGGTAATTACAGCTATTGACCTTTAAGTATACCTTAGGTACTGTAATTTCAGCTGACTGTCTGGAAAATAATGTCATGAGTTGATTAGGGCTAGAACTGGAAAAACTAAAAACTAATAGAAAAGTAATCAATTCTAAGGAAAATGTAAACCAAAAATTCGAACTTGATGCAAATCCTTCTATAATCTATTTAAGAACCCAAAAAATGAGAATTTAAATGAAAAGAAATTTCTGTGTGATATCTAAAAAAATTATAAAACCGGTGAGCATGATTTTTATAATAGGTATTTTATATTATCGATTAAATCATAATATAAAGAAGAGAATTATTGAGCAAAAAGGAGAAAATATAAGACTAATGGCAGAATTCTACTATGTCCAACATTTCTTACATTTACATTCTCAACATTTCGCGATTCCAGCGTCGTCAACGGCAAAATTGCTTACTGTAAATAGAACAGCTGATCGGATTAATTATATTTGCAAAATGAATAATAACACAGATAATTAAAATATTAAACTGGCGATTAACATTTTTCTTGCATTAATTCCATAAAAAAGAAACAAATTTCATAATTAGAAAGCACTTCATTTCTAATTTGCTATCACCAGTCAATTTTATTAAAATATAAGAAATCAATTGCATTAATTGAATAATGATTGTATTTTGTATTTGATATTGCCTTACTTCACTATGGGAAATTTGATAAATCACCGCAAAATACTCGAGGCGAATTTCTAAAATTCGAAGCATACCCTGCGAATGTGGAATGTTGAATGTACAGAATGTTGTGCATTAGCAGTAATAAAATATTCGTAAACACTGCTCAAACGTCAAGAATTCTATACTAAATATCAAGTACAAACATTGTCAATGTCAAGATTGTTTTTGTCTTCACAATGTATTTGCATTTTAATGAACGTTGAATGATTTAAATATTTTTGAACTAACACAAATAAACATTAATGCGCAGAACAAGCTCTCGCTTGGAGTTAGTTATTACGTTCTTATTTGGAGTATCAAAAATGCTTAATTATTCTTGAATCTTAAGTAAAGTCTTATTTGCAATACCAAAAATTCTTATTATCTTACTTAAAGTAAAAAAAATTTAAATCGCTTTTAGTAAAAAAAATAAAGGGCTTTTAACCTTATCCAGTCTTCAAAATTATCGAGCAGAGTCTTAAACAACAATTAGTTTATATATATATAGGGTTAACTCTTATTTTTGTTACGATTCAAAAAGGTGAGAAACTTCGAGCTGATTAAATTGCATTCCGATTAGCCTTAAATTCAGATTGGGAATTTTCCATGCATTTTACAGCTGATAGAAATAAGTAGAAAAATATAAAAATTTCAAGTATTAATTTGCTTATTTATTAATTTTGATTTTGTACTTGCTGTTTATTAACAGATCAGTCTAAACTAACGACGAAATTTGGAGACGAGCCGGATCTCGTGTTCAACGGAGCGCAGAGCCGGAATAGTCTGCAGAATCTTGGTGCCTGCTCAGCGATAGCCATTGAGGCCGCAGCCACCACACAAGAAGCAACATTGAGTCGAAGCAACAAGTCCAACATTCAACTAGAAGCCACCTCCACAATCAATGACTGTGAAAGTGGCTATGTGCCCACCGTGGGCCGATGGGGTGCCGAATGGCCAAGCTGACTCGCCGCTGGCAATGGTGCCGGTGCCGGTCACGGCCACGATGTGGCAGCAATGCCAGCCGACGACGTCAACGATGATGATGACGTCGGCATTGCTGCTGGGGGAGAAGCCGCCGGCCAGCAGCAGCAGCAGCAGCTGGCGGATGCGATGCGTGGATTGGGATTGACTACGACGACGACAACGACGACCAGCAAGTCGAAGAACACAACTCATGAGCATGCTGAGAAGCCAGTCAACAGTTGCACTCAACGGGCCGCCTCAACGTCCAGGCGCACGCCCTCAACATCCAGTGAGGATGACGACGACGAAGAAGATGCTGAGGACGAAGAGGAGGAGCAGCGCCAGCAGCAGCAGGAGGAGCAACAGCACTCGTGGTTGCCAATCGCCGATCTGACATCGGTGGCAAACGCATCGGATCGTTACTCCGACATCATCCAGCTGCTCAGCAGGCAGAAGACCAGCCGCACCTCCCTCGATCTGGGCAGCAGCAATTGGGCCATGGCCGATGGCTACGATCTGAGCGCCTACAATCAGATCAATGGCGTCTGGCCGTTGGGTCATCCACTGCCATTGCCCGACTGGGACAGCGCCGTGGAGCCGGCCAAGGATGTGCTCATCTTTGAGAATGTGTGGCAATATGAGGAGCTAAACGGCATTGTGGAGACAGCACTGCAGCGGATGCTCGAGGAGACGCACTATAATACGGTGAATCTGTTTGTGGATTTCTATCGCAGCTTCAAGCGCACCCGTCGCTCTGATCTGCGCAGCTTCTTCCAGTTCTACGATGTGCCCATCAATCGACGCCATCACATGTGCGTCTCCCTCGCCTTTGAGATCATAGCGCGCTTGGTGCAAATGTTTCCACAGCTGGGCAACTATTTGTATGTGGTGTCCTGCGAGGAGCAGGTGGGCGATTGCAACGACTATGTGCTCATGGATGAGCAGTATGGCATGAAGACCGCCGATGCGGGCGTCGAAAAGGAGCACGTGATGGTCGCCATGCGTTTCGCCATCGGTGAAAGGCGCGGTGTCATGATCCTTGATCCCGGCTATCATGTCGGACGTGCCGTCACTGTCATGAACGATCAGAGCTATCCACACACAGGTAAATAACTATATATATATATCTATATGCATTTAGAAGCTAATCTTTCTCTCTCTGTCTCTCTCTCTCTCTCTCTCGCCAGGCTGGTTCAATCAGTCGATGGAGCCACATTTGCAGCGTGACTACTGCTACAGTTTTAGCCAGCAGAGCGACAAGTTCGTCGAGTGGAAGGAGCGCGAAATACGTGGGGATGAGGCCAGCTTCAAGACATCCTTAATCTATATTGTGCAAGAATATATGACGGCTGTCGATGTGACTGTGCGCCGTAATTTGGTGTACAATTTCCGATCGTTGCTGTCGCGCGATGCCAAGGGACGCGTCTATGCCGGCCTCTATTTCCCGCTGGTGTCCAACGTGCAGGAGGCGCACCTGACGCTCTTCTATGACGGGCCCAACGAGCAGCGTGTGAAGGCCAAGCTAATGTTTAGCGTCTTCAAGGTGGCCAAGGGCAAGGTAAGCCATCAAATCGAACTCAAATTGAGCAGCCATAAGTTTTAATTGCATCGGTCTTCGTTTTGCAGCAATTGCCGGACTATGTGTTGCAGCATCTGGTGAAGTTGGCGCCACAGATGAACATGTCGCAGCTGGAGCTGACGGAGCTGTGCAAATCGCTGTGCGAAGTTGTCTCCGATCAGAATTTCATCGGTCAGGTGTTGGCCATCAATGATGACATCAACGTCATGTCCATGGAGAATTGACAGTTAAAGCAGCCTAAGAATGCCGCTGCAGCAACGTCGCTAACCACCAACAAGGACAACAGCAAGGAGCAATCTAACAAAGCAGCTGCACCTTAGACATTTGAAGTTAACAATGAATAACAAAATAACTTTAAACAAAATTACAACACACACTTTTCCCTTTCCAAAACCAAAATGAATTATTAATTTGTATAGCAACTAGAAACATGCACTTACAACAAATATATTTCAATTTAGTAATATAACCTACTCATATTAAACAACAAATTCTATATACAAACATTATATAAACACTACAAAACAATACACTTATACACAAAATACACTTATAAATCCCTCGTATAATTTCGTAACTTTATTCAAAGAGTTAGTACGAGCAATATATATTTAGATCTTCATTTGTGCTTGGCTCTCATTTCGATTACTTCAACTTATAATAATCAATTTAAACTATGCAAAAGCAACATTAGTTGATATAATTATTTTATTATATGCACCGTAAAATTCATTTTGTTTACTTAATAAATGAAAAATCAGCTAGCTAAAATAAGGAGTTTTATTTAAAAAAAAAGGAGAAACGACCAAAAATTGTTTAATTTCAAATTCAACGCAAAATTCATTTAATTTCGTTGGTATTTTATTTAAAATGGGCTGTCGATAGTTTTTTTTTTTCTATTTGAGTAACTGGCATTTTTCGGCATCCGGGGCACGGTCACACTTAAAGCCGGCTGGCCAATCAGCTGTTTGCCGACGTTTTTAATTGCAAATTAGATATTTGGACAAATTAACAACTCAACAACTGTTTATTTATATATTTTGCTATGTCACAATAACATTGTTAACTTACAAATACATTGTTAACTTGACAATACAATATAATTGTGAGCTTTTGTAAAAAGGTGAGTTGTTTATATAGTCGTAAATCATTTGCCGGCGTTCTGACACCTATTGAACAACAAAAAAAATTAGTTGTATATTGAAATCAGGTTCTAAACAGCAAAAAACGAGCGCGCGAAACTTAAACGATTCAGTTGTCTTTTGAATTTGTTGCCGTGCGGTTGTGTTTTCTGAATGTGTGTGCGGAACCGGTTTGCCAAAGTGTAAACGTGACGTGCTGCCGTGTTTAAAAGTCGAGTCACCCACAGAATTTGAAAACTATTTACCTTTATTTGAACTGACAAAAGGTTGTCAAATATTGGCATAGACACAGAAAACGCTTTGCCACGCCAGAGTGCACATCGAAAACGCATCAGCCTTGATTGAAGTGTTTTTTGTGCAGTAAGTAAATACACTAAATGATTGGATATATTCACACGTATGTGCAACAACAATAGAAATAGAAAGTTTATAAAATGCAAGGCAGTTAGTTTTTAAAATTTTTTTTTTTTTGTTGACGGAAATGGAAGACGCCGCAAACGTTGACAACGGCAAAAAAAAAAACATTTTACGAGAGTCAGAAATATCAAACACACACACATACACACACACAACTGGCTAGCATATGTGAATTTATTTGGTGGGTTATTTTGGTAGCCCTCTTCGCACTTGACTGTTGGCTACCATTAGTTACTTTTCCTACACACATGTTTGCCTACTCTCCATGTGTGTGTGTTAATTTGTGTGTGTGTGTGTGTGTGTGTGCGTTTAGCTTTTGGCCCATTCTTTGACTTCTCTTCGAACTTTCATTCCCAATGCTTGGCTCTTTTTTCTGTTTCGGTTAATTTGCATTTTATGTGTCGCCAGCGTCGTCGTTTGCTTTTTAGAAAACCATTGTGTTTTTATAAACTGGGCCATAGTTCTCAGTGCAGTCACCTTGATTATATTATGGTAAAACTGCAGCTGTCCCACAAAGGTAGTCACAAAGTGCACCGCCGATTTAACAGTTGATTTGTGGGAGTTGCTGACTGGGCTTAAACTGTTGTTGGCCAGCTGGATCTCTGAATCGCATCAGACAATAGCAAGTAAATACAGTAGAATCAACTCGTGAACAGATTAAGTTCTTTACACACATAACTGGAATATTTTGTAAGCTAAAGCAAAGGCCTTAAAAATGATTTAAATAGAATTTAAATCGTCTTTAAATAAATTAAAGTTATACTAAAAAAAAGCTGTATATTTAAAAACGAAATTAGCATTGTAAATAAATAATATAATTAAATTATAAAATTAAATTGATTACTTCCCAATTTAATAAGTTTCTTTAATGTTATTACCTATTTTTATTTCTCAAGTATTTGTCTAGCCAAGTCGATTTAGCTAGTGGAACGCTAGCTAATCAAAATTCGACTAGGTGATCTTTGCACCCAACGTGTTGAATGACTGTTTCCTTATCTCTCCACAGTATCAACAGACATTACATACACCCACCCACCCCAACACACACACACATCCACTAACAATGATTTTGTTCCTGGGACTGTTTCTCTTTGGGCTTATGCTATGCGGCTTCATATTCAGCAAGACGACCAAAGAAATGCCCAAATCCTGGTTTGAATGGAAGACGGAGTTTCGTTATCAGTATTTGGGCATCATCGGACTTGTACACGATGCGAAGTATGCGTCAAGGGATCGCGTTGGTATGTCGACACAACTCAGCTCATCTAAATATATAATATAATTTTAAATATGTAATTCAATAACTCGTTTTAACACTTCGATTATCTTAATTTTTTTGTTGCGATTTTTTTGTTTTATTTTGCATTTTGAAGCCCTCTACAAGCAACCGGATCGCATTGCTGTAATTACGGGCGGTAATCGTGGAATAGGGCTGCGCATTGTGGAGAAATTATTGGCTTGCGACATGACCGTAATTATGGGTGAGTATCGTGTGTAGAGTATGCAGTGTCGAGTGTCGAGTGGCAAGTGTAGAGTTTAACAATTAGTGTTTGCTATCTACACAATACATAAATAAGCGATTTCCATTTATTATTCGACCAGCAACACTTTTCTCAATTGCACGCGATGGCAACACAAACAAAAGTTGAGCAACTAGCGGCGTGCATTGCCTGAGCAATTAGCTCAAAGCAAATATGTTAAAAACTCAACTGAACTGAGTCCAAAGGCACAAAAGCCCCACTCCCTCCTACTCCAAAATATATGGTGAATCGATTAAAACGCAAATTCTAATTATGCTCACACAAATGTAACCAGGTAGTTAGTTATGGGCAATGGGCAATATGCATCTTTTTGATCACAAGACTGAATTTAAAATGCATGTCAAGAATGAAAAAATGCAAAATTTTTTACTTATATTTTTGTTCTTATTTTTCTACTATTAAGTGGACTTCTTAAAACTATATTTTTTGTATATATTTGTCCCCAGTTAAAAGGGAACCACTTCCGAGCAAATAACGTGAAAACCTTGGATGTGCTTGGAAAAAGACAGATTGAGATTTATGGGTATTATTAAGTATGGTGATTGGTAATCCCCAAAATTTGGATCAGATCCATTGCAGGATAGCTTAAGAAAAATACCGGTGTCAATATATCACATTAAAGGGGTCACCTGCTTTGGGCGAACAAAAGCCGGTTTTCAATATTCATTTAAAAAAAACAGCGACTTTTTCCGTGAAACTCGTGATGTGTTTCCACAGCGGTAGAGGAAGAAGCATTGAGAAACATTTCTTATTTATATATATATATCTGTAAATACAAGTTATGACCCAAAACCTTGCATATCTTGTGGGTTTTCTTTGTCTACGATGTTGTTGACATTTGTACAGTGAACCAATAATATGTTTATATATATATCAATTATCGTGAAACGGGGCGAGTCATCGATCAAATAAAATGTGGACTTAATATGCCAGAACTTATATTCCAAAATTTAAGTCTTTAGGTTCACCAGTTTGTGAAATATACTCGACTGTTTACCCTAATCACATAATTTCTTCTTTTTGTTTTCACAATTTCATTATACCCATTTTACACATTGAGAACGTGTTCAATTTATAAAAAGATTTGTACTATTTTGATTTTTTATTACAATGCTCATCACACCCACATTTAAAAACCGCGCTCACACGCAGCATGTTGCCAGCATGTTGCGCAGCAACATTGTTGCCAGTACACAGCTAGGCAAAATGCATTGCATACCTTTAGGCTTGGGATAATAAGAGCCAAAAAGAGGGACACTTTGGGTACATTTATGGGTAATAAAAATTGACTGTTAACCGAATTAGCAGCCCAGTTCCTGGAAGTAACATGTGACATTTAAATTTAAATGTGACCATAAAGAACAAAATTCCCTTATAATTTTGTGCCCATAAAATCAATAAAAATAAACAAAAGCCAACTGCTTGAAACTGAAAGAATATATATATATATATATATTATAAATGTATTTTACTCAATTAAGTAAGGTATTTGCCAGTCTCCGAATCCGAAATTTAACTAAAAGTTAATGTGTTCATTTAAATTTTTAAAGGCGTTCGAGATCCGAGAATTGCCGAAACCGCCGTTGGCAAAATTGTCGATCTGAGCCAGACGAAGGGCAAACTGATATGCAAGCAGCTCGATGTAGGGGATATGAAGTCGGTGCAAGCCTTTGCGCAGAGCATAACGGAGAAATACGCAAAGATCGATTTGCTGCTCAACAATGCAGGCATTATGTTTGCTCCATTCAAACAGACAGCGGATGGATTCGAATCCCATTTTGCCATCAACTATTTGGGCCACTTTTTGCTCACCCATCTGCTGCTGCCCCAGCTGCGCGCGGCTGGAAAGCCAGGGAAAAATGCTCGTATCGTGAATGTGAGCTCCTGTGTGAATCTCATTGGTCGCATCAATTACAAGGACATCAATGGACTGTGAGTGTTGAATATCCAAAATCGAAGCTGGTTGCTCATGCTATTTGTTTTTTTTGTCTTTTTAGTAAGAACTATTATCCGGGCACGGCATACAGTCAATCAAAACTCGCACAGATCCTTGGCACTCGTCATTTACAATCACTCCTGGATGCGGAGAAGGCCCATGTGCAGGTTAATGTGGTGCATCCCGGCATTGTGGACACGGATCTGTTCGAGCACTCGGCAACCACAGCGATACCAATATTCAAGAAGTTGTTCTTTAAGACGCCAGAGCGTGGCGCTCGCACGGTGGTCTTTGCAGCCATTGATCCATCCATCGAGGGACAGGGCGGCACATATCTGAGCAATGGCGGCAGAGGTCCTTTCCACCCAGATGCCAAGAAGCCGGCCAAGTGCGAGGAGCTATTCCAGTTCTCCTGCGATCTACTGAAAATCAAGCAGTATGGCAATGGCGAATACGCTCTCTAAAACTGTCAAATTATCAATTGGATTTCTTCTAACATTCCTCAAAACACTGGTGCAACGTTTTTTTCGAATAAGCTGTTATGGTCTTATACATCTATTACAAATAACACACACTAAACACACTTGATTGATTCCCTTGTATAAAGTTGTGCAAATATTTGCATTTTGTATAAGTTATACAAAAAAACTTGAATAAATCGGTCTAAAGCCGGATAAGATAACATAATATTGTGCATCAAGCAATAGTTTAAATCAATTTCAACATTTACCAAAATTTATCGCCAAAATATTTGCATAAATATTTGGATTTATGATATGAGTTGGGCAATATCTCCAACAAAGCCAGCTAATGCCGGCTAAGAGCGGATAACATGTTAATGCATCAAATATGTACTTTTGAAATCAATCTCGAATTCCTGTCGTCTAAGCCCCAAAATAACTGTGTCATGCTAATCAGAATTTCCGCATAATGCACACACACACACACACACACACACACACACACACACACACACACACACACACACACACACACACACACACACACACACACACACACACACACACACACACATACATGTATACATGTCTTTATCTTTGGCTAAAAGCTTGTGCGATATTTTAATTAACTTGTCAGCGTTGATTGCCATCAGCAGCAGGCCCAAACAACAAAAATAATGCAATTAAAAGTGCAGCAGAAAGGAAAAACAAAAAAAGAAACAGCAAACACGCTAAATGCACTACGATATTTATGGCGGCAGCTTGAAAGCAACAACAACAACAAAAACGACAACAACGACAACTACAAAAACAACAATGTTGACAAACAAGCACTATTATATGTCAAATTTGCCAAAAAGCAAACAATTTAATTTGTGCTTCTCCTCAAACAACAATGAGCGATTAACATTCAACTTTTATGGCGGAATTTTAATCGACTTGTGAGTTGGGAGAGAGGCATGCTGGCACCCAGGCATGCAGGCAGGCAGGCACTCAGAACTAAGCAGGTAACCAGCTAGGTGGGCAGTGGGTGGATTCAAATTCCAATTGCAACAACAACAACGACAAAAACAACTTCAAATTTTTGCTGTCACTTGAAGCAGCTGAACTTCAAAGCGAATGCATATCGAAGCGTCTTCTATCCCAGATCAATGTCGAATGTGTAAAGCTGCCGTTAAATATTTGTTTTGTTTTTATTGCTTTTATTTTTCATCGTGTTTTTTTTTTTGGTGGGCGCAGTCATCAATCAAATCAAACGCACACACACCCAAACATACACACACTGGTCATGAATGAAGCGACGATTCAGATTCCGATTCGGACTCCGACTCCCAGGCTGTCTGTCAGCTGGTTCCCAAATGAAGTCATCTGCACAACGAAGGCTTTTAAAATGCTGTGCGTGTTTGGCGGACATTAAGAGTGTTGATTGGATTTGGGTTGCCGGGCTTAAGGCAGCTGATGGATGCCCGTAATAGGTCTATTATAGAAATGGGGCAACGAGATGTGCATTTAGTTATAATTAACGAGGCACATCGCTCTATTCAACAGCTGCAATAATTAAAAAAATTTACAGCTGTAGATTTGTCAAAACTGCTACAATTCTTACAAATCAAGATTGAAAATACGATTTGGTGTCGATATTTTGATGTGACAATGAAATTTAATAAATGAATTTCACGTATCCAGTGGAATATCTGGAAGAAGCAGGAGAGTTAGCCAAGGCAGTGGATCATTCCTGAAAATAAAGAAAAAACCAAGGAATTATCCAACGAATTGGGAATGGGTTAACACTTTTCAATGTCTCAACATCATCATAATTAAAATAATTTTCGAAAACAATGGCTTTTTAGTAACCTTTAGATTAATACTGCAATTTTGGCTCTGTAGTCAAATTTAGTTCTCTTGCATGATTACTGCATCTAAAATTGAAAACATTATTTGTATACCTTTGTAGAGAATATTTTAATATGGTTTTCCGATAATTCTTAATTCTTCTTAAATATATTCTTGTTTTGCATTATGAGCCGAGGCGATAATAAAACGATTTATACTGAGAGTAAGTGAAGATTATACATAAAATGCCAAAGATAAAAAAAAAACATCGAGTTAAAAGCGTCAAGCAGACATTATAACGTAGAAATATAATATATAATATAATAATATGTTAGACTGTGAACAAAAATGTAGACTAATTTAAATAATTTGTTTTCTTTTCGCAGTAATGTGAAATATTTCAGGCCTGCCTCTGATTTTCTTTCATTTGAGTTGAGCTGGTGAAAATTCTTTGATGCATACATCCGCTAGTAAGTAATTGTTAATTCATGTGGCAATGCAGAAATCCAGCAATCCAGCAATCCGTCAGTTAAACATATACATGATACTATTGCTCGTGAGCACAGCGTGCCATTAATTCTCCAGAGTTTCTACATAGCTTTCCGAGCTGACCATCTGCTTGACCATCTAGCATTCGGTTAGCAGTTAATGTGCTTTTTATTTAAATTTTGGTGTGCAAAACAATTTTGCTTGCATTTAACTGGCGGCAAATTCTTTGCAACAATTTGCTGCTCCAATTAAAGCCTTGCCACCACAACAACAACAGCAACAACAACAGCAAAATCTTCTTCTTTAGCTGTTGCTTCTTCAGCTTTTTTCTAGCCAAGCGCGTCCACATTAATCATGTGCTGAAGATTTATGGCGACGCAGCGCCCACGCCACAAACTGTTGCTGCTTCTACTACTACTGCTGCTGCTGCTGCTGCTCTCGGCGCACGTGTTTGCAGCGTGGAGGCATGTTGTCAAATCCGCCTCCCCTTATTGGCTTGTAAGATGCACTCCCACTCCCCATCCAACTGCCAACTACCAATCCCTCCACGTCCATTGTTGCCAGCTTGTTAACAGTTAGCTACGACGATTAGAAGCGTGTAGAAATTAAATTTATTGGGCAACCAATTTGGCTGAGTGCTTCTTGCACACAATCCTAATTGAAAACTCATTTCAGCTGGTGGGTGGATTTTAGACAGGTCTTTTATTCACTGTTTTTGGTTGTAAGTAGCAGCAGCGATTGTTGTTTTTATTTATTTTTTTTATTCATTAAGAAGATTTTTTATGTTATTGCTTATGCGTTTTGACAACTCTTTATGAGTTGACTTCATACAATTTGGAGTCCAAAAGGTGGAATTTGGTAGAGTATTTTTAAATTTTTATATATAATTTTATATTTTTTGTACTAAAAGTTTTTCATATTGTTGAACCATCAATTTTTATACCATCTGTCGATATTAATTTTTTTCCCAACAACAATTTGGAAATTTTATCGCAACTCTTTGGTTTCTCAATCAACTTTGATTTCAATGTGTATCAGTAATTCTGTATTAAGACTCAAGATAAATTTATGCTGTGAATATTTTATAGCTGTGAATATTTTATAGCTTTCTCAGTTCCGTTTTGCAAGCCAGATAGGTGTAAAAGGCACATGGTCAGCAAGATGTAAGCAAGAAGTCTTGTTAGTGAACATTCGGAGTTAACAACTCAGACACATGACACATGCACCTTGTGCCTGCTGTAGCAGTGGCAGTTGCAGTTACAGTCATTTTCTGTTTGTTTTTATTTTTTTTGTTTTGATGATGAGTTTATTAAACTTCGTTGCTGGCGCCCAAAAAAAAAAGCTTCACAAGATGCGACCAGTTGCTGGTTGTGTGAGTTGAGTTAAGTTGTGTTGAGTGTTTTAATAACAGCCGCATCCGCATTAGAGAGACACATCCGCAACGAGAAACAACAAACAAGTGTGCATTACAAGTGACCAAATGACACGCTCAGTAGTTGTATCTTACAGATAATTTTATGACTGTGTCTGTGTCTGTCTCTGTGTGTGTGTGTGTGATTTACGCGCAGTCATTAGCAAAAAGTAGCCGTTGCAAATGTCTAAAGGTTAATTGGATTGTGGCAGCAGTAACTGCCACGCTTTGAGCCGATAAGCAAGGCAGCCGTTACGAATTCCTGCAGTCAACATTCAAATACTCATCAAAATTAAATACTTAAGGAATGTGAATGTTTTCCATTGCAGAGGTTAACTAATTTAATTAAATCGATATCGGGAGCTAATTATATTTTAATACCCTACAAGGGGTACTTCAAAGAATATGTCACGCAAGTGATGAACATGTATGTATTTTAATTTTACCATGAAGTATATATATTCTTGATCCCCATAGATACACTCGAATAAAAACTGGCTAACATTAGACTTATTGCTACTTATTATTATTTTGTAGACATTGGTATTTTAAGATATCACACATTTTGGCTAGTTTATAAATTCTTTTAACTTAATTTGCAAGCATTTCTATTATTAAGAAATATGGATAGGGACAATCGGTTGAAAGATGAGTTCTTGTATGAACAACTTTTCCGTCTAATAAATCAAAGTCATCAGACATGCTCTTAACATTTTGGGAAAAATCATCAGCAGCGGATCCATATATCATATAGCTCTCATTGTTATTGGTCACTCTATTCAACTTGTTATTCTAAGATATTTTGTTTTAATTCAATTACTAAATCGTATCAGCAGCAGCTTAAGAAAATGCAATCTAACAAATTATTTCCTGAGTACAGCTTGTCAATATTTGTATTAAAATTTCTGGAAAGTTTTATAAAATTTAATTTAAATTGTCAGAAAAATGTAAGTAAACTTTATAAAAATAAATTATATATTAGATATTTACTGTATTTATTTACTTAACTTATTCATTCATAGACTGCCGAATGATTTCTAAGAAACAGATATTAGTTTTAGTTCACATGCTTATTTTAGTTGTAGTGCATAATTTTTGACAAGTGTAGACAGTTAAATTGTATTCCACGTTACGCATACGCCATGCTATCCCATTAGTAAATATTAAATGAGAGTCGCACATTAAATTTGCATTAATTATAATACTTAATTATTTATTAGAGTCAATTAATCAACAAGTAACACTTGGTCATCTCTGCTGTGTTTTTTCTCTTCTTTTGAGCTTATTGTTTTTGGCTTTACTTATTTTAGCCAAATTTGCATATTGACGCCTCAGCGTTAGGGAACCCTTGAAGTGATCTTCGGTTTTATTTGTGTTTGGTGGGCCAAGCGGCGACTTGTAAAAGAAATCAAAACACGGCCAACAAATTCGCATCATTTTGTTGCCTTTGGGCCATTGTACTTCAATTATTGCTGTTGTTGTTGTTGTTTTTGTTGCTGTGGTTTGCTTTGATGTGGTATCTGGTCCATTTTACGCTCGATTATCACGCACAAAGGCCAACCAGGTAAGAAAAAAAATATTTATATATATATATATATATATATATATATATAATATAACGACCATAGAAATTTCTCATCGAAGCCATTGAGCTTGTCAAAAATGTGCTCCAATGTAATTAATCGTAAGTATTTACACACTGTGTGTGGAGTTCCACACACACACACAAAACTTGAGGCGTTGTGGCCACATTTGAAGTGCTTATCTGCAACGGCACCATTGCGTGTCATATTTCTTGGCCAAAACAATAAAAGTAAAAGTGTCGACGTTGAGGCGAAGGTGAGACATATTGATAACTTGTCCAGGCTTCAGGTTGACAGCCCCCCAAAAATAGACACTGCATTGATCCACAAAGCAATCATC
Source organism: Drosophila anomalipes (assembly GCA_035041615.1). Taxonomy (NCBI): domain Eukaryota; kingdom Metazoa; phylum Arthropoda; class Insecta; order Diptera; family Drosophilidae; genus Drosophila; species Drosophila anomalipes. The sequence continues at coordinate 4,541,000 of JAWNKZ010000040.1, forward strand.
AGGTTGCCAACAGCAGCTGAGTTGCAGTGGCAATTGATTCGGCATCTGGGAGCACATGTCGAGACGAGGGAACAACTTCAATCGTCGTTGTGCCCATTTTCATGTTACTTATTTGTTTATTGCATAAATCAGCAAACAAACAAGCAAAACAAATATGTACACTCTACAAAAAAAAAATAAACAAGTCGTCGAGTTTAATATACATTTTGATTTCACGGATAGTTGCACTTATTTAACAGATTCTATTTGTGCTAAACAACGATTATAAGCAATTTAAAACTTTCGATTTGAAGCAATTTAATACTTTTGATAAAATTGATTGAGCAAGAGTCGAAAAGTACTTCTGATTTTAAGAGCGATTTTATTTTAGGGCCAAATGTTTTAAGCCGATTTTTCAATTTAGAGAAGTTGTTAGCTTCTTTGAGATATTTATTTTGCACGAGACAAGATTAAATATATAGAAGCGATTATATTTTGAGACGATTCATGTTAAGGCTATTTTATTTTGGTTAAATTTTTCAATTTGAAAGTCATATAAATTTCTCGGAGTGTAGATAGACACATAAGCGACAAGACAAGACCAGCTCAGAAAGCAGCTATCCGACGACCTTGCGGTACTGACACAAAAAACTGTATCAAGTAGCAGGAAATTGGTTGACGACTGCATTGGTAGAGACTCACACACTTACACACACACACACACAGGTAAGTCGATATACAGAGATAAAAGTGAATGTTTATGATACTTCAGTTGCGAGTCATTGTGGCAAGCCAAATTCCCAAAAAAAACATCATCGCTCTTCGGTCTGGCAGATGGCCCCGATTACGCAGCGCAAGTACTCGAGTAAACTGGGAGAGCATCGAAAATAAATCCAAATCGAAAACGAAAAATATAAAAAAAAACAATCAACCGAAAAACCTAAAATCGAATACAGTCCACTGAAACTACGTTAGAAAGTCCAACGGCTGACGGATGTCATAAATAAAGTCGACTGGATGACTGGGAGATCCGAAGGCGGCAAAAGACGAAGACCCTTTTGGACTCCCACTAACAGAAAAGCAATAGAAACAGCAACAACAACAACAACAACAGCAAGTCTCAAGTGATTTAGATACTTTAATTATGTGTGTAATTAAGTAACTGTGTCTGTGTTATGTAACACAACAATTTCAGTATACCCAATTGTTGTGTGTTGCGTTTTTATTTGAGTACTATAATTGTTGGTTGTCATTGATGGGATTTATCTGATTAAAATGTCAACAGTAAAATTTACTGACAGACCCCTGCTGGAGGCAGTGTAATTAGACGTCATTAGACGCATTAATTTAAAAATAAGGTGCAAAAAAGAAAAGTGCAAATTGAGTCAATTTCTGTAACATTTCTCACTTATTTATCTTATTGTCTCCCTCTCCCTTCTGGGCTTTCAAAATTCTTGTAATAAGCGCTTAACAATTTTAAATTTGAATATCATCCTATTTATTATATACTCTATTTAATTTAATTAAATTCAATGATTCAGCTTTCATTTTGTATAATTTAATAAACTATTTTTGACTATTTTAAGTCTGCAATAAATTTTGGAACATTTTTCATTTTATTACAACTTTTATTTTATTTTATTTTTTCATTTTATATTACATAAATTGTAATCGTAATTTTAATTTTAAATTGAACTTAAATTTATATTAAACACATTTTTTTGTAAATTTGTGACATATTTTTAGTCCCTATTAAATGAAATTATTAATAAAGTTTGTATGCTGCGGAAAAATATATATTCATACTCAAATCATGTACAAAATAAAAATAAAAATCGAAGCATGATAAGCAATATTATTGAATATAGTTGTTGTTATTCGTATTATGTGTGAATTAAATTAATGGCGGGACAAGTGAGACTTGCATCGAGATTTAGTCGGACAGACATCAGACAAACCCAGCACTTTGTTAGTTGGATGCAGTTGCTCAATTTTGCCGCATCACCTTCACAATTATGCGATGTGCCAATTTGAGAGAATTGTCTTCTTCCATTGTTGCAAACGTTGGCATGGTTTGACGGGTGGTGAAGGGGGTGCCAATTAAACTGCTATTTAGTGTCGAATATTAACCGAGATCCCACTAGAAGATCGGTACTAATCTTATTTATGCTCATTGAGCTTTGCGGCTTTTATTGTCAGTTTTGTTGTTGACGGCAGCAATATGTGGAAGAAACTTCAAAGCCGCCACTTGTTGCCACAGTTGTGAAAGAATTCGCAAATAACTAAGTCGCAAAAATCTTTTTCGCAATCGCAACTCTAGTCGAGAAAAACAAAAAACAAAAATCATATAATTTTAATGCGCTCATTATTACGAAAATTCTGCACAACTCAAGCTGGCAACGCGAAAACTGTTTTAAGCCGAAAAATCATGTGTCAAACACTTGAGGCAAAAAAAAAATAATAAAATAAATAAATGGCGCCGCAAACCGCCCCTCCAATAAAACAAAAACTTAAACTCAGTCCAAAAGCCATCAACACGTTCACGTTCAGATGTTACGCTTCCAAAGCTTCCTCCTCCTCAAACTCCTAGTCATAATTAATCTGCTTCGGCGTTTTATTTATATATGTTTTTTTTTTTTCTTGTATTTTGCGTGTTGCAGCAATTTAAAGTGGAGTCTCCCCCTCCGCCCACCCCACTCCTTTTGATTACTAGTCGAACTGCAAGACAAAGCCCAAAGCCGATGCTGTTGCAGTCAATTTTTGGTGCCTTTTGATAGATACTTTCAAATGGCTGAGTCGCAAGTATTTTGAGGCAACAACAAAATAGATGCCACAAATTTGGGTTAGATTTGGCATCTTATGGCTACACACTTGGACATGATGTCTGGCACTACTGCAGCTCAGAGAGGTTGTATAGAGTGGAAGTGGGGTTGTCCAGAGGCCAACAGCTAGCCAAGAATGAGAGCTGTGCCAATCGCGTTTGGAACTCAATATCTCTCAGACAGCACAATGTTAAATATTGTTAGATATTCGCACACAGTAGCTAACAAGTTTAGGGTCTCAAGTTAAGGCTTTCGTGAGGGTCGTCATAGTTGCTGATGGGTATTTGTATTTGCATTTGCCATGCATACAAAACATGCCGTTTAAATGTCCCGCTCTAATGGAGTTTTTCACACCAGAAACGCGAAACCTTCAAAAGCAATAATCGAACCTGAATCTCGGCTCTAGAATTTGCGGTAGTAGCACCTTTTTCAGTTGAGAAGCGAGAGAAATAATACACATACAGATTGTCTCATTTGCATATATAGTAACATCTAAGAAACAAATCGAATCATTTACAGTTTGCATTATTTTATTTAATGTTGTCTAATATCAATCGACACAAAAAAATACAAAAATACAAAAATTAAATAATAAATTAAAAATTAAATTTAATATTTGAATTTAAATAAAATAAATAACATACATTTTTAAGATTTCTGGCGCTATGTGTCGAGGTAATATATTATTCCAATTTGCTTCAGTGAATCGGATATTGTGGGGACCACACAAAAGATCCATATTCAAGTACAGAGCATCTTGGTCGTCATGTGAATTTAATTTGACCATCAAATTTTTAGTTTATAGCCAAGATATAAACCTAAATCATTTTTTAATTCATTCAATCTATCAAGTGGCATCCGTCGAGCGTGGAACTAACAAACTGAGGTAAGCTCTGATAAAATGACATGATCTTGCACTTACAACACAGTTCAATTGGAGCAAATTCTTTTAACACCGGAAAGTTTCATTTTAGATATATATCAGTATTAAAATCAAAATTCTAGTTAAAGATAACTGCACGAAGCTCACGAATAACTCATGAAAATTAACATAAAATGGGGGGGAAAAAAAACAAAGCAGAAAGAAAACCACAATTTTAATAAATTTGACTACAATGTAGTCTTTCTGGCCATTCTCGTCTTGAATCGAAAAATGTGTTGCGCTGGAAAACACTTTAAACTCATCCAACTCCAACTAACCTAATTGAAATCCTTGAACTAGATTTACAGCTATGTAATCTAATAATGTCCGGAGCAACAACAACACGATTGTAAATCATGCTTCATTCAGCTAATGCGAGCATACTCTATAATTATTTGGAAGAAACACATTCTAAAAGAGCACAGTCTAACAATAATAAAACACAGTTTAGTGTCACATAAAAATAACTCGTAAGACAGCCCACAGAGTCAAGCAAGCCACCTTGCAACTGCTGCAACATTGTTGCCATCACGTTGCATGCCACTGCAGCAGAGACGTTGCCATCAAATTGTAACAATTTTTCACCTGTCACCTCTTGCAGCTCTAAACCCAATGCCTGAGCACATGATTATTATTACATCAGAAGAAACAACATAAATTTTGCGAATCGTGATGCGACCAAACACAACAACAACAAAACAACAAACAACAAAAGCTAAAAACAGCAACAACAACAAACAGTGCGTTACAACATATTTAATCCCAAACTCCCACTTTTCAAGACATCTTCAAGGAAGCATGTGTTTGATTTATGGCACAAAAATCTATCTCATTTTCTGTAAGAAATATTATTAAAAATCCCAAATAAAATATCTGCACCAAATTGCGCATCATCACATACAGACAGATACAGTAGAACTTCTCTGTATTAAATTGGCTTATGCATCTCGAAGAAATTAAGGAGGAAGATCAGTTTATAGCCAGAATTCTTTAATATTTAGTTGCCATCATTCAAATATATTGCAAATAGCCAAAATACGGTTCAATTTAATTCAATAAAATAAAAATGGATATCAAAAATAAATAAAGTAAAAAAAAAAAAATAAATAAAAATAAAATAAAGGGAAAAAGTAGTTCAGTTTAGTTTTATTTGCATGACTTAATTATAATGCCGTTGACGAAAAGTGAGTGTTTTGGTTCAAGTTAAAGAAGTTGGCCTGTAACATTAAATTGCTGTACTCATTATGCTGCCACTCTCTTCGGGTCTCTTAAGTTGCCTGCAAGGTATCGTCATTTTGTGATGACATATCGAATTGGACCTTCATTATTGGCAAAGCCAGGGAATGCACATTAAAATATATTACAAGCAAATACTACATAGTAGTAACATTATTGGGTAATGCAAATTTAAATCTGATTTCAAGGTTAGGACGTAAACCGTTATCGCACATTGCTGGCGAGAAAATGAAATGAAATTAGAGCCACAACTAATCGGTTTAAAGTATCTGGCAGATACATTTGACTTGACCGTACCAATAGTTGCCAATATGTTGGCGCTTGACTCTTAAGGTCAAACAATTAATTTGACGTTCGACAACAATTGCCATCAATGTGCTGAATTGTTATGAGGGCGAACGATCTCCGACGGTGCAAACAATTCGTTTTAAATTGACTTCATCTTATTGCTCCACTAAACAATAATAAAAAAAAACCACAAAAATAAACAAAGGAAAAGCAAGTTCCAAACAATCTGAAAAGAGTTTATGCGTAGACAAAACTAGGTATTGCTGAAGTAGGCAACAAAGAACAAAGGAGCGCTAATCCAGCAACCAAACATATATTTACAGAAAATCTATTGTTATTTTTATTGTTTGATTATCTTATTTTATTTTATAGTATACGATTAAGATATATAGATTAAGCTTGCACAACATATATATTATAGAGAAAATGTATAATTTTAAGAATATTTAATTTCTTTGCTGTGTCAGTTGACATATTGCTTATGATATACAGGACGGGTAATAAAAAATGTATACTTTAATCTAAATTAACTTCATCAACGAAATAGAAAAACTTAAAGATTAAATAAAAATAATAAAATAGATAGAATGGAGAAACATGTCTTAAGCTCGAAAGACATATAAACCCCAAAACCGACAAAAATAGGATCAGAAGGGGACACAATATCTATAACTAGTTCGAAATACATGAAGCTCCCCAATAGCAAATAAGCTTGAATAAAATATATTTTTATTTTTTTATATTTATGTAAGATTAATATTAACTTTCTATTAAATATAGTAAATATCTTTCGAGCAAGATTTTTATTCCAATTTCAAATTTATACATCCGAATTTTAATGCTTAATCGTTAAGACATTTTATATGAGTTAAAACGATGAATATTTTCTACATTCGAAAAAACATTAGCATATATTATCTGGTCTAAAAAAATGTACCTTAAGTGATGGATAGAAAAAAATGAACAAATGCAAACAGTTTATGATCTCGAGTTCAACAACATTATCTGATCGTATAAACACACATATTTTTAACTCAAAACATTGCCCAGCAGCACTTTTTTTTTGTGTTGTTTGTGTGTTCGTTTTTTTTTTTTGTTTGCCTAAAACGACAACAATTTGGACTTTCAATATTTGCTAGATCATTATGTGTTGTATGATGTATGAGATTGTAGCATTCTATGGAGTAAAAGGTAACTGCATGGGATTAATTAATGAATGAATGGAAAAGGACGTGCCTTGACATTTGCTACCGCCAGCTGATAATGATTGATCGTAACTTGTCGGCAAAGAATCGAAACTGCAAATTGCTTTCGTGATAATGACAACCTCGCCAAAGATCCCAGACCCGTAGCAAAATGTGTGTGGGAGTGTGTGTGTTAGTCTGTGTGTTAGTGTGTGTACAACAACTCCAGCGATCTATCGTCATCAAAAGCAAATGAAACGAATTTTGAATTGTTTGCGATGATATCACAAAGAGTTTTTGTTCATTTCTTTAATGTGCATGGCGAGACGTGTTCTATTAGGTAAAAGTTGGACGCAAGTTAAACCCAACTGGAGACCACAGTCGGATCGACGACCCACTGAGTCAGTGGCTGACTCGATCTTGTCTACAAATCTTGCGCCATCATCGTGGTATTCGGTGGAAAAATCGAAAGTGTTTTTCTTCGCCAACAACAATGTAAATGAAAACAACAATAGCAATGCCGCGCATCTTGACTCTTTCAGCTTTAGCATATACATATAAGGTTGCATTACACAAAAACATATAAAAACATATATACCTATATGAATACGTTCTTTGTTTCGTTTAATTATTGCTGTTAATTACAAATTTGTAATTGTTTTGTGAACAATTGCAGACGAAATCGAGCCAGCAACTCAGCTGGCTTCTGCACAGTAGGACAAAACACAGAAAACAAATCTTTTTGATGAGGGTTCGAGATTTTCCAATGCCATAACTATGTCTACATAAATAGTCTAAATTATGAAGTCGGAGATGCTTCCATCAGAGTCCCTCTCTCTTTTAGTGGCATAACTATTTGGGACGCGTTCAAACTTGACAATTCCACAATTTTCTAAAATTTACATTGAATATTAAGAACCAGAACTTTTAAATCATTCTAGATTAATATGAAATTTATGCTAAGATTCTATCCCAAGAAATTCTTTTAAGAATGTGTCAAACTTTCCATGGCATTAATTGTATTAAAACTAAATAGATTTTCAAAAATAAAGGGCTTGTTAGTCTTGTTAATGTTATATTCTCAAAAAGTACAGTGCTTTTTAATTATGGTTTCTCCTCTAGATTAATACTATTTTGAAGGTTTTTGAGGGAAAGCGATTCTGGTTCGAAATTCATGTTAAAATTAGAAATTAATTATCAATTTTGGACCCTTGATTAATATTGCGTTAAAGTCGCAAGTTAAAATTGAAATTAATGTACATATAGTCATCGCTCGGCAGCGACTCGAATCCAATTTTAGACTATGCCACTCCACTGTGCATGGAAGTTAAGTTCAATTCAATTCAATTGAAGAAGAAGTAGATAACAAAAGTTTTGTTTGGCCCATGTTGTGTCGATGTGTTCGTCTGTCGTTTTCAATGTCAATGTGCTAAGGATGAGGTCGTCGTTGTGATTTATATGTATATAGTAGCATTATAACCTTTTTGAGTGAGTACACTGCATGAGTTTCGCTGTGAGTTTGAGTTTAAGTTCGAGTTCGAGTTCGAGTTGGAAATGATGCGATGATGTGCTCGTATTTCGAATTGGCTGATCTTTTGTCTGGGCAGCATCAAGATCATGGCGGAAGTTGTTTGGTTGCGCTATGGAGCGCCAAGCAAAGTGTTTATCAATATATGTATATATATATATATATATATATATATATATATATATATTAATGACACAATGACGCAAGTATCGCAATAATTATTTATACATGAGCATGTGCTGATAGATTTTGTATGTGGTTAGTGGTATGCCTGTGAATGTGGGTAGGCCGTAAAATGCCAATCAAAAACTCGACTATTTTATGCTGACCCCCACGCATTGAACCAAGTAGGATGTGCTACGTACACACATACGTAAAGATACGTATAGCTCCGGCTTGGGAGTTCAAGTTATTCTTACAAGTGGCGTCAAGCTGCCAGCGCAAACACAAATTTGTGTCTGAGTACGTGAGTACTCTTTTCTGTGTTTGTTTCTTGTGCTTTTGTTTTGGCCAAGCGGATTAGCTGCGAGTCCGAGTCCGAGTCCGAGACCGATTTGAGTTTTGCATCTGTATGGCAACCGTAAAGAACGTTGCCATCATGGCCAATACAATGGACCATTCATTGAACTGCAGCTGAAACAAATTGCTGGCCACGAGGCGAAATTCAATTAGGCTTCCTGAGGCCGAAGCACGCACAACAGCAGCAACAATAAACAGCAACCAGCAGCACCTTCTAATGTTGCATAAAATGTTGCGGCTTCCTCAGTCTCTGACACAGCCTCATGTTGCGCAACATGTGGCAGCAGCAGCAGCAGGCTGCAACAAAAGGCAACCCAAGGCATTATCATTTCAATTTAGCTCTAACTTGACTGCCTAACATTGCCATGCTTGCCAAATGAGTTGCCAACTAGTTGGTTTCTGTTTAGTGGGAACTATTTTTATGAGTAGCTGTGCCACAAATATCTGTCTATGTATAACTAAGATGCTTCTAGTGGTCACAAGACCCAGCTTTGGCAATTCAGTTGCCCATTGTCACACCAAAGGCTTTTAGACTGTTCTTTTTTTTTTTTTTTTTTTCGGTGGCACATCAATCATTGCCGATCAACTGTCAGTACGACACTCGAAAAAATGTGTTTTCCAAATGAAGCTTACCATAAAAAGTTTTTTTTAATTACTAAATATAACTTTTTAGAACTCAATTATATTTAGTATATTTAGTTTAAATGTAGCACAATAATTTCCAGAGCTAAAAGAGAAATGTAGTATTTAACAAATGGCATTGATATGTTTATCTATCATTGATATTAATATAAATAAATAAGAGATTTTTGAGATTGTAAATTAATAGAAAATATTTTATTATTTGGTTTATTTTTCTTTCTTTGATTTTACCTTTTTTGATGTAGTTCTCCTTTTTAATTTCCATTTCCATTTTTAACAGTACTATTCAATAGAGAATGGCTGCTTTGAAAAGGGAATCGGACACCTTTTCTGTATTCGCAAATTGGAGCATCTGTATCTGTATCTGTATCTGCTATTGTGTCACATGTTTTTTGAGTGTAGTAGATGCGCACCCCAAAAACATATAAATTCAAATTGTTGTTGGTTTGTTCAAAGTTGAATTGATGCACACATTTTTTTGTTGTTTCTTAATATTAATGCCGAACACTTTAGCAACTAATTTTCGCAATTGCGCACTTGGCACTCCATGCCGAGAACATGTAATTACTTACGCGTTTTACGACTTGGCTGCCAGCAAGCAGAGCGTTGCACACGCCGATGTTGCCGATGTTGCCGATGCAACAGCAGCAGCAGCAGCAGCAGCCAGTCGGCAATCTTCAAATGCCAGAGGTCCAGGCACTCAAGTCGAGCAGCTTTTACTCTGATTCTGCCAAAAGGCATCAGCGACCTTCAAACAGCAAACAGCTACTGTCACTAAATTTGAAGAATGCTGTCAGTTTGCTCACAACATAGATTCATGTTTATGCCATCATTTTAGTGTGCCAAGTTTGGGCCGATGCTTAGGTTAAGTGCTGTCTCATAGTGGAAATAATAACCAGTACTATTTAAAGTTAAAGATAAAGATATTAAATGCACATATTGACCATGCTAAGAATGCATGTATAAGTTTTACTTGATTAAAGGGATTGCAATATGATTGAGCGAAAAATGTAATAATTATAATTTGGTTAACGCCCTAAAACCACTTTTAAATGAAGTATAATTATAAAACAAATTGTATTGTTTGTTTACTTTTAACAAAAAAAAATGGTTTAACTAGTTTCTTGACCAATCGCAATGTTGCTTTGTCATTCTGGCACTGAGCACGTGTCTCTAAATATGGAATGCAAGTTTTTTATGCCATAAGAAGATCAAGTAAAATTATAACTCCAATGCTCAAGAGTTAAACAATGGGTGCAAAGATAACACTATAATTATTTGTCGAAATTTGTTAGCTGGGAAACAAATGGTGAATCTCGACAAAGTCGAGTGCAGCAGTAAAAGGGTATTTTTAAGTCGCTCAATTTTTAATAGAGCGTTCTCATTTATAATGAATGGGTATCTTTGAGTCGTTCAATTTCCGCCAGAACGTTCTCAACTATAATGAAGCTGTCGCCTTCTATCTGCTGCGACTTGTACAATGCCCTTGACTAATATGCTACAGGTCTATAAAATATGCCGCATAAGCTGCGCCTCCATCCCCCAACCACAGAATCCCCTCTGGTCGCCACTTGTTGCCGCTTGGAAATCATCATAATCAAAATCTTAATTGAAGTGCGGCGCAATTTACATGGAAATGTCTTCTTAATTGATTTACAGCTTCGTCTCCGAGCCGAGCTCTGAATGTGTGCGGGCACATTGCAGCCAACAAAATTATCGTAGTTTAATTTAAATTATACGTTCCACTCGTCAGCGTTCTAGGTTACAAAATAAACACACACACACACACACACACACATATACAGAGATTTCAAGGTAGCCCCTCTAGACTGAAACAAAGATTACAGTATTGGACTTGGCGCATCATCACAATCAGTATTTGTTTCTCTTTCCTTTTCGCTGGGCACGGACAATGTATATTAGCCGATAAATGCTTTAAATGCTTTAAATGCTTTGAACAAACAAAAATATGCAGGAAATTAAATGAATTTTTGATTGCACAAACATGATGCGAAGATGATTATTTGTTAGCTGTTTTGTAGCTTAATTGTTTAGTCTTTAATATGTTTAAATATGAATTTTATTACTCGCTTATGCGTTATAGTTTTTGGCATGCTTGCCAACAAAATGCCAGTTAATTTTTGTAATTATATAAAATTTGTTTATAGCTTTTTAGGCACATTTTGAGGCCATGATATTACTTGCAATTTCTTTAGGTCAGCTTCTAAGCATTTAATGGCCAGACCTTGAGCTGTTCAACTGTTATTGGTTTCCTTCAAATAGATTCGACATGTTTAAGTTCTGCTAACATGGATAATTTTATTCACCTGCCTGAATTCCTGTCATTTCAATCAAACCTCCAATATTTATTGAGGTGCGCTACTTTTCGCCATATAATTATTAACTCGTTACCATTAAGACGGACCTTAACATTAAAATGTGAAAGTCGATTTGACTCGTGCCGAGGAAAAAAAATACAATAATAATATGCAACAATGAAAAAGCCATTTTTCACATAATGTCAATAATGAGTTTTACGCATTCACACAATTTTGCATGAAATAATGAAATAATGGCAAAAGGTCCAACAAAAAAAAAAAAATCAGAAAAGAAAAACGAAAACAATTTGCAACTTAACGGCATTTAAAGTATTTGTAGATCGTGATAAATGCTACGCCCACAACATTGAATAAATAAAGCAATAAAGCAATAAAAATACTATGGTCTCTCTCTCTCTGTTTGAATTTGTTACAATTTTTGAAGTGCTCGTTAAGTTTCTTTCTTTTTTCAATGTTTTATGCAATTTTAAATTGCTTGAAATTGGCTAAAATCATGACCTTCAAAATATATTTCCACACCTCCTCGCATATAATCAGACCTTTTAAATATACCTTTTACTTCACACATTAATTCTTATCAGCTGTGTAATGCAAAGCTAAAAATAAACCAGTTAAATTTGAATAATTAAACAAATATTGATGGAAGCTGTTGAAACGACTTGGGCTTGTTTAGCGATTTTAAATAAATTTTGTAGCTCATCAGCTGCTCAAGACAACTTGCATATGTTCAACAATATTTCAACATAATTCAGTCATAGGCATTTTCTGTTACTAGCCTAGTAAAAATAAGTATGTATTTGTTTACTAGTTGGCCCGGTTAGCTAGACAACATTCTTTTTAGCATTCCCAACACACTGCAATCTGTTCACATAACAAGCATCAACATCTGATCAGATTTAGCACAGATCTCTCAGACTCATTAAATCTTCCAACTAGATTAAGGGCCTAACCAAAAGATTCCCACGCCCACAGCACACAAAGACTAAACATAAAAAGAGTTAATTTCTTGTCAAATTGCAACAAGTGAGAATTTTTTTTAATATGTTTTGCATTTTTTATTTATTTTTTTTTTGTGTGTTGCGATTTGTAAATCGCGTGCGCAAGTTCGCGCCTTAAGTCTTTCGTTTCAGCTGCTGCTACGTCGGCGACTGCCACACGACTGACTCGTAGCAATGAAGATGCGTGGTGGCGCTGGCAACCAAGTGGCAGGCAGTCAGCCAGGCAGTGAGGCAGTGAGGCACTCGCTCCACCAGCTGCATGACTAATCCCATTACGAATAAGTGTTTATTTTGTTTTTTTTTTGCGCTATTACATGACAACAACAGCATAGGGGCTTGGGCAAATGCATCCCAGGAGCGTATTACTCCCGCGCTGCTGCTGCCGCTTCTGCTGCTGCTCATTTAGTTGAATGTGCTCGACGCTCATCTTCGCAACGTTCACGTCGTCAAAAATGTTTGGCGCTTCAATTTAAAAGTAACTAGTTTACTATAACACTAAAAGCGTCGTCTTCGTCTTTTTTTTTTTTTTGTACCTCTCTGCTCTGCTCACGAGCTTAGAGCGGCGGAGAGCATTCGATGCTGTAGCTTGTTGTTGTTGTTGTTGCCGTTGCTGTTATTGTTGCTTTGCATTATTTTGTAATGTTTTTTTGTGTGTTGCTTTGCATTGCTACTTTACTTTGAAGCTAAGCGCGCTCTTTGAAACTTCCCAAAAAAATAAATTGAAAAAAAAAAACACCAAAATACAGCTACGAAAATTTGGCGCGCTATTTTTTTGTTGCTGCTGCTGCTCGGAACGTCGACGTCAACTGCGACTGCGACAGCGAATGCACTGCTCATTTCAAATATAAATACTGGCCTACGAAATTGTTTCAGTATCACAATCAAGTCAACCATCTTCGCAAGAAGAACACCAATCTTAAATATTCATTTAACAAAAAACCTCAGCTACTACTTAGTACCGAGTTTGCAGTAAAAGTTTCGTGTGTGTTTTTGTACTAAACTCAAGCAAGTGACTACTCAAAATGAAGGTATACAATAAATAAATATTCATAATCTAATCTCCGATATGCGAAGCATATGTTGGACTGTCAAAAGTGCAAAGTGGTGTGATCGTCTCCTGTTAAAAAATTATTTTGAACCAGCAGCAGCAATTGTGCAAATCTGAATTGTTTGGCACAATCATCAAAAAGGATGTGCTCAGATATAGAAACTATATATATATTTTAGGACTTGCACAGTTTTTTCAGTTTTATGTTTTCAGTATCTGAAAAACATTTCTTGAATAACATATTCAACTCTCAGCATAACTCTTCCTATATCAAGCATTTTTCTTCAACTTCGATTTCGCTTTCAAGATCAATTAATCAATAATTTAATTCAAAAACTTATCAATTGTTTTGTGAACAACCTAAAAAAAATTCGGCAAATAACACAAGTCAAGTTCATAAATACAATTAATCAAAGAAGTTCACAGCTAATACGCATAAAATTTGCACATTTTAATAAAGCGTTTTTAATATATACATATTATTTTCTTTAATCACCTTTTTGCCATCAATTTTGTGGCAGCTTCTGTTTTCGAAACTAATTTCAAGATGGTAAATGCGCAAAATAAATTAAAGATACAACTAGTAGTAGCTGCTGAATGAATTCGTTGCCCATCTAAAGATACAAAAACAAAAACAGCATCAACTTGCTGTTACTTCTTCAGTGTTGCAATGCACATATTAAATGGCTTGTACTTTCAAACCATGCCCAAATATGGAGAAGAGATTAGCAAGGGACGATAAAAAAAACAAAAACAAAAAACAAACAATAAACGATCAACGACAACACGAGCAACACAAAACACAAATGTTGCTTCTTCTTAACAGTATTTTAAAGGCACTGAAGCATGAAAGTCACTGAAGGTCTTGCACTCGCAACAAAATCGGCCATCAAATTGCACAATTAATGCAAAGAAGTCTTGTAAAGAAACAGATTCAAACTATATATATATATATATATATATATATATATATATATATATATGTGTGTATGTAAACACTTCCAATCCTCAATGTCCCGCTAAGTAAAACGCAAGTCTATTGCCCAAGTCATTCAATCTGCCTGTCATAATGCTGTTAACTAGGCGTATACTTAACAATCAGATTTCTTATGACTTGTGCAAGTCACCTTTGAGAAGCACCCCTTCACTTTGCAGCCGAAAACGGGCGACCCAATTTCCGTCAAATTTGCATATTACAAGCCTAAATGCTAAAGCACAAAAACAACAAAGCATAATTATTAACATTATTATAAACAATGAGCATAACTCATTTGTTTGCAAATAGAGTAACAGCATAGATAATTATGAATGCGATTTTAATGAGATTCTTTCGACAACGCAAAAGACAAAACATATCATAATTTTGGTGGGATGGGATCGAAAGAAGCATTAAGAATGGCATTCAGTTACACTCGGCATCTGCATGCTGTTGATCCTTACATGCGGCGGAATAAGGTTCAAGGGCCGGCTTGTAGGCCATCGGATGGATCTTGAAGCCATATAGCCTGAGAAAAGGTTCGAGTTAGATTCTCGAGTTGAACATTTAGATTTGATTAGACCCACCTTGGCACAAACTTTTGCTTGGACCGTTTCGGCCTCACTTCCGGCCTAACCATCAAGAGCATGTGTGGAAAACCGGTGCCAAAAAAGGCGCCATCGATGGTCGAATGTCGTGTCGACTTCGGCAAATAGACATCATTACATTTGGGACAAAAGATGCGCACCTTATCCTCGCCAGGATTATCACTCAAGCCAACGGGCAGCACTGCCTGTCGTTGACAATAGACACGTGGACAAATACCAAAGACACTCTTTTGATACTTCTCCAGCATCATATCAATGCCACGATTGGTCAATATAAACCGTGCGTGTATCAAGCCAAATAGCTTCTCTGCCGACTGCTCCAGCTCTGCCTCGGGTGGCGCATCTGAGCCCGAGCCAGTATCCAAGTCGAGGATCACTTCCAAAGCACGCCGATAGTTGGTGATATTCGAGTCGAGAAAGCTCAAATTGAACTTATCCTGTATGTAATCCTCGTCAACCTCACAGAAAAACTCGTGACCACGCTGCTTGCAGTACCAGTGTATCCAGGCAGTCTCCTCCGAATCCGTCATGGCTAACACAACAAATTTAACAACTTTCAAATATTTCACAATAAATCTAAGATAATAAACAACTGTAATTTGATAGCTATGATTTAGCCTGCCTGTGCCTGTGCTGAAAATATAGAATAGCTCACAAATTTAATTCAATTATTCATCCGTTTGCAGTGCTTTACAACGATTGCGCTGCTCGTCTGCCTGGCCGCATGGACGCAAGCGGAGCCACCAGTGCCCCAGAATCAATATCTGCCGCCCAATCAATCCCCGCAGTCGCCCACCAACAACTATCTGCCACCCACCCAAAGCTACCAATCGCCAGCCAACAACTATTTGCCTCCTCAGCGTGGTGGTAGCTCTTCGCCCAGCAACAGCTATGGTGCTCCACTGCCCCAGAGCCAGTATGGCGCCCCTGCCTTGACTGGTGCGATCTTCAAGGGACAGAATGGCGGCGGCGGCGGCGGCGGCAGCGGCTATGGAGGCAATGGCAACAACGGCTACGGACAGCGGGATGAGGAGCAATACGGCCCGGCGAAATACGAATTCAAATACGATGTGCAGGATTACGAGTCGGGCAATGATTTTGGACACATGGAGTCCCGCGATGGTGATTTGGCAGTTGGTCGCTACTACGTTCTGCTGCCCGATGGCCGCAAACAGATCGTGGAATACGAGGCCGATCAGAATGGCTATCGTCCAACGATTCGTTATGAGCAGGTTGGCAATGGCAATGGCAATGGCAACGCCAATGGACGCAATGGCGGCAATGGTGGCTACGATAGCAATGCGCAGCAGGGCAAATTCAATGGTTACCAGTAAGGGGGTGGCGCGTTGTAGTTATGCTGAAGGCGTTGCTACCTTCTAGTGTTTTCCAGTTTAAGTCGACCCTGTAACTATATTCTTGTCTACCAACACATATACATTCATACATATATCGTTGTTTTAACATTCGCTGAGCGAGCTGAGTATTAAAATGCATCTGCTGCTCCAACAGTTTGACATGCACTGGCTCCTTTCATGCGAATCTCCACCTCTCTTCGCTCTCCGCTCTCCGCTCTCCTCTCTCCACTGTCCCAACTGTCCACTTAGTGAAACGCTGCCATTTTGCCATAGCCAGGCACGTTTCAAAAGTCCTTTACTGTTATATTATCATTGGCCTTTGCCTCTGCCTTTGCCTCATTTTCCAACATCTTTTTGCCGTTCGTTTTGTTAAGCGCCTTCATTTTGTGTCGGTCAACACACACTGTTACAGACACACACACACACACACACACACGCCAATAAATACATACATACATTTTGTGACTATCACACGCATTCATACATAAACATCCATATACATAAGCATTGTATTTAATTTTAATATGAATTCTGAATGAAAAATGCATTGAAGCACACTCTTTGAATGGAAAATAATGTGTACGAAAAACAAATGAGATTTTTTGTGTATAAAATAATGATAATGAATAAAGAAGCATTTTTGTATAAAACAAAGTAAAAAAAAAAAAAAAAAAAACTGTTTATTTTGTAAGGGGTATTCCATTTTCTAGGAGAGAATTTCAAATAATGCAATCAAGAACATAACAATCCCATTTTAGTTATTTCGATTGCTTCTCTTGCATTGAAAATAGCTCAGTTTCAGTGGACATGAACTGCTTTGAGTTGTCCAGCAAAAGCTTAAGCAATATAATATTGTCAGCATATAATTAACATAATTTTACGCGTCTTAATTTTATTTGGATAAATTATCGACAGTTTAGCTATTAGCCAATGAGATGACAATGTGCGACCTTTGACCGTCTGGAATGCGAGTGGACTGAGTGGAAAGTGTGGGAACCAATGATGTCTTTTACTTTAGGTGCGCTCAGCACTTGTCGTCTCCTTCATTATGTCTTTTCACGAAGTTTATATATATTTACATATGTTCGTATCTACACCGGACATGTACATATGTACAACGTACAGCGAAATTTCATATTTTCATACACTGGTCCAGCAACAACTAAATAGGCAAACTTTTTTTATCTTTGCCTTGTATAGGCAACCAAATAACAATTATATTTTTTATTTTTTTTGCTTTTGCCTTACACTTGTTGAGCACACTTGCTGTCACTTTTCAACAGCTTAGTTCAATCAAATAATTACACAATTTGAAAGACCTTTTAATTACAGACGTGACGTGCTTTACCGATCGAAAATCAATTTTGATTGATAGTAGGAAGTTGGGCAATATTAAAAATATAATTTAAAAAAAAAAATAGATTTACTAAGAAATTCAAAAAGAAAAACGTTTGATAGTAATGAATAAAGAAAGGTTTTTCTGGTAGAAAAATCAAGAAGTTTTTAATTTAAATGGATGGTACAGTTGATATTTACAAAGTTTAAAACGGTTTTACTTGTTGTTTACTAGGATCAAAAAATGATCTTAGATAAGTGGTTACAATCTCCAGATTTAATTATATATTCACTTCAGCACCCGCTCCAATTGTCCCAGACTATTATACTTGTAGACTGGATCGTGCAGCTCACCCACAGGCGAGTATCTCAGCTGTGCCGTGAAGCCGTCGCCAGTCTTATCCTCCGTTGTTCGATAGAGAACTCGCTGCAGTTTATTATTGCTGGAGACTATGTAGTAACGTCCCTCCTTATAATTTTGCTGTAAGTCCAATGATGCTGCAGATTCATCCTCTTCGGGATAGTTGATTCTAAAGTCAGGCGCTCCATATTCTGCCGCCGGAGTTGTCTGTTGCTCCCCAGTTAGGAGATCACCTTGGTTGACAGTGGACACAGGCTGAACCACTGGCTGCTGATTGGAATTATCGAGATTGGGTGGCAAGTAATTGGGGTTGACTTGTGGCTCATTAAAGGTGCCAGCGTGCTCGACCCGTGCTCTGGTAATCTGCACGCTGGTGCCCACTGGAACACCAAGCTCGCCGGGTAGATTAAACGGAAGCTGTGGACGCCAGCCAGCGGGAGCATATCCAGATCTCAGTGGAGTCTCGGCCTGGATGGCAACAGCGCAAGTGATCACAAATATAATCTAATAAGAAAATCAAAATGTCAAAAAAATGTAGACTCTTTTCTAACAAAAGCGCACCTTTAGTTGCATTTTGTTCAAAGTTGCATTTGCAACTGCAGTGCAAAATGTTTAAAGTCACGCACTTTTATATCAAATGATTAAACAATCTACGGCAAATATTCAGTATGACAGGCACGTCTGACACACATCGGGCACACATCTGTGTGGCATCTGGGATCCAATAGTCACGTAATTCGACAAAAAAATAAAGCACAACCAATTTTGCATGCTTACTAATATTTTGACCTTGACAAATGGATGATCACACAATTGGCAAGGGTTCAAGCATATTTTTTTGCCAACACACACAGTATAGTTAGTGACATCAGTTGTCTAACTGTAAGTGTTCGATAGTTGACATGAACTTTAAGACGCAATGAATAAAATCAAATAATCAAGTTCAAGAATAGGGGTAATTAATTAATAAGTGTTTCCCACGTGTTTAAAAAACTGTGTATTTCATGAATTAATTCATTTCACATTTTAGCTAAGCAAATCAATCAAATCGAATTAAATTTATTACGGAAGAACATTCTTTGAAATTGAAGTACTTGAAATCTTTCACGTGTGTCTGATCAGGGTCTTATAAAATATATTTCTCACCGCAGGTGGTAGCGACATGAGAACTGTTATCGCTTCGTTAAACTTAACTTTTTGACTTTAATTAATTATTATCAAACTTTTGAGTAATTTTTAAGAGACTTTGATTAATGTTTATTGGGAAACGTAGCGAAATTAACACACAATAAATGTTTTGCATTAGTTAAATAAAGTCATTCAAGTCGGCAGACCCATTTAAACGCGCGCCAAAAGCACTCAGTGCCAAGGTGACCAGCTCAAAAGGTTTTATGCAGCCCTGCGTGAGAAACGTGAGTATTTTCATAGGTGAATACATTGCGCGGGCTTTTTAAAGTATCGAATGGGTTGAGATTCATAAAAATGTATGCGCAAAGTTAAATTAAATTAAACTAATGAAAAAGGATCAATTTAACTTTGTCAAATTGAGTTTAACTCCATGAAAAACGCTTTGATTTACTTAATGGATTGTTAATTTTAAAAATGTTCCGAAGTTTCGACAGTTCAATTGAAGCTCATATTAGCAACATTAACTTAAAGATATCATCTTGAATTAATTTTTAAATTATTTGTATATTTTTATTTATCTTGTTTTAATCGTTCAACATTCTGATTGCACTTTCAATGTATGTATATATATATGTATGTGTATTTATTTAAGACGGTTAACATCCTTCTTATTGCGCTGCAGTCAGGCCCAGCTTCTTCTTCAGGGATTCGGGCATATCTGGTGGTGGTGGGCGTGGCATGTGCAGGAAGACCTTGACAGCATCATAGATGAACCATTGAGCGGCGGTGAGTGTGCCAATCATGACAATCCTAGGAACCAGACCGCCCCACAGACCTATAAAAAGTACGATTAGTTTTGCAAATAAATATCGCACAGAGGATTCCTTGTTTACTCACCAGACCAGCCCAACTTCTTGGCCACATCCAGGGCACTGGCGCCCTTGGCCTGGTTCAGCTTGGATACAACGGTATCAGCGGGATGAGAGACAATGGCACAGAAGACACCAGCAATGTAACCGGCAGCAAAGGTGACAATAAGCTGCTCGCCCTTGGTGCAATCAGCACGTGGCTTCGGCACCACATACTTATACAGCAGCTCCAGAGTACGCTCAAAGCAGGCGAACTTCATCATGGTGTATGGGATCTGTCGCATCCACAGTGGCACCAGACCCTTGTAGAAGGCGCTGATGCCCTCCTGTGCGGTCATCTTGGGCAGCGCCTCACGCAAATTCTTTGCGAATCCGGGCGTCGTCTGTATTTTAACCTTGGCCGCCTCCATGGGCGACAGTGCAATATCCGCAAAGAACTCGGCCGATGCAGAAGCGGCCAAATAGAGACTAGTTCTATAGAGGAACGCGTTCTCCTCACCGATGGCATTGCCGTACATGACTTTGAAGACCTCATAGAGACCAAACTTGCACAGACCCTGCATCGAGTAACCGATGAAGGTGGGCGCCCAGCCCTTGGCCAGACCACGGACACCCTCCTCCGCCAAGCTGACACGGAAGCCATTGAACACACTCTTATACTTGGCCGGATCGACCTGCAGACGGCATTTCACCAAATCCAGGGGCACCACCATGGTGTGGGTGGTGCCGCACGAGATAATGCCACCCAAACCGCACAACAAGAAATAATGATTTGAGCCAAACTCACAGGAATCTAAAAAATCGAAAAAAAAAGATTATAAATTTTGAAATCCAGATGGACTTTAAATCCAATCCGAAAACTTACCACCCTGAGCAGTGGCAGCAGCTGCGAAATTGTGATTGGGGCTCAGCTGGGTGCGGGTGGAGACGGCTTCATCGCTGCTGGGCAGGGGCAGAGCGGGCGGGGCAGCTGCCTGACAATCGGCACTGATGAATGGCGACTTGAACGTTGAGTTCTGCGCGGCATCAATCAAAGATTTGAACATGTTGACTTAGTGAAGGATGCTGTCAATAGAATAGAGTCCGAGGACAAGGTTGAGGTTAATGAGTCATGATGTAACCAAATTTAATATTTATACACACATATAACAAATTATAAACGACATAAATATATACAAATGCGTCTACTTTAAATTTAATCACTTTAACAAACACATAAAAATAAAAACTCATTCAACTTTTAAACATTTTGAAAATCAATTTCAAATTTCTATTTGGCATTGATCTTGCACATAACACGCTTTTTTTTTACATAACTTTCGTATGTATTTATTTTCAAATTGTCCTCTTTTTTTAATAGCTTTGTGCATTGCGTAATAGCTTTGTGAGAGAGCACTTTTCAAAAATATTTCGAACACGATATTCATATACTTATATATTTGTATAGCGTTGAAGACACTCACTTCAAAATGCAAGGAGAAATGAACAAAAGAAGCTAAAGAAGCTATAGATGAAGTATCAAGTTTTCGTTGTTGGGTTTTAGCAAAATAGAACCCAAATAACAACGTTCGTCGTGCGCCAAACCAGAAAACCAAGTGCAACAATCCAAATTACAATACGAATGATGGGGTAACAATGTCGTCGTAGGGTTGTCATACGTATTCAAAATTAAGCGGTTACAAGCGGTTATCAATTGTTGGGGTAACGGTTATGAATTGATCATTATGAAATTAAATTAAATATGGCAAAAGAATTTATTCTTTTGGAATTCATGTTTAATGCTTTTTAAGTTAATATTCCATTCCTGTATTTGCACGCCCTATTTTATTCTATATTATTTAAGATCTCGCTAATCAAAGTCATAAATAAACATAGTCATATACAAAAAAATATCTTCAAAATATATTTGGGAAAATGCTTTTCCCATTTGCAGATGACAACCCCAACAGAAAGCTCTCATTATTTATAAATACGCAACAGTTCAAAATTTCTCTCTAGTGCGAAATCTATTTTTTTTAAGTTTTTATAAAAATAAATTCATTAACGCGTCCGACAGCTGATCGAGCAGCAGACTTTTGACAAAACTAGTCAATCAAGGCTAAACACATTTTTAGCTGGTTATTTTTTGTTGTTGTAAAATTTAAACATTTTATTTGAAACATACAAGTTATGGTGTTTATTTACTAAAATCGTTAGTTTAGTAACTTTATGCGACTTAGAAAGCTATTACAAAATTGTAAACTCGCCTGTATCGAGGCGTATTTTGTTTGTTCTGTCACATTTTGATAATAAGTACAGTTTAGTTGGTTTAGTGTCTTAACATATACATGTGTATATATATATATATATATATATATATTTATATATATAAATGCTAAAAATATTGGAAGTAGTAGCTGCATAATAATACTTTTCTTTTGCAATAAATTACAGTTACAGTTACACAACAGTTACGCGTGTAGACTGGACAAAAAATGGCAGAGTTAAATAACGATAATACTTATAAACGATTTACAAATACATATTTTTAAATTGGCTGGCATTTTGTAGTGTGTGTGTTTGTAGGTTTTTTGGCACTGCCAAAACTGTAGCAGTGCTGCTCAAACCGTACGGGGACAGTTTAACTGAACCCCATCTGCAAAACAAAGCAAAAATTGGCAAACAAGCGGACATCTTAATCGTTAATTGGGGAAACTTAACAAACTAACTGGGACTACGATTCGGCTGTCTCCATATGCCGATGCACCGTAACCGGCGCCAGGATATAATGGGAACGCTGCTCCTCGGCCGCATCCAGCGGCAGCGTTGTCTGTCCATAAACAACAGCAGACGCAGTTACTCCACGACATGGCGATGGCGTCGCTTGTGACAGCTGCTGCTGCTGCTGTTGCTTGTAGCGCTCCGTTTTGGAGACGGGCTGATTGCTTAAATATGGATGCGTCGCATTTGTGGACGATTGCTGGCGATTTGTGGGACTCGATATGGATGTGGATATGGACATGGTATCCGATTTACTGTGACGCTTATCGTGCAGCAGCAGCGGCTCGGCCAGAGTAAAGCACTGCTGATCGGAGCTATCCTCGTGCGGCGTCATCGTGCTGTAGCCATGATCCGATTCACCGTTTGGCGGTCGTCGATAGTAGCTACTGCCGCTGGACATGTGATATGGTGAGATGTCAGCGGCATGCATCAGTTGACGCTGTGCCGCCGAATGGTCATAGCCACCCATGGGTGGCTCATCATGCGTCTGGCAATCATCGAAATTGAAACGGGACAGTGGCAAACCATAATTCTCCTCCTGCACCGAATCCACATAGAACTGTTCCTGGGCCTGTGTGTCCAGATTGTGCCGATAGCAATAGATGGCAAAGCCAATCACCATGGCGAGCACAACAATCGCACCACCAAGTGGCCCAAATGCAGAATACGCATGCTGCTCCCGCTGGGGATTGTGCGCCGCCAGCATTTCCAGTTCATCGAGCTCACCATACGGCGTCAGCGAAGCGAGCACACCATTAAAGCAGCCCGCTTGATTTGAACAGAAGGCGGCACCAAAGCTATTGTCCTCCACATCCTGTTGACACCATTCGCAACCCATGATGCCCAGGCACTCCCGCTGCGTGGCATACACCTCACAGCTGCCAGCCACAGTTGCCGCTGCACAGCTGGGCAGGGCACTCAACAATTGGCTGGTCGGCGGCAATGCGAGGAAATGTTCGCTGGGCGGTGCACAATATGGAAATTGATGTGTATAATTTGCATATCCATCAGGATCCGCGTCACCGGAGCTGGTCAGCATTGGACACTCGCAGGGGCACTCGCAATCCGTTTGATCCATGCGCTTGCAATTGAGGCAGACGCGATCGATGGTGTTGCACGGACAGAAGGGGCCGCCATCACAGCTCGAGTTGAGCACCGCTGCAAATAGATTGCTGCCACGGATTAGGGCAATGGCATACTTGGTTCGCTCCGTGTGCACCACATTGCCCAGAATGGTGGAGAGCGACGTGTTGAAGGTATAGTAGCGTTGCAGCGTGCGATTCTGATAGCTGGCACAGCCCAATTTGTGCACCAGCTGAGCATGATTCAACATATCATAGGCCAGATAGGATTCCTTGTGCGTCAGATGCTCGTGCGGGCGACGCGGATTGCGTGTGGGACTCGACACCTGCAGCATGCTGGGATGTGCCAGTAAATAGCCCTCATGGTCGAATAGCATACACTTCATGTGCGGCAGTTGACAGAGTGGGGTGCTGTCCAAGATCAGGCGATAGTAGAAGGCATAAGGCACATCCAGTGCGACAACAGCCACCGGACGATCCTGTTGTGCGGAGTGCAAAGCATCCGCCTTGCCCTCGAATATTGTGTGCGCTATGGTCACAATGTAGCCGGCTCCACCGGCATCCAGATACGGAGCCGTGCTCACAATGCGTCCGGGCTGTGCCATCGCCTGTCGGAACCATGTACGTCGAGTGGCATCGTAGTTACTGCTCAACAAACAGCCCGGATACAATTGCAGCACACCACTCACACTCGCTATGTAGCGTCTGATGATATGTCCACGCAGCGGTCCCCCAGTGTCCTGATGGCGTCGTCGCAGCTGCTGCATGGCCTGATTTAAGACGCCAACTTCATGGCGTATACGCGGACCCAGGCCGGGATTAGCGAGCAGGCGGCTCGCATCGCGCAGATAAGCCATAATGGACTCCACATGACGCAGCTGCGTGCGCGGTCGATTATTGTGCAGAAATGCAAAGGGCGAATTAAAAGCGGCAGCACTCAGAAACAAAGTGGGCGCATCTGCAGAGAAAGATCAAAGAAATCATAAAAATCCTAAGAGTTCCCCTCTTCAATTCTCAACTCACCCATTGTGGCCAGCTGTCTAAAGTAACGGCATGTTGTTGGCGTTCCACTCGCGCCATTCTGCTTCAGATCCAAACGATGGTATAACAAATCCATGGTGTCGCCATAGAAGCCCGAATCGAAGTTCACAACGGCATCCTTGCGATTGTAGCCACGCTTCAGCGGAGTTGTTGCATTGTGAGCAGCATTGTTGCTAATGCTGGCCGTGCTCACCAGACAGAGCACATAGATGCCCAGCACGGATTGCCAGTGATAGGTGCGCAGCAGCTGCTGTTTACGTCCCAGATAGATGGTGGTGGTTGCATTTCCGCGCTCCTCCTGCAGCAGACGCTTCCGAATGCTAACAAAATCCGTTGCATTCTCGAGATACGCAATATTCACGGGATATGCCGTCTCACGCTGGGTGAGCGGTCGTGGGAAGGCCGGATGTGCCAAAGTGTTGCCACTGCTGCGATCCAATAGAAATGCATAGCTAAAACCCTGTTTGGCCGCCGGTGAAGCATTCGGATAGTTAAGCAGATCCTCCAGCAGATCAGCTAAATACAAATTGACGCCAACGATACCGTAGGGAGGCACAGCATGCGTTATGGCCACGAGGACATCTAAAAAATAAATACAAGAATTCTTTCAAGTTAATATGCATTAACGTTAATCTTAAGCCGTTGACTTGCCACCACTTTCCGCATCCACAACGGGCTGATGCACCTCCAGGGTGTCGGTGAGGAAACGCTCTGCGAAGAGCTGGCCAAAGACACGACTGCTCGCCCGTGGTATCGTCTCCGCATGCATCTTGTTTAACACAAAGAAGCGACCGGCCAATTGGGTCTCCTCCCCAGGTGGCAGCCAGGTGCGCACATCAATATCGAACTTGGTATAGTTTTGGGTGGCCACATCGCTGAGGAACTGTTTCTCATACATGATGCGCTTCTCGTCGAGCACAACGGCACAGGTATTAATGATAACGGGCGAGAGCAGACGACTCTGTCCATGGGCCAAAACACGCAGCACGTGCATCGCATCCGAGAGATTTGTGAGCAGACCCCGAGTGACATAGACAAACTCAATGGGTTGCTCGGAGCTGTTTATTAGCCGCGACTGCTGCAGTCGATGCAGCATCTGGAAGGCATACTCAAAGCCCAACGTATGATTGGTCATGCCACGACCCAAACTCAAGTTATTCACATAGCTAAGTATCTCATCCTTGTGGGCACGCGTTGCACTATAGATGCCATGTGCTGCGTCTGAGGGAAACGCATTCAGGAACATCAAGTCCGCCTCGCTGGATATGGTCACCAAGGATATATAATCGGTGTCCTCCAGCAAGAGCAGCACCTCTTGAACTGAGCGCATGAAAGGGAAAATTAAATGAGATTAATGAAATAATAAATATCGCATAAAAACTTAGAAAATTGCGATAAGCCTGATGAAAGTGAATTATTGCCTTCCCTCAACTTTTTTATTTGGAATCCAGACTAAGCACTTACCAAAGTTCTTGGTGATCTCAAAGAGTTCCGCATTCAGCGCAGATCCCACATCGATGAGCAGCAGCACAAATTTGTTTTTAATGGCTGACACGTAGAGCCGTCGAAAGTAAGCACTGCCTGGAGCAGCATCGCTGCTGGAGAGGAAATAGATGTGCTTAAAATGGCTTACATTGCTGCTGGCTTTGTTGCTGTAGTTGGGATTGGGATTGTGATTGTTATTGCTGGACTCGTCGCTGGGCGTAGTGCTTAGGCGCTGCCTCAGCAGCGTTAATTGGTCGTCGATATAGCTATTGGCTTCCAGCGATCGCGCATTGTTCTCATTAAGGAATGTGGCACGTGAAGCCTCATCCGACTTGAGATAGTTTAGGATCTGTATCTGCTGCTTATTGTAGTGGGCAGAAGCCACGGCTACTGCATCCCCATTGCCATCATAGTCCGGCTGACAGTTCTCGATTTGTGTGTTCAAATAGAAATGCATGTGCTCGCTATTTGTGGCAGGATTGCTGCCCTCCGCATCATCCATTTCAAAGTCAAATTCACTCTCCACCTCTTCGTCAGCATCTTCATCGGAGCTGTACTGTTGCAGGAGCACCTTGCTCACATTAAAACGCAACAGATCGCGCAATTGCAGGACAACATGCGTGGCTCTTTGCAGTTTGCGTCCCAGACGCTGGCTAAAAGCTTGCAGATCCTGCTGCACGCTCTCGTTTCCGTTGCTCCCCGACGACGACAGTCGCGTGGTCACCGAGCTGGCAAAATGTATCGAGTCGAAGATTTCCTGCAAGCAAGAGATTAAGGTTTAACATGGGTAGCTTTTTTTTGGAGATGCCATTTAATTCACCTGGATTTTTGTGACAAGCATTTCCACATTGCGTATGCTGTGCAATTTATTCTCCACATTGTGCCTCAGCTGCACAACATTTTGCTGATTGTAGTTGATGAAGAAAACACTCGCGGGCGTCTGCTGCAGCGACATATAGCCGGCAGATGTAGGCACTTTGTTAATGTTGCTAGTTTGGGTTTCATTTGTTGTGTTTGTGTTTTTGCTTATGATTTGAGGTAGTGGAGGAACATGTTCACTGTTTGGCGATGTGTGCGCAGCTGCCGCCAGGAGGAGCAGGAGCAACGTGATGCCGACCTGCCACATCTTGTTGCTTTCCTGGTAGCCTGAATTGGTCACAATTACAGCGTCATTTAGTTACAAATGTTTATTGCTTTAGTTTTTTATGCTGCTGCTGCTGCTGCTGCTTGTGTTGCCCGATAAATTGTCGAAATCGTTCGATAGATCGCAAAGAAAACGTTGCACAAATGTTATCGAAAGACATTTGCTGAACAATCAACCGATTGCACACAGTATTTATTATGGCTATCATTTGCTTTCAATGAACCTCCATTTTTGCAACCAATTAAATATATTAGTTAGATTGATAAATTGTAACAATAACGCAGACCTAAAAATATTAATTATAATGTTAATACTGATTTGCAGAACATTGTAAAGCAAAAATTTCTAAATTAATCTAAAAAGTCTTCACGATTTGGTATTTTATTGGTTTGGTATTTATGATTAGAATTGACGGAATACCCATACGAAATTTCAGCGAAAAACATCGATATTCTTGTAGTCTGATTCATAATAAAAGAAAAAGGTGCATATAAAAACCATAGAAAGTACACACAGAGCATTAAGACTTGCAAACAAACGATGGCCGCCACCTTAAAACCGTATTTGACTGCCGTGCGGCATTCGTTGACAGCAGCAATGTGTCTACAGGACTTTCCATCGCAAGTTGTCGAACGCCACAACAAGCCGGAGGTGGAAATTTGCTCCAGCAAGGAACTGGTGCTCACGCCCATTGTCGTCTCCCGCAACGAGAGGGAGAAGGTGCTGATTGAGCCGTCCATTAATTCGGTGCGTGTTAGTATCGCTGTAAAACAGGCGGATGAAATTGAGCGCATCCTGTGCCACAAGTTCACACGCTTCATGATGCGTCGCGCCGAATCCTTCATCATATTGCGACGCAAACCAATCGAGGGATACGACATTAGCTTCCTAATCACAAACTTTCACACGGAGCAGATGTACAAGCACAAGCTGGTCGACTTTGTCATCAGTTTCATGGAGGAGATCGACAAGGAAATTAGCGAAATGAAACTGGCGGTCAATGCGCGAGCTCGCACCTGTGCCGAGGAATTCCTGAAGCGCTTTTAGTTGCTACTACACTGTTGAAATATTGCTTCAATCCATAAATAAATGTGTTTTCTATAACTATCAGTTTTTTGTGTGCTTTGCATCCAGCAGTTTTGAAAATTCGTGACAAGAGGCAATGTTAACTAATAATTGCAAGATATATGTGGGCTTATAATAGCCCTTTGGTAAAGATTTATGATTAGAGTTATTATTCGAATATGGTAAATAATGACAGCAAGATATGTATGTATAATCGACCTTTGGAGCCGTGGACAATCTTTAATTTTTTATTATGTGCTATTTATCATACATCAATTTGAATTATTAACCATATAGGAAATTACATTGAACACACAAATATAAATTTATCGTTGGCTTAACATATATACGAAGAATAACCTTCCCTTAGGTAGAGTTCTACACAGAATTATTACAAATTTAATTGTACAAAATATAATTAAAAATATAATTTATATATTGTATTAGGAATACAGCACTGATAACCTAGAGTCGCCAACCAATTTACTTAATTGAACCCATTCACTTATTTAATAACTTTACTTTATCTTTTGGTAATTATATTATTAATTATAATTATGGGCAAATAATACAGCATAAACATGCACATGTGCTGAAGTTTAAATTTTCGCGCTTGATCACATCAGCCAGAATCTGCGTTTCGAATTGTGCAACACTGGTGCATAACAGCCCTGTCACGTCGAATGACAACAAACGCAACACGCGGATCAAACAGCGGCAAATCCGAACTAAATTAAATTGATATGAAAATGGCAAACGCAAAAGTGAAGAGCACAACAAATGGCAAGCAAAAGAAACCAAGCAGCATGTCTGACGCAAAGGCGCTAAAGGCCAAAGCCTGGCAGAAGGTGAAACTGAAAGGCCACGTGATATCCGATGATTTTAGCAGTTACGAGGGCCTTATTGGATTGGAAGTGCTGAAGGATTACGATTCGGCACTGGTGAAATCCACACAGAAACAGATTGCTCCGGCTAGCCACGAACGCAGCAAAAGGCGTAAGCCAGGAAAAGCAGAAAAGGATTCAGAGGCATCGTCTAGCGATGAGGAAAGCGATGAAGAATCTGAGGATGGAGATGCATCAGCCAAATCCTCGAAGAAAGCTCGCCTTGCTGAGCGTCGCACTCAGCGGATATTGAAACAGCAGGAGAAACGCGAAAAACGCAAGCAGCAACGCAAGGAAAAGAAGGTGGAATCTAAAACAGAGACGAAATCCATGAAGCAATCCAAATATACACCCAACGAAGATTATGCTCCGGATAGATTTACGCTGCTGCGACCACCGCCTCCAGAAGATGCTGTTGCTGAGCCAGAGAACGGTGCTAGCTCTGGAGATGACGACGACGACGATGATGAGGTGCCCGAACTGGTGCCCTGCAGCGCAAAGGTGGATATGACCAAATGGCAGGGCATGGGTGTTCCCACGTCCATAGTGCGTGCACTGGCCGAACAGGGCTACGAGGCGCCAACCCAGATCCAGGCGATGACTCTGCCAGCGGCCATACATGGCAAAAAGGATATACTGGGTGCTGCAGAAACGGGTAGCGGGAAAACTCTCGCCTTTGGCATACCCATCCTCTCCGGCATCATGGAGCTGAAGCAGCGCAATGACGGATCCGGTATACGCACACGGGCACCAAAGCACAAAGTTGAGGCGACCGTGGAAGAGGATGTGCCTACAAGCAAAGAGAATCACGAGTTGACGCCACCACCAGAGGAACTGGATTATGTGTCGGGCGCCAGTGAGGAAGAGAGCGATGCCGAGGACTACAGCAGTTCGGGACGTCGTCCTCTGTATGCTCTGGTGCTCACACCCACACGAGAATTGGCTGTCCAGGTGAAGAATCATCTTGTTGCCGCTGCCAAATATACGGGTATTCGTGTGGCAGCCATTTTTGGTGGTCTCTCCGTTGCCAAGCAGGAGCGCGTCCTGCGCCAGTGTCCCGAAATTGTTGTGGCGACACCAGGTCGCCTCTGGGAACTGTATGCGCAGGGCAATCACCACCTGAACAAGATAGAACATGTCAATTTCCTGTGCATTGATGAAACGGATCGCATGGTGGAGAAGGGACACTTCGAGGAGCTGCGCATGCTGCTCAAGGTTCTTAATGCCGATGAGGAGCGCAAACAGCTGCGCCAGAATTTTGTCTTCTCAGCCACATTGACGCTGGTCCATGATCTACCCGAGCATATGCAAAGTAAGAACTTACCTTAATGGGTGGAATTGGGATAAGATTTCAATCCTGATCCTTAGTTTGGATTGGGATGGAGTATTTTGTATCCAATTACAAATAATTCGCTACCATTTCACATAATTACTTTCGTTATTGTAGAACGCAATCTGGCAAAGCGTCCCAAGTTCACCAAGCAGACTGTGGATCAAAAGATTGAGAGTCTAATCGAGGAGCTGGGCATCTCGCAGCCAAAGATTGTGGACATTACCAGCAGTCAACGTAAGCAACCACTACCTCGAAGGAGCGCCTACACATTAATTATGCTTCAATCTTTCAGAGACTGCCCAAACTCTGACCGAGAGTCGTCTGTTGTGTGCGATTGATGAGAAGGATTACTATCTGTACTATTTTGTGCAGCGCCATCCTGGTCGCAGCATTGTCTTCTGCAATTCGATTGACTGCGTCAAGCGGCTGGCCACGCTCTTTGGCCTGCTGGAGTGCAATCCGTTGCCGCTGCACGCCAACATGATACAGAAGCAGCGACTGAAGAATCTGGAACGTTTCCGAGATAGTTCGACGGGATTGCTAATTGCCACCGATGTGGCTGCCCGTGGCCTGGATATACCCAATGTGGAGCATGTCATTCACTACCAGGTGCCACGCACCAGTGAGAATTATGTGCATCGCTCCGGACGCACTGCACGTGCCAATAAACATGGCATAACGGTCATGTTCATGGAACCAGGCGAGGTCAAAAGTTATGTGCGTCTGCACAAAACGCTGGAGAGAAGTGGGTGACTTCAAATAGAACCATAAAATTCAATTGTTTCAATTTAATTTGGTTGCTTGCAGCTGAAGATCTGCCGCTCTTTCCCATATCGGAGCGTTTTCTGGGCGCTGTACGAGAGCGCGTCAATCTCGCCCGTGAGCTGGACAAGGAGGAATTGAAGCTGCGACGCACACAAAGCGAAGAGGGCTGGATGAAGAAGCATGCCGAGGAAATGGACATGATTATCGATGGCTACAACGATGATTCGTGAGTAATGATATTCTCTTAGTGGCTCCCAATCTAATCTCCCTTTTCCTTGCAGCGGCAGCGATCAGGATGAGGATCCGTTTATTATTGAGCGCCGACGGAATCGTCTGCATGTGGATCAGGTGCGTGGACAACTGGCTGCACTGCTCGCCCAGCCCATATTCCCCAAAGGTTTCAGCTTTAAATATCCCACGAGCACGGGTCAGCTACTCTCCGGCTCCGATATGGGCGCCAGTAATCCGCAGAGTGCTGTGGAAACCATGAAGGCCGCCATCGAGGACATGAAGCTGGCCAAGAAGCAGCGCAACAAACGCAAACGCAATGCCTAAATAAATATATTGATATATTTACCATAACTGTACTATTATATATTATTATTATTACTATTATTGTTGCACGCTCAGTGCTTGGAGACAAAATAACGTGTTCCACTTTCTGTAAGAGATCGTGCGTGCTTGGCCAGCAATTGGGATACAGATAGTGTCGGCGTTGTAAAGCAGCTGCAGCAAGGAGTGAATAACATTTAGCAGAGATCAACGAAAATCTTGGCAGGATTGCACTTACTCTATATACGGCTCCATTTCGTCCAGTGTCCACTTTCTCTTTGTTTTGAACAAGGCACGCATGCGATCGTTGATGTTCGAAGGCAGTTGCTCTTCCGCCAGGGATCGGATGCAAGGCTGGGCGCCTTCCTTATCTAGGATGCCCAAGCCACGCAGATATTCCAGCTTACAGCTCATGCCCTCGGGCAGCGCCTCCTGCCAGGTGCTCATAAACTCTTCGTTGCGAAAACGCAAGCCAGGCTGCAAAATATTCTGCGCCACAATGCGTGCCACCAGCGACTCCTGGTAACGGAATTTGCTGGGGCAGCGATCACTTTGCTTCGCATAGATATCAAAAAGTCCCGAGACAATGGGTTCGGGTGCAATGCCTTGCATGGCATAGATTGTCTCGCCGCGATCCACCTCATCCAGGGCCCAGGAGTTTTCCGCAATCACCCCGAGCATCAGGTTAATAATGCGATATTCATACTCATAGTCCAGTATACGGATGTGGCCATCGAACTCCAAGGCGCGACATTGATGGAGTCCCTCGATAAACTGTGCCCGGCTGCACTGAATCGTGTCCAGCAGCTGCTGGAAACTAAACATCAGCTTGCGGTCAATGCAATACTCGTTCTCTGGCCCCGAATACCGGGTGAGTTGCAGCAGTTCGCCCAGCTTGCGATAACGTGGTCGGATCTCTCGGCATTCATAGTAATCGTGGAATATAGTCAACACCTGCCTCTGCTCGAGCGTGCGCGGCACCTCCAAATCATCATCGGCGCTGTCGTTCAGACTGCGCTCAAGCGACGTATTCGCATTCCCAGTGCGCGGACTCTTCAAAGGTGACGTGCTGGTTGCTGCACCAAACTTCAATTCGGGCACCAACAATAAACTGTTGGAGATCTCGGCACCCTTCACGTCGTATGTGCGCTCATCCGTGCAGAGCACAACCTTCTCGTGCAAGCCACCCTTGAAATGGAGCGTCTGTCCGGTGCGTATCTGCTGCAGCATATGCTCGTCCAGTTCCAACAGGCGTAAATTATCGCTGACCACATCGGCGCTCGGATAATACAAAGCCTGCGTGAGTTGTGTCAACTGGCGTTCGTCCATTTTGGCATGCTTGACAATGGCCTTAACATCTTCTGCTGTTCGCACATAACTGCAAAATAAACCCGTCACTCAGTATTAATCATAGTTATTAAAAATAAAACTTACTGTTGCGGCTCATTATTTTCATCCACTTCCATGTTTTCCAAGTTCATCTCATGTGTTGCGCGCCAAAAATTAACCGAATTTATAGTGACTTTGGCGTTGCCAGACTGTTGGAAGCTGTCACGAATGCATTCGCTATTTAGTTATTATTATTGTTTTGCTATTTACATATTATTAATAATAATTTGCTATACAAATTAGTGATTGGAAACTTTTACTACTTTAAATAGCTTATTATTTTGTTTATTTAGGTTATTATTGGCAATCACATTAAAATATTAATTTCAGCGTTGCCACCTAACTCAATTCCGCAATTTCACACTTTTGGCATGTGTCACGTTACCTGCCTTAAGTAACAGTTTCTTTCACAGCATGTGCAATTCCTCACCCAAATGGAGAACCTAGCGACAAAGAAAAACTGGACAGAAGAGGAACGTTTAGAGCTAGCAGCTCAATTAGATGCACAGCTTGATGAGTTCATTGATGGCCTGGAGAAGAAACGCTATGAGGAGGGATGGCCAGAGGATCGCTGGCAGGAGGAAATGGACAAACATCCGTTCTTCATGAAGAAAGCACCACAGCCAGGTGACGAAGTGCATCCCATGTTTGAGGGCTTGCAAAAGCTCAAATACGATCCGGAGGAGAATACACTCGAAGAGCTGGCGCTCAACTACAAGGAGGATGGCAACTTTTACATGAAACACAAGAAATTCCGCATGGCCGTCTATTCATTTACGGAGGGCATCAAATCCAAGTGCGTCAATCCCGATGTGCTCGCCGTGCTCTACAACAATCGTTCGGCTGCCCATTTCTTCATTAAGAATCATCGTTCCGCTTTGAGTGATGCACAGCGTGCCTTGTTTTACAAACCGGATTATAACAAGGCTCGCTGGCGAGCTGCTCAATGCGCCTACGAGCTGGACAAGTTTGATGTGTGCAGCCAGATGTGCGAGGAACTGCTCGAGGTGGACATCGATCACAAGGAGGCCAAGGTGCTGCTGCACAAGAACAAAATGAAAAAGGCAAGTCTCTAAAAATATCACATTTCACATAGTATACTCATGATGATCGTTTACAGATGGACACGGAACGCAATCAGCGCAAGGAAGCTGCCGAATCTAAGCGTCGCCTTGCGCGCTTCCACAAGCTGCGCGATGCTCTGGCGCAGCGTGCCATTAAGTTCGATGATCAACCCATCAATAAACGAACAAATATAACCGATGAACTGTTGCGCCCCAAGTTTTTGCCCCTGGAAGATTATCCCGTGCATTTGGATGAAGATGAGAGTACTTTAATTTGGCCCACTGCCTTCTCCTATCCGGAATTTCTGCTCAGCGATTTTCAGCAAGAATTGCCGGAGACGGCAACGATGATGGATTGCCTGATTACGCTCTTTGCAGAGCCGCTGCCCGTTGATAAGACGTCAAGCTATCGTCCGGATAAGGTTCATGTCTACTATGAGAATCGCAAGGCGGGCAGCGTTCACAAAGTGAACCCCAAAAGCACGCTGCGGGAGATTATCAACGAGAAGGGTTTCTTTGTGTCCGGCGGCGCTTTGCTCTTCTATGTGGTGTCAAAAGGCACACGTGTGGAACAGGAGTATATCCATCAACAGAGACGTCCCCAAGTCTACAGTTGAGTTTGAGTGTAGTTTTGAAAAAATTACAATAGTCTTTTTTTTGTACATAAACAAAGCATTGGTTAATTTTATTGTTATTATTGACTTTATGCGTAGTATATGTATATATATATATAATTATAAAGTTTATATCTATAGTCACGGTACAATTGAGCTTTGGTTGCGCTAAAATAGAAGCTGTTTTCAAATATCCATAGCTTTACAATATATATATCCTTGCAGCAGAAGCTAAACATTTTTAAATGCTCTAATAAACGCTTTTTTATATATATATATATATATCATTTGGACGTTTGTTGTGTTTTATAGCTAATTTTTGAATAATACTGCAAGAATATACAATATATTCATTTCCATTTTCTAACTAATTTAGTTTTATAATTTTTTGTTGATATGTTCTTAGGCGTTGGCAGGTTTTTTGCAAAAGCCAAAAAAGCGATTCACAGATTTATTAAGCATTTTGCCAACAGAGTTTAAAACATTAATTTAACTTAATTAATTTGCATACAATTAAATACATTTAAGTCGATTAAAGCATTGCCGTCCAAGCTGCGTACAACATTTTGTTGCAGACTTGTTTTAAATTTCGATTTCTAACTGAGCCAAAAGCGCAAAATTTTCTCCCTATTTGATTTAAGTGAAACGTTGAAGCTCAAAGATTCATAAGAAGCTGCCTTAATAACTAAAATAAGCTAATATTTTTTTTGGTTTCGTGTAAAACTCGTCAACAATCGTTTTGTCATTTGTATAATTTGTTTGTATATGTTTTAATAAAAGCGTTTCTTGATTTTTCACGATAATTGAGCATACTTTGAAGGGGAATATGTAATTTATATATATGGTTAAAATGCATGTTGCATGTTGCATATTGCCTAGACACACAATGAAAAATAAAACTAACAACCAACAGATACACAACATCAGTTATCAGATATGGAATACGCTTTCAATATGATATGATATATGTACTATATACTTAGATAAATATGGCAAATCAAGTTGAACATATAAGGCTTTAAATTGTTTTTTGTTTTTAGACTAATTGCTGCATTTGAGTTTTTAGCTGAGAGGCAAAAACAGCTTTCAAGGAATAGGAAAATGGATCACATGCAAATCATAAAACTAAAGCATTAAACGATTAACTTATTGTTATAATTATTATTTAACTCACTAACAACAAACAACAATGCACATTTAATTTAATTGCTACTGAGGCGATTGTGGAGCTGCTGTCGCATTCCTTTGGAGCACATTATTCAAACGCATCTTCAGCGGCGAAAAGTCAATTTTCTTGAAGCGCGGCAACGAGGCAAACTTCTTCAGGCTGTTGCCAGCTGGAGGCGCCACCTGCTGCTGCTGCAGCAACAGACCGTTGGGCAATTGTGATTGAGTCATGGCCGGTTTGAGTGGTTCCTGTCGCTGCTGCTGTTTGCGAGGCGAGACTTGGCCAAACTTGGCCAATGTGGCATATTTCTGCAGCATGCGTGTGGCACGCTCGGCTGCCTGGAAACAATGCTCGTACTCATCCTCCAGCTGGCTGGCCTTGCATTTGCTGCCCGAAGATTCAGCCTCAGCGACTTGGCCATCGTCGAATTTGAAATCAATATTCTGGAGCATGGCCAGCTGGAGTAGCTCCTCCTTGTCGCCAGCATTCGACGGCTTTGAATCGATATTATTATTATTGTTGGTATTGTTGTTGTTGTTGTGCTTGTTGCCGGTGGAGTTGGTGGCATGGGTGACGGCATAGACACCCTCGGCAATCTTGTGGGCGGCAGTCTTCTTGGTTAACGTTCTAGTCTTGGCTAACGATGATGATGATGATGATGCATTGCTTGTGCCTGACGATGATGACTTTTGACGATGTTCGATTATCTGTTGAGGCGATGATATATACAGATTCTCCTTGCGCTCGCGACGCAGTCGAGCGCTGACCAGTTGACGCATGCCGGCCGCTGTTTCGGCGCTGCTGGGACTGCGTCGCTTGGACTTTAGGGTGTCGCAGCTATTTGGATAATACGAGGGTATTTTATCATCCACACTGATGATGGACTTCCGGGGCGTCTGATAGTAATCCTCTTCGTCCGGCTGCTGCTGGTGCTGGTGCTCCGCGTTCGGCGTTTGCTGTTTGGGCGGCAGCGCCGGCATCAGCGGGGATTCGGTGGGTGTGCTGGTGCATAGACCAAGTGGTTGCTGTTCCAGCTCCTGGGATGCCTTCACAGCCAGTAGATTCTCATATAGATGCTCGGCGAGGGCAATGTTGCTATTCGTTGAGCTCACATCGACTCTCATCGATTCATAAATATCGCTCTCGTTTTGGAATGAAGCTGAAACTGGAGCTGGAGCTGGAGCAGCAGCAGTTGCAGTTGCAGTTACTGCTTTGTTGGTGGGATCATCGGTGTTGCAGCTGCTCGTGGAGGAGCTGTGGGAGCCGGTGGAGTATCCAGACGATGTGGATGCAGTACTAGCGGTGGGTTTTTTCAGCTCAATGGGAGCATTGTTGCAGCCACTGACCTTTTGTATGATGGGCGCCATCACACAATAACCATTGAGATCATCGACCATCATCTTGCGCTGCAGCTGCTGCAACTGGACATTATTGCCTTGGCTGACGGCACCATTGGCTCCAATCAGATTTATGGTGGATGTGTTGCAGGCGGAAAAGTTAAAATTGTGCGGCAAC
Source organism: Drosophila anomalipes (assembly GCA_035041615.1). Lineage (NCBI taxonomy): Eukaryota > Metazoa > Arthropoda > Insecta > Diptera > Drosophilidae > Drosophila > Drosophila anomalipes. The sequence goes on from JAWNKZ010000040.1 coordinate 4,578,998, forward strand.
TGATGCGACACATTCAGGCTCTCCAGCGAATCGGCTTGGTTCAGATGACGTGTAAGCTCGGCAAGCAGAATTTTCCGTGGATTATTGTGCTCAATGGCCGAGTCCTCGAGACTGATGTTTAGCTCATCGCTGGAGAGTGCATCGCCAAAGGTGTCCAGAAAATTGAGCTTGGACAGATCGGGACTAGAGAAACTGTTGCGATGCGCATTGCTCATGTTCGATGTGCGCTTGAGCGGAGCAATTGGCTCCGGAGTGGGTGCATTTTCATAGAGCACCAATTGCTGCTCCTGTTCCTCCTGCTCCTTATCCTGCCCCACACTTGCGCTCGCCGAGCGACGCTTCTGTCCGAAGAAGTTGTCCAACATATTTTTGTACTTCTTCTTCTTGGCCAGCTCCGATTCGGGTTGGGTGCTGGAGCGTAGTATTTCACCCGGCTGGCACTCGAACGTGTTGATTCGCTTGCGATGCGCCGGCAGTGGCGGCAAAGCCGGTGGCGTCTCCAAAATCGCACGTGTTGCACCAACCGATTCAGCCAGATTCATTTCCTCATAAATGCCAGACGCAACCGAGGCGCGTGAGATGCGACTGCCATCGAAGATTTCCTCATAGATTTGTGAGACGCGCGCCGACAAGGAGAAACTGCTCGTGTCCACATCAAAACAAAAGGAGTCGGGCAAATTGGGCAAGGGACCGAGCGCCTTTTGAGAGCTGCAATTCATAATTCAATTTAAATTAATTTAATACAGATTGAGAGCTGCAAAAGATAGTTTAATTTTAAATTTAAATTACAAACAGTTTAACAGCCCTGTTCTCACTTTAGCAGATTAACTAACACTGTTCTATGATCTGATCTGATCTGATCCCGTCTCGTCACAAGCTTCACAGTTTAATTTAATTTTTAATTACAACCAATTCAACCAGCATTTTAATCTTTTGTATATCAACTAACACTGTTGTCATCTCCGATGTTTCGCAGTTTAATTTAAATTTAAAAAAAAAGCTTAACAGCCCTGTTCTCTTTTTGGTAGATTGACCAACACTATTCTATAATCTGATTTGATTTCGTCTATTGGCAAATCCATCACAAATTTAACAATTTGGCTCACCTTGTGTCCCGACTGAGTCGACGTTGCTCGAGAAACACCTGCCTGTACAGCTCCAGATTCTTGATGGACTTCTTGATCCACTTCATGTGCCGGCGACACGCCGTCTCCGTTTCCAATGCAAAGTAAATGAAGCAATCGCGTCGATTCTGCGTCCAAAATAAACCATACGAATGCTGTTTGGTGCGCGAAGTGGCCAAACTGATATTCAATCCGGGCACATTAACTGAAACGCTAAACAGTTTTTGTTGCTGCTGCTGCTGTGGTGAGGGCGAGTCCTTGTCGTCGACAATGCTCTGGAAACTGAGGCGCAGGAAGCAGGGCACACATTTAATCGCTTCGATTTTCACCAAGCATCTTGTCCAGGTTTTGTAGCGCAACGCAATTGCGCGCTTGTCATGTGTATCCAATTTGACGTCCATGCACATTGAGATTTCGTTGTGTTCCATGCTTGTTGTGGCGGGTTTGAATGGGTGTAATGAAAAAAAAACTAAATTTTAGCCGATTTTTCTACTAATTTACATGTTTTCTCTCGTTTTTTTTCGTTCGTTCGTTCGTATTTGCTAATAACGGCGAGGGTGGAGCTCAGTGTTGCCAAGAATTTGCAAAAGAAAATTGTATGATGTGTACACACTGCTTCTGTAACTAGAGGTGGGTCAATATTTGTAGAAATACACAACAAATTGTTGGTATTTTTTTGGCATACATTGTCTGGTCACACTATCAGCAGTTTTGTGATTTTTCTGTGGAACGTTGACGTTTCTGTCGTTTTTTCCGCATCAATCTTAACGCTCGTGCGAAAATACGCGTTCGCAAGAGAGTTTTATAAATAAAAATTATAAACGTGTGTGTGTGCGTTCGTAATTGTTTTTTTTTATCGCCAAGGTTAAAGGGCAGTGCACAAAGGTATCGAAAGCAATTGCAATTGCAATTTTAGCCCCGATTTACGCAACGAAAGCAGCTGCGCCGTCGACAACAGAAGGCATAGCGGCTGACAGGCAGCGGTTCAGTTGTCAGAAGAAGGTGCACGAACTAAGACGAAGACGACGACGACGGGGTGGCGGATAGTCCAAGAAGCAGCAGCGCAAAGCGAAATCAAAGTCTGCGCATAGTAACAAAAACATATATAAAATAGACAAAAAAATAAATAAATCAGAGCGAGTGTTATAATTGCTTGCAGTTGACAAAAAAAAAATAGTGTCGAAATCGTTAAGCTAAAAATAGTTCAAAATGGCGCGCTTGAAACATTTCTAATTATATTTAAAAATAAACATAAATCAGCTAAAAACTTTTTGCATTTTGTGGGTAAGTTAAGAATGACGTCTTTTCCTTCAAATCATTTCATTTTCATTTCTCATCTCTTTTGTTGTCATTTGGTATGCGTGGGTGTGAATCATGCATAAATGCCATGATATTTGTATACATATGTGGTGTGTGTGTGGAATTTTTGCTTCATCCTCGCACACTTGTTACCGTTACTCATTGATTTTCCACTAAGAATCGCACGTGCGGCTTTCAAACTGCTCCCAGTTAATATATCCAATTAGAGCAACAAACATTACAGAGCAGGTAGCCTCTTTGTTGTTGCTGTTGTTGTTGTGGGTTCTCAGCTGCTTGTCCACATAAATTTTCCATTTGTTTTGATTTTGTTTTGCTGGTAATAAAATGTTGAACCCAGGTAGAAAAATACAAATTTCGTGTTAACCGGCCGTTTATTGTCTCAGCCATAAAACACATTACAAAAAACACAACAACAACAACAATGTAAAATGCAATTGCAGCTTTTGGCGAGGGCAGCTTTTGCAGTCCGCTTTAAAACTTGCAGCGAAAAGCTTTTCGCAGAAAGTTTATTGACTTTTTAATGCAATTAGCATGGGGAGAGGACCCAGAGGATATTTGTACATATGTACCATATTAATGTGCTTTAGGTACAAGAAAAAATGAATTTTTACATAAGATAAATAAACAGTAATTTAAAATCTCAGGCGAGGAATGACATCATTTCCGTTTTGCAAGCTAAAAAATAAATATACATATAAATGTACACATGCATGCCATAAGTAACTAATCATTATACACAATTTGATGACATTCTCTAAAAAGTTGTATATTTTATTGATTTAATGTCTTTTTATTTGCAGTCAATCCGGATGGACACAGTATTTTGTAGCCAATAACTAATTGCACATATTGCAATTAATTTGTTTAAATCAATTTATTTTAAAGACGAAAAAAAGTGCCAAAATGATGCGTTCAAGCAGTTTGTTTTTCGATTCGGCCTCGAATTTAGAGACTAAACAGTTGTAACTGTTAACCAAAAATCAAAAACTTTGATTAAAACAAATAAAAAATAAATAAAAATAAAATCAATTAAAATATTTTAAAGAACTTTCGCGTGTGTTTTTCGTGTGTTTTGTGGGCAGTGCAATAAAAATTGAATTGAAAGTATTATTATAGATAGAAAGGAGCTGGAAACTTTTTTGGTACATTCCACAGACAGACAGTATATATATACATATATATATATTGTATATGTATATATCCCGCGCTCGCGCTACCTCTCTCTCGCACACATTCAGTCTCGATTTAGTCGATTTGTTATTGTTGATAAGGGTCTTAAGCGCCTAATGGCAAGTACGCTTAATAAGACGAGACACAGGCGCAGATTGGCTGCGATCTCGTTTCTATCGAATATCTCATTAGATGGCACACACAGGGACACCAAATTTGGGGCAACATTTGGCGGCAGCATCTGTACGCAGCAGCATTACAACAACAACAACAACAACCATAGCAATAACAAAGGCAACGCAACGGCAGCGTTGGGACTCGGCGCCGGCGGCTATCATCAGCATTATCAACGCAATCATCAGCAGCGCAGCAACCAAACACAGCAACAACAACAACAACAATACCAACAACAAAATCAGCAGCAGCAGCAGAATGGCAAATATGGTGTTGGCAGCGCAGCAGCAGCGCTGCTTTTGTGCAGCGCTGATGTTCACATGGACAGCGGCGCCGGCATCGGAATGTGTGGCGGTGATGGCGGCATGGATGAGTGCGGCAGCGCTGCAACAGTTGGCGGTGGCAGCGATGGTGATGGTTTTAGTGAAACTGAAAATATGGGTCAATACTTGATGAATGTGAGCGATTTGCCCAGCCAGGCTGACAGACGCAACATAAAGCGGCCCAACTCCTCTGGCCGCCACCAGCAGCAGCTGCAACAGAAGCATCCTGGCAAGCAGCAGCAGCAACAGCAGCAGCAACGTGGCGGCAGCGGCGGTTCTGGTGCCGAAAGTGGCAGCGATTCCGACAGCATCAAAATACCGTTGAAGGTGTCCAATTTTGGTAGCGGCAGCTGCGTCGGAGCTGGCATCAAGCTATTGCCACTAAGGGAACGGTAAGTGAAATCTTTTGCATGTTTCCCTTTAAAGAATCCAAACTATCCCATCTCGTTTAAGATTGAGATTTATTAAACTCATTTCTATTCCGTGCCAAAATATTGAAGTTCCTTGAATAAACTCGCAGAGCCTTTTTAAAAATTTCTTATAATGTTCGTACAGCCTTAAAGAACACTTCTCTGGCCCCATAAAGTATATATGTACATATTCCTGATCAACATCACTAGTCGAGTTGATCGGAGTCTGTCTGCTTCTATGCAAACTAGTACCTCAGTTTTAAAGATAAAATATTCATATTTGCACAGTAGGCAATACATATGTCGCAGCTGGCCGGATCAGATCACTATATCATATAGCTGCCATGGGAACGTGCTGGGTTTTTGTGTGAAAAACTTTTTTGTTTTACAAGTGACCCAAACCAAACTTAACCAATATTTTTATTCTTATGCTCTCCACATTTAGACCAAAAATTTTGAAGATTAGACTCCTATATCATAGCATCGAAGAATGAGTTCTTCTATGACCAACTTTTTGTAGGTTATGTGATCTACGGCAGACCTTTTTTATCTTTTAATATTTTTCCTGTTACCACAGGTAACAGAAACCCTACAAGACCCGCAACCGTTGTGGTACTTTCTAGTAGGTGGCTTAAGACTACTCAAACTTATAGTTGACGGTTTGATGTCTTACATTATATTTATATATACATATATATCAGTATAAATAGTCCGGTTTTAAGTTTTATATTGAAATTCAATTACTACAATAATATTATTATTATGCCACTCTCAAAAGTTTGACAGATTGGACCAGTATATCATATAGCTCACATAGCAACAATTGATCGAAAGCTGAGCTTTTGTTTACCAGGTTACTCAAACTAAGCTCATCAGTTATGAGTAGCTTCAGACGAAAATGATCAAGATCAGAGTACATTGTCATATAGCTTTCTTAGCAAGAATCGGTCGGTTCTTCAAATGTATAACACAATTTAGATGACGGAAATTTCACTCTCCTCTACAAGGGCAATCTTCGGCGTACCTAAGATTTTTATAGATATTTCTGCCTCTTTCCTGTTACCGCAGGTAACCAAAAGTACATTAAGGGCCTTTTCCCTCTGGCTTTGGTACTTTCTAGGAACTCGTTTAAGATTACTGTAGAAATTTCTAGTTGACGGTTTTGATGTCTCACAATATTTATCGGATTAGTACAAATAATCGAGGTTTTAAGTTCCACATTGATATTTGATTACGATAAAGATTAATACGACGAGATACGACTAATATATCATATAGCTCTCGAGGGAAAACTTTTTTGTTTACCAAGATATTCTAAGCAAACTCACCTTTCAATATTTGATCGAAAAATTAGCAATATTAAATTTTAATTCAATTTAAATGATGGCAATTTGCGAAACGTATGTAACCAGTGGCGTACCTAAGACACCCGTCCCTTCTAGGTATTTCTGCATCTATGTAATCTGTCACAGGTAACAAAAGGGTTATGGGACTCTCATCCTTTCTGACTACTGTAGAAATTTCTAGTTGACGTTTTAGATGTCTTGCGATATTTGAAATTCAATGACGACTTATTTATTCTAAAGAGAATTTATAGTTTATGGAATCGAGCAATTCTCTGCTTCATTTATCGCAATTATATACAATATGTACAGGTGTTTGTGCCATTCTTCAATGCCCATTTCCGTTTAAGTTCAGCCCAATTGACACCTGGCGCCACAAACTGTTTACAAGTGTCGGCAAATAAGCCAAGATTTTTAAGTAGAATCGCAATTATGTTTTGTAAATATTGCCGTCGCTAGGCGCTTCCCAACAGCTGTGCGGCTAATTTAATTAATGTCAGTTTCCCCATCTCAAAATATGCACGTTGTATACCCTGTAGTTATTCCGAATGTGAAAGGATATGATTATGCTCAACGGGCAGGTGAGCTCAATTTTAGCATAAAGTAGTGAAATATCGATTAATACCGATATGGCTTATGAGAGCCACAGTTATCAAATATGATATTTATGTTAATTCATAGAAGATAAGAATATTTGACTATTCAAAATACATCGCAGGATGAATATTATTTTTATTTTTAATTTTAATCATTTATTAATTAATCCTAATATAAATTAATACTTTTTTGTATTAATTCATGTAAGTGTATTTTGAATATTCATCCAAATTAATATTTAAAAAATCTGAACTATTCTTCCAAACATATACTTTCTTGACAATAAGCATGGAAATTATAACTGTTTACAGGGCATCAGCTAGTCGGCCACTATTGTTGTTTTTTTTCTATGGGGAGGGAGCAACTTGAACTTATTCGTCTTTATGGCATGGTGTGCAACCATCATCATCACACATCTATTTTCACAGTTCACTAAATATATTATTGTGGTCGCAGTCCGATTTAGACACAGAGTCGGATTCGGGTTCGGATTCACGCTGACTGTGAATGTGGCGCCGTCCAACCGGGCGGGCAATGGGCGACGCGTCGTGTGCCGCTTCAATTACGGCAACTGAATAAATGCCTCATTGAAAAGCAGTCCGCAAATTATTCAACGAGTGACAAATGACAATTGCATGTGTCCACTTTAATTTAAGGCTTTTGTTGGTGGATGCCGCCCCATCTTAAACTGGGCAGTCATTAATTTTAATAGTTTATTCGATTCGCTTTGTTTGCGCATCATCGACACGAATTGGTGCTGCCCCAATAATAACTGCTTGCCACTTAATGACAGGTGGCTTGACTGAAGTGCACGCTGGCATTATTTTACGGTCAAGGGTCACGCAAAGCTTGCGCAATTTAAAACAGTGCAAATTATGCCCTCCTTATTAGATGCGATTTTACGTGGTGTTTTGAAGAATAATATTTATTTTATGATGCAAGGAACACAAAATTAAGTTTCATTTCAGTTGTACTATTTTCAGAATAACTTAATAAACAATCAAGAAAAGCGTCTTAGATTGTTATCTAACTTTCAAATTCTATATTTATCGATATTTAAAAATTCTATTTTTTTTTAACTTTTAAATTCATTACTTTTAAATTATACCCGTCAAAAGTTGACAAATTGGTCTTTTTGTAATTGCATTTAATTTGTTTAATTATTCTTTGTGTTTTTTTCCACACGCGAGCCAAGCAACATTAAAGTCTATTTACAACCCAATAAATAAAGCTATATGCGGAAAACACAAAGAAATTGCCTTGCAAAACAGCGCAAAGATAAACTGCCTTGAACCTAGAGTCCCCGCTAGTTAAAGCAAGCAGTTGCATTATATATTGCGCCCTCTCTCACACTCCCACTCGGAGCATTGAAGCTTTCGCTTCAATGTTAGCACATTGGCTCAGTGGCCGTTTAACGTGTCTAGACGCACTTAAGTATGCACACACATTCATACTAAATTATCGTTTGCGATTGTTGCACACTGTGCAATCTGTTATTGCGCTTTGACAAAGTTGGCCTTGTTTCTCTTTCGCGCTTCACCTGTCATCGTTGGTCTGCTATTGTTGCTGTGTTATTCTTGCTGTTGTCTCCTTTTCTCCTTTCTAATTGGTTGTTTTCTTTCTTCTAAGTTTCTCGCTACGTTTACAAATGTTAGTTAACATTTTATTTAACAGAGCATTTCTATCGCTGTCCGTTTACCTAATTTTCATTTTAATTTAAACCAATTGGAACTTTGCAACTTTTTTATCAGTCATTCATTTGCGTCTATACGCCACTTATCTACCTGGCTTATGCGCAAGCAAATATATTTGCTAATACGCTATGGCCCGTATTAAATATCTTATCAGGCAGTTGGTCGTCATATAAACACTAAATTAGTGACAACTGATTAGATTATAGACAAAAGATGGTTAATACACGCACAACCTATTCCCCACTTGAGAACCGTGACTTGCGTGTTGCAATGTTTATAGACTTGTCTAAAAGCATTAATAAAACAAGTTGCCCTGACTGACTGACTGACTGACATTCACATTTAGGTATGAGTGAAAGCTATCCCTTTTTTACTTTGTCATATTTCCACCATTTAATAAATAATTGGGCAACTTCTGCTAGTAAGTGAAGTAAATTCCAAAGCGTAACACAATTTAATATGCCAGAACGTTTCCACTTTCTGTGTTTTCATTCTCGCATCTTTAATACCAACACAATAAACGCAATAACAACAACAACAAACAATAAACAGAGCTCAGCATGCCTCATTATGTTAAACGATGTTACCCACAAGGCTTCAATTACTTTGTTATTTCCGTTTGACACTGTCAGCAACATTCCCCACACAATATTATGAAAATATGATTCGATATTGCAAATCCCGTTCTTTGAAGGGTTGAAGGGAACTGAGTGTTTCCTGTGAGAAATAAATAACGAAAACAAAATAGCAAAAACGAAAACAACAGCAACAACAAAAACAAATGCTGAGCATGCGCAAGAGATAAATTCATTTACATGATGGTATGCATACTTATGTGTGTGTGTGTGTGTAAGTTACTTGATAAATTGCAGCAAAAATCTACGACGCAAAAAGCATAAGCATAACAAAACCCAAACTACTTTGGGCAAGTTCTTGTCTTGTTATTGGACCTTTTTTTTCTTTCGCTTTTTCGTTTTGAAAGTTGTTTTGAAATTGGATATGATTTGAAATTGAGGAATTAAAAAAAACCTTGCCGAAGAATGTAAACAATATAATTATGGGCGGGCATTCAGTCTAACAAGCAACTCTCCTTCCCTGCGCCCCTCTCTCGCTCAGTATGCCGCTCTCTTAAAGCTCAACAGAAATTGCGTCATGCCGGTTAAGCGGTTTTCGGCAGCTTTTGTGAATCAAATGGCAAATTTCACGCTTGCTCCATTTCAAGGACAACTGCAACTGCCGGCAAAGCTCGCACAACAGTCTGGCAACGCTTGCCGCTCTCTGCTGCTGCTCAATGTCAATGTCAGGGTTGCCCGCAAGCGAAAACCTGTACACGCACAGCCTTTATACCCCTGATTGTCACACCACCTCCCGTCCCCAATGGCCCTGGGTCCTTGCTGTGGCATCTTCTTTGCAAACTGGGTAACCTTGAGCAAAGGCTGATTTTTTTTTTGTTTCTTGTTTTGTTTGTGTTCTCTTTTTACCGACGTAATATGAACCGGTTAGATTGGTGTTTGTTTGTTTTGTTGTTGTGTTCGCTTCTTGTGGTGTTTACTCCTCACCTTGTGCCCCCTTTTGTCATTATTCCTAATCTTTTAGCTGTTTTTTTCTTGCTTCCTGTTGCATAATTTCAAGGTCATCTTGAAAAGTTTTCCATTCAAGGGGTTGCTAGTCCGTTTTTTTTTTGAGGGGTTGCAAAATGAAATGTGTGTCAGTGGTGCAGTAGTTGAATGCAACAAGCAAAGTTATTTTAAAGTGCACACAATGCAAACAATCTACTCTTATTGATTGATAAAGGAGTATATTGGTTTTAAGAGTGTGCAATTAATTTTACGTCCAATTTTTAAATAATATTTCATGGCATTTTTTACAAAATAATTACCAAGCTGTGGCATAACCGTAATATACAGAAATAGCAACAGCTTCATAAGTATTTGCCTCCACATTCTTGTACAACAAGGAGGGGGAGGGGAGGTTTGTCTATGGTCATTAAACAGTTGCTTTTGTGTTGTTGATTCATTGTCGCCGATTCGCTGTTAGCTTCAGCTGGCAAATGAAAGAAACGAAACGAAACGAAGACAAAACAACGCACAGCACAGCAAACCCGATCGAACCGCTTTAAACCCCTTTGAACTCAATTGCTACACACACACTTCGCATATACAGTTCGGAATGACTGACTGAAAGGCGACTCTCTCTGATAAGCGACAATATGGATGGATGTGTCACAGTATTATTTGCAGGCAGGCCCCACTGTGTCTCAAAATGTTGTCGCTTCTGTTACAGTCAAACTTCGCTTTGCCGATTTTTCTCCATCATTTTTTACAAATTCCTCAACATAACTCGTATTTCGTTTTGTAAATCAAACAGAAGTACTTGTATAACCCATGTGGAATTCTAAAAAAACATTCGACTTTGTTTTATCATTATAAAATTGAATTTCTACCAATTTGTTGATGTTGTTTAAGTATTTTGCGAAACACAAAAAAATGTTGTTTACACAATAACTCAATTTATGAATGATTCTTTGTTAGAGCATTTTGACTGTAATTTTGTTTATCTTGCGGTTATTGTTTCATTCGCTCTCAGCTGATTACTGTTTACGCGAAACGCAAAAGCGCTTTAAATATTTGTAAATATTGCATAAACTCACTAAATGTCGACCATGCTGGATTTATCTCATTTTATGAAGCTTATCATTCATTGCAGTTTAATTACGCCTTGAACACATATTTTCTTCTTCTTTTTTATGACTTCATCTGCCATTTACAATACAAGTAAAAATGTGTTGTGTTCTACTCTTCTTCACTGATTGCGTTAACAACCTTCAATTGGGCCTGATTGTGTGTGCGCATGTATGTGTGTGTGTGTGTGTTTGTTGTGCCATGAAATCGAGTAAACAACTTAAGGGGCATCTGTCGGAAATCCCGTGTGATTTACTAATCGATTTATGTGTACCTTTCGTGCTGTGTTAAAATGATTTTTATTATACTTAAAATGTGTAGGGATAAGAATAGATGTTAATTAAAAACTTTCCGCTAAACATTTTCATAGATTTTTTTGGCACAATATTTAATTATATATGCCTTGACAATTTCATTGTGATCCGGTCAACCAGAAATAACTTATTTAAAGATCTTTGCATCTTAAGTGTATTGTTTATTTGTTTTTATTGCAAATATGGCACGAAAATCTATTTTTTGCTCAACTGAATTTTAATCAAGTTTCAGTTAGGCACGTGACACAAGAGCCACAAGCTGATCAAAGACTTCTTGTGTATATACATATATATTTCTATGTGCGTATATATACATTAAGACATACACACACCAATGCAAACACACAAGTGTTTGTCAAGTGCTCACATCTGCTGATAAAAGGCAAGTCAACATCGATGATAAGACAGAAATAAATTGTTTTTAGTTGATTTGCTTTCTGATCACAGTGGAATTGAAAGATTGGCAATCTTATAAACACTTAATATTCCTATGTATAACTGCTACGTAATATGCAACACTTCAAAGAAGATCTAAAAATAAATAGGGGTTTTTTTACAGATAATATGGGGTTTTTTTCGCACCATTTAAAAAGTGGATAAATAAGTAACAATACTTTTTGTATTTTATTTTCTGGGTTTCCAAATCCTTGCAATGATTGTTAGACCATTTTACATTTTGATATCCCCAAAATTTATTATATTCTTTATTTTACTTATATTTTTCATTTTAAATTATATATTTAACTACTCCCCTTTTATTTTATATAATACAATTTGTAAATTATGATTTTATTTATTAAAACCTTTTAGTCCACATTAAATAATCAAATTAATTTCTAAACGTGTTTTGGTGGTACAAAACAAACAACAAAAGTATCTACAATTTATATACTTGTTATTGTTATCTTCTCTCTTTGTGTGTTTAATTTATTTATTTATTCATTTTATTTACATTTTGCATAGATGTGAAAAGTTTTTAGTAGCACTTTTGCCACTATTTGCACAAACTCAAAGCCAAATATTTTATTTGCTCTAAACAGGTATGATCTATAACAGACTTAAATTGAAACGATAAATGAATGATTTGTTGTCAAAATAAATTTACGCCTATGCAAATTGCTTAAAAATTATTGACTTGTGTAAATAAACTATATATTTAAAGTATTTGATGATCATTATTTAATTTATTAATTAGATATTGATTATTGTTGTAATTCCAGTTAGAATGGTCATCAAGGTTTTTGAGAGTGTTTTTTTCTGTCTTCTTTTCGAATTGAGTGTTTGAAATTTAAATATTGTTTGCTCATTGCACAGGCGCACAGATGATGTCAGCCAGACGAACAAACCGTTGCTCAAAGCGCTCAAAATGGAAACTATCAAAAAATACTCACACAAACCACCTGCACATGTGTAAATGCATGTGTGTGTGTGTTTGTAGACGCTGCATTCGCCTCTCTGCTTAATTCCAGCACACGCACTATTTCTCTCTCTCTCTCTCTGCTCTCTCTCTCTCTGTTTCCCTTGCGCTTCTAATCTGCTGCTCTCCGCCCTCTAATCATCACACAAAAACCGTTTTGTTATGCTCCTCATACGCACTAACACACACACTCACACACACAAACACTCTCACACAATTTTTAGTGAGAGCCAATGCGTTATATAAGCAACGCATATTTTCTAGTGCGTGGCCCTTTTAGGGGTCTTCTTCTTTTGCTTGTTTCTGTGCGTTTACATTTCATGTAAACATGTAAATATGCATGTGTATGTGTGTGTCTTATGGAATTTTTGGTTTTGGGCCATTTCCCTTTGGTTGTCTTCTTCTGCTCCGTTCAGTTTTGCTTGCTGCCAAACGCTGCTCGCCTATTAGAATACTCCAACTAATTAACGGGTTATGACAAGCTTGGCGCCACTTCATCACACTTTATGGAATGCGGGCTCCACACCGCCAGAAAGTCGACTAATTAATGCAAACGGTATTTTCATGGAAATTCATTTGCCCGTGATTTGAGGGCAAGTTTTTTTTTTTTTTTTTGTCATTTGGAGCTCGCTTGTAACCTCGATCCTATACCAATTATCTCAAGGTAATTTACCAGGCGCACAGCAAGCAGTAATCATAGCTTAATGCCCTTCGCAATGGCTGCATTTGATTTTTGTGTGTAGCTGTGAATTTTCTTCTTTTTTTTCTAGAAAAATACACAAAGACCCAGAGCTGAACTCAAAGTACGAGTTTGGATCGTGGACGTCTTTGAACTGCACTTTGCTGCATGCCTGTGAAAATATCGATCGCCTCGTTTGGGGTGCGTGTGTGTGTGTGTGTGTGTGTGTATGCCTATTTACAGAAAGAGTGAGACAGAGCGAGAGAGAGAGAGAGGGACGGAGAGTGGTGCAGTGGAATTTACCCCTGAACTCTCGATGACATTGAGTTTTATAAATAACAAATTCTTCATTTATTATTCTCTTTAGTATTCTCAAAAAGATTAGAGATATATCTATATCTATAAAAGACACCGAAAAGACAAGTAAATGTTAAAATCAGTGTGTCAAACAGAAGCGAATTTCGGTTCTGAATTCGATTCTACGTAAAGTATAAAAATTCTCTTCTGGTAGTTCTGGTAGTTTTCCAAACTTATTTACGGTGCTTGGTTACGTATCGGAGCCTTGGCTTTTTACAATACAAAAGTTCCAGTTGGGCGTAACCGAATGCGGCATACTCTGATGCCAGCTGCTTACAGCTGGCAAAGAATCTTCTAGCAGTTGAACAATAAATCTATCTGGCTTATATATTATATAGTTCAGTGGATTATTTTTATTTTTATAGTGAAATTGAGGTGTCAGCAGGTATCGACTCATCGAATGATGCTGACTAAGATGTCTCCACCAATGCGTTGCATATTTGAAAACAAAATCAAGGTTATAAAAAATACCTGCAACGTTTTTTTATTTTTTATTTGTGTTCAGTATTGATCGCAATCTGTTTTGTAAGAAACCAATCCTAATCTTCCTGCCTTCTTCCCTTCTTCTGTTTGCAGCACCTTTAGCAATGGCGCCAGCGAGCAGAGTTTGCAGCCGGAGAGACGAGCGCGTTTGAATACGGCGCCAGGTCTGCGAGGAGCAGTGCCAACGGCCATTGTTACTGGTGGCCTAAAGCGCAACTACAACATTCGGAGTGGTTCGAGTGCCAGTCACATTACGGATGACAGCAGCACAGAGAGTTTAGCACCCGCCAGCACCTATGGCGGCAGTTTTCGCAAATCCGTGCAGATCAACGATGGTCGTCGTGGTCCCGGTCCGGGATTGGGACAGCGGGATGAGCGAATGGTGTTGGTATCGCGCAAGGTGCCATTTTTGATATTCTCAGCGTTGCCCTACTACAAGGGCAAGAATGGACGGTAAGTGCATCCTTATATGTATTGCTGTATTCATCTAATAAGCGTATCCCTTTTGTTTGCAGTGTTGAGTTCCGCAAGGAAGATCGTCGACGTCGGAATCCATCCACCTCACGTCCCTTGAGCTCCATTAACGATGCCCCCTTCGATCCATTCGATTTGATGGGCATACAAAAGGCCGAAAATGGTCAGGTTAGTTGAGCACAAAGTATTATTTGTATTTGCCCAACTAATGCAATATTTTAATCATCCCCTCCATCCAGGATATATCCTATGGTCATTTGTTGATACCATCGCGTCAGTATGAGAAGGAGCGCAAGAAACATGGCAATGCATCAACGAATCCTTCAATTTTCGAGAATCAAATGGAGATAACGAGCACAGCAGCTCTGAGAAATCATGGCATTGCGAGGTTGGTGCCTCTTTCATGTTTTGCCCTACTTTGTTTTGGAACATACCACATGAATAATATCCCATTACCACATACATACAAACATATATTCACCTTTATATATATATATATATATATATATACCAAAGACCTCATGCCTCATACATAAACCGCAGATGACATGCATTAAACATCCGTTCAATTAACTCTAGTCAAATTTTCCCGGTATAAAGTTATCGAGTTTTTCGGACTATAAAAAAGTTGAACACATATCGTGTCTAAGAATGAATTCTGCAAGAATTAAGCAGTGCTAGTTTCGAGTGATCTATAAATGTAGTCTGTTTATCTTTTAGTATAAAATTCTCTTAGGTCTATAGACTTTAGAATTTAACAATAAGTAGAATGAAAAAAAAAACTAATATTTATAGTCAGTCTATGTTAATGTGTTGCTATATATTTTAATCAACGTTTGCTGTTCAAATTCCTTTTTAATATATTAACTAAAGCCCAACATGCTCAAAGTGTTAAAGTTGCGATTAATTTCAAGCGATTGCCAATCAAAATTGTTTACATAAATCTTAAACAGGCAACAAAATAATCAGCATGTCAGCGATTTTATTTTGACAGTGTTTTTTTTTTTTTTGGTAAATATCGTGTGTAAATATTAAATGTTTACGTGTTAAACAACAATTCGTTGGTCGAAAATAACATCAAAGCGCTGACTGCACAAATTGCGATAATTATTATTGCTGAGTTGGTGTTCTGAGTCATCGGAAAAAGAAGGGCTCGTTTAATATCTGTTGGACTTTATTTTTAGCGCGTCAGGCTTTGTTACCTAATTTCCAAAGAGCTGCTGACACAGCGCCAAAAAAATTTATATAATAATGTGTATGCGAAAACTTTGGCCCCAAGACCCAATCCTACAGACGATACTATATAGTGAAAACAAAAAAAAACACACAAAAAACGTTTCGATGCATTTTGTACCATTAAATTTTTGCTAATCATTTAACGCTTTGCACTACTTCGTTTCAGCACAAAAACCATAACCAAACATCAAGGCAAATGGTAAATTTTTGAAGCAGCTAATAAGTAACCATTACCTGCGACGATCTCAGCTATGGAATTAACCCAATTATATATATTGTGTATATATATATATATATATATAAATAACTAACATCGGCCATAGCTGAGATGTGTGGCAGCGCTTATATGAATATCCAATTTTTACATACCAACAATTACATACCACTAACCAAAATTCACACTTCACATTTGCACACATTCGAAAACTGGCAAACGCTTCAACTAACTTGGCTTTCACTCACGTTCTGCTCTCGTTTTGGGGGCGTAAACTGTGTAGACAACTATTAACTATATTTAATGTTCTTACAGGTGCTTCACTTACGAAAATACGAATCGCAATAATGCAGCCAGTCCAACGCCCGATCTGAAGCTGGACATGGAAATTGAGAGCATCATTCTAAGTGGCGATGTGTCACGTGGTCTGCCAGTAAGTAAATCTCTTCACATCTATATATATATATATATACACATACATATAACTAAAGCTCACTTATCAATCTCTGTTTCGCAGTATCCGCAGTATTCGGCTAGTATCTTGGATGATCCCGAGCTGATTGCTGGCAAGCATCGCACTCTGTTGACGTTCACCTCGTACATGACCTCGGTCATTGACTATGTGCGTCCATCGGATCTGAAGAAGGAGCTCAATGACAAGTTTCGCGAGAAGTTCCCAAGCATACAGCTCACATTGAGCAAGCTTAGAAGGTAGCATATCTAAAATGTTCCATTTGTGATTGCTAACATTATTTTGGTTTAAGAAAATGAGATACTCACCTTGAGTAGGATTAACTTATTTTGTACTTAACAAAAGCAGAATATTTCTATTTAATATTTTGTATTTTTGCAAGTTATCTGTAGTTCCGAAAACTACATTAATATCATTTTTTATATGTCAAAAGTGTTTCTAAATTGTAACTAGATCTTCTATTTTATATAGTTATTTACCTCTTCAAGTCTTATCGAGGCATAAATTATATTTTAATATAATTTATATAGTTCTTTTTCTCTTAATACAAGAACAGAAAACCACAAATATAATGAATGGATTGTAAATTTATTAGTATGATGTTCAGCAAAATTCTAGTTAAAATCTAAACAGTCTAGCTGAATGGCTTATACCATGGCTATATGTATATAACAATTATATTGCAAAGAACACAATTACTTCATAATTTCAGAGACTTCTCTGTAAATATCATAATGAAATCGAGCAATCTTTGTTACTATAAACTGTTAATAACATTTTGATTTCTTAATTCTATTCACAGCATCAAGAGGGAAATGCGTCGCATTAACAAGCTGGATACGCGAATTGATCTGGTGACCATCTCGCAGGCCTATGTCTACTTTGAGAAACTGATTCTGGCCAATTTGATTAATAAGAACAATCGGAAACTTTGCGCCGGCGCCTGCCTACTGCTCAGTGCCAAGATGAACGATGTCAAGGGCGACTCGCTGAAGAGCCTCATTGAGAAGACGGAGAGTGTGTTTCGCTTGAATCGCAAGGAGCTGATCTCCTCGGAGTTTGCAGTGCTCGTTGCACTCGAGTTCAGTTTGCATGTGCCGATGCATGAGGTCCTGCCGCATTATCAACGATTGCTCTACGAATCCTAGAATTGGCCCAGGCGCTGCGCCGAAGGACGTTTAACGGCGGCAGCGCAGGCGGCGGTGGCCTTGGCAGCGGCAACAACACGACATCATTTGCGGCGCAAGGGCAGTCGAAAGTGATCGATGCATACTTTTTGGCGGAATCTGTACTTACAAATATATGGCATACTTTTCGGGTGTTGGATTTTTATACAAGCAGTACAATAATTATTTAAGTAGCTGATAGGTTTTTGCTAACGCGTAAGTTTCACACAAATCAAGTTGACAACAAATTTATATAAACAACCAAAAAAAAAAAAAGGCATAGTTATAATCCAAAAAAAAAAAGAGATGCACAAACATTTAAAAACCTTTCCGGTAGTTGGCACTTCCACAAAACACTTATTAGCTCTTAAGTGTTTATCTTTTAGCAAGTTATATGCTTTTTTCTGGTTTTTTGTTATAGATCAAGTATGAATAAATAAATAAACTGACAAAAAATAAATGCATGATTGTGTAAAATACCTTTGATATGTATGTGTGTTTATAGCTCGAAAACCGCTGACGCTTATCAATATCAGTTGGTAGTGCGTTGTTGTTGTTGTTGTTGTTGTTGTTGTTGCTATTGTTGCTGTTGTCACAGTTGGTTAGGGCCCTCATGCAACGTGATAATAATATTCAAATTTGAACCTGAAGCACCGCACAACTCTCTTGCGAGCACGATCTCTGCCTCTTCACATTGCTGCTAGCCGCATGGTCAAAGCCAACTAATCCGCCCCAACAAACCCGCTTCGTGGGGAGCTTTGCTTGTGTGAAGAAAATCCAAGCGAGCAACCCCACCACACACGAACTCAAATAAATCACTCGATTTATATTGCCTCCAATATTTGTTCTCGCCGCTGCTCATCAATCAAAAATCAATAAATACTTTGCGATCGATTATTTGTCAGCGCAACAGGCGCCCAGCAGCCAACAGCAACGAAACGGAAAAGAGTAAAGAGTTTTGCGGTTGCCGGTCGGAGTCTCCAAATAAATATGCGGGCCACGATAACCCAAAAATATAATACGCACACGTGCACAGATGTGTTGTTGTTGTTGTTGTTGTCCCCCCTGGCCCATATACATGCATTACATTTTTTTTGTTATCGTTGTTAACTCCTTAATACCCTGTATTTATCAGCATTATAGAACTGACCTCGCTCAAATCATACATTATCTTTTAGCTAGAAGAACTTGGGTTTTTCATAATCTCATAATTTATTGTATATTTTATATAATTACTTCTTAACCTTAATTGTTCTTCTTTAGATAAATCTTTGATTTTCATATATATTTTTTTTTTAATTCATGTTCAATATGAGAGCAAAGGGTATTGGCTAGTCGAGCGCGCCTTATCAAATAGCTATTTGTTTTGATAAGGCCTGTTGGCGCTATTGTTATTGTTGTTATTGTTATTGTAACTGATTTGGGCAGCCAGCAAACGGGCAGAGGTGGCTACTGCAGCACAATGGCACAATAGCGAACGGGCAATGCTGATTGTGAATGTTGTGTGTGTTTGTGTACATGCTCTATATATTTGTGTGTGGTGCAATTTAATCAGTTCTTGTCTTATCAGAACACACATTGCTGACTGCAGTTGTCGATTGTGAAATGCAAAAGAACGCAGTTTAATTATAGCCACCAACAAGCAACAGGTTTCGCATTTATTTTTACTTTTGGTCTTTTCTTTTTTTTCTTCTTTTCTTTTGCCATGTAACCGAAGTTGCAATGTCATAAGCACGATTAGTGTTGTAAAACATGTATAAGCATGCATGCCGGTGTTTATCAACATGCAATTAAAATAATTATAATAATTACTGCATAAGCATTTAAATTCTTCGCTCTTCACGAGCAAACTCACAGAAATATTTCCATTAGAACATTTCAATGCACAGATGCAAACTCATTAGTGTGACCATTCAGCACACACACACACACACCTGCTCTCAAGAAGATTAAATAGCACTATATATATATATATATATATATGTATATGTATGTGTGCGTGTACTACATATGCCCACGTGTTCTTTGTCCGAATATATACAGCTGTTTGGCTGCCACATGCCACATGCCACATGCTGTTGCATAATGAAAATGCTTAAAACTAATTAACGCAAAAGCAAAGTCGGAACCCAAACTGTATACTCCCCTCACACGCCCCCCTCACTCTTTCTCTGTCTCTCGCTCTGTCGTTCTCTTGCCGTCGCCCCCCTCCCTTACTTTCTGTTTCTCTCTCTCCGTTCGCTTGCGGTCTGTCGTCGTCGTCGTCGTCGACGTTCTGCTCCTGCTGCTCTGTTCGCCTGCTATTCGCGTCTGCTGCTTGTCTAGGCCTTGTCAGAACAGCAGCAGCAATAGCAGCAGCAGCGGCAGCAGCAAAACTTTTATTTATTACTCATTAGCACGCAAGACGACAGCGCAGCGTCGACAACGACGACGATTTTTTTCTTGCCATCTTTAGCTCATTTATTAAGAATCAGCCCTGGCACAACACAGCACAAACACACACACACACATACACGCACGCACGTACACAAAACTTTTTCATTAAAATTTCGTTTTCATTTCGTTCATTAAGTTGGGAACCGTTGCGCACTTTTCGTGCCAACCCCACAATTTTTGCTCACCACCCCCAAAAACACCAACACGCACACACACACAGAACAGTTGTTGGGCCTTATCTTTTGCGGCTTTTGTTGTTGGCTGGCTTCGTTCACATTCGTTAACAGTTTTAGTCACTCTGGCTCACTAGATAACTTTTCTGGCCGCTTGCCTGTCCGTCCGCCTGTCTGTCTGTATGTGTATGTGATGTGCCCTGGCCAAGCGCTGAACGCTGATTGGAAAGTTCTGTCTGCATTTTCAGTAGCGACGTTCCCGTCGCCGCTGACGCGTTTCTTTTGCTTTCGCAGCAGCAGCAGCCGCCGCCGCTGCTACTGCTGCCGCTGCTGCTGCCTCTGCCTCTGCCTCTGCCTTTGCTGCTGCTGCTGCTGCCGTTGCCTGTCTGCTGGCTGTGGTTTTCTGTGCGCCTGATACTGTGCGCCGAGTTAATTGGTTTGCAAACAAATTAACCAACGTGGGTGTGTACGTTTCCTAATTAGCAGCTTTTGTAATTAAATATGCCCGCAGCCATTCACACACACACACACACATACACGCTTACATACATGTGTATGTGTACAATGGCATAACGGTTCATGTGACTGTGCAAAAGGCGCAGTGGCAGCGACTGCGGGGGTCGCAATTCTAGCTAATGAACACAACCAATTCTCCCCCCTTTCAAGCGAGACTGTGTTGGGGGAGGGGAAGGGAAGCGGCGCTGCGGTAACCAACGCTGGCGTCCCGAATGAAAATGCATTTTAATTAGGGGTTTTTGTTGGGCTTTTGTTTTAGTTCTTTTTTTGTAGGTAGGCAACTGCTGGCGCTGCGCTGCTTTGGCTTCGTTCATTAGTTGAATGGCGGCAGACGACGTAGGGTTGACAAGTTGTGAAAGTTACGCAATAAAAATCCAGCCAGTTACAAATAAAGTCTGAAAACTTTTTAATATAATTAAATCTGTTGAATAAAGTTAAAATAACTAAAAGTTTATATATTTTATAATTAAAGTTATACATTATGATATCATGAAGCTAATCATAATATTAAATTAATTGAACTAAAAATATTAAGACCAAAATATGATTAGTAAATAATGATTAAAGTACCTTATATACTCTACCAACAGCATTTTAGTAGTTTGGCAACCCTGCAGATAAGCGCTCCTAATGGGACATTGCAATAGAGGGAAAAGAGAAAGAAGGAGAGAGAGCGAGAGAGAAAGAGGTTATCTTCAATAGCATTGCATCATGGTTGAAGCCGGTGCCTAGTGTGGTGCTAGTGGTGCTCATTGTTTGTTCGTTGCTTGGGCTCCAGTGCATAGAGGAGAGACAGAGGCAGAGGCAGAGAGATGTGGTTTGCACTCCGTGTCTGAGTTTTTTTTTGCCATTCATGCGATTGTTCTTTTTGTTGTCCAATTCCATTCAATTCAATTTTCGAGGAGCAGCAGCAGCACCACCACCAGCACCGAAAAGGGTCCAATTAAAAAACCACAACAATTAACGAGCCAAGTGAGTTAACTTGGCATAAATGGAATTTTAATTGGCAACATGAGAGCGACAGGGCAACAACAACAGCAACTGCTAACAAGAGCAGGAGCCAGAGTGACTCGATAAGTGAGTGCGGGCAGCAATGTTTGAGAGAAGGGAGAGGGGTAGAGGAGGTGAGTGCTGCACAGTGCTGGAAAGTGCTGCTCGTTTCATGGAGAAAGAGCGAGTGAGAGCGAGAGAGAGGTGGGCCTCGTTACGAGCACCGGGAGTAGTTAAGTAAATGAGCATTTTGTTTCACTAATGAACACTAATGAATGCCGGAGACAACACTTGCTTAAAGCAGTATGGGTGCGTGCGCCTGTGTGAGTATGTATACGTATATGTATATATATGTGTGATGCCTTTGTTGGTTTGGGGTTTTGTGTTGTTAATTAATAAACACGAAAGCCGGAGCCCGGCCCGGGCACATTGTATATATATATATATATATATATATATGTGCATATATTTGTGTGTGTGTGTGCCCAGTTTTGAAGGGGTTAAAATAAGCAATTAGTTGGATTTTCAACTAGGCGCACAGCAAATGTAAAGCCGTCGAAACGTTGCCAACCAGCCAGCCAGCCAGCCAGGCAGCAGGCAACTTTGGGAGGCAAGCCGACAACAACGACGACGACGACGACGACGACTACGATGAAAAACTTTCAAACTGTTGCCGACCATCGCTTCTTCTAACGAGCAGCGGCGGATAGCGGATAGGAACCGCTGCTGCTGCTGCTGTTGCCTCCCGGTTGCTGCTGCTTGTGGTCGAGTTCCCACAGCGCCAGCGCCGAGCGAGGGACGAACCTTTGTGCATAAGCCTGTCACGCATTCGAGGAGCTCCTCGCATGTGCTTCTCTCTCTCTCTCTCTCTCTCTTTCGCTCTCTTTCTCTCTCTCTCTATGTATGTGTGTCAAAAAGAAAAAGCCCTTGCGGTGGCGGCTTTTTTACATTTACAGTTCGTTCGGTTCGTGATGCGTGGTTCATAAATCCACAGGTGGCCTTTGTGTTTCCGCTTGACATTTGACCCACATCAACTAATGGGTTTTGAATGGGGTCACATGAATACTTAATTATCTATATATATATATGTATGTATCTATATAATATAATTTTATACGCGCGTGATTCGTTTTCCATTTCGGTTTTTAGGTGCCCCAATTTACGCGCAATTTTCTTAGCCAAGTGATTTTCAATTTGAAAGGGAAAGCTTTTCCGTTTTCGCAAATTGATTGTTATTAATATTTGAAGTTAGTTAAATTTTTATAAAAAGTAAATATCCTTTTAAGTTTTTAAGCTGCCATAACTTTGTCATAAATTAACCGATATAAGTAAAGAATGTAATTTTAATCATGGTGTAGCCGCTAGATTAATACTGCATTAAATATTCCAGACAGGAATTTATGTTAAAAATACAACTATAAGATTTACGATAAATATGTGAAAACTCACTAATTTGTACCCATTGTGCGGTGCAGCTAAAATAGCTGTTGTTTCTGGTTTTCAATTGCTTCCGAACCGTATTTCTACAACTTGTTGATGTAAACAACAAGCCCACAAGTAAATCTTACCAACACGCCCAAAAAAGGCAAAACAAATGTACGACATAATAATACTGTTCGTATTGAGCCATAAATTACTATTAGGTATGCAATCGCCCAGCTGAGACGAATGAATCACAGAAATAAATCTGGCTGGCAATCAAGACCAAGCCATCGATTATAATGGGCATATTTAAATGACTGCTCGGCCAAAAGACAGCTTGAACAGACAGCTTTTGCGGAACCGCTTCGCCTGGTAGCTGTTAGACTTGGTGTTTAATTTGTCGTCTTTTATGGTAAAGCGTCACAGACGCGAAAATCGTCCAATACACTCAGAGAGAAATAGCTATGAAATCAAACTTGGAATATGCGAAACCAAAGACTATCCCTCAGACCTTACCAAAAATGTTCACATCGAATTGCGCACAGTGGAATGCGAAAAGCAAAAGTGATTGGAAATATTAATTTGAGGAAACAGTTTTTACTAAAAATAAACAATATTTTATTCGCATAAGGTGCTCTAAGTAACAAACGCTTCGACGCTTTGCTTTTGACTGATTTCTTCTGCTTTTTGGTAAGTATAGACGGGTATACTTTATAGCTACAGTCTTTGGTAAAAGGTGGAAAAAAATCACAAATCTGAAAATCACAGCTTATGATTTTTTCTTATTTTGAAAAGACGATTTCGCATTGATACTTTTAAGGTAATTCTTGAAGTATAAATTATTTTAATGTCGTTGGTTTGGTATTTGAACAACAATTTTTCTAGTTTTAATATTTTAGATTTTTTACAAATAGGCTACATTTTTTTATCAGTGCAGTATTACTATTTTGATTGTCATTGCTAAGCAAAAACCTGTGGAGGAGGCAACCTCCGACAAAGAGAGGCTGGCTGACGACTGACGACTGACGACTGAGATTGCGAACCCGTTTTCGGCTAGAGAAAGAAAACAAATCATGAAACAAACAAGCGATCTGAGTTTCAGTTAACTGACGTCATCGATTTAAATTACGTGTGGGCCAGGCAAAAAACAACAAATAACAAAAAACAACAAAAAAACAACAGCCACAATAATTTACATGCCAAGGTTTGGAGGCAACAGAGACTAAGTGAAATCATATTTTAGAATATCGCCAGTGTTCCGACAGCTCAATCGAATTTCGAAACGCGTCGAATACGGATCGTGGCAAGTTTTAAGCGGATACTCAAATCAACAACAACAAAAAATCAAAGAAAATGGCACTGCGTAAAAAACAGGAGTACATTCCCATCAAGTGTGAGGGCTGGGATGGCAAATTTATTTATCCCGATGGCGCTGTGAACAATGTCTCCAAGATTCGCCGCCACAATCAGAATGTGACCAATACCAATAATTTCTATGGCTATAATACGGAACCGATTGTTTTACCCACCGCCTGGGATGGGACTTTTGTGAAGGGCGGCGAGACACGAATTAAGCCGGAACGCAATCGTTCCGACGATCAGGATTACTATGATTTCGATACAAATCCCACCATATTGGATCCCACATGGAGTGGTGAATTTGTCACCGATCCAAATGATATACGCATCAAGCCCGAACGCAACTTCTCCGATCCAAGGGATTATGCCGAGGCGAAACGCTTCAAATTGGTCAATCATTGAGAAAGTGATATCGTTGGAAAGTGAAAGTTCGGCATCCTTCTACTAACAACGTTGCTGGAAGTTCAACTAGATCATTCCTTAAACAAAAGCACCACCAACTAATTGCATTATATTTCATGTTCTCTTGAGTTTTTTGCAAATTGATATTAACTTAAGTTTTGTACTATTTCAGTTCGTATTTTTATGGATATTTATTGTTACATTTAATAAAAAATCAATTGTGAGAAAAAACCCAGAAAAATATGCTTGAAAGTTGTTATTTTGCATTCGTGTGGGCGGTTTGAATACAAATACCGTTGATTTTTCAATGGCCTTTTAAGGTCGCGATCGTATCGATCGAGTTTGCAAATTAGGCTCACATAAAGCGTAATTATCTACATATATATCTATATATATAACTGAGACCCAATCGAGCCTTATTTGGCGCCGCAGAGGCACATGAAATTCTATCTAGGCATTTCTAAAATGTTCTTGAAATTGATATTTTGCTAAAATCTTTCTGTATCATAGAAACGATTTCATACTTATTATAGAACTAATGGAAAATTGTAGAAACACTTATGACTAACGACTATCCAGCTGAAGCATTAATAACTATATTTAAATATTTCAAAGTGACAATAAATTGTATCTCACTTCAAAGTGATTAAAATATAGCTGACATTTTGACAAATTTAAATTCTAATGAGAAATGGTTGGTATGTATTCATGTGACTATCCCCTGATCAGTTAACGCGATTATTGAATTTATACATTGTTGCAAACTACTTGCATTCTTACGTCAATTACTATCAACTATGTCAATTAATTAATAACAAATAGTCGAGCATTGTTTTTTTAAGTTACCATTCACAGCTAAAGCTTATGAAATTTCCTCAAAATTGTCATTTACAGTTTCATAGCAAGGACAACGTTTAAAACATTGATGGTTATCTTTGGTAAAAACCCAAAAAAAGCAACTGAGCTCTTGACCCCGACGTGAATCGAACACGCAACCTTCTGATCTGGAGTCAGACGCGCTACCGTTGCGCCACGGAGTCCTCAAATACACTATAGCAAATTGGCTACTTGAGCATGCATTGCCACATCAAATAATTCTAGGAAAATGCATCTAAATGATGTTGCCACCTGGGCAAAAATTGGTGCAACCACTCATGGAGGTTGAAAGACAGCAATCTGGCTTGGCGCCATATTTAGATACGAACATATTTGAAAATACAGTTTAAGCAAATTATACGCAATATTTTATTACAATGTGTGTATCGTTTGTGTTAACTGCAATAAATATTATCCTTAATAATGTAAACTATCGATAACCACACAGATCCAAAAGTATTTTGCAGCATGTTAACAAAGTATCGATAACAGTTGGCATTCCCTGCATTCTTAATCGCAGCCAACTTCACATCAACGCGTTCTCGGTATAGGTTTTAAAACTTATTTATTCGCAATAAATGCGAATGCAATTGCGAAAAATTGAACTGATTCGCTGTATTTGCGAAAAAGCAGTAATTTAATTTATACAAAAAATTAAACGCCGCACATTTCGCACATTTACAACATACTCAATTCAATCGTTTTCTTTCCGCCACCGTCGTCGTTGTGCGCTTGAGTGAGTGAGTGTGTGTGTGTATATATTTTTGTGCGTGACGCGCTGCTGCCGCCATTCAAGATTGAAGTGAAAAAATGGATTTGGCGGAGCTACATAAGATGAAAGTGGTGGACCTGCGTAACGAACTACAGACGCGCGGTCTCGATACCAAAGGTGTTAAAGCTGTGCTCATCGAACGCTTGCGGGCACATGTCGAAGATTCTGCCGGCGGAGGCGTTGGAGGTGAGTTGGTATGAGTGTGTGTATGTGTGCGTGTATGCATTATTGCGCTTCTTGCTCCATGTGTGTGTATGTGTGTGTCGTATTTTTCGACTCTTATGAATGTGATTGTGTGTGTGTAAGTCGGCTCAGCGTGTTTTTCTCTTTCTTTCTGAATATTGTAAACGCGCCTTATATAACCAAAAAATAAAAAAAAAAAGAAGAAGAAAAAAAGCGGCTTTTACAAACTCTTTTTTCTTTTCACACACGCTAGATGGCGCCCCAGTAACACCGAGCCGGCGACAACGTCGAACGCGCTCAATGTCCCGCTCTCCGTCGCCCGTTGCTGTGGCGCCGCTTGCCGCCGAACCGGATTTGGAAACCCTGCAGGAGGAGGAACAGCCTGTCGTCCAGGAGGAAGCAGAGGACACTTCGGGAGCAGAGCAAGAAGAAGTCGGAGATGAAGAGGAGCACGAGCGAGAACCGGAACCGGAAGTGGAAGACGAACAAGCCAAACAGGATGAAGCTGAAGATAAAATTGAAGAGTTGGACGCAGTTGAGCCGGCTGCCGCTGCAACGCAAGCGGATCACGATGAAGATGTGCCAATGGCTGATGAACCAAGCCACGCCATGCGGACAACAACGGAACAGGAGGAGGAGCAGTCAAATGACACCAATGAGCAAATGGAACAATCGGATGAGCAACAGCCAGCAGCAGAGAATGATAATGAGAATGATGCGGATGCGGATGCCGATGCCAATGCTGAGAAAGTCACACCTCACCAATCCAATGGCAACAGTGGTGAGAAAATGGATGTCGATGAGGAGGCAGCCAAGACAGACAAGCAGGAGGACAAGGACAAGGAGCAGGAGAAGGATAAATCGAATGAGCGACGCAAACGCTCTCACAGTCACACCCACTCACGGACCAGCTCCCGTTCACCCAAGCGTCGCAGCGGCGACTCCAAGCGTGACTCGAAGGCCGGATCAACGGTCGAGGAGCGCACAGTGGCCGAGGATGAGCCCACCATGGAAGATAAGCAAATGGGTCTCAGTTGGTGTAAGTATATTTATTTATCATATATATCATTTTTATCTATTTATTTAATGCCAACTTAAGTTAGTCTGGACAACAAAAATAAATAAAAAATATAATATAAATATAATATAATATAAAATTGAATTTTAAATGTAAATTATTAAAAATTTGAGTTATTAATAACTAAAAATACATACTTAACTACAGATTTTGGTATATATTCTATACAAATTTAAATCCCTAAAGTAATGTGGTCAAAATACACTTTCGTTTACTAATCGACAAAAACTAATTGTTTTTCAATATTTCGATTTGAAACAAAATTAAATTAGTTCCTTGAATATTTATTTATTTTATTTTACATTATTATTACTTGAGAAAAAGTTAAGAGAAAATTACTCTAATAGCTTTTATGAAGGGATATTATCGAAGGAGCTTTCGTTAAGGAGGAGTATCTTGCATAGTATTCCGGAATAAAATTAAATTATTTATAGTTTAGAAATGGGAGTATTTTTATTACATCTCTGATAATGATACATATTTAAATATCAGCTGGAATACTGTGACCTTAGTTCTAATTATAATGTGACACGCGACGTTCAATTTACTGCATGCCATGTTATCGTTAATAATTTACCTGTGATTATATACTAGAAATGTAGTGAACACTGTCCCAACTTGATTAATTATTATTTAATTGTATTTTTAGGATCAGCCTATATAGCCATATAGCCATCTAATTTGTTTTCTCATTTTCTTTCCATTCCACACAGTTGATTCGGATCTACATTTGCGCATCGATGCGACAAGTTTTACATCGGCCAAGCCATTGGATTCGGAAATCTATTCGCTGGTTTGGTCGGGCGCCAGAGCCAACTATGGTGTGCGCGAGGGCAAGGTGTGCTTTGAGGTGCAGCTGTCGGAGGAATCGGTGCCGGAGAATGCGCATCATTTTCGCGATGAGCCGCATGTGCGCGGCTTTCGCGTGGGCTTCTCAACGCCACAGTCCTCACTGCTGCTGGGCGAGGCTGAACATTCCTATGGCTATTGCGAGAGCGGCCGCAAGGCGAACAATAGCGAGTTTAGGGATTATGGCAAAGCCTATCAGCTGGACGATGTGATTGGCTGCTATTTGGATCTGGACAGTGAGCCGTGCAACATTAAATATACGCTGAATGGCGAGGATTTGGGCATTGCGCACGAGTTCGATAAGAGCATACTGGGCGAGGAAGGCGCCCTCTTTCCGCACATTCTCACCAAGGGCTACCAGTATACGGTGAACTTTGGCAACGAGACCGAGCTGCTGGTGAATGCCGAGCGAAAGACGCGTAAGCGGCGCAAGCAACGCGCCGAGTCGCCACAGAAGGATGATGACAACGATGGCGGCGAGAAGTGGAAGGTGCTCGACGAGGCCACCGCCGATGATGATGAGCCCGAGAAGAAGGACGACGAAGCAAAGACGGCTGCCACCGAGAAGTCCACCGAGGAGGGCGACACCGATAAAACTGAGACCAAAGCCGAAGGTGCTGCTGAGGTGCAGGCGGACCAAGTAGCCAAGGAGTCTGTTGTCGACGAAGAGGCCAAGTCGGAGCAGGCACAACCTGCCGAGTCTGCGGAGGCTGCACAGGATGAGGCCATGGAACCTGGTGAGTTCTACAAATATCTATATAATATTGAATAAAAACAAAAACTGAAGTACAAATTTCTCATCTCGTAGCTGAGGAAGCAGCTGAAGTTCCCGCTGAGGCAGCTGCTGAACCCGCAGCAGCCGTTGCCAATGGCGATAGTCAAAGCGAAGCGCAGAAAACCGAAACAGAAGATTCAGATACTGTGACTGCCTCTTCTGTCGAGCCAGAAGCGCCGCCCAAAGAGGCGGTCAAAGATAGTGAAGCGTCAGCGAACGCTGAGGAGGAAGACGAGGATGGACCGTCGCCCAACAAGCGTATCAAAATCGATTCAGAGGCAGAAAAGGCAACAGCCGAAAAGTCACAAACCGCTGAGGATGAGTACGAGGATGTGGTGCCTGTGCCCCGTGAAACTGTTGCCCTGCTACCGGACTATATTCTGGTGGCTCTCGTGCCCGCCGAGCAGCTAATTGCCGGTCCCCAGCGTGCCGCATCGCGCAAGGAGTGCGAGGTCATTCTGCTCGTTGGTCTGCCTGGCTCCGGCAAAACGCACTGGACCCAAAAGCATCTGTCGGAGAACAGCGACAAGCGTTACGACATCATTGGACCTGATTCCATAATAGCCAAAATGACGGTGAGTTAAACGATGCCTTCAACTAGCTCAGTTTGCAGAGTTCAACAAAGTTTTATTCAATTAAGATATAATCTTAGAACTGTTTATCTATAAACGTAACATAACATCGTAATATGAATTTACTGCAATTCTTTGAATTAATTTATTTCCCATTGAACTGTAATTGTTTAAAAAACACTAGTTAAAATCTTAATTGCGTTAGACAAAAAACATCTAAAAATTATTAACACTTTAAATGAAGAATGTTATATAAATAGCTTTCAATATTCGGTTTTCAATTTGAATATTGAAAACTTTTAATAAGTTTTTGAATTTACGAGGAGTTAACGAAAAATTATTCTTATTGCTTTTATTATTTTACTACCAAAATATTAAAAGAAGATTGTTATATAAATAGATACTCCATGTTCTATATGAATATATGTTTGGTTTATGTAACAAACCATTTTTAATATTTAATTTTCTAAATTAATAATCAAATCTTTAATGAACAATTTAAAATATTACTCGGTAGCAGCTATGCGGAGCAAAAGAGCAAAACAAATATAGGATTTCTTACAGCTCTCTTGTTATTTCTGTTGTTGCTACAATTACAGAGAGCAGATTCATATTATATATATATTTATAAATAATATTAACAATGGTTGTCCAATATCAATAATTATAAACTCTGTAACTGTTGCATCTTGAAAGATACTGTATTTGTTTTGGATATGTGATGAGTATCATATTAATTTTGTTTGATTCTCGCATTTGCAGATCGATGGCGAATCGCGTAAAACGGTGCACAAGGGTCGCTGGGAGAAGGTGTACGAGATCTGCTTGAATAGCCTGGGTGCTTTGGAAGATATTGCCATGAAGCGGCGTCGCAATTTTATACTCGATCAGGTAAAACATCAAGCAAATGACCCTTACACCACATGACCATACACACACCAGTAGACACACACACACACAACACAACCAACACACAACTACACACGTACACACACACACACTCATACATTTAACACACAAAAGTACCGAACGAATACCAAAGAAAAAAAAAAAAGAAAAAAAAAACCACGAAGCAAGCGAGAATTATGCGTTGATGATGATATACGTTTTGATATAGACAAACCAAAATACGTATGTCACGCCCCCAAAAAAAAAGAGGTCCTGCAAGGGATCTGTTTACAGTTTACATATTGTTTTTTTTTTCGTTATGTTTTTGTTTTTGTATAAATTTGAATATGCATTTTATTGCTCACATATATATTATTATATGGGAGTGTGTGAATGAGAAAATGAGATGAGAAATGAGAAATCCCAAGCGTCGTAGAACGCCAACAATTGAAAGAGTATACCAGGTATGTGTTAGGTCCTAAGTTGATCCGATATTTAGTTTTGTATAAGTGTGCGCGATCTGTAAGTATCTGTCCCAAATGTATTTGGATTTCGATTTCGATTTGTATCTGTATTTGCATTTGCATTTGTATTGCTTAAGCTTAAGTTTTAGGTGGCAACAGTTGACAAACAGCAGAAGTAGATGATGAGGAGGAGAGTGGAGATGGAGATGGAGGTGGAGAGATGAAATGTATGTATTAAGGATGTGGAGATTTGGAGATGGAGAGATGATGGAGATGCGTGCGGCAAGTAAGCCACTCTGTAAGTAATAAATACAAACAACAACAACCAACCAACAAATTAAACACACACACTCAGGCGGCGAAATCGTTCGTCTTTATCACAAATATTCTCTTAACGTATACGTTATTAGTACCTACTATTACTACTACTACTACTACTACTACTGCTACTACTACCTACTCTCTATCTCTCTAAATGAAAAGCGAGCCAGGAGGCTGTGGCAGCTGCTGTGTACTTATATAATATCTAGCATAAATATGTTTACTCTTACCACACACACACACACACACAAGCAAATTGATTAAGTCAACTGTTGTTTCATTCTGCCACAACAAATTCCGAAGCAGATCCTATCACATATTTGCCATATTTGTAGACTATGCGCAACAACTCCCTGGCGGAGTTGCAATTACCAATACACACACATATATATATATATATATATATATGTAGCTGTATATATATATAGATGTGTGTATGTCTATGATGATGATAAATCAGGTATGTGTTAGTTTATAAGCGGCGGGCTCTCTGAACGATGCGTCGTCGTCGTCGTCGGCAAACAGCAATCATCAACGTGTTTCTCAGGCTCTGACCAACAAACGCAACGCAACGCTACCAACAAATACCAAAAAAGATATCCAACCCAATCTTCTATTTAAACAACCAACCAACCAACCAAAATGAAACAACAACCAACCAACCAATCAACCAATCTATCAATCAATCAATCAATCTATCAACAAAACAACCCAACAACCAACAACAACTGTATGATTCTTGTAGACGAATGCGTATGCCTCGGCCCAGCGACGTAAAATGAAAGGTTTTAGCGACTTCAAGCGTATTGCGGTTGTTTGCATACCCGGCGAAGATGAATTGAAACGCCGCATCGCCGTTAATGAGGAAAAGGGAAATGCTTTTACAGTTAAAGAATCAACATTAAATAACTTACGAGGTAAATATTGTCCACCACAACCAGCAACGAAAAAAAAAAAATAATAATAATAATTAAAACCAAAAAAAAAAAAAAATACAATAATTATTGTATAATGTACCTATATCGAAAGCGGCAAATTATATGTGCATACAACAAAAAAAAAAATATAGAAAAAAAAAGAATTTATATATATATATATTATGTATAATGCTTATAATGTAACTTTATGTATTTAGTTTGTAAGCAGCTGCATTCTCTTTATGTATTTTGTAACTGTTTACACTATAATTCTTAAGCATCTTTTAATTCATTTTATTTCTATACTTCATCATTATTGATCAAACTACCCTTTCAAAAGATAAAAAAAAAACATGCCCCCCAACCCAAAAAAAAAAAAAAAAAAACATTCAGCTGCGAAACGTGTCTTTAAAAATTCAATTAAAACTTTTTGGTCCGATTTCAAGATTTATCCTATTTAATTTGAGCTATTTACTTGCGATAATTTGTATTATTTTCTGTTCAATTTGTATCTTTTTCGAATACTTTCGTATTTAAATATTTTGTAATTATTAATATGAATTTCAGTTTTTAATTTATAAATTGAATTTTGTCCGTTGTCAACTTGCCATCAATTTTCTTGCGACACGTTTGCCAGCTAAACAACCACCACCACCTCACCTCACCTCAAGACCCTCCTCCCCCACCCTTGAACCACCACCACCACCCACCCACCCCCACCTCTACCCCAACCCCAGCCCTTACTCTCTTTGTATTGTGTAAAATTGATAAATACATTTTTTGCTGCCAGTGTTGCAGAATGCGATTTATGTCATTTATGTTAAAATTACGTTTTCACAAATCTTTTTGCAGCAAATTTCACGCTGCCCTCGCTGGAGTTTGGCTGGTTTGACGACATCATCTACACGGAGCTGAATGGCGACGAGGCCAAGACCGAGGTCAAGAAGTACAACGAGAAGGGCAAGAAGGCCATCGATGCGGACAGATCCCGGGACAAGAGATCGCGCGGCACACGCGACACTTATCGCCGTGATGATCGGCCCCGCAATCGATACTTTGACGACAGGCGTCGTGATCACGGTGGTGGTGGCGGCGGCGGCGGTGGTGGTGGCGGTGGCGGCGGCGGGGGTGGTCAGCGACACGAGAGTCGCTGGAGTGACTCGAGACGTGGCGGCGGCGGTGGCGGCAGCAGCTACTCAAGCGGTGGCAGTGGAGGCGGCGGCGGCGGTGGCGGCAGTCGTGGCTACGATAATCGCAATCGCAACTATGGCAGCGGTGGTGGAGGCGGTGGCGGCGCTGGTGGCCAACAAAACTGGATGCAAAACAATCGACGCAGTGGCTACGATGATCGTGGCTATGGCGGTGGAGCTGGAGGCGGCGGCGGTGGCGCTGGCAGTCGTGGCTACGATAATCGTAATCGCGGCTATGGCAGCGGTGGTGGCAGCTCCGGCGCCGGTGGCCAACAAAATTGGATGCAGAACAATCGTCGCAGTGGCTACGATGATCGTGGATATGGCGGCGGCGGCGGTGGCGGTGGCGGCAGTTCGCGAGATTATCGGGATCGAGATCGTGGCGGCAATGATCGCAATCGGCTCGGTGGTGGCAGCAACAATGATCGCAATCGCGGCAACAGCCAGAGCAGCTATCGCTCCGGCGGCGGCAGCCACCAGCAACAACGGGATTTTCGGCATGGCCACCGCGACACCAAAGAAGATAGTCGCGGTGGCTATGAGCGGTCAGCGGTCCAAGCGCTGGCCAAATATGGCAATAACTCGACGCCAGCTGGCTACGAACAACAATACAAACAGCAGCAGCAGCAGCAGTCGAGCGGTGGCCAGCAGCAGCTCGGAGCAAAGGTGAGATCTGAAGATAAAGATCTGAAGAATATATCTATATATATATGTATATCTATATATATTTCAATATGTATTTATTTTGTCATATTTGAATTGCAGTCGTCGCTAACTGGCAAGTGGAGCACCTATGCCCAGCATCATCAGCAGCAGCAGCAGACCCAGCAGCAGCATCAACAGGCTGGCATTTGGCAGCAACAACCACAACAACAACAACAACAATCACAGCAACAACAACAGCAACAATACCAGCATCAACATCAACACCAACAACAGCAGGGTGCTGGCCAACAACAACAATACTGGAACTACAATCAGATGCAGGGTAGGTAGCGTTATCGCTGATGACGATGACGATGATGATGATGATCATGATGAAGATGATGATGATGATGATGATATCGATGGTATCGCCAACGGCAACTGTTTAACTTATAGGAAAAACTCGCTCTGTTAATAAAATGCTAACTTAACATTGTGAAAGTCAATTTATTTTTGTATGATATTATGATATGACATGATGAAGATGAAGATGATGATGAAGATGTTGGTTGGTCGATGGTTAATGGAGCGAGTGCTAGATAAGCTTAAAGAGTTGTCTTTGGTGTACATCTGGTGGGTTATGGTTTAATACGATTGAACGCATTCCATGCACAGGTTATGGCAACCAGCAGCAACAGCAGCAGCAACAACAAACACAACAGGCCTGGTCACAAGGCGCTGCTGATCCGCAACAACAGCAACAGCAATGGATGTCCTGGTGGCAGGTAAGCCAAGGGCCTCGACCAATTGATTGGTATCCTCCTCCTAATCGATTAAAAAAAAAAACCCCTCTTTTAGCAGCAGCAGCAGGCCGGCGGCGGAGGCGGTGGCGGCGGTGGAGCAGCGGCCAATAGTGCCGGTGGTGGTGGTGGGAGTGCGGCAGGGACTGCGGGCGCCACTGGCAATAATGATGGCGGTGCCACCAATCATTATTGGTCTCAATATTCATACTCTACACAGTCCAATGCGGGCGTCGACAAGAAATAAGAGAGGCATCCATATTTTTGCCGTCGCAAAGAAATCAGAAAACAAAAAACCACTTTAATTTTGATTTATAAAAACAAACACACACACATATACACAAACGCAAGCACACACACACACACACACAAGAAGATAAAGCAAATCAACTTTAAATGATAGTTTTTAAGCATAATGCAGAAAGAGCAAAAAACAAGCGAGCATAAAATTTAGTTTAGCCAGTTTTTAAGCCAGTCTGGAAAGTCCAAAAGAAAATGTAACCTTAACACACAGCACAGTTTCTGGCAAGAAACAAACAAACAAACAAAATGATGTAGAAACTGTTGATTTTAAGCAAATATTGTATAAAACAAAAATGTTGTTGTTTCATACAATACATGTGCAACAACATTTGTTTCGGCCACATTTCAAAGAACAACCAAACTTACATTTATTGTGCATTATAAAAATTGTTTACAAATTGTTTAAATCGATGCCAATTTCCTTTCGCTTCCTGGCTTGTTCTTCTAACAAACAAACAAACAAACAAACAAAACATAATAAAAGCAATAAAAGGAACGTTGGATAATATTAATTTTGGCTGCATTATAAATCTAGGACAGTACAATTTGTTTAACGTTTATCATTATTGTTTTTTTTATTATCTTTTTATACATTAACGAAAAGCTGGAAGACAAAACTAAAACAAATTAAATTTAACAAAAATAAATCTATATACAAACAAACATATATAACTGTAA
Organism: Drosophila anomalipes; assembly: GCA_035041615.1. Lineage (NCBI taxonomy): Eukaryota > Metazoa > Arthropoda > Insecta > Diptera > Drosophilidae > Drosophila > Drosophila anomalipes. The sequence goes on from JAWNKZ010000040.1 coordinate 4,615,255, forward strand.
ATGTGTATTTTTATTGACTTAATTTAATTATTATGAATCGATTGACTTAATCCAGTAATTGCTTTCTGCTTGCTGCACTTAGTAACAGCCAAACAATTAATGATTTAGTTCAGTTAACCATAAGCAATTTCAAATTCTAACGTTCGTCAAGTGCGATCAGTTATCGCACTAATGTCGATAATGCGCTGTTATCGCACTAATGCCGATAGACAAACCTAAATCGATAGGCTACACACCCCCATAAGAGCAAAGCAAAAAACAAAAAATACCGCACTACATTTAAAGTGACTCGTGCTGAAGTAATTGTTATCAGATTCAGAGCATTCCAACAACTGTTATTCACTCGTGAGTTTAGTTATTTATTACGATAAGAAAGTTGTTTCGAGTGACGCATACATTAACAGTGCAGACAGTCAAGCTGACCTTTTCAATTGATTTTTCGCACTTGCAGGGCAAACACGCACACACGAGGCACCGACAGAGGCAGTGGCACCACCATGATTGGCATACAATTGTTCCACGAAATCGGCAGCATATTTCGGAATGTGAGTACAAATTTTAGCTAATTGTTAAAATTAAATCAAATAAATGCGGTCACATTTCCAATTGCAGACGCCGACTTTTGCGCTAGTGTTGGAAACTCTGCTGTTGATTGCAGTTATTTGGCTGGTGTTGCATCGCAGAGGTGGCCGACGACGCCCCCTGTCCAAGGAGCAACAGGATTATCTCGTCGAGCAATATGAACCGGAACCGTTAGTGCCCGACACAGATCCCAATCATCCGCTGCTGCGCACCCGCCTCGTCCAATCGAAGGTGGGCAAACGCATCGTAGTCGACGGAAACGATTGCCTGAATCTCGGTTCGCAGAACTATTTGGGTTTCTTGGAGGACGATGAGATTCTGGAGGAGGCGTGCAAAACACTGCGCAAATATGGCGTTGGCTCGTGCGGTCCGCGCGGCTTCTATGGCACCATGGATGTGCATCTGCAACTGGAGGAGCGTTTGGCCAATTTCATGGGCCTCGAGGAGGCCATCGTTTACTCCTACGGCTTTTCGACGGTGGCCAGTGCCATACCCGCCTATGCCAAACGTGGCGATCTCATCTTTGTGTAAGTGCCACATGGTATTAGTATTGACTACCCAAGGATTAATGTGTTTATTCCCGGCCAGCGATGAAGCCGTCAACTTTGCCATACAAAAGGGTTTGGATGCGTCGCGCAGCACCATTGTCTTCTTCAAGCACAACGATGCCAAGGATCTGGAACGCTTGCTCATCGAGCAGGCGCAGCGCGACTTGAGGAATCCGAAGAAGGCGCTGAAAACGCGTCGTTTTCTTGTCGCCGAAGGCATCTATCTGAACACCGGAGAGCTATGCCCGCTGCCGGAGCTCATCGAGCTACGCAAGAAATACAAGCTGCGCCTGTTCCTCGACGAGAGCGTCTCCTTTGGCACGCTGGGAAAAACGGGTCGCGGCCTCACCGAGCACTACAACATCAACGTAAGCACGATAATCTCTCCTTAAACTGATAACTAACTATTGATAATCCTCGCCTGCAGCGTGACGAGATTGACTTAATCTCTGCCGGCATGGAGGGCGCCATGGCCACAATTGGTGGCTTCTGTGTTGGCTCCAATTTCATCGCTGAGCATCAGCGATTATCTGGCTTGGGTTATATATTCTCCGCATCGCTGCCGCCGATGTTGACCCAGGCTGCGATTTGTGCCTTGGATCGTTTCGAGCGCGAGCCGCAAATCTTTGAGCAACTGCAGCAGAATTCGCAGCGAGTGCAGCAGCAATTTGAGCGCTTTAGCAAATTGAAGCTGCGCGGCGACAAAATGTCGCCCATCAAGCATTTGTATGTGGCCCAGGAGCGCGAGAGCTTCGAGGCGGAGCACAAGTTGCTCACCCAGGTGGCAGATAAGGTGGCTATATCTGTATATATATATATATTCCCGATCAGTGATCAATCTCTTCTTTCGCTTGCAGTGCATTGAGAGGGGCGTGGCCGTTGTGGAGGCCGCCTACCTGCAGAATCGGGAGCACAAACCGGTGCGTCCCAGTCTACGGATTGCCGTCAATCGTCTCCTGGACGAATCCGATATTTTGAGTGCCTTCAACATTATCGAGGACGTTTCCAGCTCAGTGCTTTAATTAAAGCTTTTTTGTGCGTTTTAGACTTAACTTCAAGAAACTACTATTTTGTAACTATATTTATACAAAGTCCATTAAGTAATTTCCATTGGTTTTGCGTCCATATTTCCGTAATTAAACCATTTAATATTGATAAATAAATTATTTAAGACTTAACAGTTTCTGAAATGCTATTAACAGCGTTGGTTATTTTTTTGTAAGACGTTCTTAGGCGTCTTTCAGGTGTTTTTAAAATTATACTTATTTGTTTATGCATTTTAAAATATTTATTTGTTATAATATAAACAAATTCTTTTGCTGTTTTAATATATTAATTCTTTAAGTGGCGCCAAATAAAAGTTAACAGCGCCAGAACTTACAGACTTCCAGTTAATTTATCGATTGGCCACTTGCACATTTTTGGTACATTTCGGTGGCGCAAAGTTTGGTCACACTGTCACTCAGAAACGAATCCGAAGCGGAACGAACGCACGTCGCGCTGTGATTTTCAGTGTCATTTTGCATTTAAAAAAGTGTAAGCGAGTGTTTAGAATTCTACTATTGTTTAAACAAATGTCTTAACCAGCCATAACTACACGCGAGCGCATTGAAAATGTGCGTGAGCTAAACGCATTAAAAAATCAGAACACAGTCGAAACGCATTAATCGATTTTTTCACGGCATGCCGGTGACGGGGACGCCGCCAAAGTGTGAATTGCGCGTGTGTGTGATTAAATGCGTGTGTGTGTACGAATAAATAATATGACATAATCGACGTACACATACACATACATATACATATGCGGTTGACTTAATTGACATAGTTATTTTTTGTGCGCTCAGCAGCAGAATACATAAAAGTGTCGCATTCTTTTTTATTTTTGTGGTCAGCGCGTCAGGACTTTTGGTCATTTCCTTTTGCACTCCATCGTGCTACGTGAGCGGAGCTGTTTTTTCATGCATGCTTTGCTCACCACATTCGATGTTACCAACATGCACACACACGCACATTCATATATATATATTTTTTTTTTGATTTGGGCGTTGCAGGATGATTCGATTTCCAGGCCGCTTTGCGGTCATTTTCCAGAGAGAGCGCCATTGCCTCTATAGTTGTCTCGCTCGCACATTTGTACAAAACGAAAAGTGCATTTATTTGCTGCTCGTTTATTAAAAGACATTATATGTCATTGTTTTTTTTTAAATAAAAAAAGAGTATATATATTATGTAGATTTAAATGTTATCTTTGTGTGTTATATTCAATAAATCATTGTACAAATAAATAAATAAGCGACCTTCGCTAAACGCGCTACTTGTCGTTTACCAACACTGGCCATTGCGACCGCTTCCAGTCTGTGCTGAGCACAGAGCAAACTCGCGCTGTTCATTTTGTTGTTAACGTGCGCTTGTGGACGACAGACGTGTACGTGTTACTCAAATAAGAATTGAATTAAAATTAATATTAAATGCTGGTGTTTAATTAAATGTGCATATTTAGTAGACAGCTTTAGTCATTCTGATTGTCTAAAGTGTTGTTGTTGTTCCAGAAGCAAACGTTATCGTCGTCGTGTACTGTGTGCAATAAATGCCGTTAATAAGACTCCCGCCACTAATAAAGCTCCGTTAGAATAAAAAGTGCTGGCGATAAATTTAAGTGCTACAAATTATTTGAGTGCAATTCACGATCAAAGTAAAAATATCCAGAAAAAAAATTCAAATAATTTCATAAAAATTCTTTTTTCCCTCCCACACCCCCATACACCAATTTTATTTACCATAAAGCAGCCGAATTAAAATAAAAAAAACGGAACGCGTGTGTTTTGCCCCGTTTCGACGAACTTGTGTGTTGTTTGTGTGTTAAACGACGTCCCAGCAGCACGCAATAAGAAAGAAAAAGCAAAAAGAGACAACGAGTAGAGGACTACGTCAAAGTTGGAAGCAGAAGCAGAAACTGTGAGTGCTGCCCATCATCATCTACTTCTCTATAAAAAAAATATACTAATTTCTTTTAAATTTGTATGCAAGTGTGTGTGTTAATTGTATTGTGTGCTTTTCTGTTTGGAGAGAGAAAATGCGTAGACAGACAGTAACACTGGCGGCACTGGAACACTGTTTACTGTTATGCGTGGCTGCCGTTGCGCCGTTTGACCGGTGACGCCATCTTTTAACTCGCACCAACAAATTTTTTTCGTATGTTTTTTTTTGGGATTGGTCAAGCACATTCCGAAGGAGGCGGCGAGTGTGTGTATTTTGTGTGTTATGCTTTGCGTTCAATTTCGCTCAACAGATTTTTTTTTTGTGTATTTTCTTTGGCTAGTCGTCATATTAAGAACAACTAGCCTTGTCTCTTACTCTTATGTCGAGTGGGTGGAAGAGAGAAAGAGAGGGGAGAGGAATCTTTTGCAATTGCGTTTAGCTTTCTATTCGCGTCTGACACATGTCATCGTCGTACAGGTTTCCAATTTGAAATGCCGCCTTTATCACTATACACACACACATATGTTGACGCGTGTCTAATGCATTTTACTGATAAATTGGCGAATGCTGCTGCTTCTCCTTCTGTGTCGCATCTGTTTACAAGTTTCGTCTCGAGTGTGACCCACTTTTTCAGAGTTTTTCTTTGCAGCTTTTGTGTGTTTCGCTTTTGCATTGGTGGATTTGGCGAAAAACCTAGTTTGATGTGTTTGTTGTTGTTTTTTTTTTTTTAGTTTATAGAAAACAACAAACAAGTGATAAACAGATTTGTAAATAAATCGCAAAACTTGTTTATTGTACAATGACACGAGAATTGATGTTGAAACTACAGGGGAGGGGGGTGTTTGTGCTAGATTTCAGTTTTTAGAAGCCTTATTTTGCTTTGCGAATTAATCGTTAATCGTTTGACCGATAAATCAGCTGAATTTGTGTTTAACCACTGTAGCCATATCATGTTATTGCAATATGACGTGTAACCACCCCGTCTTGTCTGCTATTTCCACAATCTTATCAGAAATTATTACGTACGTCTCTTTCGTACTCCAGTTAGAAGCGAGTCTTCCAGTACATTGTAATTTAAATGTGTGTACATGTGTGTGTGTGCGTATGTGTGCAACAGTAGTTAACCTAATTTTCCAGTTTAATGGCGAACCATATTTTTATTGCCTTATTGCCAAGTCAGATAGAGCTTATTGCAATTACTTTAAAAATTTCCAAATTTTTCTTTTGCACATTAAAATTGACAATAAGAAACAATTACGTATTTTGTAAGAGGACTGTGTTTTCTGCTTTTTTTTAGGAGTTTGTTTTATGTTAACTTCCCAAAACAAATTGATAAAACAAATACTACAATCTAGGTCTGTGAGTGTGTGCGTGTGTGTACTACGCTCTCAATCGCATGATAAAAAGTCAGGTATTATATTGACTGAATGACGTCATTATGCGCCTCTTTTTTTAATGAAATTTTTGCTGCCTTTTGTTGCTAATTCGAATTTGCGCTTCCTACTCACATACTCACAAACACACACACACATATACACAAATACTCTTGTTGAGTTTTATAAATTATTTCAATGTTGCCTCTTTTTTTGTTGTTGCTTTATCACTTTACCGCCCTAATATTATGCATGTGTGTGTGTGTGTGTGTAGATGTGCGTGTTCATGTTTTCTATATTGTTTGCTCCCCCTTTTATTTTTTGTGCTCTTTTGAAATGAAAAAAAAACTGCAATTGCAAAAAAAAAAAATGATTCAGTGTTGTTCAGTTGAGAATTGGTGTGTAATTCAGAGACGGCTATGCTTGCACAAAATATTCTGCAACAGGTCGAAACAAAGGCAACTCAGTGTTGGGGTGGGTGAAAATGGCACTGGAAAGTGAACAACGAAAGAAGACAACAAAAAATATGCAAAGCCATTCGCTGCTACACAACTACAAGTGACAAATCAAAGTGTGTTGAATAAAAGAGATGAAAAAGAGACAGAACGATTAATTTGTATGTGTGTGTGTTTGTGGGAGGAAGTGCATAGTTAAAACTGTAAACAATTGTATAGCGACGCGACAACCTAGAAAAAAAAAACCAGCGACGAATGTTTGTTTGAATGAGAAACATTAGTTTGTGATTTAGATTTTGGTTATTCTTGCCCAACTTTGCATTTTGCGACGGAAGTAAAATGTAAAATTGTACAGTATATTTAAATATATATATATATATATATATGTATATATTTATAGACTAAAAATAACAACTCAAATGAAGAGCAAAATTCAATGGATGAGTCATTTCTCCACTTGATGAGAAAAAACATTAAATGGATTTTTTTTTTTGGTTGTCGCCTCCTATACACAAAATGCATTTTTCTGAATATAGCGGTATATAAAAGTATAAAAGAGAAGCTGTGCTGGGGCTAATGTATCTTGATTGAAATTTGTTTATTGAAGCGATGTGTTGTGTGCTTATCTAATTTCACATTGACTGACGTCACTTCGCGTCAGTGATTAATTGATTTAGGTTTTTTTTTTTCGTTTTTCATTTGTAAGCAGATTAAGTGCATAATTGTGACGTACGTTTTGATTAATTGAACCTTTTCTCTTTTGGTGCTGCAAACGCGATCTGGCAACTCTGTTACCCTGCCGCCCTTCCTAACACTAACACCAAACGATTTATCTAAAAAAGCAAAGCGAGGAAAATAAACGTCAGAAACAACAGGAAAGCAAGCATCAGCAGCAGCAGGGCGAGAGTAGAGCGAGAAAGAGAGAGAGAGAGAGGTAAAATGAGGGAGAGACATAAACTCGTCTTTGCCGTAGGCAACTGACAAGAGCCGCTTCAGACAGACCAGACGACAAGAAAAAAAGGTGGAGGAGGGAGGGGTGGCAGACAAAATGCATAAATAAAGAGTACGTGCCAAGCTTCAAGCAGCAGGGACATATACAAACACACACCGAGATTAAAAAAAGATGCTGCAACTCATCAATAAAAAGAAAAAAGCAACACAAACAACACGGACAAATGTACAGTTGCAACAGACAACAGGCAACAAAAACGTCAACAACAAACTTGGCTGCTGCAACACACAGAAACAGAATAAATCTTGTCGGGAAAATAAAATAAAAGGGGAATAGAGACAGACAAACAGACAGACCAAAGGGAGAGGGGGGGAGAGAAAGAGCAGCTTGCAAAAGCTCAGGCAACAGACGACAAAACAATGCTGTTAATTATAAATTCCAACTGTTGTGAGAAGTGAAAGAGAGCGAGAGACAGAGAAAGAAAAAAACAAATGTAGACGATTGCCATATAGAAATGGAAACAAGCTTGAAAATGAAGATGCAACTCTGTTATTGTTTTTTTTTTTCATTATTTTTTATTGTCTTTACTCAGTCTTTCTGCCCAAACTGCTTCGCAGCAATTGAAACTGTCTCATTGAATGCAGAAGAGAGTGTGCATAAGAACTGTTATTATCTTCTTCTTCTGTTTTATACTCTTCATTCTCTCAGTGTCTGAACCAAATTTCAATTGGGATATTTGGGTTAATTTGGTTTCATTAGTTTAGTTAGTTGTCCAAGTGGTGGGCGTGGGAAAATTGTCGGTAATTGCAAACAATTAGTTTTGCAATTGAAGTAATTTGCCAGCCAATACAATAATATGCTGTGTATTGTTTAGAGTTGACAGTGTTGCAAAATGTGCACAACAAAAGAAATCAAGCTAAACTTTTTTAATTTTTTTTTGTATACATTTCTACACCAATACAAAATTATTTATTCATTTTATTTACATATATTCCCAATCTGAGAGTTGTAAATGTCAATAGTAAAAATCCGGTTTTTATACGAGTTTTAGGCAACAATAAATAGTTATAACAATAGGCAAGTGTCTTGGCCAAAACAACGTGTCTGTGTTGCAGCATTAATAATTAATTCATAATGCAAAAAAGCGAGGCACACGAAAGCTACAACTCATTCACTCGACTTAAATGTTTCTTACATAATAATTTGGATAAACCATGAGCGAGAAACCAAGAAAAATAAAAAAATCAAAAATGAAAACCAAACTAATCCGACTACTTTTTTTAGCCAACTCGCTGCAGACACTTGGACGCTTTTGCGGCTTGTGTGAATAATGGATTGGTATTGGTTTGCATGTTTCGACCACAAGTTGCGAATCGTTTCTAAATTAAATTGAAAATTAACACCAGTAACAGCTAGCAGAGAGGAACAGCAGCAGCAGCAGCTGAGTGCAACTCACTCCATATACGCATTACTATTGTTATTAGTTAAAATTGCAATTCATGTTGCACTTTTTTTTTTTCTGCCAGACCATTTAGCGATTTTATGGAAAAAAAAATGAGAAGACCAAATTTATTTTTTGTTTGTTTGTATGCACGTAGAGTTTTAATTAAAGAAAACCCATAAATTATCCGTTCATTATATTAACAATTAATGTGCAAATATGTGTAGAAAGTGTTATATGGAATTACAAAAAATAAATAAAAAAAATAAAAATTGCTTTGTGCCGGCAATAATAATAAAATGTGGAATCACCTGTAAAAGGAAATGGGCAAACTCAGTTGTACATATCTAATATAATATGCTGAATTATTTTGTGTTTGCTGCTTGTGTTTGTCCGTCCGTCCGTCCGTCTTCCGTACTCGTGCTTGTGCGCCCCCACCCCATTCACACACAAACACAAACATACACATATATACATATGTATGAGTGTTTATACATAAAACAAGCGCTCTGCTAACTAAAAATATTTGCATGACATCATTTGGCGTCGACGCGTCGCCGGCATCAATAATTTTCTCTGTTTTACTTATTTTTTTGTCTAGATTTTATTGCTTGAAAATGCGCCAACAGTAATATTTGCATGGAAAATAAAAATAATGCATTTTGTTGCTGCGCTGTAAGGCGCAAGGGCCATAAAAAATGGTTAATGGACTTTACAAATATTTTCCTCTCTCTACTAGTGGGTTTGGCTCATTGAACTTTTGTATTATATTTTGTGCTCTCTTATTGATGCGTGTGTTTGCTTTCTCTCCCCTTCCAATTGCAGGCCACAAAGGAAATAGAAAAACCCAACCTCACACTGAGAAAGAGTATTAAAGGCGCAACAATTTTTCGGTTTTAAGGTGAGTTTTTGCCAGTGTTGTAAACACTAATCGATAACGATAAGTCAGTCAGTCCGTCAAGTGCCAAGTAAACAAACATAAAGCCAAGAAGCAAACACAAAACTTGTGCAAATGTTTGTCTTCGAATAGCACGCTTTGTTCTCTCTCTATCTCTGTCTCTCTCTCTCTCTCTCTCTCTCTCTCTCTCTCTCTCTCTCTCTCTGTCTCTGTCTCTCTCTCTCTCTGTCTCTGTCTCTCTCTCTCTTTTGCTCGTTAGTATGTTCTGACAGCTGATGATGACTTATCGTTTTTGTTGACCATAGTCTTGCACCATATGATGAAGGAGAGAGTGAGAGAGACCACACCTAAAGTTGCTCTCTCTTTCAACTTTGAACCTTTTTGTGACTCGCGTCTTACGCTATAATTGCTATAATTAAGCTTTAAGTGATATATGTCATCTTTGTTTTTGTGATTTGTACGGCACTCGAGTGGAACTCACGATTCCATATATTGTTATTCTCTTCCATCTCCATCTCCAGCTACTCTTATTTTTTATTTTTTATAAACCATAATAAGCCACAATAATAGTCGGCTAATAATGATGTCACTCGGTGGAAACAAGTTTGAGCTATTGTCATTGTTGTTGTTGTTCCTGTGACTGCTGTGTTAGTTTTGCGAACAATCCTACAATCTATTTACAAACATTATAATTTATTCAAGCGAAATATTTATTCCGCTTGATGATGATGTCGTCTTGTCATTTCACTTTCATTAATGTTTAATTTCCTTACTAGGTTCACACATGTCTCTTGTGCAATATCACTTCTCTCTGTCTCTCTCTCTCTCTCTCTGTCACGAATAACTTCACCTCTAATTCAATTAAGCTCGACCTTTTCTCTCAATTTACTCAGCGTGGCATTCAATTGAGATTTGCTCTTAATAATATCTGATTGCTTTGCTCTCTTAAAAAAGATTAGCTCAATTTCAAAAAAAAAAAATGTCATTTGGCTAGCGAACTATTTATTGCTTTTTTTTTTTGAGGCAATATGTTCTGGAACAAGAATTAATCTATTTTTATTTGATTTCTGCATAAAAAATGTCATACATTTGACATAAACCACAAGATTTGCGCTGACAGATAATTTATACAACTAGATACAAAATCTATGGGGGAGCACATAAAAGCGAAGACGATGTTGATGCTTTTATGTATTTTTTTTTCGCGTTCAACTTGAAATTTGACTCGCTTGTGGGCATTTGGCCCCCATGTCCATACAGGCCACAAGTAGTTAAATAAATGGGTCATTGAACTAGGCAAACTTACTTCTTTTTATTATTACTATTATCATACATTTCTATTATGGGTTTTTTGCTTTGGGGCATCAATTAATAAAATAGCAGAGCTTTGTTGTACTTGGCTATAAATGCTTTTTACGTGCAATTGTGGTTTGTTGGCTTTCATAAAGCACTGCATGGTTGATTTTACTATATGAAAGATCTAAATGTTGAAAGTTTAAAGTAAATAAATCTAGGTGCTACCACCTGTACATATACAGTTTAAAATTTTTGAGTTTAAGGAACTTATAAAAACGTTCTTAAAAGAAAAACGAACGAATAAAAATGCGCACTTATAATTGTGAAAATAAGAAATAAATAAATGGTTTATATAAAGTCCATAAGGTGTGATTTTATTTTTCGCTGCTTATTGGCACTTTTAAAGAAAAGACAAGAACTCCAGGAACCGTACAATTAAACAATATTAAAATTTGCAAAACTAACTGTCGCAACTGTATATATATATATATTGTTTTTCCCTGAAATCGAAAAAGTTTTGAGTAAATTGGAGCACGCCTGATAATTTTGTTTCTAATTCTTGTGGTATTGAATAGCGTTTTAAAATTCACATAGCTCCTTAAGCTTGTTTGTATGGCTTTGGGCTGGCTCTGTCAATGACCCCATATATTGTATTGTATTGAGTATGACATCATGGCTTATTACAACACCCGATTCACCCCCGCTTTCTACTCACACCCTTGCAAACAAACGCTGCTGGCACTTAAGCCAAACCTGCCAGCAAATATAAATTTTACCCTCTAGTGAATGTTGACGATGACGTCATCACTTCCTGTCATTAAGTCAAAACACACCCAAACACAACGGCACAACGCCCCCAAAGGATATTTTTTTTTACGACTGTTGCGTGTGGACAAACTTGCTCTCTTCGATCTCTCTCCTCTCTCTCTTTGGCTCTTTTAGCTGGCGCCACATTTCTATGATTTGACTTTGGCGCCGGCTACAAATTTCATAATGGCAGCCGGCGACCATTTTTCTGACGAGTGACGGCTAAAAACAAACATATAAAACCCAACACTCTGGAGCAGGTATTTTATTTTGCACAAGGAACTGCGCTTCATTGCCTGCCTGGGGGTAGAATGGTGGATGAAGGGGAAGAGGGACAGGGGCGTGGGTTGATTACGCTTACGTTCGTCCTCTTCATCCATGCACTTGCTACGTGTCGTTGAACTTGCCACGGTGCCTGGCAACACGCGACACACATGTGTCATGTGTCTGTCAAAGGGAAAGAAATGCGTGCTAACGGTTCATTTTCGAGACCTAGATAATCAATCGCAAAAGAGGGTTTACAACACTGCCCGCAAGTCCTTAACAACCGTAATTAGACACTGGCTTCTGGCTGAACGAATATTTGCAGTGCTCTAAATGGACTGTATTTTACTACTAATGCAGCTTATTAAACTTATTGAATGGCTTCCGTTTTCCGAGCGCTGCTTTTATGTTGGCGAAGAAACGTTTTATTTTAATGGGTTTACCTAAAAAAATAAACAAAACGCAGTCGAGCGTTAAGTGATCAGCAAATTTGATAATAAGCAGCGGAAAGGTGATTAAGAAATATGTTCAGTCTTCAGAAAAATTGACTTATTCCTTTTATTTTTTGTATAAACTGTTATAAGCATAAGCAAACATTTTTATTTGTAATTAATTTAAAATTTTGTCTTTGTCGATTGACATTATGTATTA